>CM055117.1:862646752-863846752 GCA_029206835.1 Rana muscosa
TCTGAGTCCCTACGCCGCGAGCGCTTCATTTTTTTAACTTTTACTGGAGCTTCGGGAGTTGTGGCTAGCTCCCGCGGCTCCCGTCCCAGCCTGCCCCGCGGCTCCCATCCCACCCCGCGGCTCCCATCCCAGCCTGCTCCGCGGCTCCCGACCCGGCCTGCCCTGCGGCTCCCATCCCACCCCCCGGCTCCCGTTCCCGCCCAGCGGCTCTCATCCTGGCCTGCCCCACAGCTCCCTTCCCGCCTGGTGGCTCTCGTCCCGGCCTGCCCCACGGCTACCATCCCGCCTGGTGGCTCTCGTCCCGGCCTGCCCTGCCTATCTGTCAGACGTGTGTAGCTCATAACCGAGTTAAGTGTTCGGTCGGAACTGTGTGCTCTAAAGTTTAAACGGACCATTGAGCTATGCATCGCAATCTTTGGAGAGCAGGTGAGTGCACTGAAAACTATGAAGGGGGCGAGTGCCACCTGCAACGGAGGTGACAGCTGTGGACAGCAGTGGGGATTAATTTGTGAAGAGGGGGGTGAAGTTGTTAGAGCTGGAAAAGGGGAGAGTTTGTGCAGAAGTGGTGAGCTGCAGACAGGGGGAGAGAAGTGGTGAGCTGTGGACTGAGGGAAGAAGAGGTGAGCCGTGGACAGGAGGGAAGAAGAGGTGAGCCGTGGACAGGAGGAAAGAAGAGGTAAACGGTGGACAGAAGGGAAGAAGAGGTGAGCCGTGGACTGGAGGGAAGAAGAGGTGAGCTGTGGACTGAGGGAAGAACAGGTGAGCCGTGGACAGGAGGGAAGAAGAGGTGAGCCGTGGACAGGAGGGAAGAAGAGGTGAGCCGTGGACAGGAGGGAAGAAGAGTTGAGCCGTGGACTGAGGGAAGAAGAGGTGAGCCGTGGACTGAGGGAAGAACAGGTGAGTCGTGGACAGGAGGAAAGAACAGGTGAGTCATGGACAGGAGGGAAAAACAGGTGAGTCATGGACAGGAGGTAAGAACAGGTGAGCCATGGACAGGAGGGAAGAAGAGATGAGCCGTGGACTGAGGGAAGAACAGGTGAGCCGTGAACTGAGGGAAGAACAGGTGAGCCGTGAACTGAGGGAATAAGTGAGCTGTGGACTGAGGGAAGAATAAGTGAGCCGTGGACAGGAGGGAAGAAGAGGTGAGCTGTGGAAAGGGGCATAGGTCAGCTGTGGACAAGGTGAGTTTTGAATGGAGGGCACAGAGGTGAGCAATAGATGGTTACATTGGGGGAGATATGTAAGTGCTGTCGATTTTATTTTTATTTTTTCCTGTGCCCTGTGTGAAACACACACCTCATCACTGCAGAGTACACTTTCCTGAGCCCCGTGTGTTATGCGCTCCTGGGTGTCGCACTCTGTGCATTTTGGGCCTACGCGGATTTGGCACCGTTTTTCTTCTCTCCCCGTGGAACGACAGAATTGGGGGTGGAGAGTTGTCTGGGGAGGGTGAGTTCCTGCACCTATTTTCTGAGAATAAAAGCCCTGGAAAAGTGATCCTAGAAGTAAGCTCTGTCACTCAGGAATCATGTCTAGCAGAGCGAATAAAACCCAAGGATGAAAAACATGAATGGGGTTTTATTAGCAACTACCATGACCAATACAGAGAGGTATAAATGATCTTTAGAAAATCTTGGGAAATCTTAAAAATGGATAAGGTTATGAGTAAGGTCCTTCCAGATGTACCGCCTTTTATATATAGGAAAACCTCTTCATTTTGTGATAGTGTGGTTAACAAAGTTTTGGACCCGCCTATCAGACCCCAGATGTTCTGGGATGAAGTGGGGTTCTATGCGTGTAGAAAGTGCAAGGCCTGCCAGCAAGTTAATAAACATATTAGAGGTCTAACTCATTTTAGATCTACTGCAAATGGCAGAGAGTTTAGGTAAAGGAATTTATCTCTTGCATGTCCACTCACATAGTGTATGCTCTGGAATGCCCATGCAGGCTAATACAGTATACAGTATATTGGAAGTAGGGATGAGCTTTGTGTTCGAGTCGAACATACGTTCGACTCGAACATCGGCTGTTCGATCGTTCGACGAAGAACGAACGATTTGGGCCGTTCGCGCCAAATTCGAGTGACGCGAACGGCCCACAATGCACTACGCCATCGCAGTGTCATCCAGGCGCTGTGATTGGCCAAGCATGCACTGTGACCCCGCATGCTTGGCCAATCACAGCGCCGGCAGCGAGGAGAGCAATGATTGGCCACAGGCAGGATGCCTGTGGCCAATTATTGCTGAGGGGGTTTAGTACACGCCCCACACTATAAAAGGCCGCCAGCGCGGCGGCCTTGTGTAGTGTGTTCCGGAGCAGGGAAAGAGAAGCATAGGCAGGGACAGTGTCATTTTTTTCCTTTACTAATCCTGGATTCCTTGTGTTTAGGGACAAATAAGGATAGGTAGGGAGAGTGTCAGTGTGTTATTCTGTGCTAAACCTTGTTTGTAGGGACAGAGAAGGACAGTGAGGGAAAGTGTCAGTGTGCTATTCTGTTCTAAACCAATCTTGCTGAACCATATTTGAAATGCTTGAGTTTACGGACAGAGAGGTACAGTGAGGGAAAGTGTCAGTGTGCTATTCTGTTCTAAACCAATCTTGCTGAACCATATTTGAAATCCTTGAGTTTAGGGACAGAGAGGTACAGTGAGGGAAAGTGTCAGTGTGCTATTCTGTTCTAAACCAATCTTGCTGAACCATATTTGAAATCCTTGAGTTTAGGGACAGAGAAGGACACTCGTGGAAACTATCAGTGTGCTATTCTGTGCTAAATCTTGTTTGTAGGGACAGAGAAGGACAGTGAGGGAAACTGTCAGTGTGCTATTCTGTTCTAAACCAATCTTGCTGAACCATATTTGAAATCCTTGAGTTTAGGGACAGAGAGGTACAGTGAGGGAAAGTGTCAGTGTGCTATTCTGTTCTAAACCAATCTTGCTGAACCATATTTGAAATCCTTGAGTTTAGGGACAGAGAAGGACACTCGTGGAAACTATCAGTGTGCTATTCTGTGCTAAATCTTGTTTGTAGGGACAGAGAAGGACAGTGAGGGAAACTGTCAGTGTGCTATTCTGTTCTAAACCAATCTTGCTGAACCATATTTGAAATCCTTGAGTTTAGGGACAGAGAAGGACACTCGTGGAAACTATCAGTGTGCTATTCTGTGCTAAATCTTGTTTGTAGGGACAGAGAAGGACAGTGAGGGAAACTGTCAGTGTGCTATTCTGTTCTAAACCAATCTTGCTGAACCATATTTGAAATCCTTGAGTTTAGGGACAGAGAGGTACAGTGAGGGAAAGTGTCAGTGTGCTATTCTGTTCTAAACCAATCTTGCTGAACCATATTTGAAATCCTTGAGTTTAGGGACAGAGAAGGACACTCGTGGAAACTATCAGTGTGCTATTCTGTGCTAAATCTTGTTTGTAGGGACAGAGAAGGACAGTGAGGGAAACTATCAGTGTGCTATTCTGTGCTAAACCAATCTTGCTGAACCATATTTGAAATCCTTGAGTTTAGGGACAGAGAAGGACACTCGTGGAAACTATCAGTGTGCTATTCTGTGCTAAATCTTGTTTGTAGGGACAGAGAAGGACAGTGAGGGAAACTGTCAGTGTGCTATTCTGTTCTAAACCAATCTTGCTGAACCATATTTGAAATCCTTGAGTTTAGGGACAGAGAAGGACACTCGTGGAAACTATCAGTGTGCTATTCTGTGCTAAATCTTGTTTGTAGGGACAGAGAAGGACAGTGAGGGAAACTGTCAGTGTGCTATTCTGTTCTAAACCAATCTTGCTGAACCATATTTGAAATCCTTGAGTTTAGGGACAGAGAGGTACAGTGAGGGAAAGTGTCAGTGTGCTATTCTGCTCTAAACCAATCTCGCTGAACCATATTTGAAATCCTTGAGTTTAGGGACAGAGAAGGACACTCGTGGAAACTATCAGTGTGCTATTCTGTGCTAAATCTTGTTTGTAGGGACAGAGAAGGACAGTGAGGGAAACTGTCAGTGTGCTATTCTGTTCTAAACCAATCTTGCTGAACCATATTTGAAATCCTTGAGTTTAGGGACAGAGAGGTACAGTGAGGGAAAGTGTCAGTGTGCTATTCTGTTCTAAACCAATCTTGCTGAACCATATTTGAAATCCTTGAGTTTAGGGACAGAGAAGGACACTCGTGGAAACTATCAGTGTGCTATTCTGTGCTAAATCTTGTTTGTAGGGACAGAGAAGGACAGTGAGGGAAACTATCAGTGTGCTATTCTGTGCTAAACCAATCTTGCTGAACCATATTTGAAATCCTTGAGTTTAGGGACAGAGAAGGACACTCGTGGAAACTATCAGTGTGCTATTCTGTGCTAAATCTTGTTTGTAGGGACAGAGAAGGACAGTGAGGGAAACTGTCAGTGTGCTATTCTGTGCTAAACCAATCTTGCTGAAGCATATTGCAAATCCTTGTGTTTAGGGACAGAGAAGGATAGGCAGGGGACAGTGTCAGTGTCATTGTTGCTAAGCCTCCTGCACAGTATACACCTGAAGGTAGCCCTTATTGCTGTTTTTCCCATCTCCCTGCAGGCCATCCATTAAAATGTCTGGAAGGCAAACAAGGAGAGGCAGACAGTCAGGAGGCAAAAAAAGAGGGCAAGCAAGCTCTGTGTCTGGGGGCAACAGTGCTGGTCGTGGACGCGGTGCATTGTCATCAGCACATGGCCATGGGACACGCTTGTCCTTCTTTTCGGCAGCTGGACATGTTGAGCCATATCATGCCGAAGACTTGGTAGAGTGGATGACCAAGCCCACCTCATCCTCCTCATCCTCTCTCACCCAGGCTCAGGGTACTGGCAAAGCAGCTGCCAAAGCGTCCTCTTCTCTGGTATCATTATCTTCATTAGTCAATCCTTCCCTAGACCCACCATGTCCTCCTCCTGAGGAGTCCCCCGAACTGTTTGAGCACAGTGTTGGGTACATGCTCCAGGAGGATGCCCAGCGTTTCGAAGGATCTGATGATGATACCCAGATAGAGGAAGGCAGTAGCGTGAGAGCAGAGAGAGGGGATGCTCAAGAAGGACACCAATCTGGCAGTCATGCTCCAGCAGCTGCAGCATACTGCCAGATTGGCTCCAGTGATGAGGAGGGAGGGGATGATGAGGTCACTGACTCCACGTGGGTGCCTAATAGGAGAGAGGAGGAGGAGGAGGATGAGGAGGAGGCACATCTCCAACGAGGCAGGATGCCCTTGGGTGGCCAGCGTATGGGCAGCACACCGACGGAATCACACCGCAGAGCTCCGCCTGTGCAGGGCGCTGCCTCTGCCCGTCATTCAAAAAGTTCTTTGGTGTGGGCCTTTTTTGAGGCGAGTGCATCAGATCGCACAGCTGCTGTTTGCAACATATGTCTCAAGCGTATATCGCGTGGCCAAAACATCAGCCGCTTGGGCACCACATGCTTGATCAGACATATGTTGACCTGCCATGCAGCTCGTTGGCAAGCCTACCTTAAAGACCCACACCAGAGAACAACGCAGACCTCTCCTTGCACCGCATCAGCTGGGATCTCCAACCCCACTATACCTTCAGTCCTCTCTGAAACCTGCACTGAGAGGAATGAAGGTGTAGAATTAGGTGTGTCACAGCCAAGTACTTGCGGCCACTCTGCTAGCAGTACACCGACGTCCGATTCTAGCAGGCAAATTTCCCTGCCCCAGCTGCTGGACCATCGAAAGAAGTTCACTCCCAGCCATCCACATGCCCAGCGGTTGAATGCTAGCTTGGCTAAATTGCTAGCGCTTCAACTGCTGCCTTTTCAGTTGGTAGACTCGGCCCCCTTCCGTGAGTTTGTGCAATGTGCGGTTCCTCAGTGGCAGGTTCCCAAACGCCACTTTTTCTCACGGAAGGCGATTCCGGCTCTCTACAGGCATGTGGAAGGCAATGTCTTGGCCTCGCTGGACAGGGCGGTCAGCGGTAAGGTGCATATTACCGCTGACTCATGGTCCAGGAGGCATGGACAGGGACGTTACCTTTCTTTCACGGCCCATTGGGTCACTCTTTTGGCAGCTGGGAAGGATGCAGGACAAGGTGCAGTAGTGTTGGAGGTTGTTCCACCTCCACGCCTCCAAAATGCTACTACTGGTTGTGACACACCTCTCTCCTCCACCCCCTCCTCTTCTTCTTCCTCCATGGCCTCTTGCTGTGCTTTGTCCTCGGAACCAGCGGTGCTCCGTAGGCGTTCAAGGGGCTACGCAAGTACGCAGGCAAAAAGATGCCATGCCGTGCTTGCACTGGTGTGTTTGGGGGACAGGAGCCACACTGGGGCAGAGGTCCTGTCTGCTCTGCAGGGGCAGGCCGAGAGGTGGTTGACGCCACGCCAGCTTAAGCCAGGAATGGTGGTTTGCGACAATGGCACCAACCTCCTCTCCGCCCTCCGACAGGGACAACTGACCCATGTGCCCTGTGTGGCTCACGTCCTTAACCTGGTGGTGCAGCGGTTCTTGGGCAGGTACCCGGGCTTACAGGATGTCCTGAGGCAGGCCAGGAAAGTCTGTGTGCATTTCCGCAGATCTTATAATGCCAGTGCTCGCCTGGCTGAGCTGCAAAAGGAGTTGAACCTGCCCAAGAACCACCTTATATGTGACATGCCCACCAGGTGGAACTCAACGTTGGCCATGCTGCAGCGGCTGCACACGCAGCAGAGGGCCATCAATGAGTACCTGTGCGACTACGGCACCAGTACAGGGTCAGGGGAGCTCTGGTTTTTTTCACCACGCCAGTGGGGCATGATCAGGGATGCATGCACTGTCCTGGCACCATTTGAGGAGGCCACGAGGATGGTGAGCAGTGACAGTGCATGCATCAGTGACACTGTACCTCTTGTCCACCTGTTGGAGCACACGCTGCGTGGAATAATGGACAGGGCACTTGAGGCAGAACAGAGGCAGGAAGAGGAGGACTTCCTTGCCTCTCAAGGCCCCCTTTACCCAGACAGTGTTCCTTCTGTCCCACCCATCGCACGGGAAGAGGAGGAGGAGGAGGAGGAGGATTGTGTCAGCATGGAGGTGGAGGCTGGCACTCAGCATCATCAGCAGCAGTCTTTTAGGGATGATTTACAGTCCCAAGAAACCAGTGGACTTGTACGTGGCTGGGAAGAGGTGGCTGCGGATCATGTCGTCCTTAGTGACCCAGAGGACTCCGGACTGAATGCCTCAGCTAACCTACGCTGCATGGCCTCCCTGATCCTGCAAAGTCTGCGGAAGGATCCTCTTATTCTTCGGATCAAGGAGAGGGACCATTACTGGCTGGCCACTCTCCTTGATCCACGGTACAAGGGTAAGGTTGCGGACCTTATCTTACCGTCGCAGAGGGAGCAGAGGATGAGACAACTCCGGGAGGCCTTGCAGAAAGGTCTGTGCAACGCGTTCCCAGAGACTGGGAGGTTACAAACTCCTGGTCCAGGACAACGAGTTGCTGAGGCTTCGGGCAGTCAAAGAAGGAGCGGTGGGGAAGGTGGCCCTCTGACCGATGCGTTCAGACAAATCTTTAGTCCGCAGCCCCAAAGTATGATCGGTTCCAGCAACCATCGCCAGCGTCTGATATACATGGTGCAGGAATACCTAGGGGCAAGGTCAGACTTGGACACCTTCCCCACCGAAAATCCTCTGGCTTACTGGGTCTTGAGGATGGATCACTGGCCAGAGCTTGCACAGTATGCAATTGAGCTACTGGCCTGTCCTGCATCCAGCGTTCTTTCAGAACGCACATTCAGTGCTGCTGGAGGATTTGTCACGGATCACAGGGTGCGCCTGTACACCGACTCGGTTGATCGACTGACTTTCATCAAGATGAACCAGTCTTGGATCACCACCAGCTACCACACACCTGATGCTGATATAACAGACTAATTGATTTTAAAATGTCACATCCCTTCAAGACTGATGCTGATGCTGAGTGCCTGTGCTGTTATGTTGACTGGCTATCCTCCTCCTCCTCCTCAATGATCCGATTAATGATGATAGCTTGGAAGATCATTTTGGTTTATGGGTGCCGCCACCAGTGGCTAAGGCCCAATTTTTCAGCCCCTGTTTAACAGGGGCGTGTAATTACAATTTTTGATGCAATACTTTGCAACAGGCCTCATTGCTGTGCTCCAAGTACAGAATCTGTGAGGGATTGCAGTGTTGTGCCACCAGTGCCTAAGGCCCAATTTTTCAGCCCCTGTTCAACAGGGGCATGCAATTATAATTATTGATCTAATAATTAACAGCAGGGCCCATTGCTGCGCCCACCAAGAGTAACTGTCAGGCCTTACAGTGTTGTGGCACCAGCACCACCATCAAAGGCCCAATTTTTACTACCACTGTTCAACAATTATATGTTATATTGATTAGGGGGAGATGAAGCCATTAACCAGCAGATACAGGGCAAGTTGCCATTTTTACCAATCACATCCCGGTAATTTTGAAAAAATTGGAAAAGGGGTGCCCCTGGGATTGTGTGGATTGGAGTAAATTATGGATTGCCACCAAGTATATATAGAAAAATATAAAGAATTTTATTTATACATAATACACTTATATATCAAAAATGGTTTAAAATCAAAGAGAGAAACAGACATATACAGTCATTGAGAAACAATTGCATGAGGACACCTTACTACTTGAGACATATAAGTCATATAGTTAGTGGTGACACAACCGACATGTTTCGGATACTCGAGCTATATCTGTGATAGCCTCCATTATTTCCTTCTTCAAGGTTCATGCAATAGTTTGAAGACAATTTAGTCTCTATATAAGAGAAAAAACAACATAGTATGTGATAGCTATATAATACACAACAGTGTATTGGCATGATTACATTATTTTGAATTTCTCCCATATGTGGGCAGCTAGAAGATAGACATTGTTGCAGAGAGAAAATAAAATAAACTAAAATAAACAATAAGAAAAGAGAAGAAGAAAAGGGGGGGGGGGGGGGAGAAACAAAGGAAGAGAAAAAGAAAAAGAAAAATAAATATACATGAAAGTTCATTTAAGAATACATGAATGCATATATACATTGTATAATTGTATGTCTATAAGATACAGTACATCTATATCAAATAGTGTTGCATACATACATTTCCAATGGTAATATAAACATCAGCCGTTTGGAGGAATTATCCCGGTGATGTAAAGCCCAAACGGATATGGTGCGAGTTTACTGGTCGCATAAAGACAAATACAGCGGCCAAAGAAACACTGCAGGCAAGATGACAGAGCCACGGGGAAATATGTAGGAGGACCAACCCAAAAAACGCCCCTCAAAGCTCACAGGGAAGCCTCAAATTGCAGCGGAAAGACTGCCACGGCCTCTCTGTAAAAACATACACAAATGGATTATAGTTTCTAGATCGCAGACTAGCCCTGTAACCAGGCATCCCATAACTATGATGAAGTGTTTGAAAAAAAGGGCTTAGTACCTGTCAAGGTGGCGCAAGGACATCCACACTCTGGCTGTGCAGCAACTGGCCAAGTCAGGTGGGACTCTTTATAGAGCTGTCGCTGGTGTTGCAGCAAATCAGCTCAAATGGCGCCAAGGGTGAAGCTGCAAAAGGAAGGAATTCAACCAATAAGGTAGAGCGTGGGAGGCCACAAAAGGGCTAGACTGTGCGTCCGGGTAGGAACCCAATTAACTACGTATTGAAAATGAATAGAGAGGCTCTTACCGGACAGGCACCGCATACAGAGGCCGCCCTCGATCCCGGCGGCGTCCGGCGTCATCGCGCACCCACGCAAATGTGAAGGACGTCCACGACGCCGGCGCGGTGACGTCAGACGTCGACCCGACCGCCAGCACAACGAAAAGGGCGGAAGTGCTAAAGGAAGATCACTCCGTTGCCCGCACCAGACCCAAAGAGGTCAGCGCAAAGGCAGCACAATTGTATGTGCTGCGCCAAACGGCGCCATCGGAGGAATGGGGAAAAAATGACTAATCCAAAACCCCATGGGTAGTAAACAGTGTAACATGAATACCCTCCGTCCCATATGTGTGTAATTCTTAGGACAGGGAGAGAAATTTATTTATATGCACATAACCGTCCATTTGCTCAAATATGAGCAATCAGCCCCCGATTATCAAAATAGCCGGGGGCTGTTTTTGTGCTGGGGAGCGTCAGTGGGCCCAATGGGTAGTCCCCAAATCCCCGGGCTCCAATATGTCAAAAAGTGCAGGGTACAATTGTCATTTGATTAATTTCTAAATAATAAACAGTAATCAACAATATAGTAACTAAGCACTAATCTCCAGTGGGCGAATCATCAGGTAAGGTTCCACCAATTGGATCCAATCTTGTTTACTTAAAAAGGATTTTTTAGTTTTTACATGAATATCTAACCGGCATATATCAGAAACATTAGTACACATGTTATACAGCTGGCATAATTCATACATATTTATTTATTTTTCCTAAAAAAAAAAAAAAAAAAAAAAAAAAATACAAACTAGGTATAAACAGCTTGTTGAGCTCAGTTTAGCAGATCCCTATCAAACTTAGCAGATGTAAAACCTGGTAGGAAAGGTTTAAAGTTAATTGCCTGGTTCAAGCCAGGAGGTGAGGTGGCGTTGAGGATCGAGATCCATCTCAGCTCCCTTTGAAGAAGGTGCTTGTTAAGGTCACCTCCGCGGGGGCTGCGGTGGACCCTGTCCAAAACTAACACCTCAAGGTTTGGTACGCAATCTCCATGAACTTGGGCAGCATGTCTGCCAAGAGGGAGATCAGGATTTTGTTCCTTCATCCCTTTTAGATGCCGGTAAATTCTCTGCCACAATTTTTGTATAGTTTTTCCTACATAGAAGCAGTTACAACTGCAAATGATGAGATATACTACGTCCGTAGTTTGACAGTTTGCATAGTGTTTTGGTCGAAATTTTTGGCCATTCGGTAACCGAATGTTCTTTCTAGTGTTCATATATTTACAGTATGTGCAATTGCCACATTGGAAAGTTCCCAGGTCCTTACATGGATCTCCCCTATTGGTGTTCTCAAATTCACTCTGCACTAGCATGTCCTTCAGGGACGTTGCTCGTCTATAGGTAATATTTGGCCTGGGGGGTACTAGTGGTCCTATCACAGGATCTGCTGTAAGTAAATGCCAGTGCTTTTGGTAGATTTTAAGAAGTTCAGCGTGATCATCAGAATAAGTGTTGATAATCCGATGATCACTTTCACTTTTTTTAGATTTAGGTATTAGTAACTCGTGTCGATTTAGATTTGAAGTGCGTTTAAAGGCCTTTTTGAGGCACTTATGGCTGTATCCCCTTGCTAGAAGTCTTTGCCTTAAGTTATTGGCTTCTCTTTTATAGTCGACCTCGTTAGAGCAATTTCTTTTTATTCTCAAATATTGTCCATAGGGAATAGATTCAACTAGGGATTTAGGGTGAAAACTAGAAGAATGTAAAATTGTATTGCCTGCACTTGGTTTGCGGAACAGCTTACATGATAACATGTTTTGCTTGTCTCTGAAGATCTCCACATCAAGGAAGGTTATGGTATTTGGGTCCGATATCATTGTAAACTTAAGATTAAAAGTATTTAAGTTTAGGGCGATGAGACACTCATCCAAACATTGCTGGGAGCCCGTCCACACAATGAAGATGTCATCAATGTACCTGTGCCATAGAGCTACATGGCACAGGTACATTGAGAGATCCCCGCTGGAAAAAATTGCATGCTCCCATTCCCCCAGGTACAGGTTGGCGTAGCCAGGGGCACAACTGGTGCCCATGGCTACGCCCTGTACCTGGAGGAAACATTGACCATCGAAAGTGAAGACATTGTGTCTCAGTATGAAATCCAAGGACTGGATTATAAATTCATTGAACAAACGTTCATGGTGACTGGTTTGTGATAGAATATGTCTAATACAAGCAATACCTAAAGAATGAGGAATCGAGCTGTAAAGTGCCTCCACGTCGATACTGACAAGTATCGAATCTATAGGAATTTGTACTCCCTCGATAATGCGTAATAAGTGAGGTGTATCTTTAACATAAGAGGGGATGCTCTGAACAAAAGGTTTTAGATGCTCATCAATGAGTCGTGAAAGATTTTCAATAATCTTCCATACAGTTGAATACGTCTGATACCTCTTCGGTTTCGTCTAACATGTCATATGCACCGATGAAAGGAAAACGCACAAAACCATCTAAAAGAAATCGTGACTTTGAAAATTCCTCCAATAGTAACACTACTAAAAAACGTCCCCCTAAACAGTATCCTCGTACTCTGCTCCCATCAGTCCCCAACACTTCCACATTGACGGCCTCGGATGTCACCGTCAGTGCACATGAATCACTTGAAAATATGGGCACTTTTGTCACGCCTAAGGTTCCCTTGATGTTCTCTAAGAACTCGGGAAACTCACTCACTCCTCACAACCCGACTACGACATAGCCTCGGCTTTTAATATTATAAATTTGTCATCACATGTCCTGAGTGTCGATGAGATCTCAGTCCTCTCAAAAGGATTAACTTTCTGCCCCAATAAACCTGTAGACAAATTTGAGACCATTAAAGATCTTCATTTATACGCCCGCAAATTGCTACTTAAAAGCATTTTTGAAAAGAGCGACCCAGATACACGGGAATTTCACACGTATAGTGAACGTCAAGCTCTGGGTAATCTCAAATCTTTACTTGAGGAAAATGAATCCAAAGACCTCATCGACACCCTGGACCTTGACTTACTTTTGGCTAATGCCAGCACAACTGACACCGAGATCCCCAGTACCCTAAAACAAACTTCCCTTAAAAAAACATCAACTTTTTACCCAGTGCCTAGCTCAAATCCAGGTGTATCTAATTTTCTTAAAAATATCAGCCAAGAAATAAATAACCTAGTACCTATAACACCTAGACATACAAATCTTATTCCTACTGAAAAGATGGCCTTAAAAAATCTATCCAAAAATCATCAAATTACGATTAAATTATCGGATAAAGGAGGAAACATTGTCATCATGGACAACCCCCAATATCTTGAAATGTGTTTCAACATATTAAGAAATCATGAGTGGTATCGCCCTGTCAGTAGGGGTGTTGTAGATGCCTTTAATAAAAAATTCTACACTTTGGTAGATGAAGCTTTTCAAAATAATGTCATTTCTAAACAAACTTGGGAATTTGTTCTGTGAGGGGGCTAGCTCGGCAGCGGGTATGTGTGACCCCCGGGATGGGCTCCCCACCCAAAAACAGGCCCAGCAGACGGAGGTTGTGGTTTTCAAAATCAAAAAGGTGCGGTTTATTTTCTATTTACAGTGACAAAAACACAGCAAGGCAAAAAAAACATAAACAAAATAAATCCTGGTCAACTTGACCTCTGACTAAACTTACAGGTTTCCTAACTAACGACTGGGATCAGCCTAGTGCTGTCCTAGTCCCTGGTTTTAAATGTCCAAGCAAAATATAGCCACACAGGCTTTCTCTCACCGCACAGGGGTTCACTCTCCCTAGACAGTCCACACAGGTCTGCTTCCAGGCATGAGCTAACATCTAATGAAGCTGGGATTTCTTATAGAGGCCTAAATGAGCTGACAAGGTTCAGCTGATCTCATCAACTCCCTGTCTGCACGACGCCCAGCCCTCTCCTTAGAGGTATGAGTCATCCATGAGCCCACTAGCCTTATACAACTCTCCACCTAGTTGTATAAATCGGCGTAAAGCCTGAATCTGGGCGAAATATATCTACCCCCCTGGATGCAACCAGGTGACTTTACCTTCCTGCTGTCACATACCCCCCCCTCTTGTTTTAACCTCGGGGTTGGAACACCAGCAATCAGGCATTCATGTACTCGAGACAAAGCATCCACATTCCCCATTTGAACGCCAGGGCGATGCTTTACTGTGAAGTTGAATTCCTGGAGGGCCAGGAACCACCTATTCACTCTTCTATTTGTTTCCTTGTTTTGAGCCATCCACTTTAACGGAGCGTGATCCGTAACCATGTCAAAGTGCCTACCTAGCAGGTAGTACCGAAGGGAATCTAGAGCCCACTTCACCGCTAAACACTCCTTTTCAACGGTGGCGTAATTTACCTCATGGGACTTCAACTTCCTGCTGAGGTAAATGACTGGGTGCTCTTCCCCGTTCCAGACCTGGGACAATACTGCTCCTAACCCCACATCTGACGCATCACTTTGTACGACAAAGTCTCTAGAGAAGTCGGGTGAGTACAACACTGGCTGGCTACATAAGGCTTGTTTCAAGAACTGGAATGCTGCCTCAGCCTCGGGGGTCCATTTAATCATGACCGACCCTTTCCCCTTCGTCAGGTTGGTTAGGGGCACAGCCTTAGAAGCAAAGTGGGGAATGAATCGCCGATAATACCCAGCGATTCCCAGAAAGGCTCGTACCTGCTTCTTGCTGTTGGGACGTGGCCAACTCTGGATGGCCTCGACTTTGTTGAGTTGGGGTTTTATTACTCCCCTCCCAATGGTGTACCCAAGATATTTGGCCTCCTCCTGCCCAATGGTACACTTCTTGGGGTTAGCCGTAAACCCTGCTTCCCGAACAGAGTCCAGGACTGCTTGCACTTTTGGCAGATGTGAGGCCCAATCTGTGCTATGGACAATTATGTCATCCAGGTAAGCCGCAGCATACTTCCGATGGGGCCTCAGCATCTGGTCCATTTTCCGCTGGAATGTGGCCGGCGCATTCTGTAACCCGAACGGCATTCTTTTATATTGGAACGCCCCGTCTGGGGTTACAAATGCGGTTTTCTCTTTGGCCGACTTGGCCAGGGGGATTTGCCAATACCCTTTTGTGAGGTCAAGAGTCGTCATGTATCGGGCTGTTCCCAGCCGGTCGATCAACTCATCTATACGTGGCATGGGGTAGGTGTCAAATTTTGTAACTTTGTTCAACTGACGAAAATCGTTACAAAATCGCCAGCTCCCATCCGGTTTAGGCACCAACACAATGGGACTAGACCAATCACTTTGGGACTCCTCTATCACCCCTAAGTTCAGCATTTTCTGTACTTCCTCCCGTATTGCCTCCCGTCGGGCCTCTGGGATCCGATAGGGTTTTAACTTCACCCTTTCACCGGGCGGGGTAATAATGTCATGCTCTACCCCAGATGTTTGTCCCGGCAGCTCAGAGAATACCTCCTTGTTGCGAAGCACAAACTCCTTAACCTCCTGTTGTTGGGGTTGTGACAAGGTGGCTGCGATTCCAACCTCAGGAATCACGCAACCAGTTTGAGCTGGTGACCAAGTGTCTGCGACTAGGGACTCTCTATCCCTCCAGGCTTTCAACAGATTAACGTGATAGATCTGTTCGGGCTTTCGCCTTCCTGGTTGTCTGACCTTGTAATTCACTTCGCTCACTTTTTCCATTATCTCGTAGGGGCCTTGCCATTTGGCAAGGAATTTACTTTCAACCGTAGGGACAAGTACCAATATCCTATCCCCCGGGGAAAAGGTACGGGTCTTGGCTCCACGGTTGTACACTCTCTGCTGTGCCAACTGCGCTTGGGCCAAATGTTCCTTCACGATGGGCATTACCTGTGCAATTCGATCTTGCATCAGGGCGACATGCTCAATCACACTCCTGTGGGGAGAACTCTCACTTTCCCAAGTTTCCTTGGCAATATCCAACAGCCCTCTTGGGTGTCTCCCATACAGTAACTCAAAGGGGGAGAATCCCGTAGAGGATTGGGGCACCTCCCTAATAGCAAACATCAAATAAGGAAGTAGACAGTCCCAATCCCTTCCATCTCTATCCACCACTTTCTTCAACATTTGTTTTAGGGTTTTGTTGAATCTTTCAACCAGCCCATCGGTTTGGGGGTGATACACAGATGTACGCAATTGCGTCACTTTGAACAATTTACACAGCTCTTTCATAACCCGGGACATAAAGGGTGTACCTTGGTCCGTAAGCAGTTCTTTACAAATACCCACCCGGCTAAAAACAAGAGATAGCTCTTTGGCTATGGTTTTGGCCGAGGTATTTCTGAGAGGGATCGCTTCTGGATAACGGGTGGCATAGTCCATTATAACCAATATGTACTGGTGCCCCCTAGCGGACTTGATTATAGGACCTACCAAATCCATTGCGATTCTCTCAAACGGGACCTCAATGATGGGTAGAGGGACCAGCGGGCTACGGAAATGTGGCATCGGGGCCGACCTCTGACACACAGGGCAGGAGGAACAATAATTTTCTATGTCCTTCATCACCCCAGGCCAATAGAATCTCTGTAATACCCTCTCTCGGGTTTTCTCTGTCCCCAGATGACCTCCAAGAATGTGCCCATGGGCCAACTCCAACACCAACTTCCTGTAAGGTTTGGGCACCACAAGCTGCTCAACGGTTTCTTCTGCCCTTTTTGCCACCCGATACAGTAGGTCCTTCTCTACGCTGAAGTATGGGTAAGTGCCGGTATTATCTGGGTTCACTAACTCGCCATCTATTTTCACTACGTTTTCCCGTGCCTTTATTAGGGCGGGGTCTTTCAACTGTTCTGTGGCAAAGTTTTCCCTGTGAACCTCAAGATCAGAAAACTCCACAGACGGTAGGTTTTCGTCTGAGGAGGTGGGCTCCTCTCCAGTTTCTTGAGTCTCCCCTGCCAATACTGACAAGGGAAATTCCGGAGAGTCCTCACCACTCTCAGGGGAGTTCTGGCTATCACATTCCTGGTACATAGGGGCACCAGTGGGGGGCTCAGGATCATCCCACAGTTCCCAGAACTTCGGAAAATCCCTTCCCACAATGGCGTCATGCGGTAACTGAGATACTAAGCCCACTGGATGAGAGAGGGTACCTTTGGGGGTCTCGAAACACACTGTAGTCACTGGATACTCTCGGGTGTCCCCATGCACACAAATAACGGCTACCTTGCTATTCCCAGAGACCTCTGTTTTAACTAACTCAGCCTTTATCAGGGTCACAAGGCTACCTGAATCCAGCAATACCACAACATTTCTACCATTAATACACATTTTGCATAAATGTTTCTCAGTTCCCCGAATGGCAGTGCATGCGACTGTCGCACACAGCGACTGACGTCTGCCCGTCAGAAAGTCACACTGCATGGGTTCCTCCAAAACCGGGCAATTTGCTGCAATATGTCCCGCTTGCCGGCAGCGGTAGCAAACGATCCTTCTTGCGGCCTCTTGAGCCGCTGATTTCCCAGGCTGTTCTCGCCAAACTTGGGGTAGAGCTCCCACCCTCTCACTCTCTCCACCCTCACCCCTTGGAATCCTCTTATCCGCCCCTGGGGATGGTCTGGTCTTGGGGTGGAAAGTCCGAGTGTCTCTGGAAGAGGCCGTCAGGTTCTCTGTAGCCAAGTATTTCTCCACACGATCCACAAGACCATCGGCCGTCTCTGGGTCTCCATGGCTTACCCACTTTTGGATGGCAGTAGGAAGAGCTCTCAAAAACCGATCCATTACAACACGTTCCACAATCTTTGGTGCGGACAAAGTCTCTGGCTGTAGCCACTTTCTGCTCAGGTGAATGAGATCATACATTTGAGACCTGGGGGGTTTTCCAAGCTGGAAAGTCCAGTTATGCACACGCTGAGCCCGGACAGCCAGGGTGACACCCAGCCTTGCCAATATTTCAGCTTTTAGCATCACATAGTCTTTTGCTTGGTTAGGCTCTAGGTCATAGTAAGCTTTCTGCGATTCACCAGTTAACAGAGGAGCCACTAGTCCAGCCCACTGCTCCTCAGGCCACTTTTCTCTTTCAGCGGTCCTTTCAAATGTGGTCAAAAATACCTCTGGATCATCCTCTCCAGTCATTTTTGTCAATAAACGACTCACCCCAAAGGACGCGGTATTAGTGGGACGGCTTTCCTCACTGGTCTGCGGACGTTGCTGCATTACTGCTTCCATCTGTTGTTGTAGTCTCTGCTCTTGCTTCTGCAACAGGTCTATGAAGCGGGCCTCAGATTGCTGTTGGGCTTGTTGCTGAGCCTCCAGACTCTGTTGTAAAGTTGCAAGGCTCTGTTGATGAGCTTGCTGCTGGGCTGCAAGGCTCCTTTGCAAACCTGCATTTGTCTGCTGTTGATTGGCATTTGCTAGAGCCAGCTGTTTCAGTATCTCCTCCATGCTGGCTTAAAAAAAAACTGCCACTGGTTCTCCACCAACTGTGAGGGGGCTAGCTCGGCAGCGGGTATGTGTGACCCCCGGGATGGGCTCCCCACCCAAAAACAGGCCCAGCAGACGGAGGTTGTGGTTTTCAAAATCAAAAAGGTGCGGTTTATTTTCTATTTACAGTGACAAAAACACAGCAAGGCAAAAAAAACATAAACAAAATAAATCCTGGTCAACTTGACCTCTGACTAAACTTACAGGTTTCCTAACTAACGACTGGGATCAGCCTAGTGCTGTCCTAGTCCCTGGTTTTAAATGTCCAAGCAAAATATAGCCACACAGGCTTTCTCTCACCGCACAGGGGTTCACTCTCCCTAGACAGTCCACACAGGTCTGCTTCCAGGCATGAGCTAACATCTAATGAAGCTGGGATTTCTTATAGAGGCCTAAATGAGCTGACAAGGTTCAGCTGATCTCATCAACTCCCTGTCTGCACGACGCCCAGCCCTCTCCTTAGAGGTATGAGTCATCCATGAGCCCACTAGCCTTATACAACTCTCCACCTAGTTGTATAAATCGGCGTAAAGCCTGAATCTGGGCGAAATATATCTACCCCCCTGGATGCAACCAGGTGACTTTACCTTCCTGCTGTCACAGTTCGCACTTCTTTTCCCCGCACACCAACATTCTACTCACTCCCCAAAATCCACAAGGATCCCCTAAATCCCCCAGGACGTCCTATTATATCTGGAAACGGAGCTATTATTGAAAATCTTTCACGACTCATTGATGAGCATCTAAAACCTTTTGTTCAGAGCATCCCCTCTTATGTTAAAGATACACCTCACTTATTACGCATTATCGAGGGAGTACAAATTCCTATAGATTCGATACTTGTCAGTATCGACGTGGAGGCACTTTACAGCTCGATTCCTCATTCTTTAGGTATTGCTTGTATTAGACATATTCTATCACAAACCAGTCACCATGAACGTTTGTTCAATGAATTTATAATCCAGTCCTTGGATTTCATACTGAGACACAATGTCTTCACTTTCGATGGTCAATGTTTCCTCCAGGTACAGGGCGTAGCCATGGGCACCAGTTGTGCCCCTGGCTACGCCAACCTGTACCTGGGGGAATGGGAGCATGCAATTTTTTCCAGCGGGGATCTCTCAATGTACCTGTGCCATGTAGCTCTATGGCACAGGTACATTGATGACATCTTCATTGTGTGGACGGGCTCCCAGCAATGTTTGGATGAGTGTCTCATCGCCCTAAACTTAAATACTTTTAATCTTAAGTTTACAATGATATCGGACCCAAATACCATAACCTTCCTTGATGTGGAGATCTTCAGAGACAAGCAAAACATGTTATCATGTAAGCTGTTCCGCAAACCAAGTGCAGGCAATACAATTTTACATTCTTCTAGTTTTCACCCTAAATCCCTAGTTGAATCTATTCCCTATGGACAATATTTGAGAATAAAAAGAAATTGCTCTAACGAGGTCGACTATAAAAGAGAAGCCAATAACTTAAGGCAAAGACTTCTAGCAAGGGGATACAGCCATAAGTGCCTCAAAAAGGCCTTTAAACGCACTTCAAATCTAAATCGACACGAGTTACTAATACCTAAATCTAAAAAAAGTGAAAGTGATCATCGGATTATCAACACTTATTCTGATGATCACGCTGAACTTCTTAAAATCTACCAAAAGCACTGGCATTTACTTACAGCAGATCCTGTGATAGGACCACTAGTACCCCCCAGGCCAAATATTACCTATAGACGAGCAACGTCCCTGAAGGACATGCTAGTGCAGAGTGAATTTGAGAACACCAATAGGGGAGATCCATGTAAGGACCTGGGAACTTTCCAATGTGGCAATTGCACATACTGTAAATATATGAACACTAGAAAGAACATTCGGTTACCGAATGGCCAAAAATTTCGACCAAAACACTATGCAAACTGTCAAACTACGGACGTAGTATATCTCATCATTTGCAGTTGTAACTGCTTCTATGTAGGAAAAACTATACAAAAATTGTGGCAGAGAATTTACCGGCATCTAAAAGGGATGAAGGAACAAAATCCTGATCTCCCTCTTGGCAGACATGCTGCCCAAGTTCATGGAGATTGCGTACCAAACCTTGAGGTGTTAGTTTTGGACAGGGTCCACCGCAGCCCCCGCGGAGGTGACCTTAACAAGCACCTTCTTCAAAGGGAGCTGAGATGGATCTCGATCCTCAACGCCACCTCACCTCCTGGCTTGAACCAGGCAATTAACTTTAAACCTTTCCTACCAGGTTTTACATCTGCTAAGTTTGATAGGGATCTGCTAAACTGAGCTCAACAAGCTGTTTATACCCAGTTTGTATTTTTTTTTTTTTAGGAAAAATAAATAAATATGTATGAATTATGCCAGCTGTATAACATGTGTACTAATGTTTCTGATATATGCCGGTTAGATATTCATGTAAAAACTAAAAAATCCTTTTTAAGTAAACAAGATTGGATCCAATTGGTGGAACCTTACCTGATGATTCGCCCACTGGAGATTAGTGCTTAGTTACTATATTGTTGATTACTGTTTATTATTTAGAAATTAATCAAATGACAATTGTACCCTGCACTTTTTGACATATTGGAGCCCGGGGATTTGGGGACTACCCATTGGGCCCACTGACGCTCCCCAGCACAAAAACAGCCCCCGGCTATTTTGATAATCGGGGGCTGATTGCTCATATTTGAGCAAATGGACGGTTATGTGCATATAAATAAATTTCTCTCCCTGTCCTAAGAATTACACACATATGGGACGGAGGGTATTCATGTTACACTGTTTACTACCCATGGGGTTTTGGATTAGTCATTTTTTCCCCATTCCTCCGATGGCGCCGTTTGGCGCAGCACATACAATTGTGCTGCCTTTGCGCTGACCTCTTTGGGTCTGGTGCGGGCAACGGAGTGATCTTCCTTTAGCACTTCCGCCCTTTTCGTTGTGCTGGCGGTCGGGTCGACGTCTGACGTCACCGCGCCGGCGTCGTGGACGTCCTTCACATTTGCGTGGGTGCGCGATGACGCCGGACGCCGCCGGGATCGAGGGCGGCCTCTGCATGCGGTGCCTGTCCGGTAAGAGCCTCTCTATTCATTTTCAATACGTAGTTAATTGGGTTCCTACCCGGACGCACAGTCTAGCCCTTTTGTGGCCTCCCACGCTCTACCTTATTGGTTGAATTCCTTCCTTTTGCAGCTTCACCCTTGGCGCCATTTGAGCTGATTTGCTGCAACACCAGCGACAGCTCTATAAAGAGTCCCACCTGACTTGGCCAGTTGCTGCACAGCCAGAGTGTGGATGTCCTTGCGCCACCTTGACAGGTACTAAGCCCTTTTTTTCAAACACTTCATCATAGTTATGGGATGCCTGGTTACAGGGCTAGTCTGCGATCTAGAAACTATAATCCATTTGTGTATGTTTTTACAGAGAGGCCGTGGCAGTCTTTCCGCTGCAATTTGAGGCTTCCCTGTGAGCTTTGAGGGGCGTTTTTTGGGTTGGTCCTCCTACATATTTCCCCGTGGCTCTGTCATCTTGCCTGCAGTGTTTCTTTGGCCGCTGTATTTGTCTTTATGCGACCAGTAAACTCGCACCATATCCGTTTGGGCTTTACATCACCGGGATAATTCCTCCAAACGGCTGATGTTTATATTACCATTGGAAATGTATGTATGCAACACTATTTGATATAGATGTACTGTATCTTATAGACATACAATTATACAATGTATATATGCATTCATGTATTCTTAAATGAACTTTCATGTATATTTATTTTTCTTTTTCTTTTTCTCTTCCTTTGTTTCTCCCCCCCCCCCCTTTTCTTCTTCTCTTTTCTTATTGTTTATTTTAGTTTATTTTATTTTCTCTCTGCAACAATGTCTATCTTCTAGCTGCCCACATATGGGAGAAATTCAAAATAATGTAATCATGCCAATACACTGTTGTGTATTATATAGCTATCACATACTATGTTGTTTTTTCTCTTATATAGAGACTAAATTGTCTTCAAACTATTGCATGAACCTTGAAGAAGGAAATAATGGAGGCTATCACAGATATAGCTCGAGTATCCGAAACATGTCGGTTGTGTCACCACTAACTATATGACTTATATGTCTCAAGTAGTAAGGTGTCCTCATGCAATTGTTTCTCAATGACTGTATATGTCTGTTTCTCTCTTTGATTTTAAACCATTTTTGATATATAAGTGTATTATGTATAAATAAAATTCTTTATATTTTTCTATATATACTTGGTGGCAATCCATAATTTACTCCAATCCACACAATCCCAGGGGCACCCCTTTTCCAATTTTTTTAACAATTATATGTTATTACAATTCCTGATTAGGGATGAGCTTCGTGTTCGAGTCGAACATACGTTCGACTCGAACATCGGCTGTTCGATCGTTCGACGAAGATCGAACGATTTGGGCCGTTCGCGCCAAATTCGAGTGACGCGAACGGCCCACAATGCACTACGCCATCGCAGTGTCATCCAGGCGCTGTGATTGGCCAAGCATGCACTGTGACCCCGCATGCTTGGCCAATCACAGCGCCGGCAGCGAGGAGAGCAATGATTGGCCACAGGCAGGATGCCTGTGGCCAATTATTGCTGAGGGTGTTTAGTACACGCCCCACACTATAAAAGGCCGCCAGCACGGCGGCCTAGTGTAGTGTGTTCCGGAGCAGGGAAAGACAAGCATAGGCAGGGACAGTGACATTTATTTCTTTCTTGCTTAACCTGGATTCCTTTAGTTTAGGGAAAGAGAAGGATAGGTAGGGAGAGTGTCAGTGTGTTTTACTGTGCGAGTCCTTGTTTCTAGGGACAAAGAAGGAAAGTGAGGGGATTTCTCCTTGTGCTATAGTGTGCTTTAAAAAAACATTTTTTCTAGGGACAGAAAACTGTAGGTAGGGAGAGTGTCAGTTTCTTTCACTGTGCCAGTCCTTGTTTCTAGGGACAAAGAAGGAAAGTGAGGGGAATTCTCCTTGTGCTATAGTGTGCTTTAAAAAAACATTTTTTCTAGGGACAGAAAACTCTAGGTAGGGAGAGTGTCAGTTTCTTTCACTGTGCCAGTCCTTGTTTCTAGGGACAAAGAAGGAAAGTGAGGGGAATTCTCCTTGTGCTATAGTGTGCTTTAAAAAAACATTTTTTCTAGGGACAGAAAACTCTAGGTAGGGAGAGTGTCAGTTTCTTTCACTGTGCCAGTCCTTGTTTCTAGGGACAAAGAAGGAAAGTGAGGGGAATTCTCCTTGTGCTATAGTGTGCTTTAAAAAAACATTTTTTTCTAGGGACAGAAAACTCTAGGTAGGGAGAGTGTCAGTTTCTTTCACTGTGCCAGTCCTTGTTTCTAGGGACAAAGAAGGAAAGTGAGGGGAATTCTCCTTGTGCTATAGTGTGCTTTAAAAAAACATTTTTTCTAGGGACAGAAAACTGTAGGTAGGGAGAGTGTCAGTTTCTTTCACTGTGCCAGTCCTTGTTTCTAGGGACAAAGAAGGAAAGTGAGGGGAATTCTCCTTGTGCTATAGTGTGCTTTAAAAAAACATTTTTTCTAGGGACAGAAAACTGTAGGTAGGGAGAGTGTCAGTTTCTTTCACTGTGCCAGTCCTTGTTTCTAGGGACAAAGAAGGAAAGTGAGGGGAATTCTCCTTGTGCTATAGTGTGCTTTAAAAAAACATTTTTTTCTAGGGACAGAAAACTCTAGGTAGGGAGAGTGTCAGTTTCTATCACTGTGCCAGTCCTTGTTTCTAGGGACAAAGAAGGAAAGTGAGGGGAATTCTCCTTGTGCTATAGTGTGCTTTAAAAAAACATTTTTTTCTAGGGACAGAAAACTCTAGGTAGGGAGAGTGTCAGTTTCTTTCACTGTGCCAGTCCTTGTTTCTAGGGACAAAGAAGGAAAGTGAGGGGAATTCTCCTTGTGCTATAGTGTGCTTTAAAAAAACATTTTTTCTAGGGACAGAAAACTGTAGGTAGGGAGAGTGTCAGTTTCTTTCACTGTGCCAGTCCTTGTTTCTAGGGACAAAGAAGGAAAGTGAGGGGAATTCTCCTTGTGCTATAGTGTGCTTTAAAAAAACATTTTTTCTAGGGACAGAAAACTGTAGGTAGGGAGAGTGTCAGTTTCTTTCACTGTGCCAGTCCTTGTTTCTAGGGACAAAGAAGGAAAGTGAGGGGAATTCTCCTTGTGCTATAGTGTGCTTTAAAAAAACATTTTTTCTAGGGACAGAAAACTCTAGGTAGGGAGAGTGTCAGTTTCTTTCACTGTGCCAGTCCTTGTTTCTAGGGACAAAGAAGGAAAGTGAGGGGAATTCTCCTTGTGCTATAGTGTGCTTTAAAAAAACATTTTTTCTAAGGACAGAAAACTCTAGGTAGGGAGAGTGTCAGTTTCTTTCACTGTGCCAGTCCTTGTTTCTAGGGACAAAGAAGGAAAGTGAGGGGAATTCTCCTTGTGCTATAGTGTGCTTTAAAAAAACATTTTTTTCTAGGGACAGAAAACTCTAGGTAGGGAGAGTGTCAGTTTCTTTCACTGTGCCAGTCCTTGTTTCTAGGGACAAAGAAGGAAAGTGAGGGGAATTCTCCTTGTGCTATAGTGTGCTTTAAAAAACATTTTTTCTAGGGACAGAAAACTGTAGGTAGGGAGAGTGTCAGTTTCTTTCACTGTGCCAGTCCTTGTTTCTAGGGACAAAGAAGGAAAGTGAGGGGAATTCTCCTTGTGCTATAGTGTGCTTTAAAAAAACATTTTTTCTAGGGACAGAAAACTCTAGGTAGGGAGAGTGTCAGTTTCTTTCACTGTGCCAGTCCTTGTTTCTAGGGACAAAGAAGGAAAGTGAGGGGAATTCTCCTTGTGCTATAGTGTGCTTTAAAAAAACATTTTTTCTAGGGACAGAAAACTGTAGGTAGGGAGAGTGTCAGTTTCTTTCACTGTGCCAGTCCTTGTTTCTAGGGACAAAGAAGGAAAGTGAGGGGAATTCTCCTTGTGCTATAGTGTGCTTTAAAAAAACATTTTTTCTAGGGACAGAAAACTCTAGGTAGGGAGAGTGTCAGTTTCTTTCACTGTGCCAGTCCTTGTTTCTAGGGACAAAGAAGGAAAGTGAGGGGAATTCTCCTTGTGCTATAGTGTGCCAAAGCATTCCTCATCAACCATCTTTGAAATCCTTGTTTTTTGGACAGTCAGGGAAATTGTCGTTGTGCTATTCTGTGCAAAAGCAATAATCCTCAACCATATTTAGAAATCCTTAAGTAAAGGGACAGAGAAGGACACCTGAAGGTAGCCCTTATTGCTTTTTTCCCATCTCCCTGCAGGCCATCTATTAGAATGTCTGGAAGGCAAACAAGGAGAGGCAGACAGTCAGGAGGCAATAAAAGAGGGCAAGCAGGCTCTGTGTCTGGGGGCAACAGTGCTGGTCGTGGACGCGGTGCATTGTCATCAGCACATGGCCATGGGACACGCTTGTCCTTCTTTTCGGCAGCTGGACATGTTGAGCCACATCATGCCGAAGACTTGGTAGAGTGGATGACCAAGCCCTCCTCCTCCTCCTCATCCTCTCTCACCCAGGCTCAGGGTACTGGCAAAGCAGCTGCCAAAGCGTCCTCTTCCCTGGTATCAATGTCAGACTCATCATCAGTCACTCCTTCCCTAGACCCACCATGTCCTCCTCCTGAGGAGTCCCCCGAACTGTTTGAGCACAGTGTTGGGTACATGCTCCAGGAGGATGCCCAGCGTTTCGAAGGGTCTGATGATGAAACCCAGCTACAGGAAGGCAGTAGCGTGAGAGCAGACAGAGGGGATGCTCAAGAAGGACACCAATCTGGCAGTCATGTTCCAGCAGCTGCAGCATACTGCCAGATTGGCTCCAGTGATGAGGAGGGAGGGGATGATGAGGTCACTGACTCCACGTGGGTGCCTAATAGGAGAGAGGAGGAGGAGGAGGATGAGGAGGAGGCACATCTCCAACGAGGCAGGATGCCCTTTGGTGGCCAGCGTAAGGGCAGTACACCGACGGAATCACACCGCAGAGCTCCGCCTGTGCAGGGCGCAGCCTCTGCCCGTCATTCAAAAAGTTCCTTGGTGTGGGCCTTTTTTGAGGCTAGTGCATCAGATCGCACAGCTGCTGTTTGCAACATATGTCTCAAGCGTATATCGCGTGGCCAAAACATCAGCCGCTTGGGTACCACATGCCTGACCAGACATATGTTGACCTGCCATGCAGCTCGTTGGCAAGCCTACCTCAAAGACCCACACCAAAGAACAAAGCGGACCTCTCCTTGCACCGCATCAGCTGGGATCTCCAACCCCACTATAACTTCAGTCCTCTCTGAAACATGCACTGAGAGGAATGAAGGTGTAGAATTAGGTGTGTCACAGCCAAGTACTTGCGGCCACTCTGCTAGCAGTACACCGACGTCCGATTCTAGCAGGCAAATTTCCCTGCCCCAGCTGCTGGACCGTCGAAAGAAGTTCACTCCCAGCCATCCACATGCCCAGCGGTTGAATGCTAGCTTGGCTAAATTGCTAGCGCTTCAACTGCTGCCTTTTCAGTTGGTAGACTCGGCCCCCTTCCGTGAGTTTGTGCAATGTGCGGTTCCTCAGTGGCAGGTTCCCAAACGCCACTTTTTCTCACGGAAGGCTATTCCGGCTCTCTACCGGCATGTGGAAGGCAATGTCTTGGCCTCGCTGGACAGGGCGGTCAGCGGTAAGGTGCATATTACCGCTGACTCATGGTCCAGCAGGCATGGACAGGGACGTTACCTTTCTTTCACGGCCCATTGGGTCACTCTTTTGGCAGCTGGGAAGGATGCAGGACAAGGTGCAGTAGTGTTGGAGGTTGTTCCACCGCCACGCCTCCAAAATGCTACTACTGGTTGTGACACACCTCTCTCCTCCACCCCCTCCTCTTCTTCTTCCTCCATGGCCTCTTCCTGTGGTTTGTCCTATGAACCAGCGGTGCTCCGTAGCCGTTCACGGGGCTACGCAAGTACGCAGGCAAAAAGATGCCATGCCGTGCTTGCGCTGGTGTGTTTGGGGGACAGAAGCCACACTGGGGCAGAGGTCCTGTCTGCTCTGCAGGGCCAGGCCGAGAGGTGGTTGACGCCACGCCAGCTTAAGCCAGGAATGGTGGTTTGCGACAATGGCACCAACCTCCTCTCCGCCCTCCGACAGGGACAACTGACCCATGTGCCCTGTGTGGCTCACGTCCTTAACCTGGTGGTGCAGCGGTTCTTGGGCAGGTACCCGGGCTTACAGGATGTCCTGAGGCAGGCCAGGAAAGTCTGTGTGCATTTCCGCAGATCTTATAATGCCAGTGCTCGCCTGGCTGAGCTGCAAAAGGAGTTGAACCTGCCCAAGAACCGCCTTATATGTGACATGCCCACCAGGTGGAACTCAACGTTGGCCATGCTGCAGCGGCTGCACACGCAGCAGAGGGCCATCAATGAGTACCTGTGCGACTACGGCACCAGGACAGGGTCAGGGGAGCTTGGTTTTTTTCTCCACGCCAGTGGGGCATGATCAGGGATGCATGCACTGTCCTGGCACCATTTGAGGAGGCCATGAGGATGGTGAGCAGTGACAGTGCATGCATCAGTGACACTGTACCTCTTGTCCACCTGTTGGAGCACACGCTGCGTGGAATAATGGACAGGGCACTTGAGGCAGAACAGAGGCAGGAAGAGGAGGACTTCCTTGCCTCTCAAGGCCCCCTTTACCCAGACAGTGTTCCTTCTGTCCCACCCATCGCACAGGAAGAGGAAGAGCAGGAGGAGGAGGAGGAGGATTGTGTCAGCATGGAGGTGGAGGCTGGCACTCAGCATCATCAGCAGCAGTCTTTTAGGGATGATTTACAGTCCCAAGAAACCAGTGGACTTGTACGTGGCTGGGAGGAGGTGGCTGCGGATCATGTCGTCCTTAGTGACCCAGAGGACTCCGGAGCGAATGCCTCAGCAAACCTACGCTGCATGGCCTCCCTGATCCTGCAAAGTCTGCGGAAGGATCCTCGTATTCTTCGGATCAAGGAGAGGGACCATTACTGGCTGGCCACTCTCCTTGATCCACGGTACAAGGGTAAGGTTGCGGACCTTATGTTACCTTCGCAGAGGGAGCAGAGGATGAGACAACTCCGGGAGGCCTTGCAGAAAGGTCTGTGCAACGCGTTCCCAGAGACTGGGAGGTTACAAACTCCTGGTCCTGGACAACGAGTTGCTGAGGCTTCGGCCAGTCAAAGAAGGAGCGGTGGGGAAGGTGGCCGTCTGACCGATGCGTTCAGACAATTCTTTAGTCCGCAGCCCCAAAGTATGATCGGTTCCAGCAACCATCGCCAGCGTCTGATAAACATGGTGCAGGAATATCTAGGGGCAAGGTCAGACTTGGACACCTTCCCCACCGAAAATCCTCTGGCTTACTGGGTCTTGAGGATGGATCACTGGCCAGAGCTTGCACAGTATGCAATTGAGCTACTGGCCTGTCCTGCATCCAGCGTTCTTTCGGAACGCACATTCAGTGCTGCTGGAGGATTTGTCACGGATCACAGGGTGCGCCTGTCCACCGACTCGGTTGATCGACTGACTTTCATCAAGATGAACCAGTCTTGGATCACCACCAGCTACCACACACCTGATGCTGATATAACAGACTAATTGATTTTAACATGTCACATCCCTTCAAGACTGATGCTGATGCTGAGTGCCTGTGCTGTTATGTTGACTGGCTATCCTCCTCCTCCGAGTCCTCAATGATACGATTGATGATGATAGCTTGGAAGATCATTTTTGTTTATGGGTGCCGCCACCAGTGGCTAAGGCCCAATTTTTCAGCCCCTGTTTTACAGGGGCGTGTAATTACAATTTTTTTAGCAATAATTTGCCATAGGGCTCATTGCTGTGCTCCAAGTACAGTATCTGTGAGGGGTTGGAGTGTTGTGGCACCAGTGCCTAAGGCCCAATTTTTCAGCCCCTGTTTAACAGGGGCGTGTCATTACAATTTTTGAAGCAATACTTTGCAACAGGGCTCATTGCTGTGCTCCAAGTACAGTATCTGTGAGGGGTTGTAGTGTTGTGCCACCAGTGCCTAAGGCCCAATTTTTCAGCCCCTGTTCAACAGGGGCATGCAATTACAATTCTTGATCTAATAATTCACAGCAGGGCCCATTGCTGCACCCACCAAGAGTAACTCTGAGGGCTTACAGTGTTGTGGCAACGCCACCACCACCACCACGAAAGGCCCAATTTTTCAGCCCCTGTTCAAAAGGGGCATGTAATTACAATTCTTGATCTAATAATTCACAGCAGGGCCCATTCCTGCACCCACCAAGAGTAACTCTGAGGGCTTACAGTGTTGTGGCAACACCACCACCACCACCACCACCACGAAAGGCCCAATTTTTCAGCCCCTGTTCAACAGGGGCATGCAATTACAATTCTTGATCTAATAATTCACAGCAGGGCCCATTGCTGCACCCACCAAGAGTAACTGTCAGGGCTTACAGTGTTGTGGCACCAGCACCACCATCAAAGGCCCAATTTTTACTACCACTGTTCAACAATTATATGTAATTAAAATTCCTGATATAATAGTTGACAGCAGGGCGTTCCAGCACCAACCAAGAGTAACTGTGAGTGCTTACAGTGTTGTGCCAACACCAACAACTAAGGGGCCTATTTCTGCAGAGTATATACGGCAGGTCCCTACTTTCAAACATCCAACTTACAAACGACTCCTACTTGCAAACGCAAGAAGACAACAGGAAGTGAGAGGAAATCTACCACTAGGAAGGAAAATTCTCTCCTGTAAGAATAAATATGGGAGAAAGGTGTCTCCTCTGTACTGATGCTTTATCAGCAATCCTTGTTTCAAGAAAAACACCACATTTCAAAAACAGTTGTCATTGGGACGGAAAGTGAGGTGAAATGTTCTGAACAGGGGCACAGACAGCAAAACAAATGTTACAGGGGTGATAACCCTTCCCTATGTTTTCCAAAAAGCTTAAAAATAGATTTTTTGGCTGGAGCTACACTTAAACAATGTACCTGTTCAAAATTACAAACAGATTCTACATAAGAACAAACCTACAGTCCCTGTCTTGTATGCACCGCCTGTATACGGCTGTTCAGAGTATATAGGGCCTTTTTTATTTTGTGTGCGGAGTTCCCCTTAATATCCATACAAGACCCAAAGGGGCTGGTAATGGGCTGGGGTAGGGGGGGGGGGTGTGATGGGGTAGCTATGCCATTTTTCTTAAAGATTTTCATCCATATTACCGGGACCAGACATTACATTAAAGCCGCAAGCAGTTTTAAATGGCTTTTTTTCCTTTAGAAATGTAATTTTGTGCAGGGACAGTTCTAAACACGGGAAACACGTGGCACTTCACAGGCATACTTTAGACACCCCCCAGGTACGATATTTAAAGGAATATTTGACTTTTTTTTTTCACTTTATGCATCATTAAAATGACTGCTCCCGAAAAACGACCGTTTTTAAAACTTCTTTTTGCATTGATACATGTCCCCTGGTGCAGAACCCGGGTTCCCAAACCCTTTTTAGGACAATAACATGCATAATAGTTGTTATAATTAGCACTTTAGAATTCGAACGTTCGCATCCATTGTATTTAATAGGGTTCTAATGTTCGTACGAACTTTCGGTCCGTTCGCGGGTTCTGGTGCGAACCGAACCCGGGGGTGTTCGGCTCATCACTATTCCTGATATAATAGTTGACAGCAGGGCGTTCCAGCACCCACCAAGAGTAACTGTGAGTGCTTACAGTGTTGTGCCAACACCAACACCTAAGGGGCCAATTTCTGCAGAGTATATACGGCAGGTCTCTACTTTCAAACATCCAACTTACAAACGACTACTACTTGCAAACGGAAGAAGACAACAGGAAGTGAGAGGAAATCTACCCCTTGGAAGGAAAATTCTCTCCTGTAAGAATTAATATGGGAGAAAGGTGTCTCCTCTCTACTGATGCTTTATCACCAATCCTTGTTTCAATAAAAACACCACATTTCAAAAACAGTTGTCATTGGGACGCAAAGTGAGGTGAAATGTTCTGAACAGGGGCACAGACAGCAAAACAAATGTTACAGGGGTGATAACCCTTCCCTATGTTTTCCAAAAAGCTTAAAAATAGGTATTTGGGCTGGAGCTACACTTAAACAATGTAGCTGTTCAAAATTACAAACAGATTCTACATAAGAACAAACCTACAGTCCCTGTCTTGTATGCACCGCCTGTATACGGCTGTTCAGAGTATATAGGGCCTTTTTTATTTTGTGTGCGGGGTTCCCCTTAATATCCATACAAAACCCAAAGGGGCTGGTAATGGGCTGGGGTGGGGGGGGGGGGGGGTTGATGGGGTAGCTATGCCATTTTTCTTAAAGATTTTCATCCATATTACCGGGACCAGACATTACATTAAAGCCGCAAGCAGTTTTAAATGGCTTTTTTTTCCTTTAGAAATGTTATTTTGTGCAGGGACAGTTCTAAACACGGGAAACACGTGGCACTTCACAGGCATACTTTAGACACCCCCCAGGTACAATATTTAAAGGAATATTTGACTTATTTTTTTTCACTTTATGCATCATTAAAATGACTGCTCCCGGAAAACGTCCGTTTTTAAAACTTCTTTTTGCATTGATACATGTCCCCTGGTGCAGAACCCGGGTTCCCAAACTCTGTTTAGGACAATAACATGGATAATAGTCGTTATAATTAGCACTTTAGAATCCTAACGTTTGCATCCATTGTATTTAATAGGGTTCTAATGTTCGTGCGAACTTTCGGTCCGTTCGCGGGTTCTGGTGCGAACCGAACCCGGGGGTGTTCGGCTCATCACTAATTGGAAGGACCAAAAGAACGTTGGGCAAATGGATTTCAGTGCATATATATAATTTTAGCATAGGTTATAAGGACCATAGTGTCTCGTTGCACTTTAGACACAAACATAACAGAAATCCTGCAGGATTAACATTTTGGGGGATAGATAAAATACATCCAATATGGAGGGGGCAAATTTTGTAAGTGAATTGTCCAAATGTGAAACCAAATGAATATTCCTTACTAACACACTAAATCTGAATGGAATGAATGTAGAACTGTATTTTAATGTTTTTATTAGTGATTTTTAGAGCTATATGAATTATCCTGAATTAAAAATCTACCTTGGTTAGATTAGAATTGATGCTATTCATTTTATTAAATGCATTGTTGCGATATCGATATTGGGCAGTAGCGGGCTGTTATATATTGTGAGGGGGTTCGCTCGGCAGCGGGTGTGTGTGACCCCCTGGATGGGCTCCCCACACAAAAACAGGCCCAGCAGACGGAGGTTGTGGTTTTCAAGATCAAAAGGGTGCGGTTTATTTCTCTATTTACAGTGACAAAAACACAGCAAAGCAAAAAGAAACATAAACAAAATAAACCCTGGTCAGCTTGACCTCTGACTAAACATGCAGGTTTCCTAAACTAACAACTGGGATCAGCCTGGTGCTGTCCTAGTCCCTAAGTCCCTGGTTTAGTAAATGTCCAAACAAATAGCCACACAGGCTTTGTCTCACCGCACAGGGGTTCACTCTCCCTAGACAGTCCACACAGGTCTGGTTCCAGGCATGAGCAAACACCTAATGAAGCTGGGAGTTTTTATAGAGGCCTTAAACGAGCTGACAAGCTTCAGCTGGTCTCATCAACTCCCTGCCTGCACGACGCCCAGCACTCTCCCTAGAGGTATGAATCATCCATGAGCCCACTAGCCTCAGCTGGGCTTCATCAACTCTCTCCCTAGTTGTATAAGTCGGCATAAAGCCTGAATCTGGGAGAAATATACCTACCCCCCTGGATGCAACCAGGTGACTTTACCTTCCTGCTGTCACATACCCCCCCCTCTTGTTTTAACCTTGGGGTTGGAACACCAGCAATCAGGCATTCATGTACTCGAGACAAAGCATCCACATTCCCCATTTGAACGCCAGGGCGATGCTTTACTGTGAAGTTGAATTCCTGTAGGGCCAGGAACCACCTATTTACTCTTCTATTTGTCTCCTTGTTTTGAGCCATCCACTTTAACGGAGCGTGATCCGTAACCATGTCAAAGTGCCTACCTAGCAGATAGTACCGAAGGGAATCTAGAGCCCACTTCACCGCTAAACACTCCTTTTCAACCGTGGCGTAATTTACCTCATGGGACTTCAACTTCCTGCTGAGGTAAATGACTGGGTGCTCTTCCCCGTTCCAGACCTGGGACAATACTGCTCCTAACCCCACATCTGACGCATCACTTTGTACGACAAAGTCTTTAGAGAAGTCGGGTGAGTACAACACTGGCTGGCTACATAAGGCTTGTTTCAAGAATTGGAATGCTGCCTTTAGCCTCGGGGGTCCATTTAATCATGACCGACCCTTTCCCTTTCGTCAGGTTGGTTAGGGGCACAACCTTAGAAGCAAAGTGGGGAATGAAGCGCCGATAATAACCCGCGATTCCCAGAAAGGCTCGTACCTGCTTCTTGCTGTTGGGACGTGGCCAACTCTGGATGGCCTCGACTTTGTTGAGTTGGGGTTTTATTACTCCCCTGCCAATGGTGTACCCAAGATATTTGGCCTCCTCCTGCCCAATGGTACACTTCTTGGGGTTAGCCGTAAACCCCGCTTCCCGGATAGAGTCTAGGACTGCTTGCACTTTTGGCAGATGTGAGGCCCAATCTGTGCTATGGACAATTACGTCATCCAGGTAAGCCGCAGCATACTTCCGATGGGGCCTCAGTATCTGGTCCATTTTCCGCTGGAATGTGGCCGGCGCATTCTGTAACCCGAACGGCATTCTCTTATATTGGAACGCCCCGTCTGGGGTTACAAATGCGGTTTTCTCTTTGGCCGACTTGGCCAGGGGAATTTGCCAATACCCTTTTGTGAGGTCAAGAGTCGTCATGTATCGGGCTGTTCCCAGCCGGTCGATCAACTCATCTATACGTGGCATGGGGTAGGTGTCAAATTTTGTAACTTTGTTCAACTGACGAAAATCGTTACAAAATCGCCAGCTCCCATCCGGTTTAGGCACCAACACAATGGGACTAGACCAATCACTTTGGGACTCCTCTATCACCCCTAAGTTCAGCATTTTCTGTACTTCCTCCCGTATTGCCTCCCGTCGGGCCTCTGGGATCCGATAGGGTTTTAACTTCACCCTTTCACCGGGCGGGGTAATAATATCATGCTCTACCCCAGATGTTTGTCCCGGCAGCTCAGAGGACACCTCCTTGTTGCGAAGCACAAACTCCTTAACCTCCTGTTGTTGGGGTTGTGACAAGGTGGCTGCTATTCCAACCTCCGGAATCACGCAACCAGTTTGAGCTGGTGACCAAGTTTCTGCGACTAGGGACTCTCTATCCCTCCAGGCTTTCAACAGATTAACGTGATAGATCTGTTCGGGCTTTCGCCTTCCTGGTTGTCTGACCTTGTAATTCACTTCGCTCACTTTTTCCATTATCTCGTAGGGGCCTTGCCATTTGGCAAGGAATTTACTTTCAACCGTAGGGACAAGTACCAATATCCTATCCCCCGGGGAAAAGGTACGGGTCTTGGCTCCACGGTTGTACACTCTCTGCTGTGCCAACTGCGCTTGGGCCAAATGTTCCTTCACGATAGGCATTACCTGTGCAATTCGATCTTGCATCAGGGCGACATGCTCAATCACACTCCTGTGGGGAGAACTCTCACTTTCCCAAGTTTCCTTGGCAATATCCAACAGCCCTCTTGGGTGTCTCCCATACAGTAACTCAAAGGGGGAGAATCCCGTAGAGGATTGGGGCACCTCCCTAATAGCAAACATCAAATAAGGAAGTAGACAGTCCCAATCCTTTCCATCTCTATCCACCACTTTCTTCAACATTTGTTTTAGGGTTTTGTTGAATCTTTCAACCAGCCCATCGGTTTGGGGGTGATACACAGACGTACGCAATTGCGTCACTTTGAACAATTTACACAGCTCTTTCATAACCCGGGACATAAAGGGTGTACCTTGGTCCGTAAGCAGTTCTTTACAAATACCCACCCGGCTAAAAACAAGAGATAGCTCTTTGGCTATGGTTTTGGCCGAGGTATTTCGGAGAGGGATCGCTTCTGGATAACGGGTGGCATAGTCCATTATAACTAATATGTACTGGTGCCCCCTAGCGGACTTGATTATAGGACCTACCAAATCCATTGCGATCCTCTCAAACGGGACCTCAATGATGGGTAGAGGGACCAGCGGGCTACGGAAATGTGGCATCGGGGCCGACCTCTGACACACAGGGCAGGAGGAACAATAATTTTCTATGTCCTTCATCACCCCAGGCCAATAGAATCTCTGTAATACCCTCTCTCGGGTTTTCTCTGTCCCCAGATGACCTCCAAGAATGTGCCCATGGGCCAACTCCAACACCAACTTCCTGTAAGGTTTGGGCACCACAAGCTGCTCAACGGTTTCTTCTGCCCTTTTTGCCACCCGATACAGTAGGTCCTTCTCTACGCTGAAGTATGGGTAAGTGCAGGTATTATCTGGGTTCACTAACTCGCCATCTATTTCCACTACGTTTTCCCGTGCCTTTATTAGGGCGGGGTCTTTTAACTGTTCTGTGGCAAAATTTTCCCTGTGAACCTCAAGATCAGAAAACTCCACAGACGGTAGGTTTTCGTCTGAGGAGGTGGGCTCCTCTCCAGTTTCTTGAGTCTCGCCTGCCAATACTGACAAGGGAAATTCTGGAGAGTCCTCACCACTCTCAGAGGAGTTCTGGCTATCACCTTCCTGGTACATAGGGGCACCAGTGGGGGGCTCAGGATCATCCCACAGTTCCCAGAACTTCGGAAAATCCCTTCCCACAATGGCATCATGCGGTAATTGAGATACTAACCCCACTGGATGAGAGAGGGTACCTTTGGGGGTCTTGAAACACACTGTAGTCACTGGATACTCTCGGGTGTCCCCATGCACACAAATAACAGCTACCTTGCTATTCCCAGAGACCTCTGTTTTAACTAATTCAGCCTTTATCAGGGTCACAAGGCTACCTGAATCCAGTAATACCACAACATTTCTACCATTAATACACATTTTGCATAAATGTTTCTCAGTTCCCCGAATGGCAGTGCATGCGACTGTCGCACACAGCGACTGACGTCTGTCCGTCAGAAAGTCACATTGCATGGGTTCCTCCACAACCGGGCAATTTGCTGCAATATGTCCCGCTTGCCGGCAGCGGTAGCAAACAATCCTTTTGGCTGCCTCTTGAGCCCCCGACTTCCCAGGCTGTTCTCGCCAAACCCTGGGCAGAGCTCCCACCCTCTCACTCTCTCCACCCTCACCCCTTGGAATCATCTTACCCGCCCCTGGGGATGGTCTGGTCTTAGGGTGGAAAGTCCGAGAGTCTCTGGAAGAGGCCGTCAGGTTCTCTGCAGCCAAGTATCTCTCTACACGATCCACAAGTTTACCGGCCGTTTCTGGGTCTCCATGGCTTACCCACTTTTGAATGGCGGTAGGAAGAGCTCTCAAGAAACGATCCATCACAACACGTTCCACAATCTCCGGTGCGGACAAAGTCTCTGGCTGTAGCCACTTCCTGCTCAGGTGAATGAGATCATACATTTGAGACCTGGGGGGTTTTCCAAGCTGGAAAGTCCAGTTATGCACACGCTGAGCCCGGACAGCCAGGGTGACACCCAGCCTTGCCAATATTTCAGCTTTTAGCATCACATAGTCTTTTGCTTGGTCAGGCTCTAGGTCATAGTAAGCTTTCTGCGATTCACCAGTTAACAGAGGAGCCAGCAGTCCAGCCCACTGCTCCTCAGGCCACTTTTCTCTTTCAGCAGTCCTTTCAAATGTGGTCAAAAATACCTCTGGATCATCCTCTCCAGTCATTTTTGTCAATAAACGACTCACCCCAAAGGACGCGGTATTAGTGGGACGGCTTTCCTCACTGGTCTGCGGACGTTGCTGCATTACTGCTTCCATCTGTTGTTGTAGTCTCTGCTCTTGCTTCTGCAACAGGTCTATGAAGCGGGCCTCAGATTGCTGCTGGGCTTGTTGCTGGGCTGCGAAGCTCTGTTGTTGAGCTGCAAGGCTCTTTTGCAAACCTGCATTTGTCTGCTGTTGATTGGCATTTGCTAGAGCCAGCTGTTTCAGTATCTCCTCCATGCTGGCTTAAAAAAAACTGCCCGCATTCTCCACCAACTGTGAGGGGGTTCGCTCGGCAGCGGGTGTGTGTGACCCCCTGGATGGGCTCCCCACACAAAAACAGGCCCAGCAGACGGAGGTTGTGGTTTTCAAGATCAAAAGGGTGCGGTTTATTTCTCTATTTACAGTGACAAAAACACAGCAAAGCAAAAAGAAACATAAACAAAATAAACCCTGGTCAGCTTGACCTCTGACTAAACATGCAGGTTTCCTAAACTAACAACTGGGATCAGCCTGGTGCTGTCCTAGTCCCTAAGTCCCTGGTTTAGTAAATGTCCAAACAAATAGCCACACAGGCTTTGTCTCACCGCACAGGGGTTCACTCTCCCTAGACAGTCCACACAGGTCTGGTTCCAGGCATGAGCAAACACCTAATGAAGCTGAGAGTTTTTATAGAGGCCTTAAACGAGCTGACAAGCTTCAGCTGGTCTCATCAACTCCCTGCCTGCACGACGCCCAGCACTCTCCCTAGAGGTATGAATCATCCATGAGCCCACTAGCCTCAGCTGGGCTTCATCAACTCTCTCCCTAGTTGTATAAGTCGGCATAAAGCCTGAATCTGGGAGAAATATACCTACCCCCCTGGATGCAACCAGGTGACTTTACCTTCCTGCTGTCACAATATGTAATGAGATTTATTGTAAAACATTCCCCGCATTCCCGGGAGTAATAATATTGATCTTTGTGCGTGAATAACGGCCAATGGTGGGATAAGTAAGAGGGATGAGTGAGCAGAGATTTCTGTTCATTATTTATGTCTAATTATAAATGATCTGATTGGTATCAACGAGATTGTTGTTGTTAGGAAGGGCATGCCAGCAGCCAAGATGGCGACCGCAGAAGATGTCCTGAGTTCCCAATTCCAGTAAGAAGAATACGCGGGTGAGCCTGCGCGCGTGTGCACACCGCGGTGCACGCGCGCACCCTGTAACAGGTCATGGCGCCAAATGGGCTATTTAAACTGGGTCAGCACCCAGAATCAATGCTGTCTGCTCTACAGCGTTCCCTGTCTTTCCCTGCTATCTGTTGCTGATACCTGTTCCAGTTAATTGACCCGGCTTGTTCCTGACTTCCCCTGTTATCTGCCTGCATCCAACCCCAGCTTGTCTCTGACTCTGCACCTGCCTGCTCCCTCTGCTACCTCACTGCCAGCTTGTTATTGACCTGGCCTACACCTTGACTCTGCTCCATCAGTTCCTGACTTGCTTGCCAGTGTATGACCCAGCCTGCCTGTACCTGCCTACTTTCGGGTTCTCTCGGAGCATCCATCCCACCAGCTGCTGTACCTGCTTCTCAGCCCGTGGTGTTCTAGTACCAGTCTGTTCCAGTTTCCAGCCTACCTGCTGTTCCTGGTCTTTCCACTGTGTCTGTGTTCCTCAACAACTCCACTAGAAGTTCCAGCCCAGCTCCGCTGCCAGCGATCCTGCCAGGCACTCGTTCGACTCTGCACTCCTGCGCCTCCTGTCTGCTCTATCAGGGGCCTTGAATCAGAGGTGTAGGAGAGGCTGTTCTCTGCATATCAGGCTCCACCACCAGGTACATGACAGTTGTATCATTGCATGTGTAGGGGCCCGTTGTCAGCATATCACTGGCCGCGGTGATGTTGGAGCTGACCAGTGTGCTGTTGCGCATCCAGGGTTAATAGCCTGGAGGTCTTCTGTATAAATAGATTGAGCCATGCTGCATGGCCACGCCCTCTGACAAAGACGTGATGACAAAACGTGTTAGGGCGTGACCACACAGCTCTTCTAGTCTGTCAACAGCTTGTGTGTCATCCCAGGCATCACCGCGGTCAGGTTATGCAGGAAGCGGTGAGAGAACACAGGCTGTTTGATTCAATGCGAGTTTGTAATTTTAATCTTGTAAGCATATTTTAACATAGAGGAAGTTGGAAATACAATTTAAACAGGATTACACTATGTAGTTTGTTCCTCTTCTTTCCATGTTATACTACTGCACTTTTTGATGAGGATTCTGCACTTTGAATGAGCATTTGTCAATTAAGGAGATTGGCGATACAAGGCTTATTATATTCATGTTTATGGTGAGTTTATTACCACAGGGGAGAAAAGTTCACGTGGCGTGGCAGTGAGAGAGTTCAAAGATTTCATCTGTCCTATTATCACCTCTCAGTGGATGCATGTTACATCATTCATCTTTCGATCTTCTATGACTTACGCACATTGAATTAATTTTGTATTGTGCCCATTTTACTCCTTAGTAAGTGCATGTTACATCATTCATCTTTATGAACTCTATGTTTAATGCATATTGAACTATTTTAGCACACAGTGCATTTAGTACTGAGAGAGCAATGTTAATGCTGGAATGATTATTATATATTTTTTGCATATTGAATAGGTTTGATTGCTTTTATGACAGCAGCTTAATGTCCATGATCAATTTTAGCTTTTTCTATGAGCGCTGGGATCAGGAACATTTTGTGACTGATATTTTGTGTTTTTATAACTAAAACTAAATCAAAATTTGATGTCAAAATTAACACTGACTGCAACTGTAGCAGGGTCTCCTTTAAGGCCCCGGGACTACGTTACCCAGAACCCCATTTGGCACCCAGAGTGCAGTTAGCCACCGCAGAGACTCATGGGAGGGGTTATTTAAGGAGGGGGCGAGGCGGAGCTTTGGCCTCTTTGGACACCGCGCTGCAAGCAAGAGTTTCTTTCTGTGCGGATCTGCTGCAGTGCAAGGCCTGAAGCCTGGGCTTTGCGCAACTTCCAAAGAGCCTTCCACCCCACTGCGGAGCCTGGGTGGCATCTGACTTGTCGAGTGAGGACATCAGTTGGATCGGGGACCCGATCGTTACAGACGCTGTGTGCGGAGACACAGCAGGTGGAAGTCCCGGAGTGGTGAGCGAGCACTTGCTCAATCAAATAGACTTTACAGATTCTAGGCCTATAGACTGCCGTGGCTCACCGATTGTTTGCTTATTGTTTCACTGGGGGACCGGTAGCAGGACAAAGTTGAAGTGTCCCCCCAGCATAGTGTTCTTAGTGATTGCCAGTTTGTGGATTATAAATACTATTCATCAAGTGCACCACCGAAAGTTTGCATGCGAAGAAATCCCTATAGGAAGGACTGAGGCCTCGTACACACGACCGAGTTTCTCGGCAAGAACCAGCAAGAAACTTGCTGGCAGAGATGTCTTGCCGAGAAATTCGTTCGTGTGTATGGTTTCTCGTCGAGAAAACCGACAAGTAACCTTGACGAGAAAATAGAGAACCTGCTCTCTATTTTCTCGTCGAGATTCTCGTCGGCATGTTTCTCGATGAGAAAAGTGAGTGTGTGTACACTTACCTGTCCTCCCGGAAGCCCGCGCATGTTCGAAATGAATTCGACGCATGCGCGGTAGCTTCCTAGGCATACGTAGGGTATACCATGATGGCGGCGACGGCATCGAATGTGACGAGCGCATGCTCGTCGTAGGCGATGACGTCACCGCGTACGCTCCATTCAAAGAACCGCGGGTTCTTTGAATCGAGCGTGTGTACACTCGGCCGGGACAATTTTCTTGTCCAAGAATCTTGTCGAAAAAAACGACATGTTTTTTTCGACGAGAATCTCGGCCGTGTGTACGAGGCCTGGGATTTATTCTGGGTCAGGCCTGGCCAGGGTGGGGAGATAGGATATTGTTTAGTGCACCACAGGGCGTGTATACCATAATAGCTACGCGTGGTGAATTACCACGCAGCGCCATTATTGTGTGCTATATTGATTGCTGCAGGGCTCTGCAAGCCAGTTGTGTGTATTATATCCTGTTTAAGCCTTTTTACAACCAAAGTAAAGCTGTTATACTTAATCTTTAAAATTTGTGTGTTGTCTTACTATAAAGAGGGTGCCTTTATAATACCAATTGATATGATAAAAATATAACCCCTAGACTAACTGTGCCAGGGTGGGTCGAGCAGATTGCCGGGGGTTGGTGGTGCTGTACACAGGGCCCGAAATCAAACCAGGGGCTCTCTTAACTGGGGGTAGCGCTACACGTGGGGGCTTTCAAGTCCGGGATCCTGTTGCAGCAAGTAACGCGCCAAAAGTACCAGCATGGAACCACTAGAAGTAGGACAGTGGTGTAAATCGGTCGGCACAGATCCAGCCGGGGTAGTAGTCATAGAACTCCCAGGGATCTGGCAAGAAGAAGCGGTGAAGCAGCTAGTGATGTCACTGTCACCGTATCAGAAAGCATGGGTGGTGGATGTCAGGACGAATTCCTCACTGACCCACGCATTAATAGAATGGAAGGACGGAGTCCCAGAACATTTCAAGAATCCAAGTGTAGAAGCTATAGATGATCAAACTAATAGCCTAATACACGCGCTGCCGCTCAAGCCAGGAGGACGGTTTCAGACACCGAAACTATCTCCATCACCCACCCCAAAAGTAGAAAAACAGGTGAAAAGGGAAAGTCCCGGGTCGCCATCTGCCACCCTCGGCGCAGAGTTGTGCGCGGTCCTGGGGGAACTTGTGGCCCAGTGTAAGAAAGATCCTACAGATTACCAAATGTCAGGATACAGAAAACTTACAATATTCTCAGGAAGGAATCCTGTACCTTCGGGTAAAGAGGGGTTTGAGGAGTGGTTAGACGGTGCCACTCAGGCCCTAGAAGAATGGGAAGTCCCAGACCACAGAAAGAAGCAGAGAATTGCTGAGAGCTTGAAGGGGCCTGCTCTAGAGGCCATACGCAACCTCAAGATGAGTAAGACAGACTGTAATGCACAGGACTATCTGGACATTCTGCAGAATGTGTTCGGTGGAACAGAGAAAGTCACTGAGCTCACTTATCAGCTGGAGCACTGCTACCAGAAGACAGGGGAGAAGCTGTCAGAGTTTATGAGGCGCCTGGACAAGATCCTGCATAAGATGATTCTTAAGAAGGGGATTGACCCACGGAAGGAGGATGAGGCCCGTGTTCAACAGGTGATGAGAGGATCTCAGCCCCTGGACCCCATCGCATTGGCGCTACGCACAAGACAGGACGGGAAGAGCCTGGAATACCCTGACTTGATTCGAGTAGTCAGAGAGGAAGAAGCTATGCTGGAGGAGAAGAAGAGGAGCCTACCAGTTGAGTCGGTAAATCCTCCTCCAGTGATGGTCAGGACGGTCATGACCCTGGAAAGAGACTCAGAGGTGGATACCTTGAAGTCACAGATGTCCCAAGTATTGGGCATGCTGACCTCCCTGATGGAAAATAAGTCAAGGGAACCAGAGAGGGAAAGTCCGAGGAAGGAGCTGTTTCCCAACACCTCAGTGCCCGCATCCCTGGAAGATTGGGGGGATGTGATTTGTTTCAATTGTGGAGGAGCTGGCCATTTCACCAAAGTGTGTGCCAGCCCAAAGAAAAAAAAGATGAATAACCGCAAGCCGCCGGAAAACTTCAGCGGGCCCCGGTGAAGGAGTCAACCGGGTGCCCACCATCTCCAGTGAACTCCAAACTGAATGAGAAGCACATGAAAAGAGTGGAGAAGACCCCTCAGAAGAAACGCAAGGTTCCTCAGAAGGAACGCACCCCAAAGAAAGAGAGTAGTGTCCCTCAGCGGGTAGTTACACCCACCAAAAGGAGGGAGATCAATGCATACCAGGCCCAAGAGAGACTTAAGTCCAAAGAGAAATGGAAGAAAGAAAGTCAAAAGGGAAAATGCAAAGATCAAAAGAAAGAGACCCCCTTGAAGCGATATCCAGAGAAGCTGGTGGGTCCCTCCCCGATAGTACCAGTTCAAGTGGAGGGAGTCTACACAAGAGCCATATTGGACACTGGGGCGCAGGTGACCCTGTTGTACCGGGACTTTTATGACAAGCATTTAAGTCACCTACCCATCCAGAAGATTGAAGAGTTGGAGATATGGGGAATTGGGACAGAGAGTTTCCCTTATGATGGCTATCTGCCTATAAAACTGACTTTTGACCCGTCCATAGCCGGAAGGGCTGAAGTGTTCGACACCTTAGCTGTGGTGTGCCCCCGACCGCCTGGAGCTAACAAGAGTTCCCTGATAATAGGGACAAACACGGATCTGGTCCGAAGACTCTTGGCCCCTTTGACAAGAAGGAAAGACCCCACAGTCACTGAGATCCACCCAATGTTGAAGACAGCCTACCAACGACTGATCTTGGAACAGAAGGCCCTGGGAGAGGGGGTAGGGAAGGTCTGGAGGCTGGGAAGAAGGGGAATAGTGCTGCAGCCCGGTGAAGTAACCTGCTTGAAAGCCACAGTGAAACTCACTTGGGAGCAGCCTGGCCCTTTTGTCATGTTGGAACCCGATCCAAGGGAAGAACATTCGGGCTTAGAAGTAGTCCCAGAAGTGGTCCCGGTGAGGGCCCTGAAGAAGGCTCATTGTAAAGTGTCTGTGAGCGTCAGAAATACCACGGGTGGTCCCATGGAAATCCCAGCCAGGCTGTTACTGGGCCGGGTGAGCCCAGCTACCCCAGTTGCTTCACCAGATGTGGAGAAGACAGATGGAGAAAGTACTGTGTGGGAGAAACTTTCCATGGAGAATCCAAATCTGCCCAGGGTTTGGAAAGAGAGAGCCAAGGCCCAGTTGACCAGGTGGGAAAGGATCTTTTCTCAAGATGAATTCGATGTGGGGTGTGCTAGGAGTTCCACCCATCGAATCCGCCTCACGGAAGACAAGCCCTTCAGGGAAAGGGTTAGGCGGGTTCCGTTAGCAGACCTCGAAGACTTGAGGGAGCAGCTCGCCGAGCTCAAGCGAACAGGGGTGATTCGAGAATCTAGAAGTCCCTATGCCTCCCCTATAGTGGTGGTCCGGAAGAAGAATGGGTCACTGAGACTGTGCATAGACTATAGGACCCTCAACAGGAGAACCATACCGGATCAATATACCACTCCAAGGATAGAGGATGCCCTACAGAGCTTGTCTGGAGCCAAGTGGTTCAGTGTTATGGACCTCAAGAGCGGGTACTATCAGATCCCAATGCATCCAGAAGACAAAGAGAAGACGGCTTTCATAACCCCGGTAGGGTTCTTTGAATTCGACTGGATGCCTCAAGGTCTGTCTGGAGCTCCAGCCACCTTCCAACGTCTCATGGAGAAGACTGTGGGAGATATGAACCTCATCGAAGTCCTTGTATACTTGGATGACATCATTGTCTTCGGAAGAACCTTGGAAGAGCATGAAGAGAGGCTGGAGAAAGTTTTGAAGAGACTGAGTGAGGAAGGACTCAAGCTCTCACCTGAAAAATGCCAATTCTATCAGTCATCAGTTAACTACCTGGGGCACATAGTGTCTGAAGATGGGGTAGCCACAGACCCCGAAAAATTGGAGGCAGTCACCTCCTGGCCCAGGCCCACCACTGTGACAGAGCTCAGATCCTTTCTGGGGTTCTGTTCCTATTACAGGAGGTTTGTGGAGGGGTTTGCTCAGATAGCCAGGCCTCTGAATGAGCTGCTAAAGACGGAGGGGGAAGAGGATGACACAGGCCCCAGAAAGCCAGGGGAGTCAGTCAAGGACCAGTGGAATGAGAAGTGTGAGAATGCCTTCCAGATGTTGAAGAAGACATTAACCACTGCCCCGTCCTGGCTTACGCAGACCCTAAGAAGCCTTATGAACTTCATGTAGATGCCAGTCATGATGGTTTGGGAGGAGTGCTGTACCAGGAGCATGAAGAGCAACTGAGGCCTGTTGCGTATGTGAGCAGAAGTCTGACTCCCTCCGAGAAGAACTACCCCACCCATAAGTTGGAGTTCCTGGCCCTTAAGTGGGCGGTAGTTGACAAATTTAGAGACTATTTGTATGGGGCGGAATTCACAGTGAAAACCGACAACAACCCCCTCACCTATCTTTTCACCACAGCAAAGTTGGATGCCACAGGACATAGATGGTTGGCGGCGCTGTCTGCCTTCAATTTCAGCCTGAAATACAGACCTGGGGCTGGAAACCGAGATGCAGACGCTTTTTCTAGGAAATCTCACGTCCCCACTTGCAGTACAGAAGACTGGACCCAAGTGGCACCCGACGGGGTGCGGGCCCTCTGTCAAGGGGCTGAACTCCAAGCCAGTGGCGGCTCAAGAGCAGAAGAGATAGGGGTTACCCTAGTAGGAGTCCCCAAGCAATACTGTGGAGTAACCCAAGGAGTTGAGATCTGACCAATTGGAAGACCCCATGGGGAGATTGGTCTTGGAGGCCCTAGAGAATCAGGATCCCAATAGACTCTTACGCAACCCTTCAAAGGAGGCTCGCCTATTGAAGAAGGAGTGGGACAGGTTGCAGGTGCATCAGGGAGTGGTCTACCGAAGGGGCCCCTCTGATGACCTAGAAGACAAATGGCAATTGTTCTTGCCTGAGAAGCACCGAGAGACAGTCCTGGTTGCTCTGCACAACAACCATGGCCACCAAGGGGCGGAAAGGACCTTCCAACTCGTTAGGGACCGTTTCTATTGGCCCTGCATGAGGGCTGAAGTTGAAAAATACTGCCACTCATGTGCACGATGCATCCAGAGAAAGACTTTACCTCATCAAGCTGCCCCAATGGGCCATCTGCAAAGTCAAAGCCCACTTGATCTGGTATGCATTGATTTTCTCTGCCTCGAACCCGACCTGAGTGGACTAAGAAATGTTCTGGTAGTAACCGACCATTTCACCCGGTATGCCCAGGCCTTTCCAACCAAGGACCAGAAGGCTTCCACCGTGGCCAAAGTGCTGATGGAGAAATACTTTGTACATTATGGGCTACCGCAACGGCTCCATTCAGACCAGGGAAGGGATTTTGAAAGTCGACTGATCCGGAAACTCCTGGATTCTTTGGGGATCAAGAAGACAAGAACTACCCCCTATCATCCACAAGGTGATGCCCAGCCAGAGAGGTTCAACCGAACCCTGCTTAACATGCTGGGGACCCTAAGCAGTGAAAAGAAGCAGCATTGGAGCAACCACATAGCGGCAGTTGTGCATGCATACAACAGCACTACCAGTGACGCTACAGGCTACTCACCCTATCGACTTATGTTCGGGAGAGAAGCAAGACTACCCGTATATCTGGCCTTTGGCACTTCCATAGACCATTGTTCTGCTGCTTCCCACAAGGGATATGTCGATAGGCTCAGACACAATTTGAAATTGGCCTATGAACAGGCCCAGGCGGCCTCGGATCAAAGGGGGGCCCGCAACAAGAAAAATTTTGACCTGAAAGTTAGGAGTCAGGATTTGCAATCAGGAGACAGAGTGCTGTTACGGAACTTGGGGGCCCTGGAAAACACAAACTTGCAGACAGATGGAGACCTGAACCTTATGTTGTTTGCAAAAGGCTACCGGGCCTGCCCGCTTACAGACTTAAACCAGAAGGGAAGGTGGGACCTTTGAAGACCTGGCATCGGAACCACTTACTCCCACTAGCGGAGGCAGTTCGGATACCCCCTGTGACGGATTCCCCTGCGCCAAATTCCATCCTGGATACTCCCAGACCCAACACTCAGTCACAGACCCCTCAGATTGGGGATACAGAGACCTCTGAGATGAGTGAAGATGAGGGAGAAGAACTTGACTGGCTTTGGCCTTCACAGGCCCCAGGAACCTCTGCTATTGATCTTCCACCTGAAGAAGACACCATAGATCAGACGCTGAATGCAGAAGCTACTGAGTTCATTCCGTCCAGTCCTTGGTCAGATTCTTGGGAGAGTGCCTGTGACTTACTCCCAGAAGAAGATCCAAGGCAGTCTCTGTACCTCCCTGCCCCGGAGGCCAGTGCTCCCGAACCAGAAGTAATTCCTGAGTTGGTTCCAGAGGAGGAGCCTGTTCTAACAGAGAGCCCAAGAGGACAGAGGAAGCAAAGAGCCATAAAGCCTCCCAGAAGATTAACTTACCCACAGATGGGGAGAAGTGCGGAAGACACTGTGGTTACTGCCAGAAGAAGTACGGAAGACCCTGACCCTCCCACTGTTCATTTAGTGGGGGGCAACCCCAGCTCACTCTCTGGCACAGTTAGGCAGGACACTAGTGATGGTGTGACCTGTGGGCAGGGGAGTTCACCGCCTCGGTTTTGGTGGGAATTTCCTCTGCCAACATCATACGAAACTTTGATTGATGTTGTACGTTCTGTGATTTAAGTTTGTTATCTTTGGGGACCAAAGAGTTTAAGTGGAGGGAGTGTGTAGCGGGGTCTCCTTTAAGGCCCCGGGACTACGTTACCCAGAACCCCGTTCGGCACCCAGAGTGCAGTTAGCCACCGCAGAGACTAATGGGAGGGGTTATTTAAGGAGGGGGCGAGGCGGAGCTCGGCCTCTTTGGACACTGCGCTGCAAGCAAGAGTTTCTTCCTGTGCAGATCTGCTGCAGTGCAAGGCCTGAAGCCTGGGCCTTGCGCAACTTCCAAAGAGCCTTCCACCCCACTGCGGAGCCTGGGTGGCATCTGACTTGTCGAGTGAGGACAACAAAATACAAACAATATTCGCGCTACTAACAAATGTGAGCAGCTACAATGCCTATGGAAAAAGCAAAAAACAAACAATATACAAAAAATTTAGCGCTATACATAAAAATTATATACAAAACACCTAAGTGTGGTGCTCAAAACAAATGAATATAAAAAAGTCAGTGAAAAGTCCAAAATGGACAAATTATGTGTGTAAATAGAGTCTTTGATGACCATTCAAACGTGGATAATCTTGAAACACAACTGGTGACTTTCAAAGAACAAATGACTATAACGTGACCACCACCAAATGGAAAGGAGGCTTACCAGATGGAATGGACCCAGTAAACGTATGTCTAAAGGGTCAAACAGGCTTGGTACATGTATACTCGTAGGTCTAGGGTCCTGGCTGGCGTTGTCCATCAATGTCCAAAATCCAGGGTCTAGTGGTGTCACCAAATATCGGAACCCGGTATGATGATGGGATAGCTCACAGTGGAACCATATTGTAGGAAAGAAGGAGAGGGCACATAGCGTAATAACGTAGATACTATTTATTAAATGCAGGTAGATACACTTACATTCAAGCAGTATACGTAGCGCTTTGCAAAATGTTCAGTGGCAGCAGTGGAATCTCCCGACGCGTTTCGCAATACCTTGCATCGTCTGGGGTATGACTCCACTGTTGCCTGCATATTATTTATAAGTTTAAGGGACCTCCCCCTCATTAATCCATTGTACAATCACTTCCTGGATCTTTCAAAATGGCGCCCCGGCGTGCGTTCCACGCCTCTCTATGTAATCCCTGCATAGTGCGCTAATACATTCATCATGTAGGAAGCTGTATTGAAAAAAGGTGGGGGAATACATCCATGTTTGTGTGAAATAACCTCATCGTACATGCCGGATGCCGGGCATCACTAACCCAATACTTACAATACATCATGGATCTTAATCTGGCGACTAACGTTACGGCTGTGACGTCACGCGTAAACCATGTGATGAACGCCATGCAATCGTCCGGCGACGTTATATGACGCACGAACATCAATGTCCAATCAGACGGCGCCTAAACCATGTGACGGACGCCACGTGACCGTCCGGTGGCGTCACATGATGTCCATATCCAATCAGACGGCGTGACCGCGTCACAAGGAATCCCGCCGTCATGTGACCATCACATGATGTCACATGACCCGCGAGCATCCTAATGAAAAGCGACGCGATCGCGTCATCACATACAAGCGCCGCCCCCATCTGAGGCACGTAGCCCAGATAGGACATAGAGACGTCCGTATTGAGTCCGACAACGCAACCGCATAATCAAGCGATCACGGCGCACTTCCCGGAAGTGGGCAACCCTGAAATGCCAATACATGGACTGCGCTCCACCGCCCCATAACGGCAAAAAATGTGAAACGCAGCCAAACATATACACACAGTACTCCAACTAATCTACAGGAATAATCTAGCATCGCCCAAATCGGGCGAAAAAAGAGAAAATTCCCCGGGATAACAATGGTAAAGCTAGTAGCTGTAAGTCTAACTACCCATTAGCACAAAATTGGTTTTATTTTTATAAAAATAATAAAATCAGCTGAGCTGAAGTTAAATTACTAAAAGTGTAAACAGATAATAAATATAAAAATAAAAAGTTAAAATATCTTTTGGATAACGGATCAAGAAATATGGTCCACTCCAACTATGCGAGACAAACGTCTCGCACATAGAGAGGACCATCAAAGTGGAAGAATGTAGGGACCTCAACCCATCATAACCAATGACGGAAGGAGGCCCACACACCCCAACAGGAAATTGCCCAATGGATGAATGAGGAGCAAATACCATATAAATCTCAATTCGTACCCAAACACAACCATACATAATATATTAAAAGTTGTGTAAAAAACCATATTGAATTGGTTAAAAATACAAGAAACACTAAACAACAAGAAAAAGCAAAAAACGGATCCATGATCAAAAGGCACCAACTAATATTAGGACTGGTCGATGAAGGAATTGATATCCCATTCGACATTTAAACCAGACGGCCTGTGTGTCTGTAATTGGTATATCCAGTAAGTCTCCAGCTGGGACACACCCCTAATTCTGGGGGCACCTCTCCATGGGGGAATAAAACGATCAATGATCAAGAATTGTGTGCCAGCTGGATTCCTACCGTGATGTAACCTGTAGTGTCTAGGGACCGTGTGATTCACATCACCCCCTAAAATTAATGTAACATGTTCCCCCACTCTAACCGAAAATGGCCTGATGGTGCGGCCCACATATTGTTTGCCACAAGGGCAGGTGATAAGATATACAATGTGTGTAGTAGAGCATGTACAAAAATGTTTAATTGGGTATGACTTCCCTGTACTGGTAGACCTAAACTCTAAGGTTTTACCTCTCCCGGATGTGTTATATTTACACACACTGCACTTTTTACAGGGATGGTATCCCACCAATTGATGAAAGAAGGAAGGACGTACCGGGGGGTTAATGATGTTGGGTGCTATTTTACCCTGGAGAGTGGGTGCACCTCTGAAGACAACTTTGGCCTGTTCGGGTAAAACTGACCCGAGGATATTATCATTCCTGAAGATGTTCCAGTGCTTGGCTATAATAGCTTTCACTTGTTTATGTTGCATAGAGAAGGAGGTGAGCATTGCCCATTTGAAGCTGTTATTGGATTCTACTTTGGGCTTAACTTCCCATAAGGAATGCCTATCGGTCTCCAGTACTTGTTCGAGATCTCTATCGATCCTGACGGGGTCATACCCCTTATCAATGAATCGTTGTTTGAGAATCTCGGCTTGAGTCAGGAAGATATCAATATCGGTACAGTTCCGCCTCAACCTCAGAAACTGACTACGTGGGACGGACCTCAACCAAGATTGGTGATGACAACTGTCCTGCGGAATGTATCCATTCCGATCAGTATTCTTGAAGTGTGTCTGAAAGTGGAACTGTCGATCTTGGATACTGATCTCCAAATCCAGAAACTGGATTCTTTCATGGCTGGCAGTATATGAGAGAGAAATTCCTCTGTCATTGGCGTTAAGATGGTCCATAAAGATCTTAAGTGATGCCAAACTGCCACTCCATAGGAGGAGGATGTCGTCAATATACCTAGCCCAAAACACTAAGTGTTCGGTGTCATAGGTATAGACGACATCCTCCTCCCATTTGGCCATGAAGAGATTTGCCAGGCTGGGGGCATACTTAGCCCCCATAGCCACACCTCTAAGTTGGAGGTAGAAATTGTCGTTGAACCAGAAGTAACTACTTCTGGTAGCAAACTCCAACAATTCCATAATGAATTCCCGTTGGAAGGGAGCTAATGTTTCCTCCTTCTCCAGATAATACTTAACAGCCTCTAACCCTTTACCATGTGGGATACAAGTATATAGTGAGGCTACATCAGCTGTCACCATGATGCAATCACCTCCTATATTCGTATCCTGGAGTTTTCTAATAGTTTCCCCAGTATCCGCCAAATAGGATGGCACACGTCTGACCAAGGGCTGAAGATAATGGTCGATATAGCGGCCAATTCTGGATGTGACAGAATTAATCCCACTCACAATGGGACGACCCGGGGGGGTGTACCGGGTCTTTATGGACCTTCGGTAAATAATAAATAGTTGGTATCCTGGGGACCGCAGGAACCAGGAACGCCTTTTCCTTCTTGTTTAGAATGTCTCTAGAAAAGCCACTGTCAACCAAACTCTGAAGTTCAACTTTAAACCTAGAGGTAGGGTTGGTGGACATCCGTTGGTAGGTATTGGGTTCATTAAGAATCCTGACCATTTCTTGTTCATAGTCGGATTTGTCAAGGACCACTATACCTCCACCTTTGTCCACAGGGCGGATCACCAAGTCCTTGTTTGAACACAAGGACTTGAGACCCACACTGGACACAGTTTGATAAGAACCTCGTTTCTCTGGAATTTCTGACAAGTCCTTCAGTACTAGATCTCTGAAGATACTGACAGAGGGTGCTACGGGGACGGGGGGATTAAACAGAGACGGGTTGGATAGACCCGAGTGTACCGTCCCAATCGTAGCTGCCCTGGCCTCACTCACAATAGGATTAGTGATGAGGTACCGTTGTATGTTAACCTTCCGAACATACTTATGTATGTCGATAAAGGTACCGAACTTATCGAGTTTCTTTGGAGGGGCAAATTTGAGGCCTTTATCCAAAACTGATAATTCCTCGGGGGTGAACTCCTTTGTACTTAGGTTAAAAACGCCTTGGCCTTTTATACTCTCCTTCTTTTTCCTCTTCTGAATTCTCTGCCCCCCTCTAGTACCTCTTTTGGATCTGGCCCTCTTCGGCGTGTGTCTGGGACCTCGTGAAAATCCCGTGTGTTGTGGCTTTGTTGATTGGAATAGCCAGGACTATAATAAGAGGATTCAGGAGGATATCTAGTGCGTGTATGATGGCTATCATCACGCGTATCCTCTAGAGCAGGGATATGCAATTAGCGGACCTCCAGCTGTTGCCAAACTACAAGTCCCATGAGGCATAGCAAGACTCTGACAGTTACAAGCATGACCTCCAAAGGCAGAGGCATGATGGGACTTGTAGTTTGGCAACAGCTGGAGGTCCGCTAATTGCATATCCCTGCTCTAGAGGGATATATCTATTATGAGTAGTAACTGGGGGGGGGACCATAATATGATAGATGGTCATAATAGGATGACGGGGCAGCTCTCTGTCGGGCTGGAGAGACGTTATATGAATAATCGTCATACTCATAGTGACGTGGAGCGCTATGATGGTAGGGATGACCCCTAGATGAACCTCTGGTCCCTCTAGCCCCTCTGGACCTACCCCTACCCCGTTGATGAATGGGGGTACGAGGGTTTCTAGGTGGGGGTGCTCGAGAATGGCCCCCTTGTGAGTTAGACGAAGGAGTCGGGACACTAGATGTGGTTGCAATCTGAATAGGTGCTGGACCTCTTATGGAAGCCTGGGTGGAACTGGCTGCAGGTGTTTGAGAGGGAGTAGAGTCCATCTCTGCGCCAAAGGATGTCAAAAATAATTTCTGCCACCCAAACACAGTATTATTCCTATAATCTCCAGCATCCCTTGAATATTTTTTATGCTTTTTTAGCTTCTGGTCTCTATCCTCTTTCTCGAGGTGGTTTTGTAGGCTGGCAGAGAGGGAAAGATACTCAAGGGATTGTTTGTATGAGAAAAGTTTCTCCTTGAGTTCCTTGATTTCCCTGTCTAGTTCCGCCAGTCTCACCTTTTTCCTAGAGATCAGAACTCCCAGAAAATTGATCCCAGCATCATTAAAATAATTGAACCAGGAATCAATCTCTACGTCTCCCTGTTGGGGTTGAACTTCCCAGCGGAGACTTCTGGGAACCATACGGTCTGCTATGTATTGTTCCAAGAACAGTAAGTCCCATTGTAGATGTAATTCTGAAGACATAACATTTTTGAGTCTGGTAAATAAACCTCCTATTTCTGTATCACTATTGGTGGTGGAAAACACACCATCCGTGTTAACAGTGCGAGAAGCTCTGTAATCAAACACATCCATAACAAGATGTGTAATGAACAGAGTAAGTAGCTGCAGCAAATATATTCAAACCAAAGAATAACACAAAATACAAACAATATTCGCGCTACTAACAAATGTGAGCAGCTACAATGCCTATGGAAAAAGCAAAAAACAAACAATATACAAAAAATGTAGCGCTATACATAAAAATTATATACAAAACACCCAAGTGTGGTGCTCAAAACAAATGAATATAAAAAAGTCTGTGAAAAGTCCAAAATGGACAAATTATGTGTGTAAATAGAGTCTTTGATGACCATTCAAACGTGGATAATCTTGAAACACAACTGGTGACTTTCAAAGAACAAATGACTATAACGTGACCACCACCAAATGGAAAGGAGGCTTACCAGATGGAATGGACCCAGTAAACGTATGTCTAAAGGGTCAAACAGGCTTGGTACATGTATACTCGTAGGTCTAGGGTCCTGGCTGGCGTTGCACACATCAATGTCCAAAATCCAGGGTCTAGTGGTGTCACCAAATATCGGAACCCGGTATGATGATGGGATAGCTCACAGTGGAACCATATTGTAGGAAAGAAGGAGAGGGCACATAGCGTAATAACGTAGATACTATTTATTAAATGCACGTAGATACACTTACATTCAAGCAGTATACGTAGCGCTTTGCAAAATGTTCAGTGGCAGCAGTGGAATCTCCCGATGCGTTTCGCAATACCTTGCATCGTCTGGGGTATGACTCCACTGTTGCCTGCATATTATTTATAAGTTTAAGGGACCTCCCCCTCATTAATCCTGGCTATTCCAATCAACAAAGCCACAACACACAGGATTTTCACGAGGTCCCAGACACACGCCGAAGAGGGCCAGATCCAAAAGAGGGACTAGAGGGGGGCAGAGAATTCAGAAGAGGAAAAAGAAGGAGAGTATAAAAGGCCAAGGCGTTTTTAACCTAAGTACAAAGGAGTTCACCCCCGAGGAATTATCAGTTTTGGATAAAGGCCTCAAATTTGCCCCTCCAAAGAAACTCGATAAGTTCGGTACCTTTATCGACATACATAAGTATGTTCGGAAGGTTAACATACAACGGTACCTCATCACTAATCCTATTGTGAGTGAGGCCAGGGCAGCTACGTTTGGGACGGTACACTCGGGTCTATCCAACCCGTCTCTGTTTAATCCCCCCATCCCCGTAGCACCCTCTGTCAGTATCTTCAGAGATCTAGTACTGAAGGACTTGTCAGAAATTCCAGAGAAACGAGGTTCTTATCAAACTGTGTCCAGTGTGGGTCTCAAGTCCTTGTGTTCAAACAAGGACTTGGTGATCCGCCCTGCGGACAAAGGTGGAGGTATAGTGGTCCTTGACAAATCCGACTATGAACAAGAAATGGTCAGGATTCTTAATGAACCCAATACCTACCAACGGATGTCCACCAACCCTACCTCTAGGTTTAAAGTTGAACTTCAGAGTTTGGTTGACAGTGGCTTTTCTAGAGACATTCTAAACAAGAAGGAAAAGGCGTTCCTGGTTCCTGCGGTCCCCAGGATACCAACTATTTATTATTTACCGAAGGTCCATAAAGACCCGTGAGTGGGATTAATTCTGTCACATCCAGAATTGGCCGCTATATCGACCATTATCTTCAGCCCTTGGTCAGACGTGTGCCATCCTATTTGGCGGATACTGGGGCTACTATTAGAAAACTCCAGGATACGAATATAGGAGGTGATTGCATCATGGTGACAGCTGATGTAGCCTCACTATATACTTGTATCCCACATGGTAAAGGGTTAGAGGCTGTTAAGTATTATCTGGAGAAGGAGGAAACATTAGCTCCCTTCCAACGGGAATTCATTATGGAATTGTTGAAGTTTGCTACCAGAAGTAGTTACTTCTGGTTCAACGACAATTTCTACCTCCAACTTAGAGGTGTGGCTATGGGGGCTAAGTATGCCCCCAGCCTGGCGAATCTCTTCATGGCCAAATGGGAGGAGGATGTCGTCTATACCTATGACACCGAACACTTAGTGTTTTGGGCTAGGTATATTGACGACATCCTCCTCCTATGGAGTGGCAGTTTGGCATCACTTAAGATCTTTATGGACCATCTTAACGCCAATGACAGAGGAATTTCTCTCTCATATACTGCCAGCCATGAAAGAATCCAGTTTCTGGATTTGGAGATCAGTATCCAAGATCGACAGTTCCACTTTCAGACACACTTCAAGAATACTGATCGGAATGGATACATTCCGCAGGACAGTTGTCATCACCAATCTTGGTTGAGGTCCGTCCCACATAGTCAGTTTCTGAGGTTGAGGCGGAACTGTACCGATATTGATATCTTCCTGACTCAAGCCGAGATTCTCAAACAACGATTCATTGATAAGGGGTATGACCCCGTCAGGATCGATAGAGATCTCGAACAAGTACTGGAGACCGATAGGCATTCCTTATTGGAAGTTAAGCCCAAAGTAGAATCCAATAACAGCTTCAAATGGGCAATGCTCACCTCCTTTTCTATGCAACATAAACAAGTGAAAGCTATTATAGCCAAGCACTGGAACATCTTGAGGAATGATAATATCCTCGGTTCAGTTTTACCCGAACAGGCCAAAGTTGTCTTCAGAGGTGCACCCACTCTCCAGGGTAAAATAGCACCCAACATCATTAACCCCCCGGTACGTCCTTCCTTCTTTCATCAATTGGTGGGATACCATCCCTGTAAAAAGTGCAGTGTGTGTAAATATAACACATCCGGGAGAGGTAAAACCTTAGAGTTTAGGTCTACCAGTACAGGGAAGTCATACCCAATTAAACATTTTTGTACATGCTCTACTACACACATTGTATATCTTATCACCTGCCCTTGTGGCAAACAATATGTGGGCCGCACCATCAGGCCATTTTCGGTTAGAGTGGGGGAACATGTTACATTAATTTTAGGGGGTGATGTGAATCACACGGTCCCTAGACACTACAGGTTACATCACGGTAGGAATCCAGCTGGCACACAATTCTTGATCATTGATCGTTTTATTCCCCCGTGGAGAGGTGCCCCCAGAATTAGGGGTGTGTCCCAGCTGGAGACTTACTGGATATACCAATTACAGACACACAGGCCGTCTGGTTTAAATGTCGAATGGGATATCAATTCCTTCATCGACCAGTCCTAATATTAGTTGGTGCCTTTTGATCATGGATCCGTTTTTTGCTTTTTCTTGTTGTTTAGTGTTTCTTGTATTTTTAACCAATTCAATATGGTTTTTTACACAACTTTTAATATATTATGTATGGTTGTGTTTGGGTACGAATTGAGATTTATATGGTATTTGCTCCTCATTCATCCATTGGGCAATTTCCTGTTGGGGTGTGTGGGCCTCCTTCCGTCATTGGTTATGATGGGTTGAGGTCCCTACATTCTTCCACTTTGATGGTCCTCTCTATGTGCGAGACGTTTGTCTCGCATAGTTGGAGTGGACCATATTTCTTGATCCGTTATCCAAAAGATATTTTAACTTTTTATTTTTATATTTATAATCTGTTTACACTTTTAGTAATTTAACTTCAGCTCAGCTGATTTTATTATTTTTATAAAAATAAAACCAATTTTGTGCTAATGGGTAGTTAGACTTACAGCTACTAGCTTTACCATTGTTATCCCGGGGAATTTTCTCTTTTTTCGCTCGATTTGGGCGATGCTAGATTATTCCTGTAGATTAGTTGGAGTACTGTGTGTATATGTTTGGCTGCGTTTCACATTTTTTGCCGTTATGGGGTGGTGGAGCGCAGTCCATGTATTGGCATTTCAGGGTTGCCCACTTCCGGGAAGTGCGCCGTGATCGCTTGATTATGCGGTTGCGTTGTCGGACTCAATACGGACGTCTCTATGTCCTATCTGGGCTACGTGCCTCAGATGGGGGCGGCGCTTGTATGTGATGACGCGATCGCGTCGCTTTTCATTAGGATGCTCGCGGGTCATGTGACATCATGTGATGGTCACATGACGGCGGGATTCCTTGTGACGCGGTCGCGCCGTCTGATTGGATATGGACATCATGTGACGCCACCGGACGGTCACGTGGCGTCCGTCACATGGTTTAGGCGCCGTCTGATTGGACATTGATGTTCGTGCGTCATGTAACGTCGCCGGACGATTGCATGGCGTTCATCACATGGTTTACGCGTGACGTCACAGCCGTAACGTTAGTCGCCAGATTAAGATCCATGATGTATTGTAAGTATTGGGTTAGTGATGCCCGGCATCCGGCATGTACGATGAGGTTATTTCACACAAACATGGATGTATTCCCCCACCTTTTTTCAATACAGCTTCCTACATGATGAATGTATTAGCGCACTATGCAGGGATTACATAGAGAGGCGTGGAACGCACGCCGGCGCGCCATTTTGAAAGATCCAGGAAGTGATTGTACAATGGATTAATGAGGGGGAGGTCCCTTAAACTTATAAATAATATGCAGGCAACAGTGGAGTCATACCCCAGACGATGCAAGGTATTGCGAAACGCGTCGGGAGATTCCACTGCTGCCACTGAACATTTTGCAAAGCGCTACGTATACTGCTTGAATGTAAGTGTATCTACCTGCATTTAATAAATAGTATCTACGTTATTACGCTATGTGCCCTCTCCTTCTTTCCTACAATATGGTTCCACTGTGAGCTATCCCATCATCATACCGGGTTCCGATATTTGGTGACACCACTAGACCCTGGATTTTGGACATTGATGTGTGCAACGCCAGCCAGGACCCTAGACCTACGAGTATACATGTACCAAGCCTGTTTGACCCTTTAGACATACGTTTACTGGGTCCATTCCATCTGGTAAGCCTCCTTTCCATTTGGTGGTGGTCACGTTATAGTCATTTGTTCTTTGAAAGTCACCAGTTGTGTTTCAAGATTATCCACGTTTGAATGGTCATCAAAGACTCTATTTACACACATAATTTGTCCATTTTGGACTTTTCACAGACTTTTTTATATTCATTTGTTTTGAGCACCACACTTGGGTGTTTTGTATATAATTTTTATGTATAGCGCTACATTTTTTGTATATTGTTTGTTTTTTGCTTTTTCCATAGGCATTGTAGCTGCTCACATTTGTTAGTAGCGCGAATATTGTTTGTATTTTGTGTTATTCTTTGGTTTGAATATATTTGCTGCAGCTACTTACTCTGTTCATTACACATCTTGTTATGGATGTGTTTGATTACAGAGCTTCTCGCACTGTTAACACGGATGGTGTGTTTTCCACCACCAATAGTGATACAGAAATAGGAGGTTTATTTACCAGACTCAAAAATGTTATGTCTTCAGAATTACATCTACAATGGGACTTACTGTTCTTGGAACAATACATAGCAGACCGTATGGTTCCCAGAAGTCTCCGCTGGGAAGTTCAACCCCAACAGGGAGACATAGAGATTGATTCCTGGTTCAATTATTTTAATGATGCTGGGATCAATTTTCTAGGAGTTCTGATCTCTAGGAAAAAGGTGAGACTGGCGGAACTAGACAGGGAAATCAAGGAACTCAAGGAGAAACTTTTCTCATACAAAAAATCCCTTGAGTATCTTTCCCTCTCTGCCAGCCTACAAAACCACCTCGAGAAAGAGGATAGAGACCAGAAGCTAAAAAAGCATAAAAAATATTCAAGGGATGCTGGAGATTATAGGAATAATACTGTGTTTGGGTGGCAGAAATTATTTTTGACATCCTTTGGCGCAGAGATGGACTCTACTCCCTCTCAAACACCTGCAGCCAGTTCCACCCAGGCTTCCATAAGAGGTCCAGCACCTATTCAGATTGCAACCACATCTAGTGTCCCGACTCCTTCGTCTAACTCACAAGGGGGCCATTCTCGAGCACCCCCACCTAGAAACCCTCGTACCCCCATTCATCAACGGGGTAGGGGTAGGTCCAGAGGGGCTAGAGGGACCAGAGGTTCATCTAGGGGTCATCCCTACCATCATAGCGCTCCACGTCACTATGAGTATGACGATTATTCATATAACGTCTCTCCAGCCCGACAGAGAGCTGCCCCGTCATCCTATTAAGACCATCTATCATATTATGGTCCCCCCCCAGTTACTACTCATAATAGATATATCCCTCTAGAGGATACGCGTGATGATAGCCATCATACACACACTAGATATCCTCCTGAATCCTCTTATTATAGTCCTGGCTATTCCAATCAACAAAGCCACAACACACGGGATTTTCACGAGGTCCCAGACACACGCCGAAGAGGGCCAGAGCCAAAAGAGGGACTAGAGGGGGGCAGAGAATTCAGAAGAGGAAAAAGAAGGAGAGTATAAAAGGCCAAGGCGTTTTTAACCTAAGTACAAAGGAGTTCACCCCCGAGGAATTATCAGTTTTGGATAAAGGCCTCAAATTTGCCCCTCCAAAGAAACTCGATAAGTTCGGTATCTTTATCGACATACATAAGTATGTTCGGAAGGTTAACATACAACGGTACCTCATCACTAATCCTATTGTGAGTGAGGCCAGGGCAGCTACGTTTGGGACGGTACACTCGGGTCTATCCAACCCGTCTCTGTTTAATCCCCCCGTCCCCGTAGCACCCTCTGTCAGTATCTTCAGAGATCTAGTACTGAAGGACTTGTCAGAAATTCCAGAGAAACAAGGTTCTTATCAAACTGTGTCCAGTGTGGGTCTCAAGTCCTTGTGTTCAAACAAGGACTTGGTGATCCGCCCTGCGGACAAAGGTGGAGGTATAGTGGTCCTTGACAAATCCGACTATGAACAAGAAATGGTCAGGATTCTTAATGAACCTAATACCTACCAACGGATCTCCACCAACCCTACCTCTAGGTTTAAAGTTGAACTTCAGAGTTTGGTTGACAGTGGCTTTTCTAGAGACATTCTAAACAAGAAGGAAAAGGCGTTCCTGGCACCTGCGGTCCCCAGGATACCAACTATTTATTATTTACCGAAGGTCCATAAAGACCCGGTACACCCCCCCGGTCGTCCCATTGTGAGTGGGATTAATTCTGTCACATCCAGAATTGGCCGCTATATCGACCATTATCTTCAGCCCTTGGTCAGACGTGTGCCATCCTATTTGGCGGATACTGGGGCTACTATTAGAAAACTCCAGGATACGAATATAGGAGGTGATTGCATCATGGTGACAGCTGATGTAGCCTCACTATATACTTGTATCCCACATAGTAAAGGGTTAGAGGCTGTTAAGTATTATCTGGAGAAGGAGGAAACATTAGCTCCCTTCCAACGGGAATTCATTATGGAATTTTTGGAGTTTGCTACCAGAAGTAGTTACTTCTGGTTCAACGACAATTTCTACCTCCAACTTAGAGGTGTGGCTATGGGGGCTAAGTATGCCCCCAGCCTGGCGAATCTCTTCATGGCCAAATGGGAGGAGGATGTCGTCTATACCTATGACACCGAACACTTAGTGTTTTGGGCTAGGTATATTGACGACATCCTCCTCCTATGGAGTGGCAGTTTGGCATCACTTAAGATCTTTATGGACCATCTTAACGCCAATGACAGAGAAATTTCTCTCTCATATACTGCCAGCCATGAAAGAATCCAGTTTCTGGATTTGGAGATCAGTATCCAAGATCGACAGTTCCACTTTCAGACACACTTCAAGAATACTGATCGGAATGGATACATTCCGCAGGACAGTTGTCATCACCAATCTTGGTTGAGGTCCGTCCCACGTAGTCAGTTTCTGAGGCTGAGGCGGAACTGTACCGATATTGATATCTTCCTGACTCAAGCCGAGATTCTCAAACAACGATTCATTGATAAGGGGTATGACCCCGTCAGGATCGATAGAGATCTCGAACAAGTACTGGAGACCGATAGGCATTCCTTATTGGAAGTTAAGCCCAAAGTAGAATCCAATAACAGCTTCAAATGGGCAATGCTCACCTCCTTCTCTATGCAACATAAACAAGTGAAAGCTATTATAGCCAAGCACTGGAACATCTTGAGGAATGATAATATCCTCAGTTCAGTTTTACCCGAACAGGCCAAAGTTGTCTTCAGAGGTGCACCCACTCTCCAGGGTAAAATAGCACCCAACATCATTAACCCCCCGGTACGTCCTTCCTTCTTTCATCAATTGGTGGGATACCATCCCTGTAAAAAGTGCAGTGTGTGTAAATATAATACATCCGGGAGAGGTAAAACCTTAGAGTTTAGGTCTACCAGTACAGGGAAGTCATACCCAATTAAACATTTTTGTACATGCTCTACTACACACATTGTATATCTTATCACCTGCCCTTGTGGCAAACAATATGTGGGCCGCACCATCAGGCCATTTTCGGTTAGAGTGGGGGAACATGTTACATTAATTTTAGGGGGTGATGTGAATCACACGGTCCCTAGACACTACAGGTTACATCACGGTAGGAATCCAGCTGGCACACAATTCTTGATCATTGATCGTTTTATTCCCCCATGGAGAGGTGCCCCCAGAATTAGGGGTGTGTCCCAGCTGGAGACTTACTGGATATACCAATTACAGACACACAGGCCGTCTGGTTTAAATGTCGAATGGGATATCAATTCCTTCATCGACCAGTCCTAATATTAGTTGGTGCCTTTTGATCATGGATCCGTTTTTTGCTTTTTCTTGTTGTTTAGTGTTTCTTGTATTTTTAACCAATTCAATATGTTTTTTTACACAACTTTTAATATATTATGTATGGTTGTGTTTGGGTACGAATTGAGATTTATATGGTATTTGCTCCTCATTCATCCATTGGGCAATTTCCTGTTGGGGTGTGTGGGCCTCCTTCCGTCATTGGTTATGATGGGTTGAGGTCCCTACATTCTTCCACTTTGATGGTCCTCTCTATGTGCGAGACGTTTGTCTCGCATAGTTGGAGTGGACCATATTTCTTGATCCGTTATCCAAAAGATATTTTAACTTTTTATTTTTATATTTATTATCTGTTTACACTTTTAGTAATTTAACTTCAGCTCAGCTGATTTTATTATTTTTATAAAATTAAACCAATTTTGTGCTAATGGGTAGTTAGACTTACAGCTACTAGCTTTACCATTGTTATCCCGGGGAATTTTCTCTTTTTTCGCCCGATTTGGGCGATGCTAGATTATTCCTGTAGATTAGTTGGAGTACTGTGTGTATATGTTTGGCTGCGTTTCACATTTTTTGCCGTTATGGGGCGGTGGAGCGCAGTCCATGTATTGGCATTTCAGGGTTGCCCACTTCCGGGAAGTGCACCGTGATCGCTTGATTATGCGGTTGCGTTGTCAGACTCAATACGGACTTCTCTATGTCCTATCTGGGCTACGTGCCTCAGATGGGGGCGGCGCTTGTATGTGATGACGCGATCGCGTCGCTTTTCATTAGAATGCTCGCGGGTCATGTGACATCATGTGATGGTCACATGACGGCAGGATTCCTTGTGACGCGGTCGCGCCGTCTGATTGGATATGGACATCATGTGACGCCACCGGACGGTCACGTGGCGTCCGTCACATGGTTTAGGCGCCGTCTGATTGGACATTGATGTTCGTGCGTCATGTAACGTCGCCGGATGATTGCATGGCGTTCATCACATGGTTTACGCGTGACGTCACAGCCGTAACGTTAGTCGCCAGATTAAGATCCATGATGTATTGTAAGTATTGGGTTAGTGATGCCCGGCATCCGGCATGTACGATGAGGTTATTTCACACAAACATGGATGTATTCCCCCACCTTTTTTCAATACAGCTTCCTACATGATGAATGTATTAGCGCACTATGCAGGGATTACATAGAGAGGCGTGGAACGCATGCCGGCGCGCCATTTTGAAAGATCCAGGAAGTGATTGTACAATGGATTAATGAGGGGGAGGTCCCTTAAACTTATAAATAATATGCAGGCAACAGTGGAGTCATACCCCAGACGATGCAAGGTATTGCGAAACGCGTCGGGCGATTCCACTGCTGCCACTGAACATTTTGCAAAGCGCTACGTATACTGCTTGAATGTAAGTGTATCTACCTGCATTTAATAAATAGTATCTACGTTATTACGCTATGTGCCCTCTCCTTCTTTCCTACAATATGGTTCCACTGTGAGCTATCCCATCATCATACCGGGTTCCGATATTTGGTGACACCACTAGACCCTGGATTTTGGACATTGATGTGTGCCACGCCAGCCAGGACCCTAGACCTACGAGTATACATGTACCAAGCCTGTTTGACCCTTTAGACATATGTTTACTGGGTCCATTCCATCTGGTAAGCCTCCTTTCCATTTGGTGGTGGTCACGTTATAGTCATTTGTTCTTTGAAAGTCACCAGTTGTGTTTCAAGATTATCCACGTTTGAATGGTCATCAAAGACTCTATTTACACACATAATTTGTCCATTTTGGACTTTTCACTGACTTTTTTATATTCATTTGTTTTGAGCATCACACTTGGGTGTTTTGTATATAATTTTTATGTATAGCGCTACATTTTTTGTATATTATAGAGTGAGGACATCAGTTGGATCGAGGACCCGATCGTTACAGACGCTGTGTGCGGAGACACAGCAGGTGGAAGTCCCGGGCTGGGATCGCACTTGCTCAATCAAATAGACTTTACAGATTCTAGGCCTATAGACTGCCGTGGCTCACCGATTGTTTGCTTATTGTTTCACTGGGGGACCGGTAGCAGGACAAAGTTGAAGTGTCCTGGATAATAAATGGATAATAAATACTATTCAATAAATATATATATAATAATAATAATAAATATATCAAGTGCACCACCGAAAGTTTGCATGCGAAGAAATCCCTATAGGAAGGACTGAGATTCATTCTGGGTCAGGCCTGGCCGGGGTGGGGAGATAGGATATTGTTTAGTGCGCCACAGGGCGTGTATACCATAATAGCTACGCGTGGTGAATTACCACGCAGCGCCATTATTGTGTGCTATATTGATTGCTGCAGGGCTCTGCAAGCCAGTTGTGTGTATTATTTCCTGTTTAAGCCTTTTTACAACCAAAGTAAAGCTGTTATACTTAATCTTTAACATTTGTGTGTTGTCTTACTATAAAGAGGGTGCCTTTATAATACCAATTGATATGATAAAAATATAACCCCTAGACTAACTGTGCCAGGGTGGGTCGAGCAGATTGCCGGGGGTTGGTGGTGCTGTACACAGGGCCCGAAATCAAACCAGCGGCTCTCTTAACTGGGGGTAGCGCTACACAACTCACAAACAAGTTCATGATGCGATACACTTCATTGGGATCATTACTGCAATGCCATTATGTAAAGTTGGCCTTATGCCGCGTACACACGACCGTTTTTAATGTGATTGAAAAAAACTTGATTCTTCTCAAGCCTGCCTTGCCTACATGCTCGAGCAAAGCGCGGTGACGTACGAAACGTACGACGGCACTATAAAGGGAAAGTTCCATTCGGATGGCGCCACCCTTTGGGCTGCTTTTGCTGATCCTCGTGTTAGTAAAGTTTGGTGAGAGACGATTTGCGCTTTTCAGCCTTGTGCTTTTCAGTCCGTTACAGCGTGACGAATGTGCTATCTCCAATATGAACGCTAGTTTTACCAGAACGAGCGTCCCCGTCTCATAACTTGCTTCTGAGCATGCGTGCTTTTTTCACGTCGTTAAAGCCTACACACGGCCGTTTTTCAGTACGAGAAAAACGGTGACGTGAAAAACTACGAGAAAAAATAGAGCATGTTCCAAATTTTTAATGCCCATTTTTCACGTTGCAAAAAATGCTCTGGAGCCTACACACGATCGTTTTTAATGACCAAATAAAAAAATAGCATTTTTCTTGTCATGAAAAACGGTCGTGTGTACGCGGCATAAGACAAGCAAAGATAAAAATCCAGGAACGTAAGTGGATTATTAGTAATTTTTAGTTAACAGGGTTAAAAATGATTGACTATATGTTCTTATACTTTTATTTATAAAGAGAAAATCCTGGCTTTACTGTAGACTGAGCAACTTTCTTAGTAATTCCAGGGGTAATTATGGACAATATTTTGTTGCGGGTTAACAGAAGTTGGTCACTTGTAGGTCATACCTTGTATATACATGACAATTGTAATACAAAAGACCATGAAATTGAATGGGACTTTGTGTGTGCCCTCTAGGGTATAATAAACAACAACTAATTGAATGTAAAATTAAATACAATTTTATTTCATATGAAAAAACAATTAAAACATATATGTTAAAAACACATGTGACGGCCATGGTAGTATATCTTTAGGCCTTAGGATTCAATATATTTTCCAACGTGTTTTGCACGCTGCCCCACTTCATCTGGGCCTTAAATCCTCTAGAAGTTGCCATATAATCAATGTGTGAGACACTGATATCACCTAGTCTGCAAGGTCCGTGGGGAACACAACCTAATCCTCCAAAGTTCATCAATATTCACAGATATTGTTGGACGTATAAATCCAAACTCAGAATGCAGAAGATAAATTGGTCTTCACTGTCATATATCTAGTCCATATGTGACATAGGGTTCTGAGTCAGGTAAGCAATGTATTGTGGAGGCTGAATAGATATGCCTCTGGTTATCTAGGAGGATGGTGAACTTCTTAGTGGAGGCCAGTTCTATAGTTAAACCTGACATGTGGTAATGGCGTACACTGGTCCTTGGTCAGTGGTCCTTCTTCAGTGAGGGCAGGAGAGTCGAGATGCGGGGCGGGCGGTGAGAAATGATGTCATCTCTCTGCTCCCCGCCACACCTCCGACATTCCGCATGCTGTGAGGACGGAAGAGCGTGATGCTAGGCGGGCAGAGAGAGATGATGTCATCTCTGCTCGCCAGCCCGCTTCTCTCATCCGCCCACCCGCCTGCCTCTCTGATCCACCGGGCTCTCACCCGCCCGCATGACAATGTCATGCCACCCGCCTTACAATGTCATGCCGCCCCCCGCAGCCCAGCTGCAGAGATGCTACGGCCCCCCCAATATTTGGGGGCGCTATGTGGAAATTTAAGGGCAGTCTGAACCAGTAGTTGGGCTCAGACCAATTATGTTTCAATTGTTGTTCTGCTCTGGGTGTGATACTGCCCGGCAGTTTTGTTCTCATTTGCCTGCAGGTGGCACTGTCACCGCCGGCACGGGCTGGACTACGGGTGTATCACAGCACCTTGGGTGTCCTCTCTCGGGAGCCGTGCAGTGGGCGTGGTCTACCCGCGGTGCATGCTGGGAGAGGGTACACGTGGGGGCTCGAGTCCGGGATTTGTGGCTACCTCTTGTACGAGTGGAGTGAAACTTATGTGATTGGAAAGTCGGCCATTGGACTGTGTTACGAATTTTGAGTGAAGAAAAAGGGGTTAAGGGGCACAGAACTGTTTTTCCAACTGCGTAGTTCGTGGGCATGTCCAGAAAAATAAAAGCCTGCGAGCTACGTGCAGAAAGAGAAAAAGGGGAGGAGTTCCCGTCACCCACGAGCTACACGTGGGTGAATTGGCGCCAAGAGACAGAGAGAGTTTGATCGAGTGAGCAACATGTCTGCCTTTCCAGGTACTTCAGCCCTGTCGGGACCCCGGATGTTCCCGATGCCTTCTTCTATGGACATTGCTCCACTCACCGCCCCACTTACGGATACGGAGATCCGGCTCAAGCCCCGGGCCGCTTTGCCTTGCACACCTGCAAAGATGCGGAGGCCCTGGGCATGCTCTTTCCCAAATGCCACGGACTGGCCGTGCAACTGCGCCCATTCGGGAGATGTTCGGCTTGTGGAGAGTTCCTCTTCGAGGTGGAGCAGCCCACTGAATCACGCCGGGCCTACCGGGTAAATTGCATCACAGGCGTCGTAACTTCGGAGGAAGACACCTACACTCCTACAGCCAGGCCCACGCACGTCGCCTCCCCTACTGCCAGTGCCTCGGGGAAGGATGCCCGAGCCTACGGGACTTTTGGCGGACACCGCAGCGGACGCTGCCTCTGCCACAACGGAAGTTCATGTCCCACCAGCAAAGCGAAAAGTGGGATATGTTAAGGCCTCCCGCGGCCGCGGTCGAAGCCTGCCCCAGCGCCTACCAGAACCGGACTTCGAGAGCGGAAGGAAGCACGAGAAGTCCACGGCAGGTGACAGTAAGGATGTGTCCACATCCACCCGAAATTACTTGTCTGCTAAGGAGTATGACACCTCAGACCTGGACTCTTCGTTCCTTTGTGGGGGATTATGCTGAAATAGATGACATTTTCATTAAAAAGGGATGGGACAATATAAAGACTGTTGCCCTGGCCCGCAGCCTTAGAGTGGGATTGCCTATGAGTTCGGGGAGCACTACACCCCGTGTGGAGGTCCCGGCCATAGAGGAGAAAGCTGTATCTGCCCCAAGTGGAAAACCCCTACCAGGGCCTGATACGGCTACAGTCCAGAGATCGCCAGATGCTATTGTGCACGTTGGAAGCGGGGATCACAAAATTCTGCCCCATCTTGCGCGCTTGCAGCGGATTATTAACAAGAGAATGGCTAGTGAGTATGGCTGGGAGTACCCCTACGTACCCAAAAAACTGTTGTTTGAGATAGAGGCCTATCAAGAAAGGTGGTACGCGGAGGCCATATGGAACTGTAGCGGGGTCTCCGTTGAGGCCCCACGGACTACGTTACCCAGAACCCAGTTTGGCACCCAGGGTGCATTGGGCTGCCGCAGAGACTCATGGGTGGGGTATAAAAGAGAAGGAGCAATCTAAGCCCGGCCTCTTTGGACACTGCGCGGCTGGCAAGAGGACTTCCTGTGCGGACCTGCTGCGAGTGCAAGGCCCGAGGCCTGGGCCTTAGGCACTTCCAGAGAGCCTTCCACCTCACTGCGGAGCCTGAGCGGCTACAGACATCTATCTACCTGCTTCGGGATGTCAGTGGACCGGAGACCAGGCGGAGGCAGATCCTGTGTGCGTGAACACAGCGGTGGGAGTTCCGGACTGGGATCGAGTCCGGAGGGGTGAGAGAGCACCTGCTCACAGCTATACCTGAGTACTTTGTTAGGCCTATTGACTGCCTTGACCCATCGAGTTATACTTCCCTTGTTCCTCCTGTCAGGAGACTAGTTGGAGGACAGAGTTACATAGTCTCTGGGGAGTTGCTTCCTTTACCTTAGACCTTGTGGATTACAAATATTGTTCCTGTATGTGCACCACCGGCCATCTGGCATGCGAAGATTCCTACTCTAAAGACTGAGATTTAGCTGAGTCAGGCCTGACTGGGAGTGATAGGATTGCTGGGCGCCATATTGCTAGCTGGGACTTCATTTATATGCTAGTGTGTGTTAAAACTGTTAGTACTATTGCAGGGCTCTGCAGTATATGTGTTATATGTGATATTGGTTGTTAACCCCTCTTTATACACGAGTAAGCCATTTATAGTTTATCAATCTGGTGTTGAAGTCCATATCTATTTATATATATATATATATTATTACAAAGAAGGTATAGAGCTATACATATCTACTACCCCTAGACTAGCTGTGCCAGAGAAGGGCTGAGCAGATTGCCGGGGGTTGGCTGTGCTGTGTACAGGGCCCGAAAGCAAACCAGCGGCTCCCTTAGTTTGGGGGTAACGCTACATGTGGGGGCATCGGTCCGGGATCATGAAGGGCAACTGCGACCTGTCGCATATGTGAGCAGAAGTCTAGCCCCCTCTGAAAAAAATTACCCCACTCACAAGTTGGAGTTCCTGGCCCTCAAGTGGGCTGTAGTTGACAAACTTAAAGACTATCTATATGGGGCAGAATTCACAGTGAAAACCGATAACAATCCTCTTACTTATCTTTTTACCACGGCCAAACTGGATGCCACAGGCCATCGATGGCTAGCAGCACTGTCTGGATTTAACTTCAGCCTGAAATACAGACCTGGGGCTGGGAATCGAGATGCGGATGCTCTATCCAGAAGGTCTCATGCTCCCATTGGCCGCGCAGAAGACTGGACCCAGGTGGCACCGGAAGGGGTGCAGGCCCTCTGTCAAGGGGCTGAACTCCAAGCCAGTGGGGGGTCCAGAGCGGAAGAGATAGGGGTCAGAGTAGTGGGGGTCCCTCAGCAGTACTGTGGAGTAACTCAGATAGAGGAAGACGATTTACCCAAGCTGTCAAAAGAATTGAGGTGTGATCAATTGGAAGACCCTTTGGGGAAATTGGTCCTAGAGCGCCTGGAAGATCAGGATCCAGACAGGCTCTTACATCACCATTCAAAGGAGGCTCACCTGCTGCGGAAGGAATGGGACAGGTTGCAGGTGCATCAAGGGGTGGTCTACCGAAGGGGCCCCTCTGATGACCTGGAAGACAAATGGCAATTGTTTTTACCCGAGAAACACCGGGAGACTGTCCTGGTTGCTTTACACAAACATCATGGTCACTTAGGAGCTGAGAGGACCTTCCAACTTGTCAGAAGTCGGTTCTTTCGGCTCTGCATGAGGGCTGAAGTAGAGGAATATTGCCATTCATGCGCACGCTGCATCCAGCGGAAAATCCTACCCCATCAAGCTGCCCCAATGGGCCACCTGCAGAGTCAAGGCCCGATGGATTTGGTATGCATTGATTTCCTCTGCCTCAAACCCGACTTGAGTGGACTAGGAAATGTTCTGGTAATAACCGACCATTTCACCCGGTATGCCCAGGCCTTCCCAATCAAGGACCAGAAGGCTTCCACAGTGGCCAAGGTACTTATGGAAAAATACTTCGTGCACTATGGGCTACCACAGCGACTCCACTCGGATCAAGGGAGGGACTTTGAAAGTCGGCTGATCAAGAAGCTCTTGGACTCCTTAGGGATCAAGAAGACGCGAACCACCCCCTACCATCCACAAGGGGATGCCCAGCCGGAGAGGTTCAACCGAACTCTACTCAACATGCTTGGAACTTTAGAAACTGAAAAGAAGCAGCATTGGAGCAGGCACATAGCAGCAATTGTGCATGCTTACAACAGCACAACAAGTGATGCTACAGAGTACTCTCCCTACCGACTCATGTTCGGCAGAGAAGCAAGACTACCTGTAGACCTGGCCTTTGGCACCTCCATAGACCATTCCTCAGCCACTTCCCACAAAGGCTATGTGGACCGGCTGAGGCACAGCTTGCAGTTGGCCTATTAACAGGCCCAAGCAGTTTCAGATCAAAGGGGAGCCCGCAACAAGAGAAACTTTGACCTGAGGGTCCGGATTCAGGATCTACAACCTGGGGACAGAGTGTTGTTACGGAACTTGGGAAACCATGGGAAGCACGAGCTTGCAGACAGATGGAGGTCCGAGCCATATGTTATTTGCAAAAAGTTGAAAGACCTACCAGTATATCAGCTAAAGCCAGAGGGAAAGGTGGGGCCTTTGAAGACTTGGCACCGGAACCACATACTCCCACTTGCCGAAGCCGTTCGGATACTTTCTGTGAAGGATTCCACTGAGCCAACGTCCATCCTGGATACCCCTAGACCAAATACCCGGTCTCAGGCATCTCGGTCTGAAGAAACAGGTGTCTCTGAACCTAGTGAGGATGAAAGGGAAGAGCTGGAATGGCTATGGCCCTCCCAGGGCCCAGAGACTTCTGCTATAGATCTCCCACCTTTGGAAGACACAATAGACAGTACACTGAATGCAGAAGCTACAGAATTTTTCCCGTCCAGCCCCCTATCAGACTCCTGGGAAGATGCTCTTGACTCAATTCCAGAGGAGGATCCAGGATGTTCTGAGTATTCTCTTGTTCCTGAGTTGAATGTTTCAGAAACAGTGGAAGTTGCCATGTCTGCTCCAGTAGAGGAACCTACAGTGTCAGGACCAGAAGTCCCAAGAGATCGGAGAGCGAAGAGGGCCATAAGGCCTCCCCGAAAGTTGACTTACCCACAAATGGGGAAGAGTTCAGAGGACACTGTGGCAACTGCCAGGAGGAGTATAGAAAGCCCTGATCCCTCCACTGTTCATTTGGTGGAGGGCAACCCCAACTCACCCCCTGGCACAGTTAGGCAGGCCACTAATGATAGTGTGACCTGTGGGCGAGGAAGTTCACCCTCTCACTTTTGGTGGGAACTTCCTCTGCCGACATCATACGCAGCTTTGTCTAATGTTGTGCGTAGTGTTTGTTGACAACTATCTTTGGGGACCAAAGAGTTTAAGTGGGGGGAGAGTGTAAAGGGGTCTCCGTTGAGGCCCCACGGACTACGTTACCCAGAACCCCGTTTGGCACCCAGGGTGCATTGGGCTGCCGCAGAGACTCATGGGTGGGGTATAAAAGAGAAGGAGGAAGCTAAGCCCGGCCTCTTTGGACATCGCGCGGCTGGCAAGAGGACTTCCGGTGCGGACCTGCCGAGGCCTGGGCCTTGCACACTTCCAGAGAGCCTTCCACCTCACTGTGGAGCCTGAGCGGCTACAGACATCTACCTGCTTCGGGACGTCAGTGGACCGGAGACCAGGCGGAGGCAGATCCTGTGTGCGAGGCCTATTGACTGCCTTGACCCATCGAGTTATACTTCCCTTGTTCCTCCTGTCAGGAGACTAGTTGGAGGACAGAGTTACATAGTCTCTGGGGAGTTGCTTCCTTTACCTTAGACCTTGTGGATTACAAATATTGTTCCTGTATGTGCACCACCGATCATCTGGCATCATGCGAAGATTCCTACTCTAAAGACTAAGATTTAGCTGAGTCAGGCCTGACTGGGAATGATAGAATTGCTGGGCGCCATATTGCTAGCAGGGACTTCATTTATATGCTAGTGTGTTTTAAAACTGTTAGTACTATTGCAGGGCTCTGCAGTATATGTGTTATATGTGATATTGGTTGTTAACCCCTCTTTATACATGAGTAAACCATTTATAGTTTATCAATCTGGTGTTGAAGTCCATATCTATATATATATTATTATTACAAAGAAGGTATAGAGCTATACAAATCTACTATCCCTAGACTAGCTGTGCCAGAGAAGGGCTAAACAGATTGCCGGGGGTTGGCTGTGCTGTGTACAGGGCCCGAAAGCAAACCAGCGGCTCCCTTAGTTTGGGGGTAACGCTACAGGACTATCTTGAAGTGCCCAAGTCATGCAGGTACTTTGCTTGCTCAGCCGCCATGACTGACCGCTTCAAGGGTTGTCGTAAGGAGTGGAGCTGTGGTCGGCATATTCACGCTGATCGTGTGGTGATCTGTTGTCCAGGGAAAGAGGATGCTGTTTATTTTATAGAGACCCTGGACAAACAATGGAAGTCCATTACTCTTCCAGATCCCCACTATTATCTTTGAGACACTTTGAGACAGGAACTTGTGCTTGTTTTTTTTTATTATCCTGTCTTTGCATGGACAAACCGTGCCCTGGATTTAAGTGACTTTGCCCCGCTGAAAAGGGGATGTCTACTCTTAAAGAGGAAGAAAAGTGGAGAGCTTGTTGTTTTTTTTTTCTCTCTCTCCCTCCTGCTCCGAACAAGGGACAGTTCCTCTAAATTTAACTTTGGGGTAGATTAGTCAGTAGGTCATGGTAAAGGGACGCCGTGGTCAAGATGTGAAATGTTCAAGTGTGCTGCGTTACAGTCCCATGCACAGCTATTGTGGAGTGTTGAAGTTATGCCAGCGCTAGGTGGCAGTGGTCTGCAGAAAAAAAAAACTTTAAAGAGAAAGCATCTAGGTTTAGATTTTTTATTTTTCCTTTATGCTATTTTATGCTAGGCTTAGCTTAATAGGGCTTTAGAGAAGGGAATTGCTTCCTTTAGGGGAGGCAGTTTACTTCTAAATTGTATAGAATATTAGGGATAGGATGTTTATATTTTATTTGTATGTTGTGATTTCTTGCAGGTATGGGAACGGCTATCAACACCACCGGAGAATGGGGTGGAATAGATAGCTAGTGATGGGTGGAATGTATATTATATTTTCCTTTTGAAGAAATGTCATTATCTGGATGTAATGTTATCTGTGTGCTTCTTTCCTTTTCTTCTCCCTTCCCAAAAGTGTTGGTTCAGGCAGCTGTTTAAATATATATTTTTTGTAGTTATAGAGAAATCAACGGCCTTCAGGACTTAAAGGGTTTTGATTTCCCTAGCCACTGGGGACAGAGAGGGGTGTGTGTAGTGCTCCCCCCAATATTTGGGGGCGCTATGTAGAAATTTAGGGGGCAGTCTGAGCCAGTAGTTGGGCTCAGACCAATTATGTTTCAATTGTTGTTCTGCTCTGGGTGTGATACTGCCCGGCAGTTTTGTTCTCCTTTGCCTGCAGGTGGCACTGTCACTGCCGGCATGGGCTGGACTACGGGGGTATCACAGCACCTTGGGTGTCCTCTCTCGGCAGCCGTGGAGTGGGCGTGGTCTACCCACTGTGCATGCTGGGAGAGGGTACAAAAGGGGCAGACGCCATTTGGCGTGAGTCGATTCCAGGGGGACCCCAAGGCGTTCAGGGGGACCTCTGGTCCAGTGAGTGTGCCTCATGGCCCGCATGGCACGAGGTGTGCTAGTGTGCTTAGGCCTTGGGCACCTTCAGTCCGAGGCCCTGTTGCTGCATTGTAGGCCCAGCTCCGCTGACAAGGGCCTACGCTACAGAAGGATCCCAAGCTGCCCGTTTGTAGGGGGCCCATCTTTAGTTCCGGGGGAAGAACAGTCCCGGCGGAGACTAGCGACGGTACTGCTGTCTCGGGGAGAGGCCTGGAGACTTGCCTAGAGGGGGATTCATCATCTTTGACATCCGTGCTACATCACGGTTGCTAGGACCGCTCTCATAGAGACTATCCGGGTGAGCAATACCCACTCAGGCTTGAGTGGCGACGAGTGTAAATATTGGATTTAAGTGTTGCGTGCCTGAACCTTCCCCTACGTCTTTCAACTTTTCTGCTCTTGCTTTCTTCAAGTAAACTCAAAGTGGGAAAAAGAATAAAGCCTTTCTGATTAGGTTTTACTCATGTGTGGACATTGGCCTTATTCCTGGAAGATATTGGTGTACCTAGACAACGGAGCTGAAGGATCCACTCGTGGGAGGTAATTGCTGCAGACCCAAAGTAATAGTAGATTCCCATTTAATAACAAAATGTAAATCCTGAGTAGCAGATGTAAGGTGGCTACACTAATTAAAAAAAAAAAATCTTCTAAAAAGGACAACTGAAGTAACTGCCAACAGAGGTTACTTGTTGTAATTAGGCAAATAAGGCGGTTGCCGAGATAGAGAGCACTGACACCAGCACCGAGGTAGAGAACAATGACACCAGCACCGAGGTAGAGAGCACTGACACCAGCACCGAGATATAGAGCACTGACACCAGCACTAGGGATGAGCTTCGTGTTCGAGTCGAACATACGTTCGACTCGAACATCGGCTGTTCGATCGTTCGACGAAGATCGAACGATTTGGGCCGTTCGCGCCAAATTCGAGTGACGCGAACGGCCCACAATGCACTACGCCATCGCAGTGTCATCCAGGCGCTGTGATTGGCCAAGCATGCACTGTGACCCCGCATGCTTGGCCAATCACAGCGCCGGCAGCGAGGAGAGCAATGATTGGCCACAGGCAGGATGCCTGTGGCCAATTATTGCTGAGGGTGTTTAGTACACGCCCCACACTATAAAAGGCCGCCAGCACGGCGGCCTAGTGTAGTGTGTTCCGGAGCAGGGATAGAGCAGCATAGGCAGGGACAGTGACTGTTATTTCTTTCTTGCTTAACCTGGATTCCTTTAGTTTAGGGAAAGAGAAGGATAGGTAGGGAGAGTGTCAGTGTGTTTTGTGCTTGTGCTATAGTGTGCTTAAAAAAAACATTTATTCTAGGGACAGAAAACTGTAGGTAGGGACAGTGTCAGTTTCTTTCACTCTGCAAGTCCTTGTTTCCAGGGACCTGGAAGGACAGTGAGTGAATTGTCCTTGTGCTATATTGTGCTTAAAAAAACATTTATTCTAGGGACAGAAAACTGTAGGTAGGGAGAGTGTCAGTTTCTTTCACTCTGCAAGTCCTTGTTTCCAGGGACCTGTAAGGACAGTGAGTGAATTGTCCTTGTGCTATATTGTGATTAAAAAAAACATTTTTTCTAGGGACAGAAAACTGTAGGTAGGGAGAGTGTTTTTTTTCTTTCACTCTGCAAGTCCTTGTTTCCAGGGACCTGAAAGGACAGTGAGTGAATTGTCCTTGTGCTATATTGTGCTTAAAAAAAAACATTTTTTCTAGGGACAGAAAACTGTAGGTAGGGAGAGTGTTTATTTTCTTTCACTCTGCAAGTCCTTGTTTCCAGGGACCTCTAAGGACAGTGAGTGAATTGTCCTTGTGCTATATTGTGCTTAAAAAAAACATTTATTCTAGGGACAGAAAACTGTAGGTAGGGAGAGTGTCAGTTTATTTCACTCTGCAAGTCCTTGTTTCCAGGGACCTGTAAGGACAGTGAGTGAATTGTCCTTGTGCTATATTGTGATTAAAAAAAACATTTTTTCTAGGGACAGAAAACTGTAGGTAGGGAGAGTGTTTTTTTTCTTTCACTCTGCAAGTCCTTGTTTCCAGGGACCTGTAAGGACAGTGAGTGAATTGTCCTTGTGCTATATTGTGCTTAAAAAAAACATTTATTCTAGGGACAGAAAACTGTAGGTAGGGAGAGTGTCAGTTTATTTCACTCTGCAAGTCCTTGTTTCCAGGGACCTGGAAGGACAGTGAGTGAATTGTCCTTGTGCTATATTGTGATTAAAAAAAACATTTTTTCTAGGGACAGAAAACTGTAGGTAGGGAGAGTGTTTTTTTTCTTTCACTCTGCAAGTCCTTGTTTCCAGGGACCTGGAAGGACAGTGAGTGAATTCTCCTTGTGCTATATTGTGCTTAAAAAAAACATTTATTCTAGGGACAGAAAACTGTAGGTAGGGAGAGTGTCAGTTTATTTCACTCTGCAAGTCCTTGTTTCCAGGGACCTGTAAGGACAGTGAGTGAATTGTCCTTGTGCTATATTGTGATTAAAAAAAACATTTTTTCTAGGGACAGAAAACTGTAGGTAGGGAGAGTGTTTTTTTTCTTTCACTCTGCAAGTCCTTGTTTCCAGGGACCTGTAAGGACAGTGAGTGAATTGTCCTTGTGCTATATTGTGCTTAAAAAAAACATTTATTCTAGGGACAGAAAACTGTAGGTAGGGAGAGTGTCAGTTTATTTCACTCTGCAAGTCCTTGTTTCCAGGGACCTGTAAGGACAGTGAGTGAATTGTCCTTGTGCTATATTGTGATTAAAAAAAACATTTTTTCTAGGGACAGAAAACTGTAGGTAGGGAGAGTGTTTTTTTTCTTTCACTCTGCAAGTCCTTGTTTCCAGGGACCTGTAAGGACAGTGAGTGAATTGTCCTTGTGCTATATTGTGCTTAAAAAAAACATTTATTCTAGGGACAGAAAACTGTAGGTAGGGAGAGTGTCAGTTTATTTCACTCTGCAAGTCCTTGTTTCCAGGGACCTGTAAGGACAGTGAGTGAATTGTCCTTGTGCTATATTGTGATTAAAAAAAACATTTTTTCTAGGGACAGAAAACTGTAGGTAGGGAGAGTGTTTTTTTTCTTTCACTCTGCAAGTCCTTGTTTCCAGGGACCTGTAAGGACAGTGAGTGAATTGTCCTTGTGCTATATTGTGCTTAAAAAAAACATTTATTCTAGGGACAGAAAACTGTAGGTAGGGAGAGTGTCAGTTTATTTCACTCTGCAAGTCCTTGTTTCCAGGGACCTGTAAGGACAGTGAGTGAATTGTCCTTGTGCTATATTGTGATTAAAAAAAACATTTTTTCTAGGGACAGAAAACTGTAGGTAGGGAGAGTGTTTTTTTTCTTTCACTCTGCAAGTCCTTGTTTCCAGGGACCTGTAAGGACAGTGAGTGAATTGTCCTTGTGCTATATTGTGATTAAAAAAAAACATTTTTTCTAGGGACAGAAAACTGTAGGTAGGGAGAGTGTTTTTTTTCTTTCACTCTGCAAGTCCTTGTTTCCAGGGACCTGTAAGGACAGTGAGTGAATTGTCCTTGTGCTATATTGTGCTTAAAAAAACATTTATTCTAGGGACAGAAAACTGTAGGTAGGGAGAGTGTCAGTTTATTTCACTCTGCAAGTCCTTGTTTCCAGGGACCTGTAAGGACAGTGAGTGAATTGTCCTTGTGCTATATTGTGATTAAAAAAAACATTTTTTCTAGGGACAGAAAACTGTAGGTAGGGAGAGTGTTTTTTTTCTTTCACTCTGCAAGTCCTTGTTTCCAGGGACCTGTAAGGACAGTGAGTGAATTGTCCTTGTGCTATATTGTGCTTAAAAAAAACATTTATTCTAGGGACAGAAAACTGTAGGTAGGGAGAGTGTCAGTTTATTTCACTCTGCAAGTCCTTGTTTCCAGGGACCTGTAAGGACAGTGAGTGAATTTTCCTTGTGCTATATTGTGATTAAAAAAAACATTTTTTCTAGGGACAGAAAACTGTAGGTAGGGAGAGTGTTTTTTTTCTTTCACTCTGCAAGTCCTTGTTTCCAGGGACCTGTAAGGACAGTGAGTGAATTGTCCTTGTGCTATATTGTGATTAAAAAAAACATTTTTTCTAGGGACAGAAAACTGTAGGTAGGGAGAGTGTTTTTTTTCTTTCACTCTGCAAGTCCTTGTTTCCAGGGACCTGTAAGGACAGTGAGTGAATTGTCCTTGTGCTATAGTGTGCTTAAAAAAAACATTTATTCTAGGGACAGAAAACTGTAGGTAGGGACAGTGTCAGTTTCTTTCACTCTGCAAGTCCTTGTTTCCAGGGACCTGTAAGGACAGTGAGTGAATTGTCCTTGTGCTATATTGTGATTAAAAAAAACATTTTTTCTAGGGACAGAAAACTGTAGGTAGGGAGAGTGTTTTTTTTCTTTCACTCTGCAAGTCCTTGTTTCCAGGGACCTGTAAGGACAGTGAGTGAATTGTCCTTGTGCTATATTGTGCTTAAAAAAAAACATTTATTCTAGGGACAGAAAACTGTAGGTAGGGAGAGTGTCAGTTTATTTCACTCTGCAAGTCCTTGTTTCCAGGGACCTGTAAGGACAGTGAGTGAATTGTCCTTGTGCTATATTGTGATTAAAAAAAACATTTTTTCTAGGGACAGAAAACTGTAGGTAGGGAGAGTGTTTTTTTTCTTTCACTCTGCAAGTCCTTGTTTCCAGGGACCTGGAAGGACAGTGAGTGAATTGTCCTTGTGCTATATTGTGCTTAAAAAAAACATTTATTCTAGGGACAGAAAACTGTAGGTAGGGACAGTGTCAGTTTCTTTCACTCTGCAAGTCCTTGTTTCCAGGGACCTGGAAGGACAGTGAGTGAATTGTCCTTGTGCTATATTGTGATTAAAAAAAACATTTTTTCTAGGGACAGAAAACTGTAGGTAGGGAGAGTGTTTTTTTTCTTTCACTCTGCAAGTCCTTGTTTCCAGGGACCTGGAAGGACAGTGAGTGAATTGTCCTTGTGCTATATTGTGCTTAAAAAAACATTTATTCTAGGGACAGAAAACTGTAGGTAGGGAGAGTGTCAGTTTCTTTCACTCTGCAAGTCCTTGTTTCCAGGGACCTGTAAGGACAGTGAGTGAATTGTCCTTGTGCTATATTGTGATTAAAAAAAACATTTTTTCTAGGGACAGAAAACTGTAGGTAGGGAGAGTGTTTTTTTTCTTTCACTCTGCAAGTCCTTGTTTCCAGGGACCTGGAAGGACAGTGAGTGAATTGTCCTTGTGCTATATTGTGCTTAAAAAAAACATTTTTTCTAGGGACAGAAAACTGTAGGTAGGGAGAGCGTTTATTTTCTTTCACTCTGCAAGTCCTTGTTTCCAGGGACCTCTAAGGACAGTGAGTGAATTGTCCTTGTGCTATATTGTGCTTAAAAAAAACATTTATTCTAGGGACAGAAAACTGTAGGTAGGGAGAGTGTCAGTTTATTTCACTCTGCAAGTCCTTGTTTCCAGGGACCTGGAAGGACAGTGAGTGAATTGTCCTTGTGCTATATTGTGATTAAAAAAAACATTTTTTCTAGGGACAGAAAACTGTAGGTAGGGAGAGTGTCAGTTTCTTTCACTGTGAAAGTCCTTGTTTCAAGGGACAGAGAAGGACACCTGAAGGTAGCCCTTATTGCTTTTTTCCCATCTCCCTGCAGGCCATCTATTAGAATGTCTGGAAGGCAAACAAGGAGAGGCAGACAGTCAGGAGGCAATAAAAGAGGGCAAGCAGGCTCTGTGTCTGGGGGCAACAGTGCTGGTCGTGGACGCGGTGCATTGTCATCAGCACATGGCCATGGGACACGCTTGTCCTTCTTTTCGGCAGCTGGACATGTTGAGCCACATCATGCCGAAGACTTGGTAGAGTGGATGACCAAGCCCTCCTCCTCCTCCTCATCCTCTCTCACCCAGGCTCAGGGTACTGGAAAAGCAGCTGCCAAAGCGTCGTCTTCCCTGGTATCAATGTCAGACAAATCATCAGTCACTCCTTCCCTAGACCCACCATGTCCTCCTCCTGAGGAGTCCCCCGAACTGTTTCAGCACAGTGTTGGGTACATGCTCCAGGAGGATGCCCAGCGTTTCGAAGGGTCTGATGATGAAACCCAGCTAGAGGAAGGCAGTAGCGTGAGAGCAGACAGAGGGGATGCTCAAGAAGGACACCAATCTGGCAGTCATGTTCCAGCAGCTGCAGCATACTGCCAGATTGGCTCCAGTGATGAGGAGGGAGGGGATGATGAGGTCACTGACTCCACGTGGGTGCCTAATAGGAGAGAGGAGGAGGAGGAGGATGAGGAGGAGGCACATCTCCAACGAGGCAGGATGCCCTTTGGTGGCCAGCGTAAGGGCAGTACACCGACGGAATCACACCGCAGAGCTCCGCCTGTGCAGGGCGCTGCCTCTGCCCGTCATTCAAAAAGTTCTTTGGTGTGGGCCTTTTTTGAGGCTAGTGCATCAGATCGCACAGCTGCTGTTTGCAACATATGTCTCAAGCGTATATCGCGTGGCCAAAACATCAGCCGCTTGGGTACCACATGCCTGACCAGACATATGTTGACCTGCCATGCAGCTCGTTGGCAAGCCTACCTCAAAGACCCACACCAAAGAACAAAGCGGACCTCTCCTTGCACCGCATCAGCTGGGATCTCCAACCCCACTATAACTTCAGTCCTCTCTGAAACATGCACTGAGAGGAATGAAGGTGTAGAATTAGGTGTGTCACAGCCAAGTACTTGCGCCCACTCTGCTAGCAGTACACCGACGTCCGATTCTAGCAGGCAAATTTCCCTGCCCCAGCTGCTGGACCGTCGAAAGAAGTTCACTCCCAGCCATCCACATGCCCAGCGGTTGAATGCTAGCTTGGCTAAATTGCTAGCGCTTCAACTGCTGCCTTTTCAGTTGGTAGACTCGGCCCCCTTCCGTGAGTTTGTGCAATGTGCGGTTCCTCAGTGGCAGGTTCCCAAACGCCACTTTTTCTCACGGAAGGCTATTCCGGCTCTCTACCGGCATGTGGAAGGCAATGTCTTGGCCTCGCTGGACAGGGCGGTCAGCGGTAAGGTGCATATTACCGCTGACTCATGGTCCAGCAGGCATGGACAGGGACGTTACCTTTCTTTCACGGCCCATTGGGTCACTCTTTTGGCAGCTGGGAAGGATTCAGGACAAGGTGCAGTAGTGTTGGAGGTTGTCCCACCGCCACGCCTCCAAAATGCTACTACTGGTTGTGACACACCTCTCTCCTCCACCCCCTCCTCTTCTTCTTCCTCCATGGCCTCTTCCTGTGGTTTGTCCTATGAACCAGCGGTGCTCCGTAGCCGTTCACGGGGCTACGCAAGTACGCAGGCAAAAAGATGCCATGCCGTGCTTGCGCTGGTGTGTTTGGGGGACAGAAGCCACACTGGGGCAGAGGTCCTGTCTGCTCTGCAGGGCCAGGCCGAGAGGTGGTTGACGCCACGCCAGCTTAAGCCAGGAATGGTGGTTTGCGACAATGGCACCAACCTCCTCTCCGCCCTCCGACAGGGACAACTGACCCATGTGCCCTGTGTGGCTCACGTCCTTAACCTGGTGGTGCAGCGCTTCTTTGGCAGGTACCCGGGCTTACAGGATGTCCTGAGGCAGGCCAGGAAAGTCTGTGTGCATTTCCGCAGATCTTATAATGCCAGTGCTCGCCTGGCTGAGCTGCAAAAGGAGTTGAACCTGCCCAAGAACCGCCTTATATGTGACATGCCCACCAGGTGGAACTCAACGTTGGCCATGCTGCAGCGGCTGCACACGCAGCAGAGGGCCATCAATGAGTACCTGTGCGACTACGGCACCAGGACAGGGTCAGGGGAGCTTGGTTTTTTTTCTCCACGCCAGTGGGGCATGATCAGGGATGCATGCACTGTCCTGGCACCATTTGAGGAGGCCACGAGGATGGTGAGCAGTGACAGTGCATGCATCAGTGACACTGTACCTCTTGTCCACCTGTTGGAGCACACGCTGCGTGGAATAATGGACAGGGCACTTGAGGCAGAACAGAGGCAGGAAGAGGAGGACTTCCTTGCCTCTCAAGGCCCCCTTTACCCAGACAGTGTTCCTTCTGTCCCACCCATCGCACAGGAAGAGGAGGAGGAGGAGGAGGAGGAGGAGGAGGATTGTGTCAGCATGGAGGTGGAGGCTGGCACTCAGCATCATCAGCAGCAGTCTTTTAGGGATGATTTACAGTCCCAAGAAACCAGTGGACTTGTACGTGGCTGGGAGGAGGTGGCTGCGGATCATGTCGTCCTTAGTGACCCAGAGGACTCCGGAGCGAATGCCTCAGCAAACCTACGCTGCATGGCCTCCCTGATCCTGCAAAGTCTGCGGAAGGATCCTCGTATTCTTCGGATCAAGGAGAGGGACCATTACTGGCTGGCCACTCTCCTTGATCCACGGTACAAGGGTAAGGTTGCGGACCTTATGTTACCGTCGCAGAGGGAGCAGAGGATGAGACGACTCCGGGAGGCCTTGCAGAAAGGTCTGTGCAACGCGTTCCCAGAGACTGGGAGGTTGCAAACTCCTGGTCCTGGACAACGAGTTGCTGAGGCTTCGGCCAGTCAAAGAAGGAGCGGTGGGGAAGGTGGCCGTCTGACCGATGCGTTCAGACAATTCTTTAGTCCGCAGCCCCAAAGTATGATCGGTTCCAGCAACCATCGCCAGCGTCTGATAAACATGGTGCAGGAATATCTAGGGGCAAGGTCAGACTTGGACACCTTCCCCACCGAAAATCCTCTGGCTTACTGGGTCTTGAGGATGGATCACTGGCCAGAGCTTGCACAGTATGCAATTGAGCTACTGGCCTGTCCTGCATCCAGCGTTCTTTCGGAACGCACATTCAGTGCTGCTGGAGGATTTGTCACGGATCACAGGGTGCGCCTGTCCACCGACTCGGTTGATCGACTGACTTTCATCAAGATGAACCAGTCTTGGATCACCACCAGCTACCACACACCTGATGCTGATATAACAGACTAATTGATTTTAACATGTCACATCCCTTCAAGACTGATGCTGATGCTGAGTGCCTGTGCTGTTATGTTGACTGGCTATCCTCCTCCTCCGAGTCCTCAATGATACGATTGATGATGATAGCTTGTAAGATCATTTTTGTTTATGGGTGCCGCCACCAGTGCCTAACGCCCAATTTTTCAGCCCCTGTTTAACAGGGGCGTGTAATTACAATTTTTGAAGCAATACTTTGCAACAGGGCTCATTGCTGTGCTCCAAGTACAGTATCTGTGAGGAGTTGCAGTGTTGTGCCACCAGTGCCTAAGGCCCAATTTTTCAGCCCCTGTTTAACAGGGGCGTGTCATTACAATTTTTGAAGCAATACTTTGCAACAGGGCTCATTGCTGTGCTCCAAGTACAGTATCTGTGAGGAGTTGCAGTGTTGTGCCACCAGTGCCTAAGGCCCAATTTTTCAGCCCCTGTTTAACAGGGGCGTGTCATTACAATTTTTGAAGCAATACTTTGCAACAGGGCTCATTGCTGTGCTCCAAGTACAGTATCTGTGAGGGGTTGCAGTGTTGTGCCACCAGTGCCTAAGGCCCAATTTTTCAGCCCCTGTTCAACAGGGGCATGTAATTACAATTCTTGATCTAATAATTCACAGCAGGGCCCATTGCTGCACCCACCAAGAGTAACTGTCAGGGCTTACAGTGTTGTGGCACCAGCACCACCATCAAAGGCCCAATTTTTACTACCACTGTTCAACAATTATATGTAATTAAAATTCCTGATATAATAGTTGACAGCAGGGCGTTCCAGCACCAACCAAGAGTAACTGTGAGTACTTACAGTGTTGTGCCAACACCAACAACTAAGGGGCCTATTTCTGCAGAGTATATACGGCAGGTCCCTACTTTCAAACATCCAACTTACAAACGACTCCTACTTGCAAACGCAAGAAGACAACAGGAAGTGAGAGGAAATCTACCACTAGGAAGGAAAATTCTCTCCTGTAAGAATAAATATGGGAGAAAGGTGTCTCCTCTGTACTGATGCTTTATCAGCAATCCTTGTTTCAAGAAAAAGACCACATTTCAAAAAGAGTTGTCATTGGGACGGAAAGTGAGGTGAAATGTTCTGAACAGGGGCACAGACAGCAAAACAAATGTTACAGGGGTGATAACCCTTACCTATGTTTTCCAAAAAGTTTAAAAATAGATTTTTGGTCTGGAGCTACACTTCAACAATGTACCTGTTCAAAATTACAAACAGACTCTACATAAGAACAAACCTACAGTCCCTGTCTTGTATGCACCGCCTGTATAGGGCTGTTCAGAGTATATAGGGCCTTTTTTATTTTATGTGCGGGGTTCCCCTTAATATCCATACAAGACCCAAAGGGGCTGGTAATGGGCTGGGGTAGGGGGGGGGTCATGGGGTAGCTATGCCATTTTTCTTAAAGAATTTCATCCATATTACCGGGACCAGACATTACATTAAAGCCGCAAGCAGTTTTAAATGGCTTTTTTTTCCTTTAGAAGTGTCATTTTGTGCAGGGACAGTTCTAAACACGGGAAACACGTGGCACTTCACAGGCATACTTTAGACACCCCCCAGGTACGATATTTAAAGGAATATTTGACTTTTTTTTTTTCACTTTATGCATCATTAAAATGACTGCTCCCGAAAAACGACCGTTTTTAAAACTTCTTTTTGCATTGATACATGTCCCCTGGTGCAGAACCCGGGTTCCCAAACCCTTTTTAGGACAATAACATGCATAATAGTTGTTATAATTAGCACTTTAGAATTCGAACGTTCGCATCCATTGTATTTAATAGGGTTCTAATGTTCGTTCGAACTTTCGGTCCGTTCGCGGGTTCTGGTGCGAACCGAACCCGGGGGTGTTCGGCTCATCACTAACCAGCACCGAGATAGAGAACACTGACACCAGCACCTAGATAGAGAGCACTGACACCAGCACTGAGATAGAGAACACTGACACCAGCACCGAGATAGAAAACACTGACACCAGCACCGAGGTAGAGAACACTGACACCAGCACCGAGGTAGAGAACACTGACACCAGCACCGATGGTAGAGAGCACTGACACCAGCACCGAGGTAGAGAGCACTGACACCAGCACCGAGATTGAGAACACTGACACCAGCACCGAGATTGAGAACACTGACACCAGCACCGAGATTGAGAGCACTGACACCAGCACCGAGATTGAGAGCACTGACACCAGCACCGAGATTGAGAGCACTGACACCAGCACCGAGATTGAGAGCACTGACACCAGCACCGAGATTGAGAGCACTGACACCAGCACCGAGATAGAGAGCACTGACACCAGCACCGAGATAGAGAGCACTGACACCAGCACCGAGATAGAGAACACTGACACCAGCACCGAGGTAGAGAACACTGACACCAGCACCGAGGTAGAGAAATGTCATGGATCTGCCACCTAAGGGTTAATAGTGCAGACTGATTTCAGTGATTGGCAACAGGCTGCCTTATTGAAACACCTCAGCAGCACTGTGTCTCTTTGCTGCCTGATCTGCAGTTCATACCTGTTCCAGTGACTTCCTGTGATCTGATCTGTTTCCTGTGTTTGACCCGGCTTGTTTGACTACGATTGGTCTCTGTTATCCTGATCCCGGCCTGCCTTGTAACCACACTCAGCTCTACACTGCTTGATTTCCTGTTGCCGAACTTTGCCTGTATCCTGACCATTCTCTGCCTGTCGTCTATACCTACATCTGATCGTCTGTTACCAAACCCGGCTTGTCTGACTACGTATTCAGTGTCTCCCCAGCCAGTGCACCTACCAGCCTGCTTCCTGTTCCCTGCTGCACCAGCTGAACTGACAAGACCAAAGACAAACCAGGCACCCATACACCGCCAGGCTCTTGCGGCCACTGTTGCAGCATCAGTGGCCCTTGAGCCGGGGTTGTACAAGAAGCCTTCCCACTGCACGTCAGGCTCATCCGGCAGGTACATAACAGTATCAGGCAGCCATGTCTGAGCCTGCAAGTGGGTAGTCGGCCCTGGATGACATCTGCCAGCACCTTGCAGCCCTTACCCAAGCAGTCAAATCTCTACAGGAGGGTTATACGCAACTGGAACAACATGTACAGACTCTAGCTACACCAGCAAGCACTGTTGCGCCTTCTGCCTCAAGGATTGCCACTGCAGCAACCTCAGTGGTGATGCTGCCCCCTGAACCCAGAGTTCCAGCACCAGAGAGATTTTCAGGTGACCGGGGAAAAATTTGATCCTTCCGCAATGCATGTGAACTGTACTTCGCCCTGCAACCTCGAACTTTCTCCCTTGAAACCACCAAAGTAGGATTCATTATATCACTGCTTCAGGGTGAGCCCCAGTCCTGGGCTCATCGGATGTTGGAAAAGAACGATGTATTGTTACAGTCCATGTCCGCCTTCTTCGGCGCGATGGCCGAATTATACGACGACCCGCAACGAACCACCACAGCAGAGGCTGCCCTTCATGCACTTCAGCAAGGCCGCAGAACGGCCGAAGATTATGTTACCGACTTTAGACGCTGGAGTGCAGACACACAGTGGAATGACGCAGCCCTGCGACACCAGTTCCGGTTGGGGTAATCAGAAGGTCTGAAAGACGAATTGGCACATGTCGGAGTCCCAAATACCCTGGAGGCCCTTATCACACTAGCCATTCAAATTGACCGTCGTCTCCGTGAGCGACGATCCGAAAGATCAGCCCAGCAGCCACATCCAGTTCAGCCCGCACCTGTTAGCTTCACTCCAGTTCAGCCCGCTCCTGTTACTTCTGCCACTGAAGCACCGGAGCCTATGCAAATCGGCCTAATACGCCCCTCTCTGTCTCCAGAGGAAGGCCTGCACCGACGACAGAATAACCTCTGCCTATACTGTGGGGAAGCGGGCCACTATGTACGTTCCTGTCCAACCAAGACACGTAAGTGGCGGATGATTTCTTCAGTTAATAACTTTTCTTTACCTACCAATGCCACCAACCTAACCCTTCCCATCTCTTTTCAGCTGCTAGTTAGGGAAGTGTCAGTTACCGCAATCATTGATTCCGGGGCCTGCAGTTGCTTCATCGAACTAACCTTTGCAACACAACAACGCATCCCCTTGAGACCTAAAGCACAAGGACTTTCGGTTTTTCTAGCTGACGGGTCATGTATCAAGTCTGGACCTGTGACCCAAGAGACATTTCCCTTACCCGTGTTGGTTTCCTCCCAACATAAGGAAATCCTAAGCCTTGATGTCATCACCTCCCCGCTATTCCCTGTTATTCTGAGCCTACCCTGACTGCAGGCGCTTAATCCGCAAGTTGACTGGGCCACAGGGAGAATCAAATTCCAGTCAGCCTATTGCCAGGAGCACTGCCTACCTAGGTCCCCAGCTTCTTCTACAACACTATTTTGTGTGGACTCTGAGTCTGAGGTGCGGCAAGTCGTACCTGAACCCTACCATAAGTTCCTGGATGTCTTTAGTAAGCGAGGGGCTGACATTCTTCCCCCGCATCGGCCATACGACTGCCCAATTGAACTGCTTCCAGGGTCTGAAATCCCTTTCGGTAGAGTCTTACCCCTCGCTGAACGAGAACAGGAGGCACTAAAAGAGTATATCCAAGAAAACTTGAAAAAGGGGTTCATCCGACCATCTACCTTCCCAGCAGGAATATTTTTTGTTGAGAAAAAGGACCACTCCCTACGACCTTGTGTGGACTATCGGGAGCTCAACAAAATTAAAATTAAAAACTGATATCCTCTCCCTCTAGTACCCGAACTATTTCAGAGATTAAGGTCGGCAACCATCTTCACCAAACTAGATCTACGGGGGGCCTACAATTTAGTCCGCATCCGTCAAGGGGATGAGTGGAAGACGACCTTTTGCACCCGATTTGGCCACTATGAATACCTAGTGATGCCCTTTGGACTATGCAATGCCCCGGCTACTTTCCAACACTTTGTCAATGATATATTCCGAGACTTCCGGGATATATTTTTGATTGTTTACCTAGATGACATCCTGATTTTTTCCATTTCTCTAGACTCTCATCAAGGTCATGTCAAAAGAGTGCTGAGCCGGCTCCGCCAACACGGACTATATGCTAAAGGTGAAAAATGTGACTGTGAACAAAGCAGCATCCAATTCCTGGGACTGATAATCTCACCTGAAGGGATCAAGATGGACTCTGAAAAGGTCTCTGCTATCTTAGACTGGCCTGCTCCTACCGACAAGAAGGGGGTGCAGCGCTTTGTAGGATTTGCCAACTTTTACAGGAGGTTCATTAAGGGCTTTTCCGCCATCATCGCCCCTATCACACAGCTGACTAGACAGAACCTTCGCTTCCATTGGACACCCAAGGCACAAGCCGCATTTGAAACCTTAAAGAGACTGTTTACTTCAGCACCTGTTCTTGGTCACCCGGACTCGTCTCTGCCGTATACACTAGAAGTAAATGCATCTGAAGTCGCTATTGGAGCAGTCATCTTACAACGCCAAGGCCCTAAGGATCTGATGCATCTAGTAGCCTTTTTCTCCCGCAGGCTCTCCCCAGCAGAGAGAAACTATGATGTTGGGGACCGAGAATTACTGGCCATTAAGGCGGCTTTAGAAGAGTGGAGATACCTCCTGGAGGGAGCAGTGCATCCCATATTGGTCTATACTGACCACAAAAATCTTGAGTACTTGAGGACTGCTAAATGTCTAAAGCCATGTCAAGCACGTTGGGCCCTGTTCTTTTCCCGATTTGTGTTCCACATCACCTATCGTCCGGGCTCGAAGAATGTCAAACCAGATGCACTGTCTCGTATGTTCGATGACCCCAAGGAACCACCAGTAGCAGATACCATCTTGTCTGAAAATAAACAGCAACAATAAGTTGCTTCAAGAAGCGGTTACCAAGGCACAAGCAGCAAGCAAGATGGCTTTTGACAGGAAAAGGAGGGGTGAACCGATTCTCCACCCGGGAGACCAGGTATGGTTGTCTACTACGAATCTCAGGTTGGCATGTCCCTCAAAGAAACTGGCACCTAAATTTGTGGGACCATTCCCAGTCAAGAGGAAACTTAATGAGGTTGCTTATGATTTATCTTTACCTGATTCACTTAAGATACATCCTGTCTTCCATGTTTCTCTCTTGAAACCCGCAGTCCCTGACTCTTTTCCAGATAGAGTATCCAAGCCACCAGAACCTGTGAACATCAATGTCGAAGAGGAGTATGAGGTGGAGGCTATCATAGACTGTAGGAGAAGAAGGAATCAGGTACAGTACCTGGTTAAGTGGAAAGGTTATGGCCCGGAGGATAACTCTTAGGAGGTTGAACAGGATGTGCACGCCAGAGACCTTGTTAATGCTTTTTTTCGCAGAAATCCACAGAAGAGAGACCTGTTGGGCACCCGGAGGTTGCCCATAAGGGGGGGGGGGCAATGTCATGGATCTGCCACCTAAGGGTTAATAGTGCAGACTGATTTCAGTGATTGGCAACAGGCTGCCTTATTTAAACACCTCAGCAGCGCTGTCTCTTTGCTGCCTGATCTGCAGTTCATACCTGTTCCAGTGACTTCCTGTGATCTGATCTGTTTCCTGTGTTTGACCCGGCTTGTTTGACTACGATTGGTCTCTGTTATCCTGATCCTGGCCTGCCTTGTAACCACGCTCAGCTCTACACTGCTTGATTTCCTGTTGCTGAACTTTGCCTGTATCCTGACCATTCTCTGCCTGTCATATCTACATCTGATCGTCTGTTACCAAACCCGGCTTGTCTGACTACGTATTCAGTGTCTCCCCAGCCAGTGCACCTACCAGCCTGCTTCCTGTTCCCTGCTGCACCAGCTGAACTGACAAGACCAAAGACAAACCAGGCACCCATACACCACCAGGCTCTTGCGGCCACTGTTGCAACATCGGTGGCCCTTGAGCCGGGGTTGTACGAGAAGCCTTCCCACTGCACGTCAGGCTCATCCGGCAGGTATGTAACAAGAACACTGACACCAGCACCGAGGTATAATAACAAAATGTAAATCCTGAGTAGCAGATGTAAGGTGGCTACACTAATTAAAATAAAAAAATCTTCTAAAAAGGACAACTGAAGTAACTGCCAACAGAGGTTACTTGATCTAATAAGGCCTCATGCCCACGGACGTTTTTACAGCCGCGTTTTTGAGCGTTTTTTACAGCTTAAAAACGCCTGTCCATGTTAGTCTATAGCTTCATGCCCACCTAGACGTTTTTGAGCTGCAAATAGCATAGACGTTTTTAAGCTGTAAAAAAAACCCAGGACCAGTGCGTTCCTCAGCGTCAGAATTAGGCAGAAAAAAACGCGAGCGTCAAAAAACGCGCAAAAACACGCACTAACGCGCAAAAACGCGCACTAACGCGCGGTCGCGTTTTTAGCTCCGACGTTTTTTGTTTTTTTTTCAAAAAAAAATAAAAATAAAAATATTTACAATAACATAGACAGGCGTTTTTAAGCTGCAAAAAACGCAGCTGTAAAACCGCCAGTGGGCATGAGGCCTTAGGAAAATAAGGCAGTTGCCGAGATAGAGAGCACTGACACCAGCACCTAGATAGAGAGCACTGACACCAGCACCTAGATAGAGAGCACTGACACCAGCACCTAGATAGAGAGCACTGACACCAGCACCTAGATAGAGAGCACTGACACCAGCACCTAGGTAGAGAGCACTGACACCAGCACCTAGGTAGAGAGCACTGACACCAGCACCTAGGTAGAGAGCACTGACACCAGCACCTAGGTAGAGAGCACTGACACCAGCACCTAGGTAGAGAGCACTGACACCAGCACCTAGATAGAGAGCACTGACACCAGCACCTAGATAGAGAGCACTGACACCAGCACCTAGATAGAGAGCACTGACACCAGCACCTAGATAAAGAGCACTAACACCAGCACTGAGATAGGGAACGCTGATACCAGCACTTTAAAGCTCTTAATATATGTAATTTATACAGTTAATTTTTTTATCGCTTGCATATTTTTTCCCATTATGGGCGTGAGTGGGGCCTCATGTCTAGGTTTTGCCTAAGGCCTTACAAAGCTTAGAGCCACCTCTGACTGCCAATATAGCAATCATATAACCTATTTTCACCTTGGAGGAACCTTTGGCAAAAAGTCTGAGATCTCAGGAAACACCTGAAATAATTTTCAGACTTACAGCTCACGGAACATAACAATTATTCTTAGCGCATAAAATAATAGAATCAATATTGACAGGCCAGGAGAGGCATTTATGACAGAAGAGACCATTAGGTCTCTTCACTTATAAAAATCCTGCCTATCTGTGTTTTTTTAAATTTAGACTTTAACCACTTAAGCCCCGGACCCTTTTGGCTGGTTAAAGACCAGGCCACTTTTTGCGATTCAGCACTGCGATGATTTAACTGACAATTGCGCGGTCGTGCGACGTGGCTCCCAAACAAAATTGACGTCCTTTTTTTCCCATAAATATAGCTTTCTTTTGGTGGTATTTGATCACCTCTGTGGTTTTTATTTTTTGCGCTATAAACAAAAATAGAGCGACAATTTTGAAAAAAATTCAATATTTTTTACTTTTTGCTATAATAAATTTCCCCAAAAAATATATAAAAAAACATTATGGCGGACAGGACACATCGGACACTTTTGACAAATTTTTGGGACCATTGTCATTTTCACAGCGATCAGTGCTATAAAAATGCACTGGTTACTGTGAAAATGGCACTGGCAGTGAAAGGGTTAACCACTAGGTGGCGCTGTAGGGGTTAAGTGTTCCCTGCATTGTGTTTCTAACTGAGGGGGGGTTGGGCTCTGTGTCACATGACACCGATCTCCGCTCCAAGTACACGGAGCCGAGATCCGTGTCATTGTCACTAGGCAGAGCAGGGAGATGCTTGTTTACACAAGCAACTCCCCACTCTATACCTCCGTGAGACGATCACGTGGATCCCCGCTGCGATCGAGTCTGCGGGATCCGCGTTCCGACTCACGGCGTGCGCGGCACCACACGGCAGGCATTTGAAGGGCCACGTACAGGAACGTGATTATGCCTGTCCGTGCCATTCTGCCAATGTATATCTACAGTGCGCGGTCCTTAAGTGGTTAATGATGCTTTAATGTGAAACTTGTGCTTGCATTTTTTTCTGAACAGATGCTCCATTCTCAGTTGAATGTAAGCAGATAAGCTGTGTACAGGTAGACAGTAGGGCAAAGCACAGGGCTCAGCAGGGCAGAGAACAGGGCTCTGCAGGGTAAAGTACAGGGGGCTTAGCAGGGCAGAGTACAGGGGTCATCAGGGCAGGACACAGGGGTTTAGCAGGGCAGAGTACAGGGGATTAGCAGGACATATTAAAGGGTGTCAGCAGGACAGTGTGCAGGGGGTCAGCAGGACAGAGTACAGGAGGTCAGTAGGGCAAAGTGCAGGGGTCAGTAGGGCAGTGTACAGGGGGTTAGCAGGCTATAGCACAGGGGGGAGAAGGGCACAGTGCAGGAGGTCAAGAGGGAACAGTGCAGGGGAGCAGCAGGGCACAATACAGGGGAGCAGCAGGGCACAATACAGGGGAGCAGCAGGGCACAACACAGGGGAGCAGCAATGTACGGTACAGGGGGGCAGCAGTATTTTGTAACAGCATGATATTACAAGCAGTGGTGAACAACATATTAGTGAGTTTGACCAGCATTTCCTCATCCTCTGAGGGTGTGGCAGGGTCTTTGACCTACATACTTTATTCTAGAAGGTGTGCCTCTTCTTCATCATAGAAAGCTGAAACATATACAATAAATTTGTTCATTAGTCAGTTATGTCACCCAAAAAGCCCTGTACACACGATCGGATTTCCTATGGATTCTAATCCGATGGATTTTTCCATCGGAAATCAGATGAAGCTGACTTCCACCAGTCTTGCCTACACACCATCAGTCAAAAATCCGACCGTCCCAAAACGCCGTGACGTAAAACACTCTGACAAGTCGAGAAAAATTAAGTTCAATGCTTCTGAGCATGCGTCAACTTGATTCTGAGCATGCGTGGGTTTTTGTTCGATGGAGTTCCACACAGACGATCGGAATTTGCTATCGTTTTTTTCCCCATCCGATAAATTTAAAACATGTCCTATTTTTTCTCACCGATGGAAAAAAGACCGATGGGGCCCATAAACGATCAGTTTGTCCGATGAAAAAAGTCCATCGGACTGTTTTCATCTGTAAAATCCATCGTGTGTACACGGCATTAGTCCTGTGTAATAAGGTTTTCCAACCATTGATAATTGACATCTGTGCAGATCTTCTATTACAGTCTCAGATGGATACTGAATGCTACTGCCAATTATCCCTATGGATACAGCAACACTGAATCTGTATTGCAAGGAAATACCCCTGAAGAGGCACTGAGATGATTCAAGTGTGTTTTATTCATAAATGTTATATATTAAAAGATATACATGTGGAAATGTTATGTATTACAATGTAATGCATGTGCAGTGAGATGCGTATATAGATTGATATAGATATGTAATAAGTATAAGGTCACATCAATAGAAATATGTAATTGATTAAAGTAAAATAGATCTTTAAAAATAAGTCATTGCTTTGGAAGGTTGGATGAGCTTTTCTTCGTCCTTCATTGTTTCTCATTTAGGTAAATCTGGGGAGGAGTCGAGAAAAGAATCTACCACACATGCGGGTAGATATGACAAAGGCATATAGATCAGCTTGGCATACCAGCCAGCAGAATAACGTGTCCATGGGTGCACTGCAGTTAGGGCATGCTCCATACAATCTGTAACAACTGTGATCTTTGGGTTGGTCATGGAACATATCTTATCAATGAATTCACAATCTGTTAAGAAAAAAAAAATAGAGTAAGTCTAGAGTAGCCAGAAAAACCTGTCAATAATATCTATCATAGACCAGATATGGTCCATGTGTGACTTGATAAAAACAATTGAATTACAAAAAAGTTCTGTTGGAGTCACTGTGACCTTTGTTAAAAGAGGAGTAAAGGATTTTTTTTCCTGATTCATACTTACCTAGGTGGATGCAGCATGGGTCCGATGCTGCATCTGTCCCCTGGCGCCTCTACACTTTTAGAACTCTGTGAGCAGAGAGCTGCAGACTGTCAGTCACAGCTCTCTGCATTGCCCCCTCCTCGCTCACTGGAGCGTTGAGCTGTGGAGGGGCGGAGTGGCCGGTTCAGGCTCTCAGCGGCTTGCTAAGAGGCTGATCGGGGTGTTAGTCCAGGCACCTGGCGGATCCAGGCTTTATTCTCATGATGACACAGTGCCTGGACTGACATCGGTGACGTCAGCAGAGAGCGGACATCAGCCTGCTCTCTGCTGAAAATGGGTCACAGGAGTGCGAAACGAATTGCACTCCTGTGATCCATAGGAGAAGCCCAGCCAAACAAAATTTGGCTATATTTCTCCTTTAATTCAAGTTTTTCTGCCACTGAGAAGTAGTCAGTTCCAGATAAAAACTCTTTCATGCAAAAGCAATTTAGGATGATGTTTTTTTTTTTGAGGAGCACAGTTCCAGGATGGCCTGTGAACCACAGAAATGTTTCCGTGTAGGTTGTTGAGAAGAATTGGCAATGGTATGCTTTAAAGGGGTTATAAAGGTACAATTTTTTTTTCCTAAATAGCTTCCTTTACCTTAGTGCAGTCCTCCTTCACTTACCTCATCCTTCGATTTAGCTTTTAAATGTCCTTATTTCTTCTGAAAAATCCTCACTTCCTGTTCTTCTGTCTGTAACTCCACACAGTAATGCAAGGCTTTCTTCCTGGTGTGGAGTGTCGTGCTCGCCCCCTCCCTTGGACTACAGGAGAGTCAGGACGCTCTCTACGTTGCAGATAGAGAAAGGAGCTGTGTGTTAGTGTAAGGTGACCAGATTTTTAAAATGAAATCCGGGGACATATTTTTTTTTTACTAGTAATGGCGGCAATCAGCGACTCTCTGCCCATCGCCGCCGCCCGCCTCACAGCCTGTCAAGTCTTACTCTCTGGGCCCCGGCTACTACTGGGTGGGGAGCGGAGGAAGATCACTCCACCAGGGAAGACAAGGAGATAAGCAGGCGGCTGGCTGGGACTTGAGCCAAGGCAGAAGAACATGCGAGCGGAGCTGAATGGGCATGCACCCGAAACTGAAGAAATATTACCTTCGCTCCGACCAGCACATTATCATCAGAAAGGGGCACAGAAAATGGAAAAATACACCCCCCTGCACTGACTGTCTGTGAAATTGCCCCATGGCCCCTGTTCAAATCCAATCCGGGGACAAAACTGGGGACAGACTTGGTCCGGGGACAGTGTCCTCAATCCGGGGACTGTCCCCTGAAACCGGGGATGTCTGGTCACCCTATGTTAGTGGGCATCCTGACTCTCCTGTAGTCCAAGGGAGGGGGCGAGCACGACACTCCACACCAAGAAGAAAGCCTCACATTACTGTGTGGAAATAGACAGAAGAACAGGAAGTGAGGATTTCTCAGAAGAAATAAGGACATTTAAAAGCAAAATCAAAGGATGAGGTAAGTGAAGGAGGACTGCACTAAGGTAAAGGAAGCTATTTAGGAAAAAAAAATTGTACCTTTACAACCCCTTTTAAATCCTTCTAATATGTGCACACAACAGCGATATAAATGTTACTATCTGGAAATTGGGGACCTATGCTTTCTGTTCTCATCAGCTTTTGGTTCAGGGGGGTGACATATTACATATAGGCCGATTGGCATAATTTGGAACCATTTTTCCCTTAGTCTTTTTCTTCTGTATCTCCCTTTCTTTAAAGAGAAACTGCAGTCTGCTCACATAATTTGTAATACATTTTTTTTACATGTTTTACTATCCAAAGTTAAAACAACAAGGGCAGAATAGATGGGAAAATAAAAAAATGACTGGAGTTCCACTTTAAGATCATATGTACTGTATAGATTACTTAAAATAAAAGTATACATTTATTTTTAATAGTGTAGCGGGTATTTGATTTTAGGGGAGGCATCTGGGTGGTAGTGTAACCCAGATGCATTGATTGTCAGGGAATCTGGGATCCTTTTATGGTTCTTGGAGGACTCTGGAAGTGTGAGGTTCCCTGTGGCCTGCAGCTGGCGCTGTCACCCTGGGCTGGAGCTGAACACTCACCGCAAGACTGCTTCCCTTTTTGTCCTTTCCTGGCGCTGGTACAGCGGGGCAGGGAACCCGCTGTGACGCAAAGGGAGAGGAGATAAAAGGGGCGGACGCCCTGACCTTGGGGTTCAGAGTCGGAGGACGCAGCCGCGCCCAGGCACCTTCAGCTTGGGTGCTGGCGTTCCGGAGTTCCGGAGTTCCGGGCCCAGGTGCCCTTGACCTGGCCGGAGCGGGAGATGGAGTCCATCTCAGGCACCTTTAGCCTGGGGTGAGGTACTATGGCGAAAGCCTGGAGCTCAGTACCTTCGACTGAGTTCCGCGAGGGTGGAGGAGTCCGAGGGGGCCCTAACTCCTTGGGTGCCCGTGTCTGAAACGAGGAGACTGGTGAGTGGAACTTCTCCGGAGAGTCCAGCGCAGCATTGCTGGTGATGGAGAGGCCTCCGGTAACTGTCTTGGACGGATGTCCTTCCCTTGATAGGGGCTACGATAGCGAAGGTAATTCATGTTCTGTTCAATATAGTCAGTGGCAATGACTATTCGCCACTGGTGACACTACAGTGGTTAGCTCTATCTAGAAGAATTGTGCCTTGGCCTACTCCCCACAAATACTGAAGTGGTATATGGGTCTCAACCTGTCTGTGCTGTATGACTATTTATTGAGAAAAATAAATACGAGTTGGACCCTTTCAGTGTGTGGAACTCTGGTTACTAGGAGCAAAGGGGAGTCAATCCGAGGAGAGGATTTGACTCTGGGACACATACACAAAACCCGATAGTTCTGGCCTTCACCTCTACACTTTGGAGGACATGGGCCATGGTGTATCTCATCCCTCCCCCCAGTGTTAACCCCTAGACGAGATAGACAAGCCGTGAATGAGAAGGGGTGAGAGGGGTGAGGTCGCTACAATAGTATTTATTTTCTTAGCCTTATTTTAAGGTCCTCCCTATCAATTGTGGAGCACACAATTTCAATAGATAACAAGGAGGACTTTTGGCCTACAAATTAAACACATACCAATTTTTGTTGGCTAATGACTTGTACAATACAAAGCATGCCATAGTACCTAATTGATTAGTAGGCAATAGCATTGTCATAGGTGGGTATTCCTAAAAGGTATGGTGTATTGTGACACCTTTTGACATCTTCCAGCATCAGCATCTTTTGCAGTTCTCAGGATTCAGTCAAATGGCATCCCAAAGACAAAAAAAGTTGCTTGCGGAAGACTTCTCGTTGCCAGATGCTGTAATCCTAGGCCTAAAATAGGTAGCTATCAGGGATGAGCCGAACACCCCCCTGTTCGGGTTCGCACCAGAACCTGCGAACAGACAAAATGTTCGTGTAAACTTTAGAACCCTATTAAATACAATGGACTCGAACATTCAAAATCTAAAGTGTTAATTATAAAGGCTAATATGCAAGTTATTGTCCTAAAAAGTGTTTGGGGACCGGGGTCCTGCCCCAGGGGACATGTATCAATGCAAAAAGAAGTTTTAAAAACGGCCGTTTTTTCGGGAGCAGTGATTTTAATAATGCTTAAAATGAAAAAATAAAAGTGAAATATTCCTTTAAATTTCGTACCTGGGGGGTGTGTATGATATGCATGTGAAGTGGCGCATGTTTCCCGTGCTTAGAACTGTCCCTGCAAAAAATGTCATTTTTGAAAGAAAAAAATGCATTTAAAACTGACTCGCGGCTATTAATGAATTGTCGGCTCCCGGCAATACATTCAAAAGTCATTGATAAAAAAAAAAAAAAAAAAAGCGTGGGGGTTCCCCAGAATTCAATTAACAGGCCCTTCAGGTCTGGTGTGGATATTAAGGGGAACCCTGCCGCAAATTTAAAAAAAAATTGACATGGGGTTCCCCCAAATATCCATTCCAGGCCCTTCAGATCTGGCATGGATTTTAAGGGGAACTCCACCCCAAATTAAAAAAAAAATGGCGTGGAGTCCCCCTAAAAATCCATACCAGACCCCTTATCCGAGCACGCAACCTGGCCGGCTGCAGGGGAAAAGGGGGGGGGGATGAGAGAGCGGCCCCCCTCCCTCCTGAACCGTACCAGGCCACATGCCCTCAACATGGGGAGGATGTCCCCATGTTGATGGGGACAAGGGCCTCATCCCCACAACCCTTGCCCGGTGGTTGTGGGGGTCTGCGGGCGGGGGGCTTATCGGAATCTGGAAGACCCCTTTAACAAAGGGGACCCCCAGATCCCGGCACCCCCCTATGTGAATTGGTAAGGGATACATTGTACCCCTACCATTTCACAAAGAAAGCGTAATTTTTTTTTTAAAAAAAACACACAAACACCTTGAAAAAGTCCTTTATTAAAAAACAAACAAAAAAAACAAAAACATTCCAGCGATGAAATCCAGTGTCCCGCGGCGATCCCGATGTCCAGCGCTGTCCTTCATTGGTTGTGCCTGAGCGGACCTGATGGGGAAATCCCTCTCAGTATTTTAAATGTATAGACCCGCCCCTTCTAAAGTTCCCCCTCAGGTCCGCTCAGCGGACCAGATGCGGAACATGAGAAGGGGCGGGTCTATACATGTATTACCAAAGTGAGAGCAGTTCCCCATCAGGTCCGCCCCCTCGGTATGTCGGACCCGCCTACGTCATTGGCTTGAGCGGGGAACTTCCTTCACTATGTAAATCTAAATTACACAGTGAAGGAAGTTCCCCGCTCAAGCCAATGACGTAGGCGTGTCCGACATACCGAGGGGGCGGACCTGATGGGGAACTGCTCTCACTTTGGTAATACATGTATAGACCCGCCCCTTCTCATGTTCCGCATCTGGTCCGCTGAGCGGACCTGATGGGGAACTTTAGAAGGGGCGGGTCTATACATTTAAAATACTGAGAGGGAGTTCCCCATCAGGTCCGCTCAGGCACAACCAATGAAGGACAGCGCTGGACATCGGGATCGCCGCGGGACACTGGATTTCACCGCTGGAATGTTTTTTTTTTTTTTTTTTTAAATAAAGGACTTTTTCAAGGTGTTTGTGTGTTTTTTTTAACATTTTTTTACGCTTTCTTCGTTAAATGGTAGGGGTACAATGTACCCCTTACCAATTCACATAGGGGGGGGGCCGGGATCTGGGGGTCCCCTTTGTTAAAGGGGTCTTCCAGATTCCGATAAGCCCCCCGCCCGCAGACCCCCACAACCACCGGGCAAGGGTTGTGGGGATGAGGCCCTTGTCCCCATCAACATGGGGACATCCTCCCCATGTTGAGGGCATGTGGCTTGGTACGGTTCAGGAGGGAGGGGGGGCCGCTCTCTCGTCCCCCCCTTTTCCCCTGCGGCCGGCCAGGTTGCGTGCTCGGATAAGGGGTCTGGTATGGATTTTTAGGGGGACTCCAAGCCATTTTTTTTTTATTTGGGGTGGAGTTCCCCTTAAAATCCATGCCAGATCTGAAGGGCCTGGAATGGATATTTGGGGGAACCCCACGTCAATTTTTTTTTAAATTTGCGGCGGGGTTCCCCTTAATATCCATTCCAGACCTGAAGGGCCTGGTAATTGAATTCTGGGGAACCCCCACGCTTTTTTTTTTTTTTTATCAATGACTTTTGTATGTATTGCCGGGAGCCGACAATTCATTAATAGCCGCGAGTCAGTTTTAAATGCATTTTTTTCTTTCAAAAATGACATTTTTTGCAGGGACAGTTCTAAGCACGGGAAACATGCGCCACTTTACATGCATATCATACACACCCCCCAGGTATGAAATTTAAAGGAATATTTCACTTTTATTTTTTCATTTTAAGCATTATTAAAATCACTGCTCCCGAAAAAACGGCCGTTTTTAAAACTTCTTTTTGCATTGATACATGTCCCCTGGGGCAGGACCCAGGTCCCCAAACACTTTTTAGGACAATAACTTGCATATAAGCCTTTATAATTAGCACTTTAGATTTCTCCCATAGATTTTTCGAATTTGCCGCGAACACCCCAATTTGTTCGCTGTTCGGCGAACGGGCGAACAGGCAATGTTCGAGTCGAACATGAGTTCGACTCGAACTCGAAGCTCATCCCTAGTAGCTATATAATGCACAGCATTTGTCAATGACCATGTGTCTTGATAAGATGTCGGAATGGTGAAGTACCTCCACTAAGCCTCCACTGACAGGTGATAAGTTTGTCAAATAAGGACCTGGCTTGCAACTCAATTCTTCACTTGCATCTATGCTATTGTTTTGGTAAACTTTAACTCTTACCTTGCTGTGCTTTAAATTCAGATATGACTATAGATAAAATGTTTTGATGAAAGATACAAAAATTGATCTATCATATTTTCCTTTAATGTTTGTGTCCCAGAAATGTGTGTTTTTATTTTTTCTGTTACCTTATATGTCATCCATACCTGCCAAATCTTAGATATAAGACAAAAGTGTTCTGCTTGTGAGAGCCATTTTACTTTCTAGCATTGTTTTGCATCTTTTTCTACTGTACATAACGATCATTCACACAGAAGTAAATAATTATTAATGTTATACAGCACCCATACAATGAGATTTTATATTTTACAAATCTTTATCACTTACATTGTTTATAATACTTTTCCCCATATGCATTTTTCAGGTTCAGAGGCAGTTTTTTCCAAATGTCTGTAACACGGTCTTTTATTACTTCTGAAATCAGAATTGAGGTTCTAAAGAAATCAGGATTAATGATGGAGACTTTCACTCCAAAAGGCTTGAGCTCCCTCCTACAAATCATGAATAATAAAAAAAAAAACATTGAAATGCAGGACATATTGAATAGATGTTGTTTGTCGAAATTCTGTCTGATCTGCTTTCATTGTTTTAATTAATTTCTTAAGGTAGTCGCTAAAGAAGTTACAGTAAATTAAGTTTATGAAGTAAAATACAGCTTTATTTTACACAAACCTTCATGTCCTCTGAGTAGGGATGAGCTCCGCGTTCGAGTCGAACATACGTTCGACTCGAACATCGTGTGTTCGATCGTTCGACGAAGATCGAACGTTTTGGGTCGTTCGCGCCAAATTCAAGTGATGCAAACGGCCCAAAATCCTGGCGCTGTGATTGGCCAAGCATGCACTGTGACCCCGCATGCTTGGCCAATCACAGCGCCGGCAGCGAGGAGAGCCATAATTGGCCACAGGCAGGATGCCTGTGGCCAATTATAGCTCAGGGGGGTTTAGTACACGCCCCACACTATAAAAGGCCGCCAGCGCGGCGGCCTTGTGTAGTGTGTTGGCGTGCAGGGAAAGACGTACATAGGCAGGGACAGTGTTAGAGAATTTGTGTGTAGGGTGAGAGAAGGATAGGTAGGGACAGTGTCAGTGATATTTTTGCTAAGCCTCCTGCACAGTATACAACCGAAGCTAGCCCTTAGTGCTGTGATTTCCTGTTGTGTAACACAGGCAGGCATCTGCAGCACTTAAAGCAGGCGTAGTGTGATTCCTGCAAAATATACACCTGAAGCTAGCCCTTATTGCTCGTAGTTTTTTTTTTCTTTTGTGTTACACTAAGGGCTCTTTCACACAGGACGGATCAGTAATGATCCGCCCCGTGAAGCTCCGCTTGCTCAGCGGGGATCGCTCCGTTGATCGCCGCTGAGCCGGCGGATGACTGGGCGGTTCCCGCACACTGTGCAGGGACCGCCCTGTCAGAGCGCCGCTCTCCCCTATGGGGGGATCGGATGATGACGGACCCTAAAAATAGGGTTTTCCTCCGTCACACTTTTGCGTATCGGAGCGGGTCGGATGTCAGCGGACATGTCACCGCTGACATCCGTGGCTCCATAGGAGGACATGTAGCATCCGTTCAGGTCCGCCTAAAAAACTGACAGGCGGACCTGAACGGACCCTCCGTGTGAAAGAGCCCTAACAGGCATCTGCAGCACTTAAAGCAGGTGTAGTGTGATTCCTGAAAAATATACACCTGAAGCTAGCCCTTATTGCTCGTAGTTTTTTTTCTTTTGTGTTACACTAATGCCGCGTACACACGATCGATTTTTTCGACGGTGAAAACACCGTCGAGAAAATCGACGTGAAAAACGAGGAACAGCTTGTTCCCCCCACACACGGCCGTTTTACATTTTACATTTACATTTTTTTTTGGGTCGAAAAAACGACCGTGTGTGGCCTCCCCGGCAGTGTTTCCCTATGGGAAAACTGCCGCGGAAATAAACGACGGGAATCACGACGAGAAAAATTAGAGCATGTTCTAATTTTTCTCGTCGTGATTAATGCCGTTTTTGCCGTAGAAAAAAAAGACAAAAAGCCCACAGACGATCGTTTTTCTCGTCCAAAGGAAAAAAATTCATTTTTCTCGATGGGAAAAATGATCATGTGTACGCGGCATAACAGGCATCTGCAGCACTTAAAGCAGGCGTAGTGTGATTCCTGAAAAATATACACCTGAAGCTAGCCCTTATTGCTCGTAGTTTTTTTTTCTTTTGTGTTACACTAACAGGCATCTGCAGGGGCATATAAAAAATATATAATGTGGCGCTGTGAGAGAAGTAGTAAAAAACCCTACTTCATGTATAGCACAATGGTGCACATAAAAATATGGTATCAAACAAAACGTTTGTACACAATAGGTGTACACAAATGAATGTGATAAAAATGTAAGTGAATACTAACAGTGAAATAATTGGTATGGGGTATAGGTGCACAACAAAAACCAGCAATTAAACTGGAATATTGATCATACCCATAATAAACAAAAATAAAAATGAAAATATAATGTAGGTGGAGACAAACTCATATAAGGCGTCACAGATGAGTATGTAGAATAATGTCCAATCTCTTATCACATATGAAAAGAAGTTCATAGGTCAAAATCCAACAAGGAGCTGCATCGTTTGAAAATAGGTTTGAAGGGTGCATCTATCACATTTTCCCCTTTTTACATGGCTTGTTGTCGCCATATTGGTTTGGATTTCTTCCTTTTCGGGTTGGAAATACGGACCAGTGGTGCTGTCGGCATAAGGAAGGAGGTGTCTTGCAGATCCTGACTGTTCCTTGGGTCCACAGAGTGGACAAAGCTTTGTTGATCCACCACCCTACGGTGAGCTGGGTCCACTCTGTCCGGTAAGAGCATTTACTTCTCCCCCATTGGCCCAAGGTGAAGGCACTCCCGGGTGATGTCATATATCCTATATGCCTATAAAGAAAATGTGATAGATGCACCCTTCAAACCTATTTTCAAACGATGCAGCTCCTTGTTGGATTTTGACCTATGAACTTCTTTTCATATGTGATAAGATTGGACATTATTCTACATACTCATCTGTGACGCCTTATATGAGTTTGTCTCCACCTACATTATATTTTCATTTTGATTTTTGTTTATTATGGGTATGATCAATATTCCAGTTTAATTGCTGGTTTTTGTTGTGCACCTATACCCCATACCAATTATTTCACTGTTAGTATTCACTTACATTTTTATCACATTCATTTGTGTACACCTATTGTGTACAAACGTTTTGTTTGACACCATATTTTTATGTGCACCATTGTGCTATACATGAAGTACGGTTTTTTACTACTTCTCTCACAGCGCCACATTATATATGTGTAGCGGGGTGTTCCCCATTAATGCAGAGAGACTACATTACCCAGAACCCCATTCGGCAGTGTTTCCACCGCAGAGACTCATGGGAGGGGTTATAAGAGGAGGAGGCGAGGCTGGGCTCAGTCTCTTTGGGACACGAGACTTCAGGGACTGATCCTCCTGTGCGGATGTGTCGGAGTGCAAGGCCTGAAGCCTGAGACCTTGCGCAGCACCAAAGAGCCTTCCACCCCACTGCGAGCCTGGGTGGCATCTGACTTCGCTTGTCTACAGCCTTGACCGGATCAGGGACCCGATCGCTGGAGACACTGTGTGTGTGTGACACAGTCGGTGGAAGTTCCCCGGACTGGGACCGCGTCCGGATGGGTGAGAGGGCGTATGCCCAGACCATATACTGTTGTTGCTAATGGGCCTATAGACTGCCGTGGCCCACAAGTTATTTCTGATACTCTCATTAGAGAACCTTATCAGAGCTGAACTCGGAGTTTACATAGCAAAGTGTTTATTTCATCTCTACCTTCTCATTGGATTACAAATGGTATTCTGTTAATGTGCACCACCTTTAAAGACCTGTCGGTGAAGAAAACCATCATCCCCTATAGACTGAGTTGTAGATATCTGAGCTAGGCCTGGCCAGCTAGTTAGTTCATTTGGTTACTGCGTCACAGGACACCTAGTTAACGGTCGCCCACGCGGCGCACCTTTACTGTTCATTCTAATGCATAGTGTGTTATTGCTGCAGGGCTCTGCAATTTATTATCTGTGAACTGTTACCACTGTTAACCTTTCTTATCAAAAGCTTAAGTAAATCTTATACCTTTTTCATTATTGTCTTGGGGTCTGGGTTTACTCATACAGTATAAGGAAATATATATTGCTGCCAATACTAACTGTGCCAGTAGGGGGTCGAGTACATTGCCGGGGGTTGGCGGAGCTGTTTTCAGGGCCCAAACTAAACTTGCGGCCTTTTTAAGTGAAGGTATCGCTACACGTGGGGGTTTCGTCCGGGATCCTGATACAGCAGGTGAACGCCAGAAGTGCCGGCATGGACCCTATGGATCCACAAGCGATAGAAGAGTGGTGCAAAGCCGTTAGGGCAGTGCCAAACAACTCAATAGTCATCAGCCTCCCAGGGGAGGAATGGAAGACTGAGACGGTAGAGGAGTTGATGAAGTCAGTGTCCCCAGATCACACACCGTGGGTGATAGATATAAAGGCAGACCCAGACACTTCATATCAGTATGCACTGGTGGAATACGGAGACGGGATACCAGAGGCTTGCAAGCGCAAGTGTGTAAAGACGCCAGACAATAGAACCTATAGGTTGGCGCCTGCTTTAACTATAAAGAAGGAACCATCACCGATGGGATCACCGCAGGCTGCGGCCCGTACCTCACCAGTAAAAGGAGACGGGGTGATGCCCCCGGTGACACCCGCACCTGCCACTGCTATATCACCAGAATTGATAAAGGCGATAGGGGATCTGCTAATCAAATGTCAGAAGACAAGCACGGTGCATGTAGAGACTAGCTACCGGAGACTGAAGACATTCTCAGGGAAGCTCCCTGTCCCTGCAGGGGAAGAAGATTTTGATACCTGGGTGGAGCAGGCATTGCAGGCAGTAGAGGCATGGGAGGTGCCTGAAGCGCAGAAGAGGCAACGAGTGATAGAAAGCCTAAAAGGCGCAGCAGCAGAAGCAGTGAAAAGTTTTCGGTTTGGGAATGCAGATTGCACGGCTCAAGACTGTCTAGCCATGCTACAGGAAGAGTTTGGTCAATTGGATAAGGTGACAGAGATGGTATACCAATTTGAACATACTTTCCAACAACCAAGGGAGAAACTGTCAGAATATGTTAGGAGACTAAACAGGTTGCTGTACAAGATTGTGTTGAAGAAGGGAATGAAGCCCCAAGATACAGATGCGGCAGGAATGAAGCAAGTCTTAAAGGGAGCGTTACGCTCGGATCCAGTCTGGCTGCACCTGAAAACCTCGGGAGGAGGAACGTTGCTGACTTATGCTGACTTGATAAAAATCATCAGAGATGAGGAGGCGCTACAACAGGACCAGCAAATAATTAAGGCAAATGTTGTCCCCGCACAGGTGCTAGTCAATCCAGTGATGACCCCTGAAAGAGACTCAGAGGTAGACACTTTAAAAGCACAAATGTCCAAGGTGTTAGAAATGTTGACCTCTCTGATGGCAAAAGACCCACAGGGTCCCAGGAGGGAAGTACCACGGAAGGAACTATTCCCAATTGCTTCGGCACCCGCATATTTACAGGAATGGGGAGATATAGTCTGCTTTAACTGTGGAGGAATTGGCCATATTGCAGCTACCTGTTCAAGTCCCAAGAAGAAGAAGCTAGACAACCGCAAGCCAGCGGGAAACTCCAGAGGGCCCCGGTGAAGGAGTCAACCGGGTGCCCATCACCTTCAGTGAGCTCCAAGCTGAAAGCGAAGCAGAAGAAAAGAGGAGATAAAACACCTTGGTGGAAACACAACATTCCTCAACAGAGATACACCCCAGAGAAAGGGGGCAAGACCCCTCAGAAGAGGCACAGCACTCCCCAGAGGGGGTGCACACCTAAGAAAAATAATAGTATCCCTCAGTGGGTCTGTACACCCATCGAAAGGAAGGAAATTAATGCATACCAGGCTCAAGAAAGATTAAAGTCCAAAGGGAACTGGATGAGAGAGAGACCGAAGGGAAAGGGCCAGAAGAAGGCGACCCCTGCCAGGCCATATCCGGAGAGGCTAGTAGGCCCATCTCCTATAGTGCCCATTCAAGTGGAAGGAGTCTACACCAGAGCCATCTTGGATACTGGGGCACAAGTGACCCTGTTATACCGAGATTTCTACGAGAAGCACTTGAGTCACCTGCCCATCCAGAAGATAGAGGGACTAGAGATATGTGGGATTGGGACCCAGAATTTCCCCTACGATGGCTATTTGCCTGTCAAGATGATCTTTGACCCATCCGTGGCTGGAAAAGCCGAAGTGTTTGACACTCTGGCGGTTGTGTGCCCTCGGCCGCCAGGAGCCAACAAGAGTTCCCTTATAATAGGGACAAACACGGACCTGGTCCGAAGACTTCTGACCCCTCTAGTGAAAGAGAAGGGGTCAGCGGCCACCAAGATCCACCCCATGCTGAAGACGGCTTATCAACGGCTGGTCCTAGAGCAGAAGACCCCTGGAGAGGGGATAGGGAAGGTGTGGAGACTTGGAAGAGAAGGGATAGTGTTGCAGCCCGGTGAAGTAACCTGTGTCAGAGCCACTGTGAAGCTTACTCGGGAGCAGCCTGGACCCTTTGTCATGTTGGAGTCTGACCCAAGGGAAGAGTCCCCCGGCCTGGAAGTGATACCAGAAGTGATTCCGCTGAAGGCCCTGAAGAAGGCCCATTGTAGAGTTCCAGTGAGTGTTAGGAACAATACAGATGGCCCCATGGAAATCCCAGCCAGGATGCTGCTGGGCCAGGTGAGCCCTGCTGCCCCAGTCAACTTGTCGGAAGTAAAGGGGGCGGGCGAAGGAGGAGATGCTTGGGAGAAGCTATCCATGGAAAACCCGAACCTGCCTAGGGCTTGGAAGGAGAGAGCCAAGGCCCAGTTGACCAGATGGGAGAAGATCTTCTCCAAAGATGAGTTCGATGTGGGGTGTGCAAGGAGTGCCACCCATCGGATTCGCCTCCAAGAAGATAAGCCCTTCAGCGAGAGGGTCAGGCGGGTCCCACTAGCGGATCTGGAGGATCTAAGAGAACAACTTGCAGAACTAAAAAGGACTGGTGTGATACGGGAGTCCAGAAGCCCTTATGCCTCCCCGATAGTGGTGGTCAGGAAGAAGAATGGATCGTTGAGGCTCTGTATCGACTACAGGACTCTTAACAGGAGAACCATACCCGACCAGTACACCACTCCGAGGATAGAGGATGCCCTACAGAGCTTGTCTGGAGCCAAGTGGTTCAGCGTTATGGATCTCAAGAGTGGGTACTATCAGATCCCTATGCACCCAGAAGACAAGGAGAAGACAGCTTTCATAACCCCGGTGGGGTTCTTTGAATTTGACCGGATGCCCCAAGGTCTGTCTGGAGCCCCAGCTACTTTCCAACGTCTCATGGAGAAGACTGTAGGAGACATGAACCTTATTGAAGTCCTTGTATACCTGGACGATGTCATTGTCTTTGGAAGAACCTTGGAGGAACACGAGGAGAGGCTGGAAAAAGTCTTGAGGAGATTCAGTGAGGAGGGACTCAAGCTTTCGCCTGAGAAGTGTCGGTTCTACCAGTCTTCTGTGAATTATCTGGGGCACATAGTGTCTGAAGAAGGGGTGGCCACAGACCCTGAGAAATTGGAGGCAGTTACCTCCTGGCCACGACCCACCACAGTAACAGAACTCAGGTCCTTCTTAGGGTTCTGCTCCTATTACAGGAGGTTTGTGGAAGGATTCGCCCGAATTGCTAGACCATTGAACGAACTGCTCAAGACTGAGGGAGAAGAGGACGACTCAGGACCCAGGAAGCCGGGAGAGTCAGTCAAAGATCAGTGGAACCAGAAATGTGAAGAGGCCTTCCAAGCATTGAAGAAGAGCCTAACCACTGCTCCAGTCTTGGCCTACGCAGACCCAACCAAGCCCTATGAACTACACGTAGATGCTAGTCATGACGGTCTGGGAGGAGTACTTTATCAAGAACACGAAGGGCAACTACGGCCTATATAGCACATTTATAGACATTCATACATGGACATTTCTTTACACTTTATACACACACATATATCTCCTTCATGATCACTTATCATTTATTTATTCACATTTATCATTCTTCTCATTTCCCTATGTAATTGTCACACAGTCTGTTTGGCAGTAGCACGCATTGTGCACATTTTGTGCATTTAAATTTTATTATTTATTAATTAATTCATCATTATGGTCTTTTGGAGTACTTGTAAATCACTATTATTATTATTTCAATTCACACGAATATCACATAATAATTATTTCACATACATGAATATATTTACATCTATGGCTTACCATCTCCAAAAAACATTTTCACATTTTTCACTTTTCATTTATTTTTTCATTTAAAAAGATTTTTTCGTTCATTTTTTTAACTTAATTAATTGACATTCATACTTATCACTGTCATATTCATTCACTTCAAATAATATATACACACACTTTGGTGTGTCTATGTTTAAGCATTAAGTGTTTAGTTTATAATTTATACACATTTTGTATTCTTGTGAATGGTCTTCAAAAGAGTGCTATTCCCTTCCCCCCTCTCCCTTTCTTGGGAGTGCCGGAATCAAACATAAGGTTATCCCAGTCAGGCCTCGTACACACGACCGAGTTTCTCGGCAAGAACCAGCAAGAAACTTGCTGGCAGAGATGTCTTGCCGAGAAACTTGTTCGTGTGTATGGTTTCTCGTCAAGAAAACCGACAAGTAATCTCAACGAGAAAATAGAGAACCTGCTCTCTATTTTCTCGTCGAGATTCTCGTCGGCATGTTTCTCGACGAGAAAAGTGAGTGTGTGTACACTTACCTGTCCTCCCGGAAGCCTGTGCATGTTCGAAATGAATTTGACGCATGCGCGGTAGCTTCCTAGGCATAGGTAGGGTATACCAAGATGGCGGCGACGGCATCGAATGTGACGAGCGCATGCTCGTCGTAGTCGATGACGTCACCGCGTACGCTCCATTCAAAGAACCGCGGGTTCTTTGAATCGAGCGTGTGTACACTCGGCCGGGACAAGTTTCTTGTCCAAGAATCTCGTCAAAAAAAACAACATGTTTTTTTCAAAGAGAATCTCGGCCGTGTGTACGAGGCTTCAGCTGTGTTCTTTCAGTACTGATTGGTGTAAAGTTACTTTATTTTTCATTTATACCTCTATTGATTCCCACACACCCTAGCTATGAGTAAGCGTCAATTCGTGACGTGAAACGCGTTAGCCACCCTTCCCTGCATGCATACTATCTGCATTTGTTGTTTTGGATTTATGGATTTATTTTGAATTTAGATTTTTTACTTTAAAATTTTGAAATAAATAACTGTCTATACAGAGTGCGGCAGTCCAGGGTTTCTTTTTCTCCCAGGCAACTACGGCCTGTTGCCTACGTGAGCAGGAGCCTGACCCCCTCTGAGAAAAACTACCCCACTCACAAGCTGGAGTTCCTGGCCCTTAAGTGGGCGGTAGTAGACAAGCTCAAAGACTACCTGTATGGGGCGGAGTTCACTGTGAAGACCGACAACAACCCCCTGACCTACTTATTCACTACAGCAAAACTGGACGCCACTGGACACAGGTGGCTGGCCGCATTGTCTGGATTCAATTTCAGCCTAAAGTACAGGCCAGGGATTGGGAATCGAGATGCAGACGCTCTGTCCAGGAGATCTCATGGTCCCAACAGTGACATGGAAGACTGGACTCAAGTCGCACCTGATGGGGTGCGGGCCCTTTGTCAAGGGGCTGAATTACAAGCCAGGGGGGCTCAAGGGTGGAAGAGATAGGAGTTACCATGGTAGGAGTCCCCAAACAATACTGTGGAGTAACTCAGCTGGAGGAAGACCATCTGCCAAAGTTGTCCAAGAAGGAACTAAGAGATGACCAATTAGAAGATCCCATGGGGAAATTGGTTCTGGAAGCCCTGGAGAATCAGGATCCAAACAAACTCCTGAGTCACTCCTCAAAGGAAGCCCGCCTGTTGAGGAAAGAGTGGGACAGGTTACAGGTACATCAGGGAGTGGTCTACCGAAGGGGCCCCTGTGATGACCTGGAAGATAAATGGCAATTGTTTCTTCCAGAAAAACATCGAGAGACTGTTCTGATTGCCCTACATGACAATCACGGCCATCTAGGGGCGGAGAGGACCTTTCAACTTGTCAGAAGTCGGTTCTATTAGCCCTGCATGAGGGCAGAAGTAGAAGAGTACTGCCACTCATGTGCACGTTGCATCCAGAGGAAGACTTTACCTCATCAAGCTGCCCCAATGGGCCATCTACAAAGTCAAGGCCCAATGGATCTGGTATGCATTGATTTCCTCTGCCTCGAACCCGACCTGAGTGGACTGGGAAATGTTCTGGTGATAACCGATCATTTCACCCGGTATGCCCAAGCTTTTCCAACCAAAGACCAGAAGGCTTCCACTGTAGCAAAGATACTTATGGAGAAGTATTTTGTCCATTATGGGCTACCCCAGCGACTTCATTCAGATCAGGGAAGGGACTTTGAAAGTCGGCTGATCCGGAAGCTCTTAGATTCGTTGGGAATCAAGAAGACTCGAACTACACCTTACCACCCACAGGGAGATGCTCAGCCGGAAAGGTTTAACCGAACCTTGCTCAACATGTTGGGGACTCTGGAAAGTGAGAAGAAGCAACATTGGAGCAAACACATAGCAGCCATAGTACATGCTTACAACTGCACCACCAGTGATGCTACAGGCTACTCCCCATATCGACTCATGTTTGGGAGAGAAGCGAGACTACCTGTAGACTTGGCCTTTGGCACCTCTCTGGACTATTCCTCAGCCACATCCCACAAAGGATATGTGGACAGGCTCAGACACAGCCTGAAAGTAGCCTATAAACAAGCTCAAGCGGCCTCAGATCAAAGGGGAGCTCGAAACAAAAGAAACTTTGACTTGAAGGTCCGGGTACAAGACCTACAGCCCGGGGATAGAGTACTGTTACGCAATCTGGGGGTCCCTGGGAAACACAAACTTGCAGACAGATGGAGATCTGAACCCTATGTCATCTGTAGGAAGTTGCCGGGCCTACCTGTCTACAAGTTGAAGCCAGAAGGAAAGGTAGGCCCACTGAAGACGTGGCATCAGAACCACCTGCTCCCACTTGCTGAGGCAGTCAGGATACCTCCTGTGAGAGATTCCCCTGAACCGGTCTCTATTCTGGATACTCCCAGGCCAAACACTCGGTCGCAGACCTCCCGAGCTGAAGATGGAGAGGCCTCTCAACTTAGTGAAGATGAAGAAAGAGAACTTGATTGGCTGTGGCCTTCCCCAACTCCAGGAACTTCTACTATAGATCTTCCACCCACTGAAGACACTCCAGATGGAACACTGAACCCAGAAGCCACAGAGTTTATCCCATCTAGTCCTTCATCAGATCACTGGGAAGATGCCCGTGATAGTTACTCAGAGGAAGAGGAGCCTGTGGCGCCAGAGCCAGAAATCCCAAGAGAGCAAAGGGCTCGAAGGGTCATTCGGCCTCCTAAGAAGCTGACCTACCCACAAATGGGGAATAGCTCAGAAGACTCTGTAGTTACTGCTAGGAGAAGTGCTGAAAGTCCGGATCTCTCCACTGTCCATTTGGTGGAGGGCAACCCCAACTCACTCTCTGGCACAGTTAGGCAGGCCACCCATGATAATGTGACCTGTGGGCGAGGGAGTTCTACCCCTCAGTTTTGGTGGGAATTCCCTATGCCAACTTTGTTTGCAGAATTGTCTAGAGTTGTACATAGTCTTTGTTAAGGTTTATCTTTGGGGACCAAAGAGTTCAAGTGTGGGGAGTGTGTAGCGGAGTGTTCCCCTTTAATGCAGAGAGACTACATTACCCAGAACCCCATTCGGCAGTGTTTCCACCGCAGAGACTCATGGGAGGGGTTATAAGAGGAGGAGGCGAGGCTGGGCTCGGTCTCTTTGGGACACGAGACTTCAGGGACTGATCCTCCTGTGCGGATGTGTCGGAGTGCAAGGCCTGAAGCCTGAGACCTTGCGCAGCACCAAAGAGCCTTCCACTTAACTGCGAGCCTGGGTGGCATCTGACTTTGCTTGTCTACAGCCTTGACCGGATCGGGGACCCGATCGCTGGAGACACTGTGTGTGTGTGTGACACAGTCGGTGGAAGTTCCCCGGACTGGGACCGCGTCCGGATGTGTGAGAGGGCGTATGCCCAGACCATATACTGTTGTTGCTAATGGGCCTATAGACTGCCGTGGCCCACAAGCTATTTCTGATACTCTCATTAGAGAACCTTATCAGAGCTGAACTCGGAGTTTACATAGCAAAGTGTTTATTTCATCTCTACCTTCTCATTGGATTACAAATGGTATTCTGTTAATGTGCACCACCTTTAAAGACCTGTCGGTGAAGAAAACCATCATCCCCTATAGACTGAGTTGTAGATATCTGAGCTAGGCCTGGCCAGCTAGTTAGTTCATTTGGTTACTGCGTCACAGGACGCCTAGTTAACGGTCGCCCACGCGGCGCACCTTTACTGTTCATTCTAATGCATAGTGTGTTATTGCTGCAGGGCTCTGCAATTTATTATCTGTGAACTGTTACCACTGTTAACCTTTCTTATCAAAAGCTTAAGTAAATCTTATACCTTTTTCATTATTGTCTTGGTGTCTGGGTTTACTCATACAGTATAAGGAAATATATATTGCTGCCAATACTAACTGTGCCAGTAGGGGGTCGAGTACATTGCCGGGGGTTGGCGGAGCTGTTTTCAGGGCCCAAACTAAACTTGCGGCCTTCTTAAGTGAAGGTATCGCTACATATTTTTTATACGTTCTATATATCCTGTCTGATTTTATGTTTGGTTGCTTCATTTAGTATTTAGAGTTGGCGCAGTATTATTATTATTTAATCTGCAGGGGCATGTAATTACAATTATTGATCTAATAATTCACAGCAGGGCCCATTCCTGCGTTCACCAAGAGTTACTGTGAGGGCTTAAAGTGTTGTGGCAACACCACCACCACCAAGGGCCCAATTTTTCAGCCCCTGTTTAACAGGGGCATGCAATTACAATTCTTGATCTAATAATTCACAGCAGGGCCCATTCATGCGCCCACCAAGAGTAACTGTGAGGGCTTACAGTGTTGTGGCACCAGCACCACCACCAAAGGCCCAATTTTTCCTACCACTGTTCAACAATGGCATGTAAATATAATTCCTGATATAATAGTTCACAGCAGGGCGTTCCAGCGCCCACCAAGAGTAACTGTGAGGGCTCACAGTGTTGTGGCAACACCAACATGTAAGGGACAAATTTCAGCAGTGTATATACGGCAGGCCCCTACTTTCAAACATCCAACTTACAAACGACTCCTACTTGCAAACGGAAGAAGACAACAGGAAGTGAGAGGAAATCTACCCCTTGGAAGGAAAATTCTCTCCTGTAAGAGTTAATATGGGAAAAAGGTGTCTCCTCTCTACTGATGCTTTATCACCAATCCTTGTTTCAATAAAAACCCCACTTTTCAAAAACAGTTGTCATTGGGACGGAAAGTGAGGTGAAATGTTCTGAACAGGTGCACAGACAGAAAAACAAATGTTACAGGGGTGATAACCCTTCCCTATGTTTTCCAAAAAGCTTAAAAATAGATTTTTTGGCTGGAGCTACACTTAAACAGTGTACCTGTTCAAAATTACAAACAGATTCTACATAAGAACAAACCTACAGTCCCTGTCTTGTTTGCACCGCCTGTATTCGGCTGTTCAGAGTATATAGGGCCTTTTTTATTTTGTGTGCGGGGTTCCCCTTAATATCCATACAAGACCCAAAGGGGCTGGTAATGGGCTGGGGTGGGGGGGGGGGGGGGTGATGGGGTAGCTATGCCATTTTTCTCAAAGATTTTCATCCATATTACTGGGACCAGACATTACATTAAAGCCGCAAGCAGTTTTAAATGGCTTTTTTTTCCTTTAGAAATGTCATTTTGTGCAGGGACAGTTCTAAACCCGGGAAACACGTGGCACTTCACAGGCATACTTTAGACACCCCCCAGGTACGATATTTAAAGGAATATTTGACTATTTTTTTTTCACTTTATGCATCATTAAAATGACTGCTCCCGAAAAACGGCTGTTTTTAAAACTTCGTTTTGCATTGATACATGTCCCCTGGGGCAGAACCCGGGTCCCCAAACCCTTTTTAGGACAATAACATGCATATTAGTCGTTATAATTAGCACTTTAGATTTCGAACGTTCGCATCCATTGTATTTAATAGGGTTCTAACGTTCGTGCGAACTTTCGGTCCGTTCGCGGGTTCTGGTGCGAACCAAACCCGGGGGTGTTCGGCTCATCCCTACCTCTGAGACCTATAATTTACTAATTAAAAATGAATAGGAAGAGATTGTATAGGAGAAGTGGGGTCGATGTCACAAGGCTACTGAACTGCAATTAATGATTTAAAACACACTTGGTTTTTAAGCCTGCTTATGTTATCTCCAATGATGTCATTTACCCTTTGAAATATATTTACCTAATGTAGACAGGTAGTTGAAAAATGTCATTACTGTGCTCAGCTAGGTCTCGGTCCATAAGATTTTTACATTCGATTATGGTTTAAGTAAAAGATTTCATACAGAGGAAACCCATAATGCTTTTATTCTCATTTTCCTTATGATTAAACATTTAGATTATACAGCTAGTAAAAAAATTATGATTTTCTCTGAAGCATATACTATATATTTGTCATGGAAAAATCTTAAACCTCTGATAAAAATAAAACATATCTGTTGGAGGGAAATTTTGTATGGTGGAATCATTCGCCAACTCTTTAAAGCGGAGGTGCAGCCAAAAAAAAAAAAAAAAAGTCAGCAGCTACTAACAGTGTAGCTGCTGACTTTTAATAAGGACACTTACCTGTCCTACTAGCCCGCGATGTCGGTCCCGCCACAGCGATCAATCGCTGCTGGCAGGTCCCGGCTCCTCCATCCTGAGTAAGGGAAACAGGCAGTGAAGCCGTGAGGCTTCACTGCCCGTTTCCTACTGCGCATGCGCCACTCGCACGGCGCTTTGTGAATGGACGGCTTGCCTCCTGGGATACACACAGTTCCCAGAAGGCAGCACACCCCATTCACAAGAAGAGGAACATTAGAGGCAGATTAGGGGACTTCCGCATAGCAACAGGCATTTAGGGTGAGTATATTTTATTTTTATTTTTTTTGGATTTTTAATGTAAACATTTTTTCAGGGTGGACCTCCGCTTTAATAAACTAGGCATAATGTATCTGTAAGAAATCACAATTTGAGATACTCATACAAGTCCTTTTATGAAACTAAAGCCTCGTACACACGAACGAGTTTCTCGGCAAGAAACGACAAGAACACTGCCGAGATCGCTTTCTTGCCGAGAAAATCGTTCGTGTGTATGGTTTCAAGAAAACCGACAAGAATCTCGACGAGAAATATAGAGAACCTGCTCTCTATTTTCTCGTCGAGATTCTCGTCAGCCTGTTTCTCGACGAGAAAATTGTGTGTGTGTACACTAACCTGTCCTCCGGGAAGCCCGCGCATGCTCGAAATGACTTTGACGCATGCGCGGTAGTTTCCTAGGCATAGATGGGGTGTAGCAAGATGGCGGCGACGGCATCAAATGTGACGAGCGCACGCTCGTCGTAGTCGATGACGTCACCGCGTTCGCTCCATTCAAAGAACCGCGGGTTCTTTGAATCGAGCGTGTGTACACTCGGCCGGGACAAGTTTCTTGTCCAAGAATCTCGTCAAGAAAAACGACGTGTTTTTTCTTGACGAGATTTTCGGCCGTGTGTACGAGGCTATACTCATATTATTCAATGATGGCCCTCATTAAAAAAAACTTCCATGACAGAAAGATGGCGCTTGCAATTGCTTAGCTCTCCTTCTTTATTGACTACAAAGACAAGTTTAACCCTCTTATAACAATACTTTGGACCAATGTTCAAGTATTAAAGCTAGTGGGTCAGCTTTACAGTCTGTCAAAGGATTTTCAAAAAGAGCAATGACTGTTTCCTTTTTTCTTCACTGATAGATTTACTTAAAGGGGTTGTAAAACTTTGTGTTTTTTCACCTAATGCATCTTATGCATTAAGGTGAAAAAACAACTTGCACTCTCGGGCCCCCCAGCCCCCCCTTTTTACTTAGCCGAGCCACGAAACTCCGTGAGCGCGATCCCGCGATGCTTTTCCCCAGCTTGAGGCGGCTCTTCATTGGAGATTGATAGCAGTGCAGCCAATGGCTCCGCTGCGGTCAATCAAACCAATGACGTGGCGTGCCGGGGGCCAGGGCCGAGTGATGCACTTGGTGGCTATAGCCGCCACTGTATCACACGGGAGCGCGCCTGCAAGCTAACCCCCTTGGGAGAGCGCTTCCCAGAACGGGGGTTAGCTCTTGCGGGGAGGAGCCGAGACAGCCACCGAGAGACCCCAGAAGACCAGGATCGGGGCCACTCTGTGCAAAACGAACTGCACAGTGGAGGTAAGTATGATATGTTTGTTATTTAAAAAAATAAAAAATTAACCCTTACAACCCCTTTAACCACTTAACTACAGCCCACTGTAAATATACGTCGGCAGAATGGCACCGACAGGCACAATCACGTATATGTACGTGATCGCCTTTGTATAGTTGGGGGGTCCGATCGGACCCCCCTTCTTTACAGTGAGCAGTGGTTAAGTGTTTGGGAGCGATCCGGGATGAGGGGACGGCCGTTTGATTCTGGCCACCCCCTCGCGATCGCTCCCGGTGAATGAAAACCTTCCTCTGCCTGTGTAATGTAAACACAGGCAGAGGAAGTGATGTCATCTCTCCTCGTGTCGGTCTTTTCGATCTGGCGCGAGGAGTGAAGACATCTCACATTAAGTGCACCAACAGCCCACTGACACCAGTACACGTAGGCACACTTACACCCCCCAGTCACCCCCAGATCACCCCCCAGATCACCCCCAGTACCCCCAGTCACAGTGCACCATTTGCAGTGGTAATTTTTTTACTGATCACTGCAATCAGTGTCATTTGTGACAGTAAAAAGTTGCAGGGCAGTTAGGTTTAGGCCCCTTTAGGTCCAGGGTAGCCCCCTAACCCCCCCTAATAAAGGTTTAACCCCTTGATCACCCCCCAGGTAACCCTTTCACCCCCTAACGCCAGCATCACTAAGCGATCGTATTTCCGATCGCTGTATTTAGTGCCGGTGGTGCCCTAGATAGCCAGTTATTTATTTTTAGTTTCGCCGCAGGTTTTTATAGCGTCAGGTACCCCCAAATATTATTTTAACCCCCTGATTGCCCCTAGAGTTAACCCTTTCACCAGTGATCACCGTATAAATTTTACTGGTGACACTGGTTAGCCGGTTAGTTATTTAGTTATTTAGGTTACCCGTCAGGTTTTTATATAGCGTTGGGTACCCCCAATATATAACCTAATAAAGGTTTTAACCCCCGGATTGCCCCTAGTTAACCCTTTTACCAGTGATCACCATATACGTTTTACGGGTGACGCTGGTTGGTTAGTTTGGTTTTTATAGCATCAGGGCATCCGCCGTATATAACCCAATAAAGGTTTAACCCCCTGATCGCCCAGCGGCTGATATCAATTAGGTTTTAGCGCCAGAGAGGGTCTGCGTCGCCCCAGGCAGCGTCAGGTTAGTGCCAGTAATGCTAACACCCACGCGCAAAGCATACACCTCCCTTAGTGGTATAGTATCTGAACAGATCTATACTAGCGTCCCCAGCGGTTTAGGGTTCCCAAAAACACAGTGTTAGCGGGATCAGCCCAGATACCTGCTAGCACCTGCGTTTAGCCCCTCCGCCCAGCCCAGCCCAGCCCAGCCCACCCAAGTGCAGTATCGATCGATCACTGTCACTTACCAAACACAACACACATAACTGCAGCGTTCGCAGAGACAGTCCTGATCCCTGCGATCGCTAACAGTTTTTTTGGTAGCGTTTGATACATTTGCTGACAGTCAGGTGCTTTTTTTTCCTGTGAATCTTACTAGTGTACCCCTAAATTTAGAGCCCAAAATGGCAAGATGAAGGTACACTAGTAAAGAGGCCTACGAGATTCTGAGCATGACAGATAGTGAAGAGGAGGTCACGCATCTGTCAGATTCAGGCTCAGAATACCTTCCCGTAGAAGACAGTGAAGTCAGCGGCTCCTCGTCAGATAGCTCTGACGACGAAGTTGAGGTCCCTGCTAAGGTCAGGCGTACCCGATCCCGATTTTCTGAGGTTGTTGAGGAGCAAGAACCGCAGGGCTCTCGTATCATGGAGCAGAGTAGTACTAGTGCCGCCATTCCTTCTGGTGAATTGGCAAGCACCAGCGGCCTAGTACAGCCTGGGCGTACATCCAGCACTGCAGTATCACGTGGTGACGTGGCGAGTCCCATAAGTGCAGTTCAAGCTGGCAAGGTGGCAAGCACAAGTAGTTTTCGCTGCCACCAAGAAGACAAAGGCAGGCCCGTCGTGCCCATAGTGCCCTTCCTGCAGAATTCGCCTATCCTGATTGGGTCCCCACCACTTCTGCAGAACCCGTACTTCTCCCATTCACTGCCCAACCCGGTATTCAGGTGGAAACAGCTGATTTTATGCCAATTGATTTTTATTCGCTGTTTTTCACGGAAGATCTCTATAGATCTATTGTGGACCAGAGTAATTTATATGCTGGTCAATTCATCGCCGCTAACCCCCAGTTGCCTTCCAATGCCAAAGATTGGAAACCAATTCCGGTTTCCGAATTTAAGACCTTTCTGGGCCTTTCCCTCAACATGGGCACACATAAATTCCCGTCATTGCGTGCTTATTGGTCCACGCACCCAATTGACCACATGCCCGTGTTCTCTGCCTCCATGCCCAGGAAACGATACGAGCAGATTTTGCGGTTCATGCACTTCAACGACAATGAACTTTGTCGTCCACGTGGAGACCCTAAATACGACCGGCTCTATAAAATTCGGCCCCTCATAAACCACTTCAACGAACGTTTTGCAGCCTTGTTTATTCCCGATCAAGTTGTCTGCGTTGATGAGTCCCAGATAAAATTTTCTGCCCGCTTGTCTTTCAAGCAGTACCTTCCCAGCAAGCGTGCCAGATACGGTGTCAAGCTCTATAAGTTCTGTGACAGGGCAACAGGCTATGTATGGAGCTTTACGGTTTATGAAAGAAAAGATAGTCAGGTTGAGCCGGTCAACTGCCCGGATTACATAGGGAGCGCTGGCAAGATAGTGTGGAACTTGGTGTCACCCTTATTCGGAAAGGGGTACCACTTGTATGTGGACAATTATTACACGAGCGTGCCACTGTTTAGTCACTTGTTTGATCATCAGATTGGAGCATGTGGCACCGTGCGACCTAATCGCCGGGGCTTTCCCCAGCGGCTTGTAGATGCCCGTCTTAGGCTGGGGGAGAGAGCCTGCTTGAAGTGTAATAACTTGCTCGCTATGAAGTGGAGGGACAATAAGAATGTTTTCCTTCTTACCTCCCTTCATGCAGACACGACAGTCCAAATTCGTACGGCGACTGGTGTTGTGGAGAAACCCCTCTGTGTCCACGAATATAACAAAAATATGGGAGGGGTGGACCTCAACAACCAGTTGTTGGCGCCGTATCTAATTGACCGTAAGGCGAGACGCTGGTACAAAAAAGTCTCTATCCTTATTCCAATTGGCTTTGCTGAACGCTCATGTGCTATACAGAGCTTCAGGCGGGACGTTATCTCTTCTAAAATTCCAGAATGAGATAGTCACAGAACTCCTGTATCCAGGCGGTTCTGCACCTCACCATCCCCAACCAAATGCAGTAAGCCGGCTGCATGAGAGGCATTATCCGTATGCCCTCGAGAGTACCCCTACCCAAAGAACCCCCCAAAAAAGATGTTGTGTCTGTAGCAAGCGCGGATTTAGGCGTGACACCCGTGTTTTTTGTCCACTCTGTCCTAACAAACCTGGTCTTTGCCTTGGTGAATGTTTTGAACGCTACCACTCAAAAGTGAAGTTTTAGCGTAGGGTAAAGCATTTCACAGACTAGGACACACTTACTAGGACTTACTAGACTAGGACACACTTACACAGGGTCTCCCAAGATGCCATTACATTTTGAGAGACCCGAACCATTACAGTTGTTAAAGTGTAAAAAAAAAAAAAAAAAAAGGAAAAAACAAAACACAAAAAAAATATAAAACAAAAAAAACAAAAATAGTTGTCGTTTTATTGTTCTCTCTCTCTCTCTATTTTCTCTCTATTGTTCTTCTCTTTTTTACTGTATTCTATTCTGCAATGTTTTATCATGCTTGCTTTTCAGGTATGTAATTTTTTGTTTTCAGGTGCGCCATTCAACTGCAGCGCGGAATTATTTATCTTGACAGCAACAGCGTTTGCTCCCACGATACATAAAGCCGTGACTCCAGTGCTGTAGGAGGCGATTTCACCACCACAGTTTAAAAAAAAGAGCATATATGCCGAAGCATGGGGGCAGCAGGCGCGGAGGAGCGATTTTGCTCCTAATTCCGCGTACATACGGTCGAAATTCCGATGGAGGCTTGCCCGTGGAAAAGTCCGACCGTGTGTACGCGGCATAACTTTTTTGCGGGAGGATGCCCCCATGCTTCGGCATATATATATATTTTAGGCACAGGTTGCGTTAAAAAAAATGTTTTATTTTTTACTAGGTTTTGTTTTGGTATTTGCTTTGCAGGTATGGTATGGTCTTACTGTTATACTGTAATGTTACTTTGTTTTAATGTTAACCATCATTTGCTTAGCAGGTACGCCATTCAGTTACAGCGCGGATCTATTTATCTTGACAGCAACAGCGTTTGCTCCCACGATACATAAAGCCGTGACTCCAACGCTGTAGGAGGTGATTTCACCACCACAGTTAAAAAAAAAGAGCATATATGCCGAAGCATGGGGGCAGCAGGGGCGGAGGAGCGATTTTGCTCCTAATGCCGCGTATATACGGTTTAAAATCGTGACAGAGGCTTGCCCGTGGAAAAGTCTGACCGTGTGTACGCGGCATAACCTTTTATGCCACGTGCATACGGTCGAAATTACGACGAAGGCTTGCCCGTGGAAAAGTCCGACCGTGTGTAAGCTGCATAACTTTTTTGCGGTAGGATGCCCCCATGCTTCGGCATATATAAATGGTGCATGTATGCCCATCATTAGAAGTGGGTGGATGAAGGGCGGTATTCTAATGGTGGGCATACCCACCAATCAATCCTTTTTTTTCGTTCAGCCAACAGGCTGCATGAAAAAAAAGATTACAATACATGTCCAACAAGGACCAGCAACGTACTGGTATGTTGCTGGACTTTGAATGTTTATACCAGAATGATGCCTGCAGGTTTAGGTATCATCTTGGTATCATTCTTTTCAGCCAGTGGCCGGCTTTCATGTAAAAGCAATTCTAGCAGATAATTAGCCTCTAGACTGCTTTTACAAGCAGTGGGAGGGAATGCCCCCCCCGGATATAAACAGCGCCATTGGGAAATTGGGAAAGCATTTTATCACACCGATCTTGGTGTGGTCAGATGCTTTGAGGGCAGAGGAAAGATCTAGGGTCTAACCCCCCAATTTTTTCAAAAACAGAGTACCTGTCACTACTTATTGCTATCATAGGGGATATTTACATTCCCTGAGATAACAATAAAAATGGTAAAAAAAATAAATATGGAAGGAACAGTTTAAAAATAAAATAAAAAAGCAAAATAAATAATAAAAAAAAAAAAAAAAGCACCGCTGTCCCCCCCTGCTCTTGCGCAAAGGTGAACGCAAGCGTCGGTCTAGCGTCATATGTAAACAGCAATTGCATCATGCATGTGAGGTATCACTGCGAAGGTCAGATTGAGGGCAGTAATTTTAGCAGTAGACCTCCTCTGTAAATCTAACGTGGTAACCTGTAAAGGCTTTTAAATGCTTTTAAAAATGAATGTAGTTTGTCGCCGCTGCGCGTTTGTGCGCAATTTTAAAGCATGTCGTGTTTGGTATCCATGTACTCGGCCTAAGATCATCTTTTTTATTTCATCAAACATTTGGGCAATATAGTGTTTTTTAGTGCACTAAAAATTAAAAAAGTGTGTTTTCCCCCAAAAAATGCGTTTGAAAAATCGCTGCGCAAATACTGTGTGAAAAAAAAATGCAACACCCACTATTTTAATCTGTAGGGCCTTTGCTTTTAAAAAATATGTAATGTTTGGGGGTTCAACATAATTTTCTTGCAAAAAAAAAAAATGTGTTCATGTAAACAAAAAGTGTCAGAAAGGGCTTTGTCTTCAAGTGGTTAGAAGAGTGGATGATGTGTGACATAAGCTTCCTAATGTTGTGCATAAAATGCCAGGACAGTTCAAAACCCCCCCAAATGACCCCATTTTGGAAAGTAGACACCTCAAGCTATTTGCTGAGAGGCATGTTGAGCCCATTGAATATTTTTTTTTTTTGTCCCAAGTGATTGAATAATGACAACAAGAAAAAAAAAATGTACAAAAAGTTGTCACTAAATTATATATTGCTCAAACATGCCATGGTTATATGTGGAATTGCACCCCAAAATACATTCTGTTGCTTCTCCTGAGTACGGGGATATCACATGTGTGAGACATTTTGGGAGCCTAGCCGCGTACAGGACCCCGAAAACCAAGCACCGCCTTCAGGATTTCTATGGGTGTAAATTTTTGATTTCACTCCTCACTGCCTATCACAGTTTCGGAGGCCATGGAATGCCCAGATGGCACAAAACCCCCCCAAATGACCCCATTTTGGAAAGTAGACACCCCAAGCTATTTGCTGAGAAGTATGTTGAGTATTTTGCAGATCTCGCTTTTTGTCACAAAGTTTTGAAAATTAAAAAAAGAAAAAAAAGAAAAAAAAATTTCTTTCTTCAATTTCAAAAACAAATGAGAGCTGTAAAATACTCACCATGCCTCTCAGCAAATAGCTTGGGGTGTCTACTTTCCAAAATGGGGTCATTTGTGGGGGTTTTGGGCTATCTTGGCATTTTATGGCCTTCAAAACTGTGATAGGTAGTGATGAGCCGAACACCCCCGGGTTCGGTTCGCACCAGAACCCGCGAACGGACTGAAAGTTCGCACGAACTTTAGAACCCTATTAAATACAATGGATGCGAACGTTCAAAATCTAAAGTGCTAATTATAATGACTATTATGCATGTTATTGTCCTAAAAAGGGTTTGGGAACCCGGGTTCTGCACCAGGGGACATGTATCAATCCAAAAAAAAGTTTTAAAAACGGCCGTTTTTCGAGAGCAGTCATTTTAATGATGCATAAAGTGAAAAAAAAAAGTCAAATATTCCTTTAAATATCGTACCTGGGGGGTGTCTAAAGTATGCCTGTGAAGTGCCACGTGTTTCCCGTGTTTAGAACTGTCCCTGCACAAAATTACATTTCTAAAGGAAAAAAAGCCATTTAAAACTGCTTGCGGCTTTAATGTAATGTCTGGTCCCGGCAGGGCCGCTGATAGGGCAGTACAACCAGCCCTGTTGTACGGGGCCGGCCGCATCAGCTCAGCAAGGGGGCCCGGGAAGCTATAAAGTTAATTTCTGACAGAATAAATAAAATGTTTTTCTAAACCACCCCTGCTTCTATTTGCTTTTCAGGGTGTACTTACATATTCCTGTACCCCATTAGGGCAACAGAGGGGCCCAGGAAGTGAAATCAATGAAGGGACTTTATTTCCATTTTCGGGGGACGCAGGTAGATTAAGCCTGGCCGCATAATGCGCTGCACATGTTCTAGTTTCGGCTGTGGCTGCTCTCTGCTTGTACCATCCCTGGCGGAGTGATTCATGTGTACAACACTCCCTCAGTAAGTGCTGTCTGTGGGAGTGAGAGAGGCATGTGGCTGAGAGGATACAGGGAACCGAATCCAGCAGCGGTGCACAGCTACAGGCAAGGGACGGCACACAGTAACATCAACTACCATGAAAAGAAGGTACAGCCCCCTGACTCCCCACTGTGTTTGTGATTATTGTCATTATGATGATCACAGCACTTTAGATCCTCTATTGCTCTTCCACAGTGTCACATGGCTATTGGGTCTGAGTGTGTACAGACTGTCACACAGTAGAACCATAACAAAGTCAGCACCCAATAGCCATGTGACACTGGAAGAGCAATAGAGGATCTAAAGTGCTGTGATCATTATAATGACGATAATCATAAGCATGAGATGCTACTTTACACTTGCTACTTGTTTGGGTGGAATGGGGGCAGTAAAAAGATGCAGCTGAGCTGCATTTTTTAACCACCCACCAACCACTCCTCCTTAAAGAAGCTTTCACCAAACGTTACAATTAGGTCTGCCTGTTTTTTTTTATGTTGATCTGTATGAAAGCTCTATGTAGAATGGAATCCAGATGTACATAGATGTGAATCTGTTTACACCTGCCTATCTCTGGGTCCATTCAGGTCAAAAAAATAAATGCTGCTATCTCTCTGTATTGTGGGTTTGTGATGCTTTTCTTTGTGGATTTTATACATTTAAAGCTCATTTTTTTCTGATGCTGGGAGTGCAGTCAACCTTCTTTCCACATTGCCTATTGTGAGTGGACACAAGTCCAAATTTCCATGTGGCCACCTATAGAGACATCACAAGTCCTCTTCTGTCTGCTGTGTGTTGCAGATGCAAACTAAACAGACCTGGAAATCAGAACACTGATGTCTGTCCCTTTTAGCTCCAATTCTGCAGAGAATCCACTGTACATATGCTGAGACCACCCACCATGTTTCCTGCTGAACATTATACTTTTTAAACTACTGTTGGGGTTTTTAAAGCGGAGTTCCTCCCAAAAGTGGAACTTCCGCTTAAACCACTCCTCGCCCCCTTACATGCCACATTTGGAATCTAATTTTTTTTGGAGGGGTGGGGGGAAGAGTGGGGGCTTCGTTAGGAGTGGGACTTCCTGTCCCACTTCCTCCTTCCGCCCAGGGACTGCTTAGGTGACTCGCCATATCGCCTAATGCGGCCCCTCCCTGTAGGCGATCACCTGGGACACGTGACAGATCCCAGGCGATCGCCTGTCCACTTAGGAGACGCAGCGCCATTTACGCATGTGCAGTGAGTGCCCGGTCGTGAAGCCGAAAGCTGTCACGGCCGGGTGCCCACAGTTGGAATGCAGGCGCCAGCGGAGAGGAGGGGGAGAGGAGCGAAACTCCATTCGGCTGCGTCGCTGGACAGTGGAGCAGGTAAGTGTCTGTTTATTAAAAGCCAGCAGCTACACTTTTTGTAGCTCCTGACTTTTAATAAACATAAAAAAGGCTGGAACTCCCCTTTTAAGTGGTTAAAACAGGTGGCGAGGAGGTCATACAATGCCTGTTCACCACCAGCCAAATTCTGTCAGAAGAGCAATCCGCATGCAGATCACTCTTCAGAGAGCAATGCTAGTGTGAATTGGCTCATACAGATTTTAAATAATTATTGGAGTGCATGCCTCCAGCTGATTTAAAGGCATAATAGATGTGCTGGCTTAAGGAAATTTGAATCCTTAAAGTCAGCTGCAGCACTCTCTCATTCATTAGCAGGCATGGGATTAGCCTGGACAGAGATAAATATGACTTTTTTGAGGCGGCATCAAGGTCGGGGTTGGGGGGCCCCATCAGGTAGGCTGTACGGGGCCCCATGATTTCTAACAGCGGCCCTGGGTCCCGGTAATATGGATGAAAATCTTTAAGAAAAATGGCATAGCTACCCCATCACAGCCCCCCCCCCTACCCCAGCCCATTACCAGCCCCTTTGGGTCTTGTATGGATATTAAGGGGAACCCCGCACACAAAATAAAAAAGGCCCTATATACTCTGAACAGCCGCATACAGGCGGTGCATACAAGACAGGGACTGTAGGTTTGTTCTTATGTAGAATCTGTTTGTAATTTTGAACAGGTACATTGTTTAAGTGTAGCTCCAGCCAAAAAATCTATTTTTAAGCTTTTTAGAAAACATAGGGAAGGGTTATCACCCCTGTAACATTTGTTTTGCTGTCTGTGCAGTGTGCACCTGTTCAGAACAGTTCACCTCACTTTCCGTCCTAATGACAAATGTTTTTTGAAAATTTGGGGTTTTTATTGAAACAAGAATTGGTGATAAAGCATCAGTGGAGAGGAGACACTTTTTTTCCCATATTAACTCTTACAGGAGAGAATTTGCCTTCCTAGGGGTAGATTTCCTCTCACTTCCTGTTGTATGCTTCCGTTTGCAAGCAGGAGTCGTTTGTAAGTTGGATGTTTGAAAGTAGGGGCCTGCCGTATATACTCAGCTGAAATTCGCCCCTTACATGTTGGTGTTGCCACAACACTGTGAGCCCTCACAGTTACTCTTGGTGGGCGCATGAATGGGCCCTGCTGTGAATTATTAGATCAAGAATTGTAATTGCATGCCCCTGTTGAACAGGGGCTGAAAAATTGGGCCTTTGGTGGTGGTGGTGGTGGTGTTGACACAACACTGTAAGGCCTCACAGTTACTCTTGGTGGGCGCAGGAATGGGCCCTGCTGTGAATTATTAGATCAAGAATTGTAATTGCATGCCCCTGTTGAACAGGGGCTGAAAAATTGGGCCTTTGGTGGTGGTGGTGGTGGTGTTGACACAACACTGTAAGGCCTCACAGTTACTCTTGGTGGGCGCAGGAATGGGCCCTGCTGTGAATTATTAGATCAAGAATTGTAATTACATGCCCCTGTTAAACAGGGGCAGAAAAATTGGGCCTTAGGCACTGGTGCCACAACACTGCAACCCCTCACAGATACTGTACTTGAAGCACAGCAATGAGCCCTGTTGCAAAGTATTGCATCAAAAATTGTAATTACACGCCCCTGTTAAACAGGGGCTGAAAAATTGGGCCTTAGCCACTGGTGCTGGTGCCACGACACTGCAACCTCTCCCAGATACTCTAGTTGGAGTGCAGGAATGAGCCCTGCTGCAAAGCATTGCATAAAAAATTGTAATTACACGCCCCTGTTAAACAGGGGCTGAAAAATTGGGCCTTAGCCACTGGTGCTGGTGCCACGACACTGCAACCTCTCCCAGATACTCTAGTTGGAGTGCAGGAATGAGCCATGCTGCAAAGCATTGCATAAAAAATTGTAATTACATGCGCCTGTTAAACAGGGGCTGAAAAATTGGGCCTTAGCCACTGGTGGCGGCACCCAGAAACAAAAATGTTCTTCCAAGCTATCATCATCAATCGGATCATTGAGGAGGAGGAGGATAGTCAGTCAACATAACAGGACAGTCTCTCAGCATCAGCATCAGTCTTGAAGGGATGTGACATTTGAAAATAAATTAGTCTGTTATATCAGCTTCAGGTGTTTGGTAGCTGGTGGTGATCCAAGACTGGTTCATCTTTATGAAGGTCAGTCGATCAACAGAGTCGGTGGACAGGCGCACCCTATAATCCGTGACAAATCCTCCAGCAGCACTGAATGTGCGTTCTGAAAGAACTCTGGATGCAGGACAGGCCAGTAGCTCAATTGCATACTGTGCAAGCTCTAGCCAGTGATCCATCCTCAAGACCCAGTAAGCCAGAGGATTTTCGGTGGGGAAGGTGTCCAAGTCTGACCTTGCCCCTAGGTATTCCTGCACCATGTATATCAGACGCTGGCGATGGTTGCTGGAACCGATCATACCTTGGGGCTGCGGACTAAAGAATTGTCTGAACGCATCGGTCAGACGGCCACCTTCCCCACCGCTCCTTCTTTGACTGACCGAAGCCTCAGCAACTCGTTGTCCAGGACCAGGAGTTTGTAACCTCCCAGTCTCTGGGAACGCGTTGCACAGACCTTTCTGCAAGGCCTCCCGGAGTTGTCTCATCCTCTGCTCCCTCTGCGACGGTAAGATAAGGTCCGCAACCTTACCCTTGTACAGTGGATCAAGGAGAGTGGCCAGCCAGTAATGGTCCCTCTCCTTGATCCGAAGAATACGAGGATCCTTCCGCAGATTTTGCAGGATCAGGGAGGCCATGCAGCGTAGGTTAGCTGAGGCATTCGGTCCGGGGTCCTCTGGGTCACTAAGGACGACATGATCCGCAGCCACCTCCTCCCAGCCACGTACAAGTCCACTGGTTTCTTGGGACTGTAAATCATCCCTAAAAGACTGCTGCTGATGATGCTGAGTGCCAGGCTCCACCTCCATGCTGACACAATCCTCCTCCTCCTCCTCCTCTTCTTCTTCCTGTGCGATGGGTGGGACAGAAGGAACACTGTCTGGGTAAAGGGGGCCTTGAGAGGCAAGGAAGTCCTCCTCTTCCTGCCTCTGTTCTGCCTCAAGTGCCCTGTCCATTATTCCACGCAGCGTATGTTCCAACAGGTGGACAAGAGGTACAGTGTCACTGATGCATGCACTGTCACTGCTCACCATCCTCGTGGCCTCCTCAAATGGTGCCAGGACAGTGCATGCATCCCTGATTATGCCCCACTGGCGTGGTGAAAAAAACCTGAGCTCCCCTGACCCTGTCCTGGTGCCGTAGTCGCACAGGTACTCATTGATGGCCCTCTGCTGCGTGTGCAGCCGCTGCAGCATGGCCAACGTTGAGTTCCACCTGGTGGGCATGTCACATATAAGGCGGTTCTTGGGCAGGTTCAACTCCTTTTGCAGCTTAGCCAGGCGAGCACTGGCATTATAAGATCTGCGGAAATGCACACAGACTTTCCTGGCCTGCCTCAGGACATCCTGTAAGCCCGGGTACCTGCCCAAGAACCGCTGCACCACCAGGTTAAGGACGTGAGCCACACAGGGCACATGGGTCAGTTGTCCCTGTCGGAGAGCGGAGAGGAGGTTGGTGCCATTGTCGCAAACTACCATTTCTGGCTTAAGCTGGCGTGGCATCAACCACCTCTCGGCCTGCCCCTGCAGAGAAGACAGAACCTCTGCCCCAGTGTGGCTCCTGTCCCCCAAACAAACCAGCGCAAGCACGGCATGGCATCTTTTTGCCTGCATACTTGCGTAGCCCCTTGAACGCCTACGGAGCACCGCTGGTTCCGAGGACAAAGCACAGGAAGAGGCCATGGAGGAAGAAGAAGAGGAGGGGGTGGAGGAGAGAGGTGTGTCACAACCAGTAGTAGCATTTTGGAGGCGTGGCGGTGGAACAACCTCCAACACTACTGCACCTTGTCCTGCATCCTTCCCAGCTGCCAAAAGAGTGACCCAATGGGCCGTGAAAGAAAGGTAACGTCCCTGTCCATGCCTGCTGGACCATGAGTCAGCGGTAATATGCACCTTACCGCTGACTACCCTGTCAAGCGAGGCCAAGACATTGCCTTCCACATGCCGGTAGAGAGCCGGAATTGCCTTCCGTGAGAAAAAGTGGCGTTTGGGAACCTGCCACTGAGGAACCGCACATTGCACAAACTCACGGAAGGGGGCCGAGCCTACCAACTGAAAAGGCAGCAGTTGAAGCGCTAGCAATTTAGCCAAGCTAGCATTCAACCGCTGGGCTTGTGGATGGCTGTGTCATGATGGGCAATCTCACCTGCAAGCTGGCGACGCGGCGGCGCACGCGGGTACGCGCCTGCGCAATAGTGTCGAATCGTCGTTAGCGCGTTTACGCCGGCGCAGTAGCGGCGAGTCGGCGTTAGCGCGTGCGCGCATGCGCGGTAACGGCGCGCGGCGCGCGTCGGTGCGCGCAGGAGCACGCAGTGACACGTTCTGGCGCCAATCTGGGGCTATTTGAAGGGGCTTGTGCTGGGGCTCCTTGCTGTCCGGTCTACAGCGTTTCCTAGACCCACCTGTTATCTGCTATTACCCTACCGATCTGTTCCTGTGACCCGGCTTGTTCCTGACGCTTCTTGCCTTCTGCCTGCCCGCTGACCCCCGGCTTGTTGACCTCGCTTCCGCCTGCCCCTTCTGCTACCTGCTGCCTGCCCGTTGCCAACCCAGACTGTCTAACGACTCTGCCTCTGCCTCTTGCACTGCACCTGATCTGCCCGCCAGTGGATTACCCGGCCTGTTTAAACCTGCCAGTGCCGGTACTACAAGACACCTCCCCGCTGTCTGCCGTTTGTCTCCTCGGTTCCCTGTGTGCCAAGCCTGCCTGCCGTCCAGCTTCCCTGCTGCCGCTGAAACCTGCACTGAGCTTCCTAGGTCCAGCTCCATCTCTGCACCAGTGTTCCTGACAGGCACTTGTGCGACTCCGCACTCCCGAGCTCCCTGTTCCCATCATCAGGGGTTCCGGAGTAGGAGGTGCAAAAGAGGCCGCTCCCTGCATCCCAGGCTCATCACCAGGTACGTGACAGTACCGGACAGCCATGTCCGAGCCTGCGCAGGGAGCAGACCCAATGGAGGAACTTTGCCGACACCTGGATGGGCTAACCCAGGCCGTCAGAAGCCTGCAAGAGGGTTATACCCGACTGGAGGGCCGAGTCCAGGCCCTATCCTCCTCAGCTTCCTCCTCCACTGGGACTTCCACTTCTCCCTCGGTGGTCATGATGCCACCTGAACCAAAGGTACCCACGCCTGAGCGATTCTCAGGGGAGCGGAGCAAATACAGAGCCTTTCGGAATGCCTGCGAGCTCTTCTTTGCCTTGCAACCATGGACCTTTTCACTAGAATCCACCAAAGTGGGGTTCGTTATTTCCCTCCTGTCTGGTGAGCCTCAAGCCTGGGCCCACCGCCTCTTGGAGCATAAAGACGTTTCACTTAATACCTTGGACACTTTCTTCCAAACCATGTCCCAACTTTACAAGGATCCGCACCAGACCGCCACTGCCGAAGCAGCCCTGCATGCCCTTCAGCAAGGCCGCAGACCCGCCGAGGATTATGTTTCTGAATTCAGGGGATGGAGCTCAGACACTAATTGGAATGATGCTACTCTTTGTTGTCAATTCCGTTTGGGACTCTCTGAACCAGTCAAAGATGAACTGGCACGTGTGGGTGTGCCCGGAACTTTGGATGCTCTAATCAACCTGACCATCCAGATTGACCGTCGCCTACGAGAACGTAGGACTGAACGAGCCACCGGGCCACCTCGCCCGGTCTGGATGTTGCCCCGGGTACCCAGCTCTGCCAACTCAGCTCCTCCATTCCCAGCTTCAGCCTCCTCTGACAACCCAGAACCCATGCAGCTGGGACTTCTCCGTCCCTCTCTCACCCCTGAGGAACGTCAACGCAGGCGAACCCTTAACCTGTGTCTGTACTGCGGAGAACCCGGACATTATGTACGGACCTGCCCGGTGAAGATCCGTAAGTGCCTCTCCATGTCGTCTGTGTATTTACCCGTTATACCCAGTAATTCCGCTCACCTGGCGATTCCCATTCTTTTGCAGCTCCCAGGAGGGAATATTCAAGTCAGCGCTATCATTGACTCCGGGGCCTGCAGTTGCTTTCTGGACTTAGCTTTTGCCACCACACATCACATTCCTTTGCGCCCTAGAGCTAAAGGGCTTTCTGTATACCTCGCTGATGGGTCGACCCTTAAATCCAGACCAGTCACACAGGAGACCCTACCGCTGGCCACAACCATGGCCAGTACTCATCAGGAATTACTATGCCTAGATGTCATCAAGTCTCCTCTGTTCCCCATCATCCTGGGCATGCCCTGGTTACAGGCCCATAATCCGCAAATTAATTGGACATCAGGAGAAGTCAGTTTCTGTTCCCCCTACTGCCGTCAACATTGTCTGCAGGAAGTTTTGAGTACCCCTTCTCCCTTGCTTTGCATGGACTCTGATGCTGAGGCCCGCCAGTCAGTTCCTGAAGCATACCATAGCTTCCTGGACGTTTTTAGCAAGAAAGGGGCTGAGACTCTTCCTCCACACAGGCGTTACGACTGTCCGATTGAGCTTCTCCCCGGGGCTGAAATCCCCTTTGGCAGGATTTTTCCCCTGACGGAACTTGAACTCAAGACCCTCAAGACCTATGTGGATGACAATCTCATGAAAGGGTTCATCCGTCCTTCTACGTCACCGGCAGGGGCAGGGATTTTCTTTGTTGAGAAAAAGGACCAGTCCCTCCGGCCTTGTGTGGATTACAGAGAGCTCAACAAAGTGACGATAAAGAACAGATACCCCCTTCCTTTAGTTCCTGAATTGTTTCAGAGACTGGGATCTGCAGTTATTTTCACAAAACTGGACCTCCGTGGGGCCTATAACCTGGTGCGGATCCGAAGCGGGGATAAGTGGAAAACTGCCTTTCGCACTCGCTTCGGGCACTTCGAATACTTAGTCATGCCCTTCGGACTCTGCAATGCCCCGGCTACGTTCCAGCATTTTGTGAACGATATTTTCAGAGACTACCTTGACATTTTTGTTATTGTTTACCTGGACGACATTCTCATCTTTTCCCCCTCCTTGGAGAAACACCGGGAACACGTTCGGAATGTGCTCGCACGGCTTCGAATGCACAGGTTATACGCAAAACCAGAAAAATGCGAATTCGAACGCCAAAGCATCCAATTTCTTGGACTTGTCATCTCGGTGGAGGGTATCACGATGGACTCCCAGAAAGTGGCTGCAATTCTTGACTGGCCGGTGCCCGTAGATAGGAAAGGCATACAGCGCTTCATCGGATTCGCAAACTTTTATAGGAAGTTCATCAGGGGGTTTTCGTCCATTATCACCCCATTAACCAACCTAACCAAACAGACGGTCCGGTTCCAGTGGTCTTCAGAAGCCCAAACGGCCTTCGAGACCCTTAAGGAATTATTTACCTCTGCATCCGTTCTGAGGCACCCTGATGCGGCTCTTCCATACATACTGGAGGTGGACGCCTCGGAAACCGCAGTTGGGGCGGTTCTCTCCCAAAGACAGGGGCCCAAGGCTCTCTTACATCCGGTTGCCTTTTTCTCCCGTAAGCTGTCAGAATCGGAGAAGAACTATGATGTGGGAGACCGGGAATTACTGGCAATCAAAGCCGCCCTGGAGGAATGGCGGTATCTCCTGGAAGGAGCAGCGCATCCGATCCTGGTCTATACGGACCACAAGAATCTGGAGTATCTGAGAGTGGCAAAGAGACTGAAACCCCGGCAGGCCAGGTGGGCACTTTTCTTCACACGTTTCTCTTTTCATATAACGTATAGACCAGGATCAAAGAATACTAAACCTGATGCTCTCTCACGAATGTTCTGTGACCCTGAAACACCTGCCCCTCCGGATACCATCTTGTCACCTGGAAACTTCCTCTTGCTTCAAGAGGACTTGCTATCTCGGATCAAGCAAGCATCCAGGGGGATCTCTCCCTCACCTAGTACAGAGGTACAGCTCAAGGATGGACTTTTATGGTACAAGGACAAAATCTTTGTACCAGAGAGCGTGCGAGTCGCGGTCCTTAGTTCCTGTCACGATAACAAACTGGCTGGACACTTCGGGGTACTCAAGACCTCCGAACTACTACAACGCATGTTCTGGTGGCCGCAACTATCAAAGGACTGTAGGAGCTACGTGGAGTCTTGCAGCACATGTATCAAAAACAAGGGAAGTAAGTCCAGAGCCTGGGGTCTGTTGAAACCATTGCCCGTACCCGAGAGGCCATGGAAGATGATCTCCATGGACATCATCGTAGAACTTCCCCCCTCGGAGCTTTACACCACTATCTTCGTGGTCGTGGATAGACTATCAAAGATGGCGCACTTCTTGCCCATGAGGGGTACGCCTTCTGCTCCTGAGACAGCTAAAATTTTTGTCAAGGAAATCATAAGGCTCCATGGCATCCCTGCAAACATTGTGTCGGATCGAGGGGTGCAATTCACCTCCAGGTTCTGGAAGGCCCTGTGTGAAGCTCTCGGGATTAACTTGTCCTTCTCGTCTGCCTATCATCCACAATCAAATGGCCAGACTGAACGGACGAATCAGACACTTGAGCAATACCTACGCTGCTTTTCTTCGTTCTCGCAGGAAGATTGGGTACCTCTACTGCCGCTGGCCGAGTTTGCATACAATAATTCGGTCCACTCCGCCACGAAGCAATCCCCGTTCTATGCTAACTACGGCTTTCATCCCTCATTCTTGTCCAACTGTATCCCGGAGTCTGCTGTACCTGCTGTCCAGGAGACATTGGATTTTTTCAGAGCAAACAATGAGTTATTACGCGACACGATGACTAGGACACAAGAATATAATAAGGAAGTGTTCGACAAAAAGAGAAGAGGAGAACTCAATCTGGAACCCGGGGATCAGGTGTGGTTATCTACAATGAACCTTAGACTTGCCTGTCCCTCAAAGAAATTGGGTCCCAAGTTTGTGGGTCCTTTTCCCGTCAGGAGACGGATTAACAGTGTGGCCTATGAACTGGAGCTACCAGAATCATTCCGGATCCACCCGTTTTTTCATGTTGCCTTACTCAAGCCTACTGTTCCTGATCCCTTCTCGGGACGTGACACCGGCCCTCCTGAACCAATCTTGGTTGACGGTGAAGAGGAGTTTGAGGTGGAATCCATCATGGATTGTAGAAAAAGGCGCAACCAAGTCCAATTTCTTGTAAAATGGAAGGGATATGGCCCTGAGGAGAACTCATGGGAACCTGAGTGCAACATCCATGCCAAAAGATTGGTTCAGTCCTTCAAAGACTCCCATCCAGTTAAGATGGCCCAGTTGGGCATCCGGAGGCTGCCCATTGGAGGGGGGCAATGTCATGATGGGCAATCTCACCTGCAAGCTGGCGACGCGGCGGCGCGCGCGGGTACGCGCCTGCGCAATAGTGTCGAATCGTCGTTAGCGCGTTCACGCCGGCGCAGTAGCGACGAGTCGGCGTTAGCACGTGCGTGCATGCGCGGTAACGGCGCGCGCGTCTGTGCGCGTGGGAGCACGCAGTGACACGTTCTGGCGCCAATCTGGGGCTATTTGAAGGGGCTTGTGCTGGGGCTCCTTGCTGTCCGGTCTACAGCGTTTCCTAGACACACCTGCTATCTGCTATTACCCTACCGATCTGTTCCTGTGACCCGGCTTGTTCCTGACGCTTCTTGCCTTCTGCCTGCCCGCTGACCCCCGGCTTGTTGACCTCGCTTCCGCCTGCCCCTTCTGCTACCTGCTGCCTGCCCGTTGCCAACCCAGACTGTCTAACGACTCTGCCTCTGCCTCTTGCACTGCACCTGATCTGCCCGCCAGTGGATTACCCGGCCTGTTTGAACCTGCCAGTGCCCGGTACTACAAGACACCTCCCCGCTGTCTGCCGTTTGTCTCCTCGGTTCCCTGTGTGCCAAGCCTGCCTGCCCTCCAGCTTCCCTGCTGCCGCTGAAACCTGCACTGAGCTTCCTAGGTCCAGCTCCATCTCTGCACCAGTGTTCCTGACAGGCACTTGTGCGACTCCGCACCCCCGAGCTCCCTGTTCCCATCATCAGGGGTTCCGGAGTAGGAGGTGCAAAAGAGGCCGCTCCCTGCATCCCAGGCTCATCACCAGGTACGTGACAGGCTGGGAGTGAACTTCTTTCGACGGTCCAGCAGCTGGGGCAGGGAAATTTGCCTGCTAGAATCGGACGTCGGGTGTACTGCTAGCAGAGTGCCCGCAAGTACTTGGCTGTGACACACCTAATTCTACACCTTCATTCCTCTCAGTGCAGGTTTCAGAGAGGACTGAAGGTATAGTGGGGTTGGAGATCCCAGCTTATGCGGTGCAAGGAGAGGTCCGCTTTGTTCTTTGGTGTGGGTCTTTAAGGTAGGCTTGCCAACGAGCTGCATGGTAGGTCAACATATGTCTGGTCAAGCATGTGGTGCCCAAGCGGGTGATGTTTTGGCCACGCGATATACGCTTGAGACATATGTTGCAAACAGCAGCTGTGCGATCTGATGCACTCGACTCAAAAAAGGCCCACACCAAAGAACTTTTTGAATAACGGGCAGAGGCAGCGCCCTGCACAGGTGGAGCTCTGCGGTGTGATTCCGTCTGTGTGCTGCCCTTACGCTGGCCCCCCGAGGGAATCCTGCCTCGTTGGAGATGTGCCTCCTCCTCATCCTCCTCCTCCTCCTCCTCCTCTCTCCTATTAGGCACCCACGTGGAGTCAGTGACCTCATCATCCCCTCCCTCCTCATCACTGGAGCCAATCTGGCAGTATGCTGCAGCTGCTGGAACATGACTGCCAGATTGGTGTCCTTCTTGAGCATCCCCTCTCTCTGCTCTCACGCTACTGCCTTCCTCTAGCTGGGTATCATCATCAGACCCTTCGAAACGCTGGGCATCCTCCTGGAGCATGTACCCAACACTGTGCTCAAACAGTTCGGGGGACTCCTCAGGAGGACATGGTTGTTCTAGGGAAGGAGTGACTGATGATGACATTGATACCAGGGAAGAGGACGCTTTGGCAGCTGCTTTGCCAGTACCCTGAGCCTGGGTGAGAGAGGATGAGGAGGATGAGGAGGGCTTGGTGATCCACTCTACCAAGTCTTCGGCATGATGCGGCTCAACACGTCCAGCTGCCGAAAAGAAGGACAAGCGTGTCCCATGGCCACGTGCTGATGGCGATGCACCGCGTCCACGACCAGCACTGTTTTCTCTAGACACAGAGCCTGCTTGCCCTCTTTTATTGGCTCCTGACTGTCTGCCTCTCCTTGTTTGCCTTCCAGACATTCTAATGGCCTGCAGGGAAATGGGAAAACCAGCAATAAGGCCTAGCTTCAGGAGTATATTTTGCAGGAATCACACTACGCCTGCTGTAGGTGCTGCAAATGCCTGTTGGTGTAACACACCAGGAAAAAGCAGCAATACAGGCTAACTTCAGGTGTAATATGATCAGGAGGCACACTCCGCCCGCTGTAAGTGCCGCAAATGCCTGTTGGTGTAACACACCAGGAAAAAGCAGCAATACAGGCTAACTTCAGGTGTAATATGATCAGGAGGCACACTCCGCCCGCTGTAAGTGCCGCAAATGCCTGTTGGTGTAACACACCAGGAAAAAGCAGCAATACAGGCTAACTTCAGGTGTAATATGATCAGGAGGCACACTCCGCCCGCTGTAAGTGCTGCAAATGCCTGTTGGTGTAACACACCAGGAAAAAGCAGCAATACAGGCTAACTTCAGGTGTAATATGATCAGGAGGCACACTCCGCCCGCTGTAAGTGCTGCAAATGCCTGTTGGTGTAGCACACCAGGAAAAAGCAGCAATACGGGCTAACTTCAGGTGTATAATGTGCAGGAGGCTTAGCAACAATGACACTGACACTGTCCCCTGCCTATCCTTCTCTCTCCCTGCACACAAGGTTTATCAAAGTATATGACACTGACACTCTCCCTGCCTATCCTTCTCTCTCCCTGCACACAAGGTTTAGCAAAGAATATGACACTGACACTGTCCCCTGCCTATCCTTCTCTCTCCCTGCACACAAGGTTTATCAAAGTATATGACACTGACACTCTCCCTGCCTATACTTCTCTCTCCCTGCACACAAGGTTTAGCAAAGAATGTGACACTGACACTGTCCCCTGCCTATCCTTCTCTCTCCCTGCACACAAGGTTTAGCAAAGAATATGACACTGACACTGTCCCCTGCCTATCCTTCTCTCTCCCTGCACACAGGGTTTATCAAAGTATATGACACTGACACTCTCCCTGCCTATCCTTCTCTCTCCCTGCACACAAGGTTTAGCAAAGAATGTGACACTGACACTGTCCCCTGCCTATCCTTCTCTCTCCCTGCACACAAAGTTTAGCAAAGAATATGACACTGACACTCTCCCTGCCTATCCTTCTCTCTCCCTACACACAAGTTTGAGGTACAAATAGCACTGACACTGTCCCTGCCTATGTAACTCTTTCCCTGCGCCGGAACACACTACACAAGGCCGCCGCGCTGGCGGCCTTTTATAGTGTGGGGCGTGTGCTAAACCCCCTGAGCTATAATTGGCCACAGGCAACCTGCCTGTGGCCAATTATGGCTCTCCTAGCTGCCGGCGCTGTGATTGGCCAAGCATGCGGGGTCACAGTGCATGCTTGGCCAATCACAGCGCCGGGATTGCACTGCGATGGCGCAGTGTATTGTGGGCCGTTCGCGTCACTCGAATTTGGCGCGAATGGCCCAAATCGTTCGATGTTCGCCAAACGGTCGAACAGCCGATGTTCGAGTCGAACTTATGTTTGACTCGAACACCGAGCTCATCCCTAGTGATAGGTAGTGAGGAGTGAAATCAAAAATTTGTGCCCTTAGAAATCCTGAAGGCGGTGCTTGGTTTTCAGGGCCCCGTACGCGGCTAGGCTCTCAAAAAGTCCCACACATGTGGTATCCCCGTACTCAGGAGAAGCAGCCAAATGTATTTTGGGGTGCAATTCCGCATATAACCATGGCATGTTTGAGCAATATATCATTTAGTGACAACTTTTTGTACATTTTTTATTATTTTTTATTTTTGTCATTATTCAATCATTTGGGACAAAAAAAAAATATTCAATGGGCTCAACATGCCTCTCAGCAAATAGCTTGGGGTGTCTACTTTCCAAAATGGGGTCATTTGGGGGGGTTTTGTGCCATCTTGGCATTTTATGGCCTCCAAAACTGTGATAGGTAGTGAGGAGTGAAATCAAAAATTTATGCCCTTAGAAACCTTGAAGGCGGTGCTTGGTTTTTTTCGGGTCCCGTACGCGACTAGGCTCCCAAAAAGTCCCACACATGTGGTATCCCCGTACTCAGGAGAAGCAGCAGAATGTATTTTGGGGTGTAATTTCACATATGCCCATGGCATGTGTGAGCAATATATCATTTAGTGACAACTTTGTGCAAAAAAAAAAAAGTTTGTCATATTCCCGCAACTTGTGGCAAAATATAAAATATTCCATGGACTGAACATGCCTCTCAGTAAATAGCTTGGAGTGTCTACTTTCCAAAATAGGGTCATTTGGGGGGGTTTTGTGCTATTTTGGCATTTTATGGCCTTCGAAACTGTGATAGGTAGTGAGGAGTGAAATCAAAAATTTGCGCCCTTAGAAATCCTGAAGGCGGTGCTTGGTTTCCGGGGTCCCGTACGTGGCTAGGCTCCTAAAAAGTCCCACACATGTGGTATCCCCGTACTCAGGAGAAGCAGCAGAATGTATTTTGGGGTGCAATTCCACATATAACCATGGCATGTGTGAGCAATATATCATTTAGTGACAACTTTTTGTAATTTTTTTTTTTGTCATTATTCAATCACTTGGGACAAAAAAAAATATTCAATGGGCTCAACATGCCCCTCAGCAATTTCCTTGGGGTGTCTACTTTCCAAAATGGGGTAATTTGGGGGGGTTTTGTACTGCCCTGTCATTTTAGCACCTCAAGAAATGAGATAGGCAGTCATAAATTTAAAGCTGTGTCAATTCTAGAAAATGTACCCTAGTTTGTAAACGCTATAACTTTTGCGCAAACCAATAAATATACGCTTATTGACATTTTTTTTACTAAAGACATGTGGCTGAATACATTTTGGCCTAAATGTATGACTAAAATTTCGTTTATTCGATTTTTCTTTTAACAAAAAGTAGAAAATATCATTTTTTTAAAAAAATTTCGGTCTTTTTCCGTTTATATCGCAAAAAATAAAAATCGCAGAGGCAATCAAATACCATTAAAAGAAAGCTCTATTTGTGGGAAGCAAAGGACGCAAATTTCGTTTGGGTACAACATTGCATGTCCGCACAATTTACAGTTAAAGCAGCGCAGTGCAAAATTCTGAAATCACCTCTGGTCCTTTAGCTACCAAATGGTCCGGGGCTTAAGTGGTTAAAGGAAACATATACGGTATATGGATGATATGGAGGCTGCCATTGCTGCTTTCTCCTGACAATGTTTGTTACTTAATACAGAGGCGTAACTAGAAACTTCTGGGCCCCGGTGCAAGAAATCACGAAGGCCCCCCCCCCCCCCGAAAAAGCATGATTTTGATACTTTTTTTTTTGAGGGGCTGGCAACGGAGGTAGTTGAGGGGGGTGGCAATAGTGGTACTTGAGAGGGGTGGCAGCTGTGATGTTGAAGGGGGGTGGTAGCGGTGTAACTTGAGGGGGAGGTGGCAGTGGTGGTGTTGAGGGGGGTGGCAGTGGTGGTGTTGAGGGGGGTGGCTGCAGTGGTACTTGAGAGGGTGGCTGAGGTGGTACTTGAGGGGGGGTGGCTGCGGTGGCAGTGGTGGTGCCATCCTCTCCCACCACCACCTGTGCCTCTTACTGATCCCATCCTCCCACCACCGATCTCATCCCTATCCCCCCTATCACCTCTGTTGTAGAAGTAATGGGGGGGGATAGGGATGAGATCAGTGGTGGGGGATGGGATCAGTAAGAGGCACAGGTGGTAGAGGTTGGCATCGATTGCTCAACTCTGTAAAATGTCACTTACCGTCAATCAATCGATTCCCCGGGAATTCCGTTCGATCGGTCACGGTCACTGTCACGTGCCTTCTAATCTCCAGCCAGGATGCCTTCTTGCCTCATGGGTAGACGGTACAGGTACTCCACGCAGAGAGGAAAGCTCCTCCCCCGCCTTCTCTCATTGGTGTCAGCAGGTCTGCTGACTTCGTTTTTCAGTGTCTGCCCCCAGTCTCAGCGATGCCTCTGCCCAGGCCCGGATTTACTGCCTTTACCGCCCCAAGGCCAGGTCCTTCAATGCTGCCCCCCCGCCCCCCCCCCACATCCACACACACCATCACATAGGGGGACTCCCCAGAGAGCCTCCCCTTACATCAGGGTCCCCAGAGAGCCTCTCCTTACATCAGGGTCCCCAGAGAGCCTCCCTACTTAGATCAGGGTCCCCAGAGAGCCCCCCCTTACATTAGTGTCCCCAGAGAGCCTCCCCTCTTACATTAGTGTCCCCAGAGAGCCCCTCCTTACATCAGGGTCCCCAGAGAGCCTCCCCCTTACATCAGGGTCCCCAGAGAGCCTCCCCTTACATCAGGGTCCCCAGCAAGACTCCCCTACTTACATCAGGGTCCCCAGAGAGCCTCCCCTACTTACATCAGGGTCCCCAGAGAGCCTCCCTACTTATATCAGGGTCCCCAGAGAGCCTCCCTACTTACATCAGGGTCCCCAGAGAGCCTGCCTACTTTCATCAGGGTCCCCAGAGAGCCCCTCCTTACACCAGGGTCCCCAGAGAGCCCCTCCTTACACCAGTGTCCCCAGAGAGCCCCTCCTTACACCAGTGTCCCCAGAGAGCCCCTCCTTACATCAGGATCCCCAGAGAGCCTCCCTAATTACATCAGGGTCCTCAGAGAGTCTCCCCCTACATCAGGGTCCTCAGAGAGTCTCACCTTACATCAGGGTCCCCAGAGAGTCTCCCCCTACATTAGGGTCCCCAGAGAGCCTCCCGTTACATCAGGGTCCCCAGAGAGTCTCCCCCTACATTAGGGTCCCCAGAGAGCTTCCCCTTACATCAGGGTCCCCAGAGAGTCTCCCCCTACATTAGGGGTCCCAGAGAGCCTCCCCTTACATCAGGGTCCCCAGAGAGCCTGCCTACTTACATCAGGGTCCCCAGAGAGCCTCTCCTTACACCAGGGTCCCCAGAGAGCCTCCCCTTACATCAGGGTCCCCAGAGAGCCCCTCTTTACATCAGGGTCCCCAGAGAGAGCCCCTTACACCAGGGTCCCCAGAGAGCCCCCCTTACACCAGGGTCCCCAGAGAGCCCCCCTTACACCAGGATCCCCAGAGAGCCCCCCCTAACATTAGTGTCCCCAGAGAGTCCCCCTCTTACATTAGTGTCTCCAGAGGCCCCCTTCCTTACATTAGTGTCCCCAGAAAGCCCCCCCTCTTACATCAGGGTCCCCAAACAGCTGACTCCCCCTTGCAGAGGTTCCCCTGTACCTGGCTGGTGGAGGTGGGAGGCGGCAATCGGCAGCTCTATGATGTCCACAGGCAGGGGGATCTCGCTGGGGCTAGTAGTTCTATATCCAAATGTATACAGCAGAGGGGGAGGGGCCTCTGACCCAGGCATCAGCAACAGTGTACAAGCAGAGTGAAAGTGAAACTGATACCTGCCCGGGTCACAGGCCCCTCCCCTCTCCTCTCCACTGTATACATTTACTGACACTCAAGAGTACTACAAGCCCCAGGCAGATCCCGCTGCCCACACAGGTACCATAGAGCTGCCAATTGTTGCCTTCCACCTCCTACCACATCTCCCCACTGCACTCTAAACGGCCAGCCAGAGGTGCAGGGGGAGATGCCGGGTCTTGGGGGGGTTGCCGCGGTGCCGCCCCTGGCTGCATCCACTGCCTTGTCAGGAATCCGGCCCTGCCTCTGCTTTCTCTGTCCTTCAGCGGGCGAAAGCACCCGATCTCCGCGGTGGAACAGCTCCTCACACTGGCGGGCGGTGGGCGAGCCCCTCATACGGGCGGCGGGCGGGCCCACCGGACTTGGCGGAACTACAGGGCCCAGTCGCAACTGCGACTGTTGTGACCCTGATAATTCTGCCACTGACTTAATATAAGAAATAATAGTGTAGCGCTCAAGGCAGTGAAATAAATGAAAAGTGAAATAAAACCACTGCGACAATTGATATAAAGATAATGACATAACATATCTGTCCATCTTGGTTGAATATACAATGACGGTGTGAATAGGCATCAACACAAGTGTATAATCTAAAATAATAAATCTTGAAAAAGTGCTTGATCATGAAGTGCAGTCAAGGAAAGTAAGGTTGGCACGCTTACCAGATGGGCTGAACACATGTACCTTACAGCACATGGGTCAAACAGGCACAATGAGGACTTGGCCTCAATGTAGTAATTTGTGAATGGAGCGATAGGTGGAAGGTAACCCTCAAGGATGGATGATGGATGATCGTACTTCAGACAGACGAACTCCAAAGCATGCAGCAAATGTTAAATCATTCCATTGGCATTGAACATGAAAAACAAATGGATCCACATAGCGTAATACCGTAAGGTATTTTATTAAAAAAAAGAGGGGTTTACACTTACAGAGTTGCAGATAAAAACAAGCTTGTTCTTTTGAAGGTGAAAAGCAATTGCCACGAACGTAACGGACATCATCTGGGGTGTCAGTCCAGGAACCTGGCGGATCCAGACTTTATTGTCATGATCACGTGTTGCCTGGACTGACATCGGTGACGTCAGCAGAGAGCGAACTTCAAACCCCAGATGATGTCCGTTAGGACGAAATGCGCTGGGTGACGTTTGTGAGCAATCACTTTTTACCTTCCAAAGAACAAGCTTGTTTTTATCTCTGTAAGTGTAAACCCGTCTTTTTTTTAAATAAAATACCTTACGGTATTACGCTATGTGGATCCATTTGTTTTTCATGTTTAATGCCAATGGAATGATTTAACATTTGCTGCATGCTTTGGAGTTCGTCCGTCTGAAGTACAACTATTTTTACACCTTTATTTTTTTTATCACTTCCTATTACATCTCTTTAAGCCCGAGAACCAGAAGTGACATCGGAAATCGCTCTGGTCCTCCAAGGGCATAGAGCTGAGTGGGGGCTATCTTGCCCTCACTCGACTTCCTGCCTAGCCATTGGATCAGTTCCGGGCTTACCAACGGCTCCAGTAAGCTCAGAAATGACTGGGAAGTGGCGAGAGGGGGGCACCTCTCCTGCTTCCTATAAAAGTGATCTCACGGGAAATGCGCCACTGGGATCACTTTTATCGGAAAGTCGGCCGCCTAATGGAAGCGCTATGCTTAACCCTTTTACTTGTCCTGGAAGATCTCCAGAGCAGCCAAGAGGGCTGATGGTGTCTGTAGGCTGTGAATCTTGGAGCAGTTCTACAGGGGAGAAGAGAGATGTTCTGCATGTAGTTTGCTGAAGAGCTGGGAACAGTCCTTCAGGAGAGAGAGGGGACTCCTACATTTAGTGTGCAATGAACTGTGCTAAGATTCAAATAGGGCCAGAGGGTTCCTAGCCTGTAAGGGGCTTTTGCTACTAAATTCTACAGCATTCTGTGCTGAGTTTTCAAGAAGGACCTGCTGAGTAGTGGAGCTGGGACCAGATCCACGTAGGGAGGGGAACGCTCCTGCAAGCAGTCACCTAAAGTTTGTGCTATTTTCCAGAAGGTCCCAGGGCCGTTAGTCTTTAATGGACTCTTGCTATTAACCTATCCAGGACTGTGGGTTTGGACTTTGTACAGAAGGAAGCCGTTCAGGATTTTTGTACAGAGAGAGAGGAAGATTGCCCCCCAAGTTTTGCTGTGTTCATCATCTACTGGGCATCCCATAAATCCCTTCAACCTATTCAAGTTCTTATCCCCTAAAAAAAAGTAACAAAAACAAGTTACAGGACTCCATCTACATCTCAGAACCTGACCTGTGTCCCATATGTACATACCTCATACTCCGTCATTGTGTCGTGGATGTCCTGCCCGCTCCATGGCTGCTTTTTCCCATTGCCCCCTCTCCGGTTTCTTTTGGTCGCTGGGGAGGGGGGTTTTGTCCCTGCCTCAACCCCGGGGGAGACAGCTCACTCAGGGCCACCACCCTACTCCATCTTGGGGATTGCTGGGCTACACACACGGGCTATGCCATAGCCAAAATTCATGCATCCTACTCCTGATGATTGGCTATAAACGCCATGAAAAGTGTTGAGTCTACACTCAAGGTTGCCAAATCAAGCTTGCCCAAAATAATGAATTCTGCTAATGACATTTACTGTCCATCATGATTATTATATTTTTAATTCATCAATTTTCATTGCCTGTATCAATTATGTTTATTCATTTTAATTTCAATATTAAATATGTCAATATGATTATTATTATTATTAAATTGATTATACCTTTCTTCGCTTACCCCATGTATTATACATTATTTATATAATACATTAGATATCATATTTATTATTATACTTATCAATTATATTTAATTTATTGGATTTATTAATCATTAATTTATTATGGTTACATGCATCACCCTATGGGGATTGTGACATCTAACTTATTTACAATTAGGTATCTTATATAACATCATACACATATTCATGCCTCATTTAAAGTCCCAAAACCCATTTTCTCCTTCTTTTTAAATAAGTTACGGGACTGACTTCTTGTGTCTGGTTGCAAGTGGAGAAATATGCGTTGCCTGGTTGTGCAGGGAAAGGAGAGTCAGTTACCAGCGGCCCCTACAGGGGGGAATACTACATATATACAGTATATATATATATATACTCTAGAGTCTGGCCATGTGTGGAGTTGCACGTGGGGACTTTGGCGCGAAAAGGGCAGTGCGCGATGGAACAGCGAATGGATAACATGGCTTCTCATGCCTCATGGGTTCCTCATGGGTTCCTCATGGGTTCCGGCTACTACTACCATGAAGATTACTTCATTTGCTGCTCCCTTAATGGATACAGGAATTCGGCTCAAGCCCCGGGGACGTTTTGCCCTCTACGTTTGCAAAGATGTGGAGGCCCTCGGAGTGATTTGTCCCGGCTGCTCGGGACTGGTGGTACATCTGAAGCCATTCGGGCGATGCAAGCTATGTAAGGAGTTTTTGTTTGAGGTCGAGCAACCTACGGAAAAGCCTTGGGCTTTCCACCTCAATTGCCTTACGGGCACCACCACTCTGGAAGGAGGAATCAGAGCTTACACAGCCACCACCGCACTGTCTGGACTGCGGAGGAAGTCACAGAAGAGATTGTTCCAGAGATTGAGAGACCGGAGGATGCTGCCTCGGTCACCACAGAGTCCTTTCTCCCACCGCCCAAGAGGAAGATCGGGTTCGTGAAAGCTTCCCGCGGCCGTGGTGAAGCTACGCCCCAGCGCTTACTCGGAACGGATGCATCCGAAGGGAAAAGTTCCGGACGTCCTGGTTCAGCTACAAGCCAAGGTAAGCTGGTTGAAGAGACTCTGTCTAAGGTCCCAAGTGGTGGGGATTCACATGCCCGTGAACTAGTCAAAGGGGGTGACTCATCCTCTACCAGGAGTTACCTGCCTGCGGAGGAATATGATACCTCCGACCTGGAGTCAATCTCCGATGCGGGAGATGACGCCGCAGTTGATGAACTGTTTGAACGGAAGGGATGGGATAAGATGCCCCTGTCCTCGTCCCGAAGAAATATGGACCCACCCATGTCCACTGGGGATAGCACGCCCCGGGTGGAGGCCTCAAAGCCTGAGGAGGGATCTGTCCCCTTGTCTGCCCTTCCACAGCCGGAGATTCCTGCATCAGTTGCTGAAATGGGACGGGTGTCACTGCGGGCCCCTGTGTCTGGTCCTGAGGTAGTGAAAGTACCTCGACACCCAGATGCCATAGTTCTACCTGGTACGGAAGACCGTGCCACCATGCCACCATTGTCCCAATTACAGAGGTTATTTAACCAGAAGGTAGCCAGCGAGTATGGATGGGAGTACCCGTACCTGCCTAAAGAGCTCTTGTTTGAAGTAGAGGCCTGTAGACACCGTTGGTACGTGGACTTTGTATGGGCACACATTAAAGTACCCCAGGCCCGCAGATACTTCTCATGTTCTCCTGCAGCTACTCAAAGATATAAAGACTGTAAGGCTGCCTGGATGCTTGGTCGGCACATATATGCGGACAAGGTGCTCATCTGCCGGAAAGATAAAGACAGACAATGTCGAGTATCACATTGACACTTTCGATAAGCATTGGAAACCGCTGGTGTTGCCAGACCCACACTATTATCTTTGAGAGACTAGACTCTTGTGTGTTTGCTTTATTCCTAGAGTGCATCCTCTAGAGCAGTGGTTCTCAACTCTAGTCCTCAGGGCCCACCAACAGGCCAGGTTTGCAAGATAACTGAAATGCATCACAGGTGATATAATTTGCTGCTCAGGGATTGCAGTATTCTAGTCTGCATCTCACCAAGGTAATACTTAAAATCTGGCCTGTTAGTGGGTCCCGAGGACAGGAGTTGAGAACCACTGCTCTAGAGCCCTGACAGAAGGGTATTCTACTCATTGGAGGAGTGGGAGCCGTTGTTTTTTTTCTCCCCTCTCTCCCTACCGCAAAGATACAATGACTTTGGGGTGTAAATAGTTCAGGGCCACAGTCAAGAAGAAGAGGATTTGTCAAGCACCTGTGTCTCAATCACAGCACTACCACTAGGTGTTGTGCAACTATTGCTTTGCAAATGTGATATATGCAGTTTACTTTTGGAAGGAAGGGATTTTCCTCTAGGGGAGGATCTGTTCATTCCAACAAATGTCATTTTTAGTTGTGTATGTTTTTTTTCTCTTCCCCTGCAGGCGGACGTCAAACAAGATTACTGGGAATGGGATGGATCTTGGTTAGTACAGGTGGGAGGGAAATGTAAATATCTATTGAAGTCTGTCATGTGACATTTGATGTTTTAATGTGCACATGTGTGTTATTCTTCTTTCTTCTCTATGCTTAACCCCCATTCCCCTTGTTTAGGTTCTGGCACAAACAGGCAGTTTTTTTTTGCTCAAATATTTTTGTTTTGTGTTTAGTCTCTGGATTGAGCCTATGCTGGCTCAGGTTTGAGAAGCAGGGTTTGCTCCAGACACTGGGGACCAGTGTCTATTTAGTGGGGGGAATGTGTAGCGGGGTGTTCAATTTAAGGGGAGTGTCTGAGTGGTAATTAGGCTCAGACACACTGATTGTAAGGGTAATGGACCATTTCTGTTCATGGAAGATAGTATTGGTGTACAGTTCCCTGTGGCCTACAGGTGGTGCTGTTGCCATGGGCCAGGGTTGAACCACCGATAGAGGGCTATGCCTTTTGTGTCCCCTCTCGGCAGTAGTACGGCGGGGCGGGGAACCTGCTGTGCCTGTCGGGAGATGGTATAAAAGGGGCGGACATCTTCCGTTCGAGGTCCACGCCCAGGCACCTTCAGCCTGGGTGTGTGTGGTTCGTCCACGCCCAGGCACCTTCAGCCTGGGGGTGAGGAGGGTCGTCTCCGGGTGCCTTAGGCCCGAAGGTGGAGTTCCTGTTCCATCCCAGACACCTTTAGTATGGGGTAAGGTACTATTTTGAAGGCCCGGGGCCCAGCAACCTTCGGCTGGGGTCCGCTAGGGATCGAGGACTCCCAGGGTGTCGCCTTGCGAGGGGACCCGTATCTGGGACGAGAAGGCCAGGGAGGTAACCCTTTCCGAAGACCCAGCGCAGAGTCGTGGTAACGGTGGGGGCCTCTGGTAACTCTCCAGAGGGATGTTTTCTCCTTGACATGGGCAAAATACTTCAAGAAGGAAGTTCACGTTCAGGTCAGTGGCAGTGACCCTACTCTCCAATCAGTGGCAGTGACTTCATAGGGCAAGGCCCTATTCACCAGGTCAGTGGCAGTGACTTTATTTACCCGGTCTGTGGCAGAGACCAACCTCACGGTCTGTGGCAGAGATCGTGCGCCAAAGCTGTTTGAGAAACCTAAACAGCCTAAAGAGTTAAGCTACGTTTGTGCCTGGACCTCCTCCACATCTAAGCTGTCCTGTATCTTCGCTCCAACCTGTCTGCTCTCAAAGAGGCTGTTTATTAACCTGTGTGAAATAAATGTTGAGTTGGACTTTCAGCTAGTGTGGACATTCACATTCCTGGGGAAAACAAGGACTTGCATCTATCTAAGGTAGAGGTGAGATCATTCTCAGGAGGACTTTGACTCTGGCCGCAGACAAGGCCCAAAACTAACACCGCTCAACCTCTTTACACAGGAGGGTATGGGCTTGTGGTGCGGTGTGCCTCTCTCTTCCTGTGAGGAGCCTAATTTAATGCAGGCTGGGGAGAGGTGTGTGCGCTACATATATATATATATATATATATATATATATATATATATATATATAGATATATATATATACGGTATATATCAAGAAATAGTGAGCAACACATATTTTATTCTCTCCTCTGCTCAGAGTTAGTACATCCAGTGGGCTTCCCTATACCACTTGCATACATACCATATTACATACATGTTGCATACACATTTAATTTTCCTTTTTACATATTTTTAGTGCTAAGTACTAGCATCTTATTTAGCATCACTGATCCTACAGATATTATATTTTAAAATACAGCATGTAGGAAAGCTGTCAGTTACTTAGGCTGGGTTCACATCTAAGCTGCATGCGGCTCACAGCAGGGGTCCGGTGCGTCCCTGTTCACCATTTCAGTCCAGATTTTGGGCTGAATTTTGACCTGAAATGGACCAAAAGACGCACAGGACCTGGTGCAAATTCACACTGGAGCCGCAGCGGAGATATGTGAACCGGCTCCATAGAGAGCCAGTCAACAAGTCCTGCTTATGCAAATTGGATGCGGGGAAACCGCACTAGTGTAAACCTAGCCTTACACTGTTGTGGGTACACCATGCACTTGAAGTTTAACAAGTTACCTTAGGCTGTCAGAAAAAGCTTCTACTCCATACTTGGATAAGCAGTAACCACCTCCACACAGTGTTACCCTTCCTGCAATACTAGATACATTGACAATGCGTCCTTGGGATTTTCTGATAAGAGAAAGCAAGTTGATTGTAACATCTACCATTCCCAAGAGATTGACTTCCAGTACCTTGCGAAAATCTTCCCTAGTCAACCATTCATTGGGGGCCATAGGAATTAAAATTCCAGCATTATTCACTAGCCCCCAAAGACCTGCCAAGAAGAAAAAGAAGAATACAATGTGATTGAAAAATGCATTCCACAAAGAATAGAGTAACTGTATTGCTTCTCTTTTAAAAATACATGTCCATTTTTAATACCTTTTTTTTATTTTTACACATTTCTACAGACTCCTCCAAACTCTATTCATGAGGTGGATTAAAAAAAAAGTAAAATACTTATGTGGACAAGGCACTACCGATTTACATTTCAAATGGGTTCATAAAGTTGTCAGGTATTCCATGTGTATACATTTATTTTATTTATTTTGTGCTCTGAATATGATCTTTTTTTTATGTTAACCTTAGTTTATGGACACGTGTAAATACATGACACAAAGAATAAAGTTAGTAAAACACACCTTTTCAAATAACTACATTCACAGTACAGTCTCTTTTTTTCAGTGCCAGAACACAGCTAGCATTCCAATGCCTTGCACCCCGCTGTCACTTTGTATTGTGCATGGTGCCCAACAGCCTGTGAACACCAGGGATGTTGTGTTACACTATGTGATTATTCTTGCTCTGTGTCTTTAAGATCTGTCCCCTTCTTTCTAGCTGAACTCTCTCTCTCACCGTAGTTCTTTATATATCTCCTCCACTTCCTGATTCTGGTCATTACTCCTGTATATCTTCCATGCTAAACATCTTACATGTGGCTTACAACTGCAACGTTTTTCTACCTATGAATATCCATCATTAAACGGAGCATTCGAAAGGATTCATCGTCTGTCGTCCTAACTGTGAGTTTATTCATTGAGTTAAACTGCCTGTATCGATGCAAGGGATAATAGCAAACCAGCTTGTGTAAGGCCTACTTCAACCTGGAGATGAACTTTATCGCTTTGTAGTTGAGACAGAACAGTAGAAAAACGGAGTTTCACAGCCTAATTACAAGATTTCTGCATGTCAGTACTGATACAGACAAGATTTACTGCCCTCATAGCAAGACAGAAGGGACAGAACAGCACATGGCAGCCTTATAGCCTGAGACAATCTGCACAGTGTCATATTTCAGCACACAGATCCTGCCTGCTTTCACAGTCAGTCTGCTATCATGAGTGACCAAGCTTCTGCATGTGAACTCACATCTACCTCCCCACAAGTTCCTGAAGAAACTGAGTTACCCAAACGCTCAGTTAAACCCACTTGGAAAGTAATGGAGAATTATGAAGCTTCAAGGACTGAATTGTCAAATAGCTTGGAATTAGTCTGGGAGAAAATCCTTGCTGAAGCCAATACAGTGTCTGTTGAACGTGAACTACTGACACTAGAGGGCGCCATTAAACAACTTTCTGCCTCATATGAGCTTTATCAGCTTACCAGCATCAAATTCACTAATGTCTTACAAAACATGAAGTCAGAAAATGCGATGATGCAATTAAAGCGCGTCAATGCTCTCAATATTGAAAGAGACAGTTTTATCCAGCAAACCAGATTAAAGGCAGAAGCAAAAATAAAGCTGTTACAGGACACTGCATCTCACAGATCTGTTTCCACCAGACGTTCTAAAAACTCGTCAAGATCCCATAGTTCAAGATACTCAACACTCAGTGAGCGACTTATTAATGCCCGCGCTGAAGTGGAAGCCAGCAAAGTGCAGGTGGCATATGCAGAAAAAAGAGCAGAGTTGGAAGCTCAGAGAGCAGAGTCGGAAGCGCAGTCAGCACGTCAAAGGGCAGAGTTGGAAGCGCAGTCAGCACGTCAAAGGGCAGAGTTGGAAGCGCAGTCAGCACGACAAAGAGCAACAATGGAAACCTTAAATGAACAGTGTAAACATGACGCAGCTATGGCAAAGCTAAGGGTCCTACAGCAAGCTATCAGTGCAGACGAAGGTGCAAGTGAGAAAGACAGCATTAACCTAAACATAGCAGATATGGAAGACCCCCTCAAACGCACTAAAGACTATGACCTAAGCCACTGCAGTGCACACTCCATTGCCTCCAATGCTCCCGTCTACATAGAGACTCCTTCACAGCTTCAAGTTAAAGAGGTTCCAGCAACTTCCTGCACTCAAAATCACTCCACTGCATTTCCTACCTGTCTACCTTGCCTGCCTTCATACGTCACAGAGCATCAGCGCAAGCTTCAAGCAAGTCATCAATCTCCAGTCATCGGTACAGCCTTGAATCAACATACCATTGGAACAACTGACTTCAAGCAAGCAACTCACCTGGATGCATCTGCTGCACCATATTTCCCTGTGTCCTTTAACAACAATGTCAAAGATAACGCAATCAGCACCATACAGCCAACAGCATCTCACATAAAGGCGGAGACAACTGAGACAGAAGAGTTTGTGAGGTACATGCTTCGCAGAGAGCTCACAAAGACTGGTCTTACAAGTTTTGATGACCAACCTGAGAACTACAGAAGTTGGAAATGTGCCTTCAGAACTACAATCAGCAATATTGGCATTACAGCTGATCAAGAATTGAATCTGCTGATCAAATGGCTTGGTCCTCTACCTGCTGCACGTGTTAAGCCATTAAGATCGGTTTTCATGGACAATCCTACTGCAGGCCTCACAGCTGCATGGGAGCGACTAGAGCAAAGTTATGGCAGTCCAGAAGCTATAGAAAATGCTTTGTTCATGCGTCTGGAAACTTTCCCAAAGATATCCGGTAAGGACAACAAGGAGTTCCAGAGACTGAGTGACCTTCTCCTTGAGCTTCAGCTAGCCAAGACAGACCCAAAACTACCTGGACTCAGTTACCTTGACACTCCAAGAGGGGTAAACCCAATTGTCTCCAAGCTCCCGTATGGTTTGCAAGAGAAATGGACTGCACTAGGGTCATCATACAAAAGAGAGAACAAGGTTTCCTTCCCTCCATTCTCTTTCTTCTGTGAATTCATCAGGAAAATTGCAGAGACCAAGAACGATCCAAGTTTTTCCTACGGTGAGTACAGCCTCTTCTCACCCTTTCCTAAGAGTACCAGTCTTCAGGGCAACTATAGAAACCATAGAGGCCCAGTGTCCGTGAAAAAGAATGACATCCTTCCCACTCCTACCACAGTTCTGGCCACGAACAAACAGAGTAGGAAGATTGAAAACCCTAACAGAGAGTGTCCCATACACAAGAAGCCACACCCCCTCAATAAATGTATCGGCTTTAGAAAAAAGCCTCTGGAAGAGCGAAAGGAGCTTTTAAAGACATTTAGGGTATGTTTCAGGTGCTGTGCTTCTACAGAACATTTTGCAAGGGACTGTAATGTGTCCATCAAGTGCATAGAGTGTGGCTCTGAAGAACATGTGCAAGCCCTCCATCCTCTTGAGCCCAGCTCTGCACAACCTGCCAACACTCCTCCCAGGTTAACGCATGGCGGGGAGAATACAGACCAAGTGCCTAATTCTACCATCATTTCTTCATCCTGCACTGAAGTTTGTGGAGAAGACCGCTGTGGTAAGTCCTGTGCTAAGATATGCTTGGTGAACATTAGTGATGAGCCGAACACCCCCGGGTTCGGTTCGCACCAGAACCCGCGAACGGACCGAAAGTTCGAACGAACATTAGAACCCTATTAAATACAATGGATGCGAACGTTCGAATTCTAAAGTGCTAATTATAACAACTATTATGCATGTTATTGTCCTAAAAAGGGTTTGGGAACCCGGGTTCTGCACCAGGGGACATGTATCAATGCAAAAAGAAGTTTTAAAAACGGTCGTTTATCGGGAGCAGTCATTTTAATGATGCATAAAGTGAAAAAAAAAAAGTCAAATATTCCTTTAAATATCGTACCTGGGGGGTGTCTAAAGTATGCCTGTGAAGTGCCACGTGTTTCCCGTGTTTAGAACTGTCCCTGCACAAAATGACACTTCTAAAGGAAAAAAAAGCCATTTAAAACTGCTTGCGGCTTTAATGTAATGTCTGGTCCCGGTAATATGGATGAAATTCTTTAAGAAAAATGGCATAGCTACCCCATGACCCCCCCCCACCCCAGCCCATTACCAGCCCCTTTGGGTCTTGTATGGATATTAAGGGGAACCCCGCACATAAAATAAAAAAGGCCCTATATACTCTGAACAGCCCTATACAGGCGGTGCATACAAGACAGGGACTGTAGGTTTGTTCTTATGTAGAGTCTGTTTGTAATTTTGAACAGGTACATTGTTGAAGTGTAGCTCCAGACCAAAAATCTATTTTTAAACTTTTTGGAAAACATAGGTAAGGGTTATCACCCCTGTAACATTTGTTTTGCTGTCTGTGCCCCTGTTCAGAACATTTCACCTCACTTTCCGTCCCAATGACAACTCTTTTTGAAATGTGGTCTTTTTCTTGAAACAAGGATTGCTGATAAAGCATCAGTACAGAGGAGACACCTTTCTCCCATATTTATTCTTACAGGAGAGAATTTTCCTTCCTAGTGGTAGATTTCCTCTCACTTCCTGTTGTCTTCTTGCGTTTGCAAGTAGGAGTCGTTTGTAAGTTGGATGTTTGAAAGTAGGGACCTGCCGTATATACTCTGCAGAAATAGGCCCCTTAGTTGTTGGTGTTGGCACAACACTGTAAGCACTCACAGTTACTCTTGGTTGGTGCTGGAACGCCCTGCTGTCAACTATTATATCAGGAATTTTAATTACATATAATTGTTGAACAGTGGTAGTAAAAATTGGGCCTTTGATGGTGGTGCTGGTGCCACAACACTGTAAGCCCTGACAGTTACTCTTGGTGGGTGCAGCAATGGGCCCTGCTGTGAATTATTAGATCAAGAATTGTAATTACATGCCCCTGTTGAACAGGGGCTGAAAAATTGGGCCTTAGGCACTGGTGGCACAACACTGCAACCCCTCACAGATACTGTACTTGGAGCACAGCAATGAGCCCTGTTGCAAAGTATTGCTTCAAAAATTGTAATGACACGCCCCTGTTAAACAGGGGCTGAAAAATTGGGCCTTAGGCACTGGTGGCACAACACTGCAACTCCTCACAGATACTGTACTTGGAGCACAGCAATGAGCCCTGTTGCAAAGTATTGCTTCAAAAATTGTAATGACACGCCCCTGTTAAACAGGGGCTGAAAAATTGGGCCTTAGGCACTGGTGGCACAACACTGCAACTCCTCACAGATACTGTACTTGGAGCACAGCAATGAGCCCTGTTGCAAAGTATTGCTTCAAAAATTGTAATTACACGCCCCTGTTAAACAGGGGCTGAAAAATTGGGCGTTAGGCACTGGTGGCGGCACCCATAAACAAAAATGATCTTACAAGCTATCATCATCAATCGTATCATTGAGGACTCGGAGGAGGAGGATAGCCAGTCAACATAACAGCACAGGCACTCAGCATCAGCATCAGTCTTGAAGGGATGTGACATGTTAAAATCAATTAGTCTGTTATATCAGCATCAGGTGTGTGGTAGCTGGTGGTGATCCAAGACTGGTTCATCTTGATGAAAGTCAGTCGATCAACCGAGTCGGTGGACAGGCGCACCCTGTGATCCGTGACAAATCCTCCAGCAGCACTGAATGTGCGTTCCGAAAGAACGCTGGATGCAGGACAGGCCAGTAGCTCAATTGCATACTGTGCAAGCTCTGGCCAGTGATCCATCCTCAAGACCCAGTAAGCCAGAGGATTTTCGGTGGGGAAGGTGTCCAAGTCTGACCTTGCCCCTAGATATTCCTGCACCATGTTTATCAGACGCTGGCGATGGTTGCTGGAACCGATCATACTTTGGGGCTGCGGACTAAAGAATTGTCTGAACGCATCGGTCAGACGGCCACCTTCCCCACCGCTCCTTCTTTGACTGGCCGAAGCCTCAGCAACTCGTTGTCCAGGACCAGGAGTTTGCAACCTCCCAGTCTCTGGGAACGCGTTGCACAGACCTTTCTGCAAGGCCTCCCGGAGTTGTCTCATCCTCTGCTCCCTCTGCGACGGTAACATAAGGTCCGCAACCTTACCCTTGTACCGTGGATCAAGGAGAGTGGCCAGCCAGTAATGGTCCCTCTCCTTGATCCGAAGAATACGAGGATCCTTCCGCAGACTTTGCAGGATCAGGGAGGCCATGCAGCGTAGGTTTGCTGAGGCATTCGCTCCGGAGTCCTCTGGGTCACTAAGGACGACATGATCCGCAGCCACCTCCTCCCAGCCACGTACAAGTCCACTGGTTTCTTGGGACTGTAAATCATCCCTAAAAGACTGCTGCTGATGATGCTGAGTGCCAGCCTCCACCTCCATGCTGACACAATCCTCCTCCTCCTCCTCCTCCTCCTCCTCTTCCTGTGCGATGGGTGGGACAGAAGGAACACTGTCTGGGTAAAGGGGGCCTTGAGAGGCAAGGAAGTCCTCCTCTTCCTGCCTCTGTTCTGCCTCAAGTGCCCTGTCCATTATTCCACGCAGCGTGTGCTCCAACAGGTGGACAAGAGGTACAGTGTCACTGATGCATGCACTGTCACTGCTCACCATCCTCGTGGCCTCCTCAAATGGTGCCAGGACAGTGCATGCATCCCTGATCATGCCCCACTGGCGTGGAGAAAAAAAACCAAGCTCCCCTGACCCTGTCCTGGTGCCGTAGTCGCACAGGTACTCATTGATGGCCCTCTGCTGCGTGTGCAGCCGCTGCAGCATGGCCAACGTTGAGTTCCACCTGGTGGGCATGTCACATATAAGGCGGTTCTTGGGCAGGTTCAACTCCTTTTGCAGCTCAGCCAGGCGAGCACTGGCATTATAAGATCTGCGGAAATGCACACAGACTTTCCTGGCCTGCCTCAGGACATCCTGTAAGCCCGGGTACCTGCCCAAGAAGCGCTGCACCACCAGGTTAAGGACGTGAGCCACACAGGGCACATGGGTCAGTTGTCCCTGTCGGAGGGCGGAGAGGAGGTTGGTGCCATTGTCGCAAACCACCATTCCTGGCTTAAGCTGGCGTGGCGTCAACCACCTCTCGGCCTGGCCCTGCAGAGCAGACAGGACCTCTGCCCCAGTGTGGCTTCTGTCCCCCAAACACACCAGCGCAAGCACGGCATGGCATCTTTTTGCCTGCGTACTTGCGTAGCCCCGTGAACGGCTACGGAGCACCGCTGGTTCATAGGACAAACCACAGGAAGAGGCCATGGAGGAAGAAGAAGAGGAGGGGGTGGAGGAGAGAGGTGTGTCACAACCAGTAGTAGCATTTTGGAGGCGTGGCGGTGGGACAACCTCCAACACTACTGCACCTTGTCCTGAATCCTTCCCAGCTGCCAAAAGAGTGACCCAATGGGCCGTGAAAGAAAGGTAACGTCCCTGTCCATGCCTGCTGGACCATGAGTCAGCGGTAATATGCACCTTACCGCTGACCGCCCTGTCCAGCGAGGCCAAGACATTGCCTTCCACATGCCGGTAGAGAGCCGGAATAGCCTTCCGTGAGAAAAAGTGGCGTTTGGGAACCTGCCACTGAGGAACCGCACATTGCACAAACTCACGGAAGGGGGCCGAGTCTACCAACTGAAAAGGCAGCAGTTGAAGCGCTAGCAATTTAGCCAAGCTAGCATTCAACCGCTGGGCATGTGGATGGCTGGGAGTGAACTTCTTTCGACGGTCCAGCAGCTGGGGCAGGGAAATTTGCCTGCTAGAATCGGACGTCGGTGTACTGCTAGCAGAGTGGCCGCAAGTACTTGGCTGTGACACACCTAATTCTACACCTTCATTCCTCTCAGTGCATGTTTCAGAGAGGACTGAAGTTATAGTGGGGTTGGAGATCCCAGCTGATGCGGTGCAAGGAGAGGTCCGCTTTGTTCTTTGGTGTGGGTCTTTGAGGTAGGCTTGCCAACGAGCTGCATGGCAGGTCAACATATGTCTGGTCAGGCATGTGGTACCCAAGCGGCTGATGTTTTGGCCACGCGATATACGCTTGAGACATATGTTGCAAACAGCAGCTGTGCGATCTGATGCACTAGCCTCAAAAAAGGCCCACACCAAAGAACTTTTTGAATGACGGGCAGAGGCAGCGCCCTGCACAGGCGGAGCTCTGCGGTGTGATTCCGTCGGTGTACTGCCCTTACGCTGGCCACCAAAGGGCATCCTGCCTCGTTGGAGATGTGCCTCCTCCTCATCCTCCTCCTCCTCCTCTCTCCTATTAGGCACCCACGTGGAGTCAGTGACCTCATCATCCCCTCCCTCCTCATCACTGGAGCCAATCTGGCAGTATGCTGCAGCTGCTGGAACATGACTGCCAGATTGGTGTCCTTCTTGAGCATCCCCTCTGTCTGCTCTCACGCTACTGCCTTCCTCTAGCTGGGTTTCATCATCAGACCCTTCGAAACGCTGGGCATCCTCCTGGAGCATGTACCCAACACTGTGCTGAAACAGTTCGGGGGACTCCTCAGGAGGAGGACATGGTGGGTCTAGGGAAGGAGTGACTGATGATTTGTCTGACATTGATACCAGGGAAGACGACGCTTTGGCAGCTGCTTTTCCAGTACCCTGAGCCTGGGTGAGAGAGGATGAGGAGGAGGAGGAGGGCTTGGTCATCCACTCTACCAAGTCTTCGGCATGATGTGGCTCAACATGTCCAGCTGCCGAAAAGAAGGACAAGCGTGTCCCATGGCCATGTGCTGATGACAATGCACCGCGTCCACGACCAGCACTGTTGCCCCCAGACACAGAGCCTGCTTGCCCTCTTTTATTGCCTCCTGACTGTCTGCCTCTCCTTGTTTGCCTTCCAGACATTCTAATAGATGGCCTGCAGGGAGATGGGAAAAAAGCAATAAGGGCTACCTTCAGGTGTCCTTCTCTGTCCCTTGAAACAAGGACTTTCACAGTGAAAGAAACTGACACTCTCCCTACCTACAGTTTTCTGTCCCTAGAAAAAATATTTTTTTTAAGCACAATATAGCACAAGGACAATTCACTCACTGTCCTTACAGGTCCCTGGAAACAAGGACTTGCAGAGTGAAATAAACTGACACTCTCCCTACCTACAGTTTTCTGTCCCTAGAATAAATGTTTTTTTTAAGCACAATATAGCACAAGGACAATTCACTCACTGTCCTTACAGGTCCCTGGAAACAAGGACTTGCAGAGTGAAAGAAAAAAAAACACTCTCCCTACCTACAGTTTTCTGTCCCTAGAAAAAATGTTTTTTTTAATCACAATATAGCACAAGGACAATTCACTCACTGTCCTTCCAGGTCCCTGGAAACAAGGATTTGCAGAGTGAAATAAACTGACACTCTCCCTACCTACAGTTTTCTGTCCCTAGAATAAATGTTTTTTTTAAGCACAATATAGCACAAGGACAATTCACTCACTGTCCTTACAGGTCCCTGGAAACAAGGACTTGCAGAGTGAAAGAAAAAAAACACTCTCCCTACCTACAGTTTTCTGTCCCTAGAAAAAATGTTTTTTTTAATCACAATATAGCACAAGGACAATTCACTCACTGTCCTTACAGGTCCCTGGAAACAAGGACTTGCAGAGTGAAAGAAAAAAAACACTCTCCCTACCTACAGTTTTCTGTCCCTAGAAAAAATGTTTTTTTTAATCACAATATAGCACAAGGACAATTCACTCACTGTCCTTCCAGGTCCCTGGAAACAAGGACTTGCAGAGTGAAAGAAACTGACACTGTCCCTACCTACAGTTTTCTGTCCCTAGAATAAATGTTTTTTTTAAGCACACTATAGCACAAGGACAATTCACTCACTGTCCTTACAGGTCCCTGGAAACAAGGACTTGCAGAGTGAAAGAAAAAAAACACTCTCCCTACCTACAGTTTTCTGTCCCTAGAAAAAATGTTTTTTTTAATCACAATATAGCACAAGGACAATTCACTCACTGTCCTTCCAGGTCCCTGGAAACAAGGACTTGCAGAGTGAAATAAACTGACACTCTCCCTACCTACAGTTTTCTGTCCCTAGAAAAAATGTTTTTTTTAATCACAATATAGCACAAGGACAATTCACTCACTGTCCTTCCAGGTCCCTGGAAACAAGGACTTGCAGAGTGAAAGAAACTGACACTGTCCCTACCTACAGTTTTCTGTCCCTAGAATAAATGTTTTTTTTAAGCACACTATAGCACAAGGACAATTCACTCACTGTCCTTACAGGTCCCTGGAAACAAGGACTTGCAGAGTGAAAGAAAAAAAACACTCTCCCTACCTACAGTTTTCTGTCCCTAGAAAAAATGTTTTTTTTAATCACAATATAGCACAAGGAGAATTCACTCACTGTCCTTCCAGGTCCCTGGAAACAAGGACTTGCAGAGTGAAAGAAAAAAAAACACTCTCCCTACCTACAGTTTTCTGTCCCTAGAAAAAATGTTTTTTTTAATCACAATATAGCACAAGGACAATTCACTCACTGTCCTTACAGGTCCCTGGAAACAAGGACTTGCAGAGTGAAAGAAACTGACACTGTCCCTACCTACAGTTTTCTGTCCCTAGAATAAATGTTTTTTTTAAGCACACTATAGCACAAGGACAATTCACTCACTGTCCTTACAGGTCCCTGGAAACAAGGACTTGCAGAGTGAAAGAAAAAAAACACTCTCCCTACCTACAGTTTTCTGTCCCTAGAAAAAATGTTTTTTTTAATCACAATATAGCACAAGGACAATTCACTCACTGTCCTTCCAGGTCCCTGGAAACAAGGACTTGCAGAGTGAAATAAACTGACACTCTCCCTACCTACAGTTTTCTGTCCCTAGAATAAATGTTTTTTTTAAGCACAATATAGCACAAGGACAATTCACTCACTGTCCTTACAGGTCCCTGGAAACAAGGACTTGCAGAGTGAAAGAAAAAAAACACTCTCCCTACCTACAGTTTTCTGTCCCTAGAAAAAATGTTTTTTTTAATCACAATATAGCACAAGGACAATTCACTCACTGTCCTTACAGGTCCCTGGAAACAAGGACTTGCAGAGTGAAAGAAAAAAAACACTCTCCCTACCTACAGTTTTCTGTCCCTAGAAAAAATGTTTTTTTTAATCACAATATAGCACAAGGACAATTCACTCACTGTCCTTCCAGGTCCCTGGAAACAAGGACTTGCAGAGTGAAAGAAACTGACACTGTCCCTACCTACAGTTTTCTGTCCCTAGAATAAATGTTTTTTTTAAGCACACTATAGCACAAGGACAATTCACTCACTGTCCTTACAGGTCCCTGGAAACAAGGACTTGCAGAGTGAAAGAAAAAAAACACTCTCCCTACCTACAGTTTTCTGTCCCTAGAAAAAATGTTTTTTTTAATCACAATATAGCACAAGGAGAATTCACTCACTGTCCTTCCAGGTCCCTGGAAACAAGGACTTGCAGAGTGAAAGAAAAAAAACACTCTCCCTACCTACAGTTTTCTGTCCCTAGAAAAAATGTTTTTTTTAATCACAATATAGCACAAGGAGAATTCACTCACTGTCCTTCCAGGTCCCTGGAAACAAGGACTTGCAGAGTGAAAGAAAAAAAACACTCTCCCTACCTACAGTTTTCTGTCCCTAGAAAAAATGTTTTTTTTAATCACAATATAGCACAAGGACAATTCACTCACTGTCCTTACAGGTCCCTGGAAACAAGGACTTGCAGAGTGAAATAAACTGACACTCTCCCTACCTACAGTTTTCTGTCCCTAGAATAAATGTTTTTTTTAAGCACAATATAGCACAAGGACAATTCACTCACTGTCCTTACAGGTCCCTGGAAACAAGGACTTGCAGAGTGAAAGAAAAAAAACACTCTCCCTACCTACAGTTTTCTGTCCCTAGAAAAAATGTTTTTTTTAATCACAATATAGCACAAGGACAATTCACTCACTGTCCTTACAGGTCCCTGGAAACAAGGACTTGCAGAGTGAAATAAACTGACACTCTCCCTACCTACAGTTTTCTGTCCCTAGAATAAATGTTTTTTTTAAGCACAATATAGCACAAGGACAATTCACTCACTGTCCTTACAGGTCCCTGGAAACAAGGACTTGCAGAGTGAAAGAAAAAAAACACTCTCCCTACCTACAGTTTTCTGTCCCTAGAAAAAATGTTTTTTTTAATCACAATATAGCACAAGGACAATTCACTCACTGTCCTTACAGGTCCCTGGAAACAAGGACTTGCAGAGTGAAATAAACTGACACTCTCCCTACCTACAGTTTTCTGTCCCTAGAATAAATGTTTTTTTTTAAGCACAATATAGCACAAGGACAATTCACTCACTTTCCTTCCAGGTCCCTGGAAACAAGGACTTGCAGAGTGAAAGAAAAAAAACACTCTCCCTACCTACAGTTTTCTGTCCCTAGAAAAAATGTTTTTTTTAATCACAATATAGCACAAGGACAATTCACTCACTGTCCTTACAGGTCCCTGGAAACAAGGACTTGCAGAGTGAAAGAAACTGACACTGTCCCTACCTACAGTTTTCTGTCCCTAGAATAAATGTTTTTTTTAAGCACACTATAGCACAAGCACAAAACACACTGACACTCTCCCTACCTATCCTTCTCTTTCCCTAAACTAAAGGAATCCAGGTTAAGCAAGAAAGAAATAACAGTCACTGTCCCTGCCTATGCTGCTCTATCCCTGCTCCGGAACACACTACACTAGGCCGCCGTGCTGGCGGCCTTTTATAGTGCGGGGCGTGTACTAAACACCCTCAGCAATAATTGGCCACAGGCATCCTGCCTGTGGCCAATCATTGCTCTCCTCGCTGCCGGCGCTGTGATTGGCCAAGCATGCGGGGTCACAGTGCATGCTTGGCCAATCACAGCGCCTGGATGACACTGCGATGGCGTAGTGCATTGTGGGCCGTTCGCGTCACTCGAATTTGGCGCGAACGGCCCAAATCGTTCGATCTTCGTCGAACGATCGAACAGCCGATGTTCGTGTCGAACGTATGTTCGACTCGAACACGAAGCTCATCCCTAGTGAACATATACCACAAGGATCAACCAGAAAAGTCTCTAAAGGCATATGCTATCTTAGACGATCAGAGCAATCGATCACTTGCAAAATCGTAATTGTTCAATCTATTTGAAATAAAAGGCGAAGCTCATCCTTACACCTTGGGTACCTGTAGTGGAACTATAGAGGTTTCTGGAAGAAGGGCTCATGGACTCATGGTATCTTCTCTCAAAGGTAACTTGCAATTACCCTTACCTACACTTGTTGAGTGCAATCAGATACCTGCTAACAGGGAAGAAATCCCTACTCCAGCTGCTGCTTTCCATCACCCTCACCTCAAGGTAATAGCAAATGAGATACCGCCGCTTGACAAAGATGCTCAGATCCTTCTTCTGTTAGGAAGAAACATTCTAAGAGTTCAAAAGGTACACAGACAAGTCAGTGGACCCCCAGATACCCCATTTGCCCAGCGCACGGATCTAGGGTGGGTCATCATAGGCAATGTCTGCATAGGCAAAATGAAAAGACCTACCAACATTTCGTCATTCAAGACAAATGTTCTGCCAAATGGCCGAAACACTTACTTTGAGCCATGCCCACATCACTACTGGGTGAAAGAGAAAATAGCCAGCCACGAATGGCAACATGGTATCTCAGGTGACACAAGCCCTTTCTCCTGCCATGATGGCGACTTCGGCTCTACAGTGTTTAAAGCAACCAGTGAAGATGACATACTGGCTCCTTCAATGGAAGACAAAGAATTCATCAAGGTAATGGACAATGAGTTCTTTCAAGATGACTCCAATAACTGGGTAGCACCCCTACCCTTTCGTCTCCCAAGAGAGAGATTGCCCAACAATTTACAGCAGGCCATCAGTAGATTCTCCTCCATAAAGCGAAACTTAAGCAGGAAACCAGAGATGCAAAAGCACTTTGTGGACTTTATGCAAAATGTATTTGACAGAGATCATGCAGAGCCTGCTCCCCCACTAAAGGATGGAGAAGAATGCTGGTACCTTCCATCCTTTGGCGTGTATCACCCACGCAAACCAGACCAAATCAGAGTTGTCTTTGATTCCAGTGCTGAGCACGAAGGTGTTTCTCTTAACAACATGCTCCTTACTGGACCCAACTTGAACAACAGTCTAATAGGAGTCTTGATTCGTTTCAGACAAGAGCCTGTAGCAGTAATGGCCGACATTCAACAGATGTTTCACTGCTTCATCGTCAGAGAAGACAACAGAAACTACCTCAGGTTTCTATGGCACAAGGACAATGACCTCAACAAGGAAGTTATAGATTATCGCATGAAGGTACATGTCTTCGGTAACAGTCCTTCCCCAGCAGTGGCAACTTATGGGCTAAGGAGAACAGCTCAGACTGGAGAAGTTGAATATGGATCTGATGCCCGTCAATTTATTGAAAGAAACTTCTACGTTGACGACGCACTTAAGTCCTTTCCAACTGCTAAAGAAGCAATTGATCTTCTCACCAGAACAAAGGAGATGCTGTCTGTAGCAAACCTTAGACTGCACAAGATTATATCCAACAGCCAGGAACTTATGAATGCCTTTCACTCTGAGGACTATGCTACTAGTCTAAAAAACCTTGACTTAGGTACAGATGTGCCTCCTGTACAGCGAAGTCTGGGTTTGTTGTGGAACATCAAGCAAGACAAATTCACCTTCCAAGTGTCAACTTGTGACAAACCCTTCACTAATGGAGGAGTCCTGTCCGTGGTGAAAAGCATCTATGACCCACTTTATTTAACACATAACATGGACCCCCTTGGCTATAGAACAGAAAAGGGGGGGTGGGTGCGAATAGGCCCAGACACAAGTTCGATCCTCCACTCTCCTCCAAAGAGTGGGTTATGGTCTCTGCACAAGGGAAATTCACCTTCCAGACGGTCTCCGACAAGAGACTCACCCGTCACCGGCAGTATGCTGCACCGGGTCTTCAGATGAGGAGCTCTTCCCGGTCCAATACGCCCACCTCGGATTCAGGCATCCATCTCCGGAGTACCTTAGGATCCTTCCCTCGCGGAACTCAGTGTTGGGCACTGAGCTCCGGACCGCCGTCCGAGTACCTCACCCCAGGCTAAAGGTGCCAGAGGTGGAACACGATCTCCGGTGGTCCTCTAGGCCTAGTCCGCCTAGAGGACGAGCACGAACACCGTCCGCAGGCTAAAGGTGCCAGGGACCAACTTCCCCGTGACCAAGATGGCCGGCCCCTTTTATCCCCCCTCCCAGCAAGCACGGCGGGTTCCCCACCCCACCATACCGCTGCCAAGAGAGGACAAAAAGTAGGCACAGCACACAGCGGTATCCGTCCGTCGGCCCAAGGTGACAGCGCCACCCAGTGGACCGCCGGAGACACACCACTGGTGTCACCGAAAAATTACCCCGGGAAAGTAAGTACCTGCTACATACTCCCCCCTGTCATTTGACACTGGTCCCCAGTGTCTGGAGTAAACCACATCCTCAACAACTGACATGATCCAGTCCAGAAACCATTAACAATTGAAAAACAAAAACTTTTTGGAAACTCTATCCTAACGAAGAAATTGTGTCTGAGCCCCTGTAACAAAAAAAAAAAATGAAAGACGACATCAACTTTGCAATTACACTTCAACATCTTACTTTTCCCTCCCCATCCTAACTAAAGACCTCCCCAGAGTATGTAATCTTGCTGGGATGTTCTCCTGCAGAGGGAAAAGAAATAGAATTTAACATGTAAAACCCTGACACATGTATCCGTGTGAATGAGGAAAATAAACTTCTCCTAAAAGAAATCCCTGTTTCTCCAAAGAGTGAGTGCGTGAAAAGTGTTTGTAACGTTGCGCGACACTGCCACCTGGTGACAGCCTCGCGGTAACTGCACCCGTGGAACTTCTTCTCCTTTCTCTCTAACCCTATCTACCCCAGAAAGTTCAGCAGCATGATAACATTGGAGTCTTTCTCTCCTAAAAGTAAAAGTGGGGATGTGGCAGAATTAGTGGCTTCAAGTGCTGATCCATAGTCTCTAGATAGTACTCTACATCTTCGCCTTCTTTGCGTCTAATCACTACTTTGTCTGCGTGGATGTGTCTTCCCACCATCCATTCTGCCTTGCAGTCTTTGAAGCGCTGTGAAGCCTTTGGAGAACATGTTAGGTATCTGCGGGCGTGTGGAACTTTGAGGTGGGTCCACACAAAGTCATTGTACCAGCGCTCCTGGCACACTTCCACCTCATATAGCAAGTCCTTCGATAAGTAGGGGTACTCCCATCCGTACTCCGCTGCAACCTTTTGGCTAAATAAGTGCTGTAGTCTTGCCAAAGGAGGCATGGTAGCTCTGTCCCCTTCACCAGGCAAAACAACTGGGTCTGGATGACGAGGTGCCTTGACCACCTCCATCCTGGGCATTGGGGGCCGCAGCAACAGTCTCTTAACCCCAGCGTCAGATACAGATGGCGCCGGGGATGCAGGGACAAGTTGAGGAAGGGATTCTCCTTCAGGTGCTGACGCCTCTTCCCGGGGTGTGCTCTCTCCTATGGACATAGGTGAATTCCGAATTCCACGGAATGAAGCAAGCGGGATCTTGTCCCAGCCCTTCTTGGCAAACAAGTCATCTATCAGGGCATCATCTCCCATATCTGAGAGAGATTCCAAGTCGGAGGTGTCACACTCCTCCGCGGGTATGTAGCCCTGTGTGGAAACAGAACATCCACACTCCGGGGACTTGCTAGGCCATGCCTTCTCGACACCTCCTCCCTCACACCAAGTCTTCTCTGCCGGCTTACCTTGGCCTTTCCTGGGACGTCCGGAACTCCCGTCAACGGATCCCTCTGGGTCTGGCGTAAGCATGCAAGATGGTCCACCACCACCGCTGGTCGGGGCTACCACGCTGGTTCTTTTCTTCGGTGGCGAACGCTGTGAGACAGTGGTGACCGAGTCAGCATCCTCAAATTTCTCCTGTTGATGTTTCACGACCTCCTCCGCGGTCGTTGCAGTGTGCGCAGGGGTGACTCTCACAGCCGCGATTCCTCCCTTCTGAGTGGCGGTACCTGAAGCCCGGCCTGGGTAGATGGTTTTCGCCCTCTCAACCTCCGGATCCACTTCGAACGTGAACTCCCCACAGGCCTCACATCGTCCGAACGGCTTCAACAGGCACACCAGTCCCGAACACCCGGAGCAAATCATACCCAGGGCCTTAACGTCCATACATGAGTATAGGGCGAATCGACCCCTCGGCTTCAGTCGGATCCCCATATCCGTTATCGGAGCAGCAGCAGTCAATGTTGTAGTCGCCGGGTGAACCGGAATCCATGAGGCGGGTCCAAACATGGCGACCTGTTGCTGTTCCATCTCACACTGCAGAGTTTTCGCGCCAATGTCCCACGTGTAGTCCGTCACACGTATTGGACTCCTCCCCTTTTGCTCCAGTTCGCGGTCTTTTCCACTTTGGCTTGGTTGAGACACGCCCACGAACTAAGCAGTGGGGGTTGTGTCTGGTGGCGCAGTGCAATTAAAAACCCCCACGTGTAGTCCGTCACGCGGCTGGGCTTTCCCCCTTTCACCACTCTTCCTGCGCGGGCCTTTCCCCTTCTGAGGTCATGTCCACGACTTTCGAGCAGGGCTGCACTTTGGCCTATTCGTTTAACTCTGTCCGGCAGACACCTTCTACCAAGTGATGCACAACACATATCCTGGACCCGAGCCACCACGTGTAGCGGGCAGTTCCTCCCCTCTCCCCATCCCCTCTATTAAAGTTCTGCTCGCAATGTCTCTGGTCTAGGGGTATGATAGGGGAGGGAGAGGGTGCGCTACGCCAGGCTTCCACCACAGGTGTAAAAGTGGTATCAGCAATGCCTTTCTTTACCTTCGGGCCTGTGTTGTGCATCGGATCCTCCCTCCAAGAGTCTCCGAGAACCTCATCTGCCAGGAACTGAACCCCACACTGTTAAGGTCCAACACTCCTTTATTTAACACATAACATGGACCCCCTTGGCTATAGAACAGAAAAGGGGGTGTGGGTGCGAATAGGCCCAGACACAAGTTCGATCCTCCACTCTCCTCTAAAGAGTGGGTTATGGTCTCCGCACGAGGGAAATTCACCTTCCAGACGGTCTCCGACAAGAGACTCACCCGTCACCGGCAGTATGCTGCACCGGGTCTTCAGATGAGGAGCTCTTCCCGGTCCATTACGCCCACCTCGGATTCAGACATCCATCTCCAGAGTACCTTAGGATCCTTCCCTCGTGGAACTCAGTGTTGGGCACTGAGCTCCGGACCGCCGTCCGAGTACCTCACCCCAGGCTAAAGGTGCCAGAGGTGGAACACGATCTCCGGTGGTCCTCTAGGCCTAGTCCGCCTAGAGGACGAGCATGAACGCCATCCGCAGGCTAAAGGTGCCAGGGACCAACTTCCCCGTGACCAAGATGGCCGGCCCCTTTTATCCCCCCTCCCAGCAAGCACGGCGGGTTCCCCGCCCCACCATACCGCTGCCAAGAGAGGACAAAAAGTAGGCTCAGCACACAGCGGTATCCGTCCGTCGGCCCATGGTGACAGCGCCATCCAGTGGACCGCCGGAGACACACCACTGGTGTCACCGAAAAATGTAAAAATTACCCCGGGAAAGTAAGTACCCGCTACATGTGGTTTAGCCAATAATTTTCATCATATTAGATATTTGTGGTCCATGTAACCAGCCTGTGGCAGGGACGTGTTCTTTTCCTACATTCTGTGTGCCGAAAGGTGTCCCTTTTTATCATTTCAGAATGTTGGGAAGTATGGTATAGGACTATAGCTAAAGCATCATATCGTCCTATTTTTAGAGGGTATTGGGACAAGTACGAATGTGTCATTTTTTTTCATGAAAGTCCAGTTATACATTAGCATACAAATTACCTGCTGCAAACATATTTTCCTCCATTGAGTAAAGTGGAGGGGGTTCATTATCTGCATTATTACCAGGGAACAAATTGCAATACATAGAGAAATATTATTTTTATCATCTGTGAATATTGGTTTGATCCATTCACCAACCAGTTGTTGCATGAAGCATCTGAGATGTGCTTAACAGATGCATCATAATCAACTTGTATAGCTGGTAGAATTTAGAGTAGACATCAATGCTCGCTTGTGATAGGATAGCAGAATACTCCAAAACAAGGCAAAATGTGTAAGCCAGTTTAAAGCAACCACTTCAAAAATCCACCCTTCAGGTATATTTAGCAAAAGTTAAAACCACATCTCCCATCTCCTTTTTTTAAATAAATTCTCTACCATCTCCACCTTTAGCTGCTTTTTATTTTAACTACTGGGGAACAATTTTATATTTTATTTTTTATTTTAAACCTGGAATTCTGCTATAAATAAAATAGTGATTCTGAGCCTTTGTCCACAGTCAAAACCCAAAATGTCATATTCCTGATATGTTCCTGCTGTACCATGTACTTGTATAAGAAACTATCCTGTTCTTTTTGTATGCTTCCTTTGTGAAATCCCTGCTGTTCCTGCCAGTCCCTCTGCTTTCCTATTACAAAACTGACCACACTAAGAAGGAGAACACACCGTGGTCAGTTCTCTAGCCATGCTAGGAACTCAGCCTGCTCTCCTCCAATGATCAGACTTGTCCTGACACATCCGGTCATTAAGGAAGCTCAGTGTGCTGCTGCTTCTGCCCCCCCAGCTGTTATGCAGCTGAGAACAGAGGGAATGTAAGTGTAGCGGGTATTTGAATTTGTAAGGACTCTGGTGGTGTGAAGTTCCTTGGGGTCCCTGGGTGGCGCTGTTGCCTTGGGCCCGAGCTGAACATACACCGCAAACCGTGCCTTTTTGTCCTCCCCTGGAGCTGGTACAGTGGGGCGGGGAACCCGCTGTGATGCAAAGGGAGAGGTCATACAAGGGGCGGAGGCCCTGATTTTGGGGAGAGAGTCGGAGGACGTGGCCGCACCCAGGCACCTTCAGCTTGGGTGCCGGCGTTCCGGTGTTCGAGGCCTAGGCGCCCTTGGCCTAGCTCGAGCAGAGATGGAGTCCATCCCAGGCACCTTTAGCCTGGGGTGAGGTACTATGGCAGATGCCTGGGGCTCAGTACCTTCGACTGAGTTCCGCGAGGGTGAGAAATCCGAGGGGGCCCTAACGCCTTGGGTGCCCGTGTCTGAGTTCGTGAGGACTGGTGCGCAGTAACTTCTTCGAAGAGTCCGGCGCAGCATCGCTGGTGACGGAGAGGCCTCCACTTCTCCCTTGGACGGATTTCTTCCCCTGACAGGGGCAAAGTGAGAGAAGGTAAATTCACATTCTAAATTACCTAGTCAGTGGCAGTGACTATTCACCACTGGTGACAGCACAGTGGGCAGCAGCAAGAAGGGAAAGGATTGTGCCTCGATCTGTTCCCCCCATTATTCAAAAGGAGAAAGACTGTTTTGTTGCTTGGCAAGAAGAATAAAACTGAGTTGTACCTATTCACTGTGTGGAACTTGGGTTACTAAGCAAAGGAGCCAGGGACGAAGGACAGGACTTGGCTCTAGGACACCTACACAAAAGCCCAATCTCTGGCCTTCACCTCCTAGTTACGGGAGGACATGGGCCGTGGTGTGTATCATCTCTCTCTCCCAGGTACCCCTAGACAACAGCCATATAACCGATAAAGCAAGGGAGAGAGGTGAGGCCGCTACATAATCATTTATAAAAAAGGGATTTATTATGTATTTTTATATCTATGCAAAACTGTTTGCCTTTCATTTCTATTTTAAACTGAATATGTTGTTTACAAGGTGATCGCTTACAATCACTTTAAAGGACAATCATACTTTTAGTTTACTCTTGACGTAAGCTAAGCAACAAAAATTATAAAACAAAAATTCATGATATTGGAGTTCATCAGTCCTTAGATGGGTTGGCTGCATTTGTTTTATTTATTTTTACTTTCATCTGGTAATTCTACCTATATCCTGATCTAGGGTGACAAAGCTCACTCACCCTAATGTATCAGGACATCAGAAACAAGATAGATCTACAGAAACCTTCTCCTTCTCTACGCCATGAAATAGAGGGGAGCAATATAACTGTAAAATAATATAACTGATAAGCATGCAGCACATTTTTAGAGTATAGGAAGTTACAACCTGGCCTGCAGCAATCTTCAAATCATCCAGAAGATTTTGGAGAAATTTTGGACTGCAGCTTTCAGAATCAGGTAAGTATACTTCTAGAGCAGGGGGAGTGGGGATGGTTACTTTTATTAAAGTGGAACTAAGGGGAGTCAGTCATCCCGGAACACAGAGTCTATACCAAATATGCAAGCTGAGCTGCACATGCTGGAGAACCCTGTAAGCAGGCAGGTAGGTTTATTTTATTTGCATGCCTCTTCTGAAATAAAGAGCCTGCCTGCTCTTAGTTTGTGACAGTGAAACTTTAGTTCCGCTTTAAGACAGATGGGCAAAAAAAGATAATTGTACCTTCTGAAAAAATATAGTTCTAATAAAATTTTGTAAATCAGCTTTCCTTAAAGTGGTTGTAAACCCGGAAAAAAAAAAAAAACACCTGCAAGACAAAGACATAATGAGCTAGTATGACTAGCATACTAGCTCATTATGCATCACTTACCTTAGATCGGGGCCCCCGAAGCCGTCCTTGTCTCCCCCTCCCAGCCGCAACCATCGCTCCACAGATACCCGGAAGGTTACTTCCGGGTATCGCCGCTTCAGCCAGAAGCGGCGAAGACGTCACTCTGTGCATGCGCGCGGGAGCCGACAAATCCGGATTTGTGAATGGGGATTAACCCTGTGAATACACCGTTGTCTACGGCGAGCATGCGCCGTAGACATCGTGCATGTATTCTTTTGCAAATATCTCCTAAACCGTATAGGTTTAGGAGATATTTCTTGCACCTACAGGTAAGCCTTAATCTAGGCTTACATGTAGGTGCAAGTTGCATAAGTGGGTTTACAACCACTTTAAAGGGGTTGTAAAGGATCATTAAAAATAAAAATAAAAAAAAAATAACAAACATGTTATACTTACCTCCACTGTGCAGTTTGTTTTGCACAGAGTGGCCCTGATCCTGCTGTTCTGGGGCCCCACTGCAGCTCTCGCGGCTCCTCCCCGCAACAGCTAACCCCCTCTGGGAAGCTCTCTCCTGAGGGGGTTATCTTGCGGGTGCGCTCCCGTGTCATACAGTCGGTGTCCATAGATGCTGAGTGTATGACTCGGCCCTGCCTCCTGGCGGCCGCGTCATTGGATTTGATTGACAGCAGCTGCGCTGCTATCAATCTATTCAATCAATGCCAAGACTCCGTGGAGACGAGGACGCCGGGGGACGCGTAGAGCAGGTGAACGGGCTCAGGTATGTAAAACGGGGGGGGGGGGCTGGGGGGCCGTGACAGCCTGGTGTTTTTTCACCTTAATGCATAGGATGCATTAAGGTGAAAAAACACGAGCCTTTACAACCCCTTTAACAACAAGAGACACCCAGCTTCCAGAAGGCGGTGTATACCTAAACTAACTTAAAGCTACCTTGGCTTGGCTTGGAGCAAGTTATATGTTAAGCCCCTAAATACTGGTGCAATGTGTAACCTATCCTTTAAAAACAGATTTTTTTACTTTTTTGTTCGCTCTATGATATACAAAAGTAAAGACCTGACTTCAATTGATTATCTCATTATATGTATTGTTCAGTGTATAGATATTCTTTATCTTTAAAAAAATGATTCTGCTTATTTTAGTTTGTATGTTGAAAAAATCAAAACAAAAATTCATAATTAAATTCATAACATATGCGTTAAATTCTTACCCTTATCTGCAACAATGCCATTGACCCACGTTGCAGCAGAACTAACACTTTTGCTGTCTGAAACATCCAAAATCACAGTTTGTAATCTGCTGGAGCATTCTTTCTTTAACTCACTAGCTCCTGTGTTTGTCAGACAAGCCGCCAGAACTTTCATTCCGCGATTATCCAGCTGTTTTGCCAGCTTATTCCCAAATCCTGAATCACATCCAGTGATGAAGACGTATTTGCCTGTCATGTTCTCCAGTATCTGGCTCTGTCTGTACCATCTGTAAAGGAGGAGCAGACCCAGCACCACCAGCAGAGGAAGCCACATTTTCTCTAACATGGTAGATAAAGAGTGCATTTTAAGTTAAAGTGGAACATTACCTTATATAAAACAATTACAACAAAAGCACTAAGCTGCATTGATGGGCAATGGTGAGGCTGAAGATGGGCATTGATCAGGCTGCATTGATGGGAAATTGTGAAGCTGCAGATGGGCATTGATCAAGCTGCATTGATGGGCAATTTTGAGGCTGCAGATGGGCATTGATCAGGCTGCATTGATGGGCCTTATTTTGCTTCAAAGTTCTTTATTTAAAATAAAAAATAAAAAATCCTGAAACTTCCCTCTTAAAATGAAGGTGCGTGTTATACGCCTGTACGTGTTATATGCCGATAAATACGGTAATTCTAACTGGTAACTGTTAAACATTTTTAAACATCGCCTATGGAGATTTCTAAGTACCGCAGTTTGTCGTCATTCCACGAGTGCGTGCAATTTTAAAGCGTAATATGTTAGGTATCTATTTACTCGGCATAACATCATCTTTCACCTGTGGCGGCTGGTGCTGTATATTTGGGGGGGCGACAAACAAGACACCGGTCAGTTGGCCCCGCACTTACAACGCAACCACCCCGGCCGGTCGACCCCACACTTACCCCATCATCTAGGTCACGGGCAGCTTTGGCTCCTTCCTGCGTCTCCTCCTCCTCTGTGTATGGGACTTCACAATGGCTTCCTCCTCACCAAAAATGTTGCAGGAGGTGCCAATCACACAAGCAGGAAATTACGTTTCTGGGGGTGTTCTGTATACCAATGGTGTACAGAATGCCTCTAGGTTGCCATATTGTAGTGAGTGACTGGGGGCTCAATGAGCAGGGATGAGCCGAACACCCCCCTGTTCGGTTCGCACCAGAACCTGCGAACAGACAGAATGTTCGCGCGAACTTTAGAACCCTATTAAATACAATGGACTCGAACGTTCGAAATCTAAAGTGCTAATTATAAAGGCTTATATGCAAGTTATTGTCCTAAAAAGTGTTTGGGGACCTGGGTCCTGCCCCAGGGGACATGTATCAATGTGTAGCGGCCTCACCCCATCTCCTTTCGCTAGGGGTATGTCACATGACAGGGTGAGATGCGCTACGGCCCATGTCCTCCCCATGGCTGTGGGTGAGGTGAAGGCCAGTATCAGTATCTTCCTCGGGCCAATGTGCATTAGTCTTAAAACTCAGTCCTGCTATGCTGGAATCTCCCTTGCTCCCATTAACCAGAGTCCATACACCGATCACAGTCCAACTCTTGCTTTATTGTACGCTCCACAATAAACAATGTCTTAATAGTCAACTGGTTGGAACATTATTATAACTTGATACGATGGGATGATCAGGCTGAGGCACTATCCTGATTTCAGTCTAAACCCCTGTGCTTTGACCAGGGGTTGTAGCAGCTTTAAATGGCATAGAACATAGAACTTGTGAGTCTCTACCAGCAACTCCATAGAACATAGAGGGGAGTACCTTCGGTGCCCTGCGGCCCCTATCAGGGGAAGATGTCCCTCTAAGAGAGTTACCGGAGGCCCATCCGTCACCGGGTTGATGCTGCTCCGGGTCTCCGGACTGGTAGCCTCCCCAGCCTCCTCACCTCAGATGCGGGTCCCCTCGCAAGGCGGCACCCTGAGATCACTTCGCCCTTGCGGGACCCAGTCGAAGTTACTGGGCCCCAGGCCTACGATATAGTACCTCACCCCAGGCTGAAGGTGCCTGGGATGGACCCCAACTTCATTCCGGTCAGGCCTAGGGCGCCTGGGCCGGAACCTTGAACCGCCCGCACCCAGGCCTAAGGTGCCTGGGTGCGTGAAGAGAACTCCTCCGAGAGAGAACGAACGAACCTCGTGGCGAGGGTGTCTCCCCTTTTTATCTCCCTCCATCAACACCACGGCGGGTTCCCCGCCCCAGCCGTACCATCTCCGGAAAGGGACAAAAAAAGGGTAGCACTGTGGCAGTGATTTTACCTTGAGCCTGCGGGTACACCGCCACCCACAGGCCAAGGTGAGTAATACACCACTCAATCCTCCACGAATTACCAAAAAGGGGTCCAGAACCTTTCCTAATTATACACCTGGGTCACACTACCTCCAGGTGTACCCCAACTAAATTTAAAGACCCCGCTACACATGCAAAAAAAGGTTTAAAAAATAGACGTTTTTACGGGAGCAGTGATTTTAATAATGCTTAAAATGAGCGGACCTGATGGGGAACTTTAGAAGGGGCGGGTCTATACATTTAAAACACTGAGGAGGAAGTTCCCCATCAGGTCCGCTCAGGCAAAACCAATGACGGACAGCGCTGGACATCGGATCGCCGCGGGACACTGGATTTCACCGCTGGAATGTTTTTTTTTATTATTATTTTTTTTTAATAAAGGACTTTTTCAAGGTGTTTGTGTGTTTTTTTTGATTTTTTTTTACACTTTCTTCGTGAAATGGTAGGGGTACAATGTACCCCTTACCAATTCACATAGGGGGGGGCGGGATCTGGGGGTCCCCTTTGTTAAAGGGCTCTTCCAGATTCCGATAAGCCCCCCCGCCCGCAGACCCCCACAACCACCGGGCAAGGGTTGTGGGGATGAGGCCCTTGTCCTCATCAACATGGGGACATCCTCCCCATGTTGAGGGCATGTGGCTTGGTACGGTTCAGGAGGGAGGGGGTCGCTCTCTCATCCCCCCCTCTTCCCCTGCGGCCGGCCAGGTTGCGTGCTCGGATAAGGGTCTGGTATGGATTTTTGGGGGGACTCCACGCCATTTTTTTTTTATTTGGGGTGGAGTTCCCCTTAAAATCCATGCCAGATCCGAAGGGCCTGGTATGGATATTTGGGGGAACCCCACGCCATTTTTTTTTACATTTGCGGCAGGGTTCCCCTTAATATCCATTCCAGACCTGAAGGGCCTGGTAATTGAATTCTGGGGGACCCCCACGCTTTTTTTTTTTATCAATGACTTTTGTATGTATTTTGGGGTGTAATTCCACATATAACCATGGCATGTGTGAGCAATATATCATTTAGTGACAACTTTTTGTAATTTTTTTTTTTTTTGTCATTATTCAATCACTTGGGACAAAAAAAAAAATATTCAATGGGCTCAACAGGCCTCTCAGCAATTTCCTTGGGGTGTCTACTTTCTAAAATGGGGTAATTTGGGGGGGGGGGTTTGTGCTATTTTGGCATTTTATGGCCTTCAAAACTGTGATAGGTAGTGAGGAGTGAAATCAAAAATTTGCGCCCTTAGAAATCCTGAAGGCGGTGCTTGGTTTCCAGGGGCCCGTACGCGGCTAGGTTCCCAAAAAGTCCCACACATGTGGTATCCCCGTACTCAGGAGAATCAGCAAAATGTATTTTGGGGTGCAATTCCACATATAACCATGGCATGTGTGAGCAATATATCATTTAGTGACAACTTTTTGTAATTTTTTATTTTTTTTTTAGTCATTATTCAATCACTTGAGACAAAAAAAAAAAAATATTCAATGGGCTCAACATGCCTCTCAGCAATTTCCTTGGGATGTCTACTTTCCAAAATGGGGTCATTTGGGGGGTTTTGTACTGCCCTGCCATTTTAGCACCTCAAGAAATGAGATAGGCAGTCATAAACTAAAAGCTGTGTAAATTCCAGAAAATGTACCCTAGTTTGTAGACGCTATAACTTTTGCGCAAACCAATAAATATACGGTTATTGACATTTTTTTTACTAAAGACATGAGGCTGAATACATTTTGGCCTAAATGTATGACTAAAATTGAGTTTATTCGATTTTTCTTATAACAAAAAGTAGAAAATATCATTTTTTTTCAAAATTTTCGGTCTATTTCCGTTTATATCGCAAAAAAAAAAATCGCAGAGGCAATCAAATACCATTAAAAGAAAGCTCTATTTGTGGGAAGAAAAGGACGCAAATTTCGTTTGGGTACAACATTGCATGTCCGCACAATTTACAGTTAAAACAGCGCAGTGCAAAATTCTGAAATCACCTCTGGTCCTCTAGCTACCAAATGGTCCGGGGCTTAAGTCGTTAAGCATTATTAAAATCACTGCTCCCGAAAAAAACGGCAGTTTTTAAAAAATGTTTTTGCATTGATACATGTCCCCTGGGGCAGGACACGGGTCCCCAAACACTTTTTAGGACAATAACTTGCATATAAGCCTTTATAATTAGCACTTTAGATTTCTCCCATAGACTTTTTGAATTTGCCGCGAACACCCCAATTTGTTCGCTGTTCGGCGAACGAGCGAACAGGCAATGTTCGAGTCGAACATGAGTTCGACTCGAACTCGAAGCTCATCCCTATCAGTGAGTGAACATCTACCGTGGGATACTGTGAGATAAGTAAAGGACTGTTCTGTGTTGCCAAGAGTTAAGCACAACTACCATTAGTGACCGTTACAAGATTAGTTGCCATAGGAAACAGCGATCCTACCTATACAGAAGTGTCATCCGGCTGGAGGCTTTACACTGTATAGCTGTCTACCTATAGAAGTCTTGGAGTCTGCCGTTGCATCTTCTCAAGGGTGTCCTGGCCCTAACCCTCTCTCCCCCAGTTCTGTTAAGAGACAATAAATCTCTTGTTCGCATTCCAAAAATTACTGGCACCCACCATTTCTTCTTGCATCACACCCACCATGCCTGGTAACTCACTCTACAAGGAAGGATGTCAGCTCTTCCTAACCCTTGAGGTCATCATTAGGCCTCTGGGGCCCCGGGACCTTGCTACATCATGGAATGTGCAGGGCTTACGGGACCCATTGGAAAGATCTATGATTACAGAAATTATTCGTAAATATCACCTAGGTATTTATGGTTTTCAAGAGACTCATCTTACTAGAGAAGCTGTGTCCTGTATACAATATGCCTGGGTGGGCTGGTCCTATCACTCCACTTACTCCTCATTTTCTAAAGGGGTGCTTTACTGATACATCGCTCCCTGGTATTTTGGGAAATAGATGTACTGGTGGATAGTGATGGGAGATATATATTTTTGAATTGTCAATTGTATACGATCCAAAGTGTTATAGCTGTGGTTTATACTTTCAGTCACTGACAGCAAAATTGCTAAGCGGAAGCTGAATGGGGCCAGAACATACACTATATTGCCAAATGTATTGGGATGTCTGCCTTTACATGCACATGAACTTTAATGGCATTTCCAATCTTAGTCTGTAGGGTTCAATATAGAGTTGGCCCACACTTTGCAGCTATAACAGCTTCAACTCTTCTGGAAGGCTGTCCACAAGGTTCAGGAGTGTGTCTAAGGGAATGTTTAACCGCTAGCTGACAAGCCGCCGCAGTTATACTGTGGCAGGTTGGCATGGCTGCGCAAATCGTCGTAGCTGTACGTCGCTCCATTAAGACGTCATAGCAAGCACACGTCCGCCACGTGTCCCCGGAGCCGATGCTCGTGCCCGACAGGCGCGAAGTCTGCTGGGCACCCGCGATCGCTCGTGACAGAACGAGAACGAGGATGTGTGTGTGTAAACACACAAATCCCGGTTCTCTCAGGGGAGAGGAGACAGATCGTGTGTTCCTACTAAGTAGGAACACCGATCAGTCTCCTCCCCTAGTCAGACCCATCCCCCTACAGTTAGAACACATCTAGGGAACACAGTTACCCCTTGATCGCCCCCTAGTGTAAACCCCTTCCCTGCCAGTGACATTTATACAGTAATTAGTGGCTATTTGTAGCACTGATCGCTGTATAAATCAGCCACTGGTCCCAAAATAGTGTCAAAAGTGTCCGATCTGTCCGCCGCAAAGTTGTAGTCCTGATAAAAATCGCAGATCGGCACTATTACTAGTAAAAAAAAAAAAAAAATTATAATAAAAATGACAAATGAATCCCTTATTTTGTAGACGCTATAATTTTTGCGCAAATCAATCAAAATATGCTTATTGCGATTTTTATTTTTTTACCAAAAATATGTAGTACAATATATTTTGGCCTAAACCGATGAAGATTTTTTTTTTCTTGGATATTTATTATAGCAAAAAGTACAAAATATTGTGTTTTTTTCAAAATTGTCTGTCTTTTTTTGTTTATAGCGCAAAAAATAAAAACCGCAGAGGTGATCAAATACCACCAAAAGAAAGCTCTATTTAAGGGGGAAAAAGGACATACATTTTGTTTGGGTACAACTTCGCTTGATAGCGCAATTGTCAGTAAAAAGAGACGGAGTGCCGTATCGCAAAAAATGGTCTGGTCAGGAAGGGAGCAAATCCTTCCGGTGCTGAAGTGTTTAAACATTCTTACAGAAGCTCATCAGGCAGTGATGTTGGACAAGAAGGCCTAGCTCACAGTCTCCACTCTAATTCATCCCAAAGGTGTTCTGTTGGGTTGAGGTCAGGACTCTGTGCATGCCAGTCAAGTTTCTCCACCCCAAACTCGCTCATCCATGTCTTTATAAACCTTGCTTCATGCACTGGTGCGCAGTCATGTTGGAACTCGGAAAGGGGCCATCCCCAAATTGTTCCCACAAAGTTGAGAGCATGACATTGTCCAAAATATCTTGGTATGCTCTATCATTTTACGTGGCCTACCACTTTGTGACTGAGTTGCTGTTATCCCCAGTTGCTTCCACTTTGTTATATTACCACTAACAGTTGACCGTGGAATATTTAGTAGCAATGAAATTTCACAGATGGACTTATTTTTGTTACTTCTAGTACATTAACGCGCCGTAAATTCATCTCCTGAAGGAGCTCTTTTGGGAGCGAAACATGTCGAGAAAAAACGGTTTTGTACATGTACTTTCTTAGAAACAATTAAATCTGTTGGATATGTAATATCTCGTGTTTTTACTATTTTTGTAATAAAATTCTGTTCTATTTTTCTACATTTTTTGTGTTGATCAGTAATTTGGTCGCCATTTGTTTTTGACACCGGTAAAATCCCTAGGCATGTGACCTCATGTCCCTCCTTTTCCTTTTCAAATGCAGCTACTGTGCCAAACGCAGCCACTGTAATCATAAATTGCTGCCACTGTGCCCCATCAAATGCTGCCAGTGTGCCAAACAATTGCCGCTACTGTGCCCCATCAGATGCTGCCAGTGTGCCCATCAATTGTCGCTACTGTGCCCCATCAGATGCTGCCAGTGTGCCGATCAATTGCCGCTACTGTGCCCCATCAGATGCTGCCAGTGTGCCCATCAATTGTCGCTACTGTGCCCCATGATCAAATGCTGCCAGTGTGCCAATCAATTGCCGCTACTGTGCCCCATGATCAAATGCTGCCAGTGCCAGCCAGTGTGCCCATCAATTGCCGTGACTGAAGCTGCCAGTGTCAATTGCCGCTATTTGTCACCTGATCTGACTGCTCCGGTTCCATTTGCTCACCTTTTAATATGGACTCTCTGTCTGGTCTGGTGGGATAAGCTGGTCTTCTCTTCTTTGGTTCCCTGGTTCAGGCAGGCATTCGGGGCGCTCGGACGGGAGGAGGAGGAGGAGCCTGGAGGAGGTCGGAGATGTCGCGGCCCCGGGCTGCAGCATAAAATGCAGTGTCTGCAGGAGGTCGGGACCGGGAACAGCTGAGCCGAGCCGTGGATCTAAGGCACTGGCACCGCAGAATGCTGCCGCCCCGCCGACTGCGCCGAGAGGTCACTGGACTACTGGAGGAGTGGAGGTGGAGGTCGGAGGACTCGGAGTCAGTGGTGAGTGACTGATGCTGCTCTCTCTGCTGCTGCTGCGGCGGCCGGAGGAGGAGGAGAGGAGGTGGGTGGGGAGAGCGCAGTGCAGCACTGGGTAAAGGCCGGCCGCCTCCCTCTGCTCTCTCTGCAGATGTGACGTCACTGGTTGCTACACGCCAAGCGGGGCGGCCCTAGCAACCAGTTTGGCAATCTATTATTACGGTGGCAGCCAGTCCTTAATTCATTCCGGGACACTGTATTGTCCCGGAATGAAGGTACCCGGTACACAAATATAAATTACGGGGCAATCCGGGATACATGGTTACCCTATATATGACACCTAGTCGACTTCATGCTATCTTTCCAGATGCGTCAGAGTATTGCTGGCGATGTGGTACAGATAGAGGGAGGATTCTGTATATATTTTGGACGTGCCCTAAGTTGATTTCTTTCTGGGCAATGGTTCAAACGATTGCCCAGAAATTTACAAATTTTCAAATTCCGAATGACCCGATGTTTTTTTTATTATGTAGCGGGTATTTGAATTATGTGAGGACTCTGGTGGTGTGAGGTTCCTTGGGGCCCCTGGGTGGCGCTGTTGCCTTGGGCCGGAGTTGAACTTACACCGCAAGCTGTGCCTTTTTGTCCTCCCCTGGAGCTGGTACAGCGGGGCGGGGAACCCGCTGTGATGCAAAGGGAGAGGTCATAAAAGGGGCGGACACCCTGATTTGGGGGAGAGAGTCGGAGGACGTGGCCGCACCCAGGCACCTTTAGCTTGGGTGCTGGCGTTCCAGTGTTTCAGGCCTAGGCGCCCTTGGCCTCGCTGGAGCGGAGATGGAGTCCATCTCAGGCACCTTTAGCCTGGGGTGAGGTACTATGGTGGATGCCTGGGGCTCAGTACCTTCAAATGAGTTCCACGAGGGTGGAGGAATCCGAGGGGGCCCTAATACCTTGGGTGCCCGTCTCTGAGTTCGTGAGGACTGGTGCGCAGGAACTTCTCCGAAGAGTCCGGCGCAGCATCGCTGGTGACGGAGAGGCCTCCACTTCTCCCTTGGACGGATTTCTTCCTCTGACAGGGGCAAAGTGAGCGAAGGTAAATTGTGCCTCGATCTGTCCCCTCATTATTCAAAAGGAGAAAGACTGTTTTATTGCTTGGCAAGAAGAATAAAACTGAGTTGTATCTACTCACTGTGTGGAACTTGGGTTACTAAGCAAAGGAGTCAGGGACGAAGGACTGGACTTGGCTCTAGTACACCTACACAAAAGCCCAATCTCTGGCCTTCACCTCCCAGTTACGGGAGGACATGGGCCGTGGTGTGTATCATCTCTCTCCCAGTTACCCCTAGACAACAGCCACATAAACGATAAAGCAAGGGAGAGGGGTGAGGCCGCTACAATTACATATTACCACTATCCCAACGAAAACATAAAAAATCTGTCCTATGTCACTTACTAAATGCAGCTAAATACTGTATACCTTTGATGTGGAAACAGCAGAATCCACCGACCACAGCATTATGGCTGAGGAAGGTGGAAGACATTAGAAAGATGGAGGACCTGATATTGACAGCAACTGATAGACAGGAGATATATAAAAAGACATGGACCTCTTGGAATTTGTTTATTAATTCAGAAGAGGGTAGCTCCATGGATATGAGTCTGAGTTAAGAGATATGATGGATGTGCGATCGAAGAGACATCAGATGCGATACCAAGCGCCATTTGATCTCCCATTCTGTAAACACTGTTATAGTATGTATATGCAATTCATTCCTTAAAAAAATTTAATAAAATCATATTTGAAAAAAAAAAAAATGGTCGTACTGGAATTTACCATAATCTTCTCTTACATTGGCTATTCTCTATATGTTATATAGTCCTTTTGCTTTTACTATGCAGCAAGAATTGTTAAATGTAGCTCGTTCATTCTTCATTGTACTACACTACATATCAGAATTTTTCATTGTCTATATTCTATATGTGACCTGTACCACATCATTTCAATATTCAATGTTACCAGCTGTTAACTTATGTTCATCTTTGTTTTACTGTTGATCATTTTCAACAGCTTTGTACTGTAAATTTACACTTAAACTTCCAAATAAAACTTTTGTAAATAAATAAAAAAAAAACTTTAATGTTATACTCTTAACAACATGGTAAATTGGTATATCAACTTTTTTGTCTGCATAGATAGTATACTAAGTTTATTGAATTTTGTTACTTCTTTTAATACACTGTTCTTATCATCTATGCAAATATTGAAAAAATCCTAAAACTGAGCATAGGTGTATTAAATGATATAATGATTTTTCTGGTACAATAAAAGTAGTCATGTTCCTGTAAATAACTGAAGTGAAAGCACAAAGAAAAACTGTCTACTTTCTTCTATGAAAGTGCAAGTGTCTCAAACCATATGAAATAAAATTACGGTACCAAAATTCTATACATACCTATAGTGTAGTAGCCACATACCTGGTTATTATTTTCCCTGGGTTAGCAGGTTAACCTTGGTGTTACCCACTGCTGCATAGAACTGTGTGAAAAAGGGAAGGTGAAAACATATATCCTATGCCAAATGTGTTGGATCACACTTGACTTTTTATCAGGGCATGTGCAGACTGGCATTAATAAATGTTTGATTATAGACCTCTTATTTGTGTAATGCAACAGGTCGGTGAGAACATAGGAGTTTGTACAAGACTGAACATAAATTTCTTTACATTTAGAAAATATATTTAATTGCCGAAAGCTGTATTCCACCAAACCATTTATTCAGCCTTTAAATGAGATTTCCCACATCCCACACTTTTTACTCCAGAGACTATGACCATATACACAGTATATATATATATATATATATATATATATATATACAGTGTGTGTATATATAAATATATATATATATATATATATATATATATATATATACAGTGTGTGTATATATAAATAAATAAATATATATATATATATATATATATATATATATATATATATATATATACAGTGTGTGTATATATAAATAAATAATATATATATATATATATATATATATATATATATATATATATATATATATATATATATATATATATATATATATATTCAAACAAGGATTGCTGCAGTTAAAATTTATTCTGAGTCCAAAAATAGACAGAGGTTACATGTTATGTTTCAAATAGCTATCTTGTGGGCAAAGTATAGAACACTCTTTCTCAGGCTAGAACATCATGATGCTCTAGCCTGAGGAAGGGTATTCTGTACTTTGGAGGAATGCTAGCTATTTGAAACATAACATGTAACCTTTGTCTATTTTTGGAATTAATCATTTTTAAGTGCAGCAATCCTTGTTTGAATTCTCTATATATGACCAGTGGGACGGTCTGATTGTTTTTTCACTTTATCTGAAACCATTGTGCTGCTCACTGCACCTATCTTAAATATGTATATATATATATATATATATATATATATATATATATATATATATAAACAATTGTATGGATTGCTACCAAATGATCTAGTTTAGCCACTTAACCTCTGGAAAGTTTTACCCCCTTCATGACCAGGACATTTTTTGCTATTCAGCACTGTGCTACTTTAATTGGCAATTGCTCAGTCATGCAACACTGTACCCAAATTAAATTTATATCATTTTTTTTTTACACAAATACAGCTTTCTTTTGGTGGTATTTAATCACCACTGGATTTTTTATTTTTTATTATATTATTATTTTTTCCTCGTTTTTGTTATAAAACTATGCAAACAAATATATTTTTTTTTCAAATTTTGTATTTATAAGACAGCAGTTTCCAACAATGTACAACATTGCAGTAAAACAACAGTTGTAGCTCCCTCTACCATAGGTAAGTGCTAGGTAAGGTTTTTTTTTTTTGGTGATACCTGCCAGTCAGGTAAATTTAGGCAGGCCTATGCTAGGCCTGCTTGTTTTGATCTGGGGGGAAGGGAGTGGTTAGTGTAGCAGTGGGTGTGACCACCTGCCCTTTAGTTCTTGGGCGCCTCCCCTGCTTCCAGGGAGAATTTTCTGGAAGAGGGGTAGGGCTGGGGACTTGAGTGACAGGGAGTTCATGTGAGGAGCCCTGACCAATCCACAACTGGAATTGGCAGGGGGCAGGCCTCCTACATAAACTAAGCTCCGCCCCCATCTGGGGGGGTGCAGGCCTCGGCGGAGGAGCTCTGGAGCTGGGAGGGAGCCTCTCTTTACATGGTCATAGAGAGGTGTCCTGGAAAAGAGGAGCTGGAGAAGCAGTCGGTACGTACGTCCAGGTAAATACTTCATCAAGGGCAGGAGGAGTTCGGTGAGCGAGGCACAGTGGATATCTGGAAGAGGGCAATTAATGGTAAAATTACTTGAATCCAAACTGGGTATAATTACTAAGCTGCTGAAGGTCTGATTCGTCAATATATGACGGGATCCTCCCGATAGACAAAAATTACTGTAGAAATAAATATGGATTTGGGACATAAAGATGTCACAAAAATAAAGTCTGAGGATGAATCAGCCACAGAGAAACATCAGCAGTTTAAATAGACTTTATTAGTGAATGCATACAGGTATAGTATCAAAAAAGGTGGGGGGTGGGGGGGGGGGTCTCCCTAGGTAGCTGACTCAACCATCCCAGGAAGAGTGTTCCTCCAGAGTATCTAAATCAGTGAAACATACAACAAGTAACACAGTAAAAATACAACGTTGTGTATAAAATGTGAAAATTGGATGGAAGACTACCTCTAAAACTAGCTGAAAATGGTATATGAATATCCCCTATGGTCCGGACCAATATAGTCCTAAGCTATGACAGAATTAATGGCACTACCCGGGTCTGGATACTAAAATGAGAAATGTCCTGCACCTGGGATTCACACACTAGATGGCTCAACTGTAGGAGAGTTCAAAGCCCAAAATATGATAATACTTTAGGAATAGTGTGGTCCCATAGGATAAGTATAAAGCAAGCGGATCACTATAAGGTTGCTGATGAGTGGTGTAGTTAATAATGGTGTTGATTGCACTGGATTTCAAAGTAGCATCGTAAGCAGTCTTAGGTCCGAAATGCTAGAAAAAAGCATAAATGCACCAACTGTCTCTGATAACCAACACTGCACTTCGTATATAAGACAAATAGGATGGGTCATGCAGGCCTCTCAGGCAATCTCATGCAAATGTGCTTACCCTTCCTGGCGTCCGGGAGCTTGTGATTAATGTAGAGAACACCCGTCTGTATAATGCATCAAGATGATCGGGACGCCCAGAGTCTCCTGACTGGCAGATCTAGTTAGCTGCAGGGGGGTCCTGACTAGAGACTGTTAGTCTTTTGAGCAGATCCTCGCAGGGGAGCTGTCCCGGACCTTGCGCTCCAGGCTCCCGGCCGGCAGCCGTTCAGGCCGTGTGCGGTGAGCCGAGTCACGTGGTCCACGCTGCGTCGGTTCAGGGAACCTTGGTGTTGTAAACAGTCTCATGCAGAGTACCAAGATGGTGCAATAGTACATACAGCCACTGGGGGCAAAGAACCTTGAGATCCAGGCCGTTCTGATCACATAGAGCATAGTGGTGGGGATTCAGTTAGGAGGATAGAAGCCATCCAAAGTGCACAGCACCTCAAAACATCATCAATCCTAAGGAGAGGCTCTACTTGATTCCGAAAGCCCCTCGTACCCCCACGATCTATTATCTTCCGAAACTGCAGAAGGATCCTATCTGCCCCCCGGGACGTCCCATAGTTAGTGGGATTGATTCTATCAATGCCCTCTTTTGTTAAGGATTCTAGGCATATTATTAATTTATTGTCTGGGATTTCTCCAAAAAATGGTATATGGATGGTGACGGTGGATGTAATGTCCCTCTATACTATTATTCCGCATGAGTTGGGGTTTAATGCAGTGCAAGGTTTTTTGGAACAGGATTCCGACCTTCCTCAGAAACAGGTGGCCTTTCTTATGTTACTATTAAGATTTGCTGCCTCTTCAAACTATTTTTGGTTTGACAGCCATTTTTACAGACAGGACACTGGGGTAGCGATGGGGGCTAAATATGCCCCCAGTCTGGCTAATCTTTTTATGGCTAAGTGGGAGGAGGATGTAATCTATACTGGAAATATACCACAATTGGCCCTTTGGGCCATGTATATTGATGACATCTTCCTCCTATGGGATGGCCAACACCAGGATCTTGTGGAGTTTATGGAGTCCCTTAATTTAAACCAAAGAGGGATACGTCTCCAATATGAGGTGAGCCAGGTTGAGGTTCATTATTTGGACCTCAAGGTTGAGATCAAGGACAATTCCTTTGTCACCTCCACCTTTTTTAAGGGGACTGACAGGAATTTATTTATTCCAATGGGTAGCTGCCATCATGACCCCTGGCTTAAAGGGGTTCCTAAGAGTCAATACCTCAGGCTACGCAGGAATTGCTCTGATCCACATTAATTTTTGGCACAGGCAGAGGTCCTCACTAATAAGTTCCTTGAAAAGGGGTATCAGAGGGATTTTCTGGCTGATACCCTTGAAACTGTCAGAGTTACTAAGAGGGAGGATCTATTGGTGGAGAGAGAGCCTCGTGACAATGGTCTAAATTCTCTGGGAGTTCCCTTTATCACGTCCTACTCCCTGCAACATAGGAGCATTAAGAATTTAATTAATAAACATTGGCATATTGCCACCACTTTAAAGGACATTCTGCCGGAGAGACCGAAGGTGATTTTTCGAGGGGTTCCATCTTTGCGTAATCAAGTAGCTCCCAATGTTCTTAACCCACCGGTTACTACACACATTTTATTTTGCCCAACTAACAGTATACTATAAGTGTAGGAGGTGCAGGGTCTGTTCCCTTAATTCATCCAGGGAGAGACGGGTTACAACCTTTATGTCCATTGTCACACAGAGACAGTTCACTATTAAACCCTGCATTACGTGTGCTACTACTGGGATGGTCTACATGTTGCAGTGCCCTTGTGGCCTGCAATATATGGGGCGAACCAAACGCCCCTTACAAGTCCACCTCAATGAACATATTACAAATATAAAAGTAGGTTTAAAAACCATTCGGTGTCCAAGCACTACCTTTTAAAACATAATAGAGATCCCTTTGGAACCCTCTTTTTAGGTATTGATAAATACAAGCCACATTGGAGGGGAAGTCTATTAGTCAGGGAGATCTCTAGAATGGAGATGGCTTGGATCCATAGACTTAAGACCTACGCCTCCTGAGGGTTGAACATAGAGACAAATGTTAATGCCTTTATTAACAATGCTTAGAGTGTCAGACTTGATGTGTGATGCTAGGATGGGTCTAATAGTTACATTTTTATTTATATATATATAATTTTTATATATATATTTTTTATCATTTTTTTATAATTTTTCCCTTTTTTTAAATTATTTAACACATATATAATTTTCACTAATTCTTTTTCAGCACTTTAACACTAGCATCAATTGCTATATTGTGGCTATATTCACATTTGCCATACTTACATTGGTATAAATTAATATATATATTATTCATTTAATTGTAATGTATGCACAATTTTTTTATATTATTATTTCACACGTGTATCATACTGCACATGGAGATCACTTGATATATAATTTTTAAAACACTTTTTTTGTGTGTTGATTCATTACACTTGGATCGTGCACGTATGTATCAATATCCTATTAGTATCTATCAATGGTCTAGCGGCGCTATCTGCCTTGGCCGTTTAGGTTTAACTAATTCTTAGTGAGTTAAATGGTCGTGAGTTGCTCTCTTTTGTATTTATTTATATTTTTTTTAAATTTTTAAGGTTTTTTAATTACAATATGTCGTAATTAGCTCTTATGAGGTGATACTGGCATCTATGCCCATAACCAATATGGCGCTTGTGATCTGATCCTCGTATCTCACAGCGAGGCTTGGTCTTTAAATAGTGGTGTGTCAGAACATCGCCCTATCCCCATTGAGAACGTCTGCTGTGACGAAACGCGTATGGGAACGACGTGCTGACGTCACCACGCTGTAGCAGAGGAGAAGGGCTTCTGTATCTTGCCGGCCGGCTAAACATTTTTATGAATTTTAAATCAACTTGATGTAAGTGTTCTACTTTTTTTACCTATTAAATTACCCTGTGGTGTTACACTATGGTCTGTGTTCCTTCCTTCCCTTAGTTCAAATAAATGGCCACATGTACTTTGTGATCGGGTGGAACGCAATCAAACTGGTCTCCTGCCTTCCGGGAATATCCTAATTCCTGGTGTAGTTCTGGTGTCTCCACACGCAAGCCAAAGACCGCGGCTGGGTTACAGCCGACTGCTCTCTTGGGCTTGCCTCTGGTAAGCGGACAACCTATTACGGTGGTGGGCACCTTTCATTTTTTGTGAATCACCGGGTGATGTGCATTTGAACTGTCTGCATATTAGGATCTCATTATCTGCATATCCATCATCCTATACTACCTATCTGGATAGTACTGTCTAAAGTTTGTGCAACATCAGTTTAGACTTTTGGGGTTTGGGTTTTGCATATTAACCTCTATATGCAATGTACATATCTGGACTCTGATTTTTTCATTCAATGCGAACATAATTGTGAATCCAGGCCACTTTTTTGTAATATGATTTTTTGGTTTGGTAGACAAATGTGTACTGTTTTTTGCATACCAGCCTCTGGATGCCAATCCTTTAATGTGAATGGACTTATTTGCGCAGCTCTCCATTTTTTAGCTCTTTGTTTGTGCTTATCCCACTAGTGCTGCTGCCTTTGTTTATATTTTTATATCTGTTTGTTTTGTCTGAGCACAGTTTTTCTTGTTTTAGGGCCAGAGGAGAGACTGTGGGGTTTGGTGTCAAATTGCTATGGCCAGAGGGCACAGGGTTTGCAAGTCGGACTGGCTGGGATCAGTAGTCCACCAACCATCTAATGCTGCTAAATAACTAGGCCATCAAGAAGGGGTACTGCAGGCCCCTGGCCTCTCAAAACTCAGCAAGTCTAACAGCCAGGGATTATTCAGAGTGATCCCTGGTGCAGTCTAAGATGATGGGGCGGAAAGACTAACATGGCGACAGTGAAGTTTGTGCAGGAGGAGAGAAGTTTTGGGAGTAACAGACTGCAGGAGTTTGTGCAGAGGAGGAGTAAAGTTGTGACTGTCAATGTTAGAGTCCACAATTTTTCTAAGCGCTCTATCTAAGATATGCAAAGCGCAACAGATATAACAATCCTTCAAGTGAAGATGGCAAATGTGATCTGTTCTTTGGGCATCCCATACCCTTTTCCCAACCAAATTATATTCAAATAAACAAAAACAAAACAAAAGCAAATGACTGTTCATTGTCTACTGGAGAGTGATGTATGGAGGTCTGGCAGCAGGGTGAACATGGTGGATGATAGTAACTAGTAGCAACCACCCACTACACAGTATTACAGTGAAAAGCAATAAACCACCCTAATGGGTGTATCCAATTATAGGCTTCCAGCCTACTGTCATGGCTGGGTTCAGCCCTTCCTTCTCTGTGCTGGCAGCTCAGCTGTCAGCTAATTGCCGGCTTCCATCTCTCCACAGTGATCCACATGTTTTTGATCCGCTCGTCAGCTCTGCCTACTTAAGGACTTCCAGTTCATTTGATCTTCGCCTTCGCCTGTGTTATAATCACAAGAGACTTTCTCCTGCGTTCCAGTTGAAGACCTGCTTGACTGCTGTTCCCTCTGGCTATGGATCCTGCTTGCTGTTCTTTTACCTTTATCACTGGCTTCTGGACTTTCTCTTGGCCGACTACCCGATCCGGTTAATGAACTCTGACTATGTTTTGACTATGCTTACTCTGTTTACCTTTTTATCATTTATTATTAAACTAGTGTTATTTAACTGCACTTCTGTCTCGGTCTGATTCATGGTTTCTGACACCTACAACCTCTGAAGATGATAGGTATCCCCGAAAACTGAGGATTCTGGGTAAGAACATTATGCAGAAATCCTCCTCATGATTATGGACAGTGACGGCCACCGCTGTACCACTTTTTTTTAAAGAAAAGAGATTAGACGGGGAGAATTAAAATGGATAGACTGCAAACTCCCAATCTCCTTAGATGTGAGAAAGGACACTGTCTAACAGCCAGCGGGACTCACAGTCATGCGGCGTACACACAATCGTTTTTCATGCCATTTTTTTTACCGATGTTTTTCACGTAGTTTTTTTCATGTTTCCTCTCAAGCCTGTCTTGCGTACACACGATCATTTTAAAAAACGTTCAAGCAAAGCGCAGTGACGTACACCACGTACGACGGCACTATAAAGGGGAAGTTCCGTTCTAATGACGCCACCCTTTGGGACGCTTTTGCTAATTTCGTGTTTACCGCGTGTTAGTAAAAGTTTGGTGAGAGACGATTCGCGTTTTTTAGTCTTCGTGCTTTGAAGATCGTTTTGTGGAGTTCAGTTTGTGCCTGTGGGTTCGTATCTGTCTTGCAGTGCTTGTAGTCAGTTCGTATCTGTTTATTCAGTGCGTTCTTGTCTGCTCGTTCCTGTTTTTCAGCTTGTTCTTCATAGGCCTTGCTGTTCTTCCGTTCGTTCTTCTAGTTCATTCTGAGCTGCCGACCGTTATCTAGCCATGTTGCGGCTACGTACTCGTCGTAGAGTTCGTGCTGTAGTTGGTGCAGGGGTTCATGCTGTATCCCGACTCCAGGCCATGAACAGGGTGAGGAGGAGTTCATGGACCAAGAATTGGTTGCTCCAGCGGCACCAGTTCTGTCATATGCCTTTGTTGCGGGAGATCAGGGAGAATAATCCTGAGGACTACAGGAATTTTCTCAGGATGTCTGACCCCGTATTTCTGCATCTGTTGGCTTTGGTGTCCCCCTACATTACCAGGCAGGACACCATTATGCGTGAAGCCATCAGTGCTGAGCAGAGGCTCATTGCCACGTTGCGATACCTGGCGACTGGGAGAAGCCTGCAGGACCTAAAAGTTCTCCACAGGCATATCCCCCAGGCTCTGGGTATCATTATACCAGAGACGTGTTCTGCCATCCTTCAAGTTTTGCAGGAGGACTATATTAAGGTAAGTGTTCTTATTTCAAACATCACATTGTATGTATTTCTTTTTTTTTTTGGGGGTTTATTAGCAGTCCCTAATTCCCATGATTCTTAGCTGCAGGGAATGTCCCCTTTCTCCACATGGTTATTTATTTTTGGGAATGTTTTTATTAGGCCTACATTTAAATTTGCCTTACCTAACCTCTCCAGCATGCTATCCTGGGGCCATACCCACCTTGCCTAGTCATTTCCATGTATTTTAATCTATGCTCCATCGTAGTGCTACAGCCTACATTTGTGATCTCCCCAACTCATCTTCAACCCCCCCCCATTTTTTTGGGGGTTTGTTTTTGGTTTGTTGTTGCTTACTAATAATGTTTTAATTTTTCGGTTTCTCCCAATGTTGGCCATGAATGGTTTTCTTAAATCTGCTTTCAATGTTTCTGTCTCAAAGTATTAATTTTTTTTAAATTTAATTCCACAGTTCCCTTCTACGCCACATGAATGGCAGAATGTGGCATCTGAGTTTGCCCAACGATGGGGGCCATCGACGGCAAACATGTTCGGGTCGTCCCACCACCCCATTTGGGATCCTTTTATTATAACTATAAGGGGTTCCACAGCATCGTCATGATTGCCTAGGAATGTAACATTTGTCCTAAATTCAGACAGAGTGCTCCAGCCTTCATTTGTGATCTCCCCAACTCATCTTCAACCCCCCCCCCATTTTTTTTTCGCTTTTTTTGTTGCTTACTACTAATGTTTTAATTTTTCTGTTTGCCCCAATGTTGGCCATGAATGATTTCCTTTAATTTGCTTTCAATGTTTCAGTCTCAAAGTATTAATTTATTTTTGATTTCATTACACAGTTCCCTTCTACGCCACATGAGTGGCAGAATGTGGCATCGGACTTTGCCCAACGATGGAACTTTCCAAACTGTGGAGGGGCCATCGACGGCAAACATGTTCGGGTCGTCCCACCACCCCATTCGGGATCCTTTTATTATAACTATAAGGGGTTCCACAGCATCGTCATGATGGCAGTGGTGTCGGCCACCTACGAATTCCTCTATGTGGACATTGGCAAGAATGGCAGGATGTCTGATGGAGGAGTCTTTGCACAGATGGAGTTTGGGGAACGGCTCCTTTTGGATCAGCTGGCCTTGCCACCAGCGGAGCAGAATGTGGAGGGACTCCCATTTGTCTTTGTGGTGGATGAGGCGTTTGGCCTGGGTCCCCATTTGATGAGGCCATTCCCGCAACGCACCCTCACCCCTGAGAGGAGGGTGTTCAACTATCGGCTGGCCAGAGCAAGAAGGGTGGTGGAAAATGCCTTTGGCATCATGGCCAGCCGATTCCGCCTGTTCCTCACCTCCATCCACCTTGCCCCTTACAAATGGCACCATGTTGTAATGGCTTGTTGTGTACTCCATAATTATCTCAGGGTGCATTCAAGCAATTACCTGACTTTGACTGGGCCTGAGGCCTCATTATTTGAAGTGGAAAATCTTGTGGCCCTGGAAGCTGGCCGTCCAGGCTTGGCCCCCCAAACCGGACGTGAGGTCCGTCAACAATATGTCGATTATTTTGTGGGTAGGGGGGCCATTGATATGCCTGATGAATTTTAACCTTATTATTTTAAAAAATAAAACCTTTTTTGGAGAAAATATTGTTTAGGTGTTTTCATTTAATATTCTTTTAGGTTTCTCGTTGGTTTACCTAATGCACTTGTATTGCCATGTGTATTTTGCATTCTTAATTAGCCTTCATTGTCAGTGTAAACACAAAACATTGTTTAGCTCACTTTGCACCACATTTACATAATGAAGCCACAAATTCTGCTTAAGAAAATACCTTTTTTAATTATTTTTGAGGAAACTTCCTTTGAAGTGTAGATGTTATTAAAATATTTTGGGGGTTAAAACGCATGAACAGCCATGTGTAAAAAAATTAGCAAATAAAAAAACCTGAAAATGTAAACATGTACTATTCATTATCAAGCTTAAAGTGGAGCTCCACCCTAAATTTTCACTTTTGTTAATCGGAACCCTCCCCCCCTCCGGTGTCACAATTGACACCTTTCAGGGGGGAGGGGGGTGAAGATACCTGTCTAAGACAGGTATTTTCACCCACATCCGGGAGTCCTCTCTCAGAGAATCTGCGGGAGTGACGTCACTTCCCCCAGACTTCCCGTAGTGTTCTGGGAGACACTCGGCTCCCAGAACACAGGAGGACGAATCAGAACGGCGCAGCGCGACTTGCGCATGCGCCGTAGGGAACCGGGCATGAAGCCGCAGGGCTTCACTTCCTGGTTCCCTCAGCGAGGATGGCGGAGGGAGCAGCAGAGCGACGAGCGGTCGCTCGTCCTCTGCTGCGGACGTCGCTGGACTCCAGGACAGGTAAGTGTCCAAATATTAAAAGCCAGCAGCTGCTGTAGCTGCTGGCTTTTAATATTTTTTTTTCCGGCGGAGCTCCGCTTTAAAACAAAAACAAACCTGCCAAAACACAGCAAGTTCAACGTTCTTTTGTGTTCAAACATTATACACGCCCAAGCACAGCCATTATTTTTTGTAGCTTTTCCTCAACCCGCTTGGTATTTTGCCTGATCTCTATCAAGTCTCCCTTTATTTTTTCAAGGTCACGATAGCAGACCATGAGGTATTGGATCAGGATCTGGGCACTGTGATGTGTAAACTTTTTGGGGTCTCCGGCCAGAACTGCACCTAAACAAAAAAAAATCATGTAGTATAGAATATGTAGGCCTACATCTATTAACCTGCATCTGTCTGGTTTGACACTGACCTCTTGTGGTGCCACTTTCCACTTCCACAACTTCACGTTCCTCTCCATCATGTGGTTCTGGGGGTATTGTTGAAGGTGTTGGATTTCTAGGCTCATCTGACGTAGCTTTTTGAAGCCCTATGGAGATTGCAATAAAAGGTAGAGTTTCATTAGTAACTAATAATTTTTTGGCCACAAAAAAACAAGAAAAAGAGATTTCTAAATATTATTTGGAAGTGTGGTCCATTTTTAAATGTACCCTCAGTGACAACCGGAACACATGATTGGATACATTGCCCAAACCAGAGCATATACTTTTTGAAACAAAGTTTGACACATTGTAACACCCCAAAGTATATACACAGGATCACCTGTGTGTGACACCCTAAAAATTTAGGGGTTTGGTCCCACGCTTGTACTACTGCGTTCAGATGTTTAAGCAGCTGCTTAGCATTCTCTCCCTTAACATTACAATGCCTACCCTTTTTCCCCAAAACAAATGTGATTTGGATTCTAAATATAAAGCAAATTGTTTACCAAATTTGCTCCCCAAAACCCCCAAAAAATTGTGTGTTCACACTGGATGATCCAAAAGCATCGTTTTAGGAACTGGACGGAGAAAGAGGTTTACTACGTCCGTTTAGTGTGCGGACGAACATGAAAGTTCATGTCTTTCACTGTACTATATCAAAGTCTAAATATACACAACTTAATACAAGTAATAATCTTTAGCAGGGGAAATGAAGAAAAAGTACTTACTTTTTCCTATAACTTTCTTGATTCTTTTGTATTGGTCGGGCTCCCGCAACTTCAGATCAGACCATCATTTTCTGAGCTGTTCCTTCGTTCTGCACACCCCGAATTTTTGGTGAAGAGTTTTGACCACTTTGCCCATAATTTTTGACTTGACAAGATTAGGTCTTTTATATGGCCCATGCTTGGCATCATAATCCTCCCTCCTCAAAATGGCCACCATCTCCACCATTTCCTCGAATGACATGTTGGATGCCTTATATCTCCTGGATCGGGATTTGGGCTCCTCTGGAATTTCCTCCTCTGTAGAGGTAATCTCAGCCACCTGTGTCTCCGCCATGTTGTTAAGCACTACGACGAGCGAGAAGGGGCGGGGAAAGTACAATCTCGAACGTCGGGGGCGGGGAAAGCGTGCAGAGTTTCACGCATGCGCAGTGTATATCAAGTGAAGATCCATGTGTCGAAAATACGTTCATTTGGCGGGAGAGGGAGTTAGCAACGAACGTGTTGACCAAGGTACATAAGTTTTTAAGGATTTGGGTTTTATCAGAGGAGGAGATTTTGGGCTTGAAATTCTGTCAAAAATGCTGATTTGATCAATGTTGCCTGAAACATATGTATTTTCTTGTTTCTTGATTTTACAGAGAGAATGAATAGTTTCAAGAACCCTGACTTTATGGGGGAGTTCATTGATAAATGGAAAGACCTCCCTATCCTTTGGCAGACAAAAAGTGGTGCAAATAAAAATAAAGTGGCCAGGACAGCAGCACTGGAGAGCCTGCTTGCATTTGTGCAAACCCAGATACCCACAACAACTCTCCAAGATGTGAAAACCAAAATTGCTACCATCAGGGGGACATACAGGACCCAGAGGAATATGGTCCTGACGTCCCAGAGGTCAGATGCTGCAGCAGATAAGGTTTATAAACCCAGTCTGTGGTACTACAGCAAGTTATCTTTCCTAGATGACCAGCTGGAAGTGCGGGAATCTCTCTTCACCCTTCCCCCCAGAGGTCAATCCAGCCTTCCTTGTAGCCAGCCCTCCAGCCTTCCTTGCAGCCAGCCCTCCAGCCTTCCTGGCAACCCTGCTCTGGCTTCCCCTGAGGATCAAGATGAGGTCCTTGAGGAGGCAGATTTGGATATATGGAGCCAGGTAAAGTATTGATATCTACATTTATATGTTACAAAAGTGATGATTTTAAATTGATGTTTTAGTATTGTTAGGTATTTAATGTTAAAAAAAAAGAGGATTTAAAGAGCAAGATACAGTAGTGGTCAAATTTGATGGGGACAAGGCAACAATATCAGGAGGCGGAATCTATGCAAAATTAATACCTTTTGACATTCAATTCAAAAATGTCTGGAGGTGAACAATGTGTGTGATTGATGGTGTCAAAAAATAAAGAATGTCCCTTTCTTTTTTTACAGCCAGAGCTGAGCCAGGAAGAGGGTGATGTTGGGGACCAGGAGGAGGCAGGGCCCAGTGGCACACAGGAGGAGGCTGGGCCCAGCACAAGAGCCCAGATGCCTCCCCTGATAATGAAACAACGAGGACCAAGGAGAGCTAGGCAGGTGGAGGAGGAAACAAGAGCCTTTCTAAAAGAGGCTACTGTGGCCCTCAGAGAGGCCCCCTCTGCTGAGGAGGGCTTTGCCGCAGTCCTGGCCCATAAGTTAGGCCAAATGGACTTGCGGCAAAAGCTCTATAGTGAAAACCATTTGCTGAAGGTGATTAACAAGGTGTTGCTCGGTGAACTGACCAAGTTCACCGACATCACTGAGGTTGTCCCTACTCCTCCACCTCCTCCTCCTCCTCCTACTACTCCTCCTGCCACCTCCTCTCCTCCTGATCCCCAGCCTCCGAGGAAGCAACCAGGGAAGGCTGCAGAGAAGGCTGGAGAGAAGGCTACAAGGAAGCGAAAAAAATAATGCCTGCTGTAGTACCACAGACTGGGGACATATATGACTTATCTGCTGCTGTTCCTGACCTCTGGGAGTTCAAGCCAAGATTCGGCTCCTTTTTTTTTCAATTAAATAGTTTGGTTTTGACATCTTGGATGGTTGTTGTGGGGTCCAAAGGATGCACAAATGCAAGCAGGCTCTCCAATGCTGCCTTCACGTTTAATTTGTAATGTACCTAAATAAAGGATTCTTTTTTTTTGCTTCAAATACTTGACTATGTGATTTGTATTTCAAAAGAGACTTTGCTAGGGAGTAGGCAGGGACATTTCAAATAATATTATTGGTATTAACAAGGGACACAAACCTCCTTGAGGCAAAATGAGACAAATTTTGAAGGTTGGTGTGGTAACTTTACACACCAATAATTTACGCAAAATCACCCAAAAAAAATAAAAGAAGCCTACATATATCAAAGAAGCCCATCAAAAATAATAAAGCTAACTTAATTACTAAAAAAAAAAATTAAAAAAGAAAAAAAAAAAAATTTAAAATTTTTTTTTTTTTTTTTTAATTATTGTGATCTTTACATTTAGTTATGAATTTATGAAGGAGATGTGGCTTCAAAAGAATATTTTACAATCATTAGATCAATTAGGAATTACTTAAGAACCTAGTTTGGCATAACTCTCAAATGTCATTAGCAAAAGAAGGTAATTATTTAAGCATTATCAAAAGAAGAACGGAATGCGCAGCATTAAAACGATGCTATTAATTCCACCGTGACGAATGTGCCATCTCCATTTCCAACGCTAGTTTTACCAGAACGAGCGCTCCCGTCTCATACTTGATTCTGAGCATGCGCGGTTTTTTTTCACGTCGTTAAAGCATACACACTATCGTTTTTCACGTCGTTAAAAAAAACGACATGAAAAACGACGTGAAAAAATAGAGCATGTTCGAAATTTTTAATGGCCGTTTTTCACGTTGTTAAAAATGCTCTGGAGCATACACGTGTAGCGCTACCCCCAGTTAAGAGAGCCACTGGTATTGATTTGGGCCCTGTAGTGCACCGCTGTCAACCCCTGGCAATCGGCTCTAACCTCCCGTGGCACAGCTAGTAAGGGGAGATAGGACCGCGTGACCGCAACTCTAGGTGACGCAGTCCTATGGCAAACACACACAGTGATATACTTTAAAATTTCTATTAAAGTAAGTGAAACTGACACCAATGTACTTGACCCAGATATTTTACTGAGGCTAATGGGCAAGTAATAAACAACAGTATAACAAGTTGCAGATCCCTAAAATAAACAGTAATAAAGATAAACAGAGTAATCAGAATAATAAAGTATTGCTATGCAACTCTAGTGCTGCCCTTTTACAGCTACTTCCCCTCATGGGTAGACTAACACCTAGCAATGTCTACCTATGCAGTCAGGCCTGACTGATCTAAATGGAAGCTCAGTGAAACAATATTCGCTAGCAATCTTTCGGTGGTGCACTTGAAGAACAACTTTGTAATCCCAACGAATAGTAAAGATAAAGGATCTGTCTTTAACCACTTCAATACAGGGCTTTTTGTACCTATTCAATACCGGGCCTATTTTGGCACTTCTCTCCTACATGTACAAATCATCATTCTTTTGCTAGAAAATTACTCATAACCCCCAAACATTATATATGGTTTTTTAGCAGACACCCTAGGGAATAAAATGACGGTCATTGCAACATTTTTTCTTGCACAATATTTGCGCAATAATTTTTCAAACGCCTTTTTTAAAAAAAAAAAATGGTTTCATGAATTAAAAAATAACAAAACAGTAAAGTTAGCCCAATTTTTTTGGGAACATATGAAAGATAATGTTACGCCGAGTAAATAGATACCTAACATGTCACGCTTTAAAATTGCGCACACTCATGGAATGGCGCCAAACTTCGGTACTTAAAAATCTCCATAGGCGACGCTTTAATTTTTTTTACAGGTTACCAGGTTAGAATTACAGAGGAGGTCTAGTGCTAGAATTGTTGCACGCGCTCTAACGCATGCGGCGATACCTCACATGCGTGCTTTGAACGGCGTTTACATATGTGGGCGACTTACGTGTGCATTCGCTTCTGATCGCGAGCTACCGGGGGCGTTTTAATTTTTTTTTATTATTATTTATTTATTTATTTTACTTATTTATTTATTTTTTTACAATGATTTTACATTTTTTTTTTTTATCACTTTTATTCCTATTACAAGGAATGTAAACATCCCTTGTAATAGGAATGTGTGTGACAGGTTCTCTTTATTGAGAGATGCGGGGTCAATAAGACCCCACATCTCTCCTCCAGGCTGGAAAGCATGAGATCAGTGAATTTTTTTTCACTGATTTCATACTTACAGCCGCAATGGCGGCTTTGTTTACATTTGAGGACTCGGGCGTGACGTCATCACATCGCGCCCGGGCGTCCGACGATCATAGAGATGATCATCACGTGACTCCACCAACGATGCCGGAAGATCCGCTCCGGGTCCCCGATCGCACGGGGGAGCCCGGAGAAGCACCGGATGGCGGCGGGAGGGGGGGTGTCCCCTCCCGCCGCCTATAAGAACGATCAAGCGGCAGAACCGCCGCTATGATCGTTCTTATGGTGCACAGAATCGCCGGCACTTTAAAAGGATATCTGAATGATGCCTCTAGCTGCAGGCATCATTCAGATATCCCCCTACAAAGCCGAGGACGTCATATGACGTCCACCCAGGATGGGAGATCCCATCTGTGGACGTCATTTGTCTATGGCTGGGTAGGGAAGTGGTTAAACAGCTCTCACCACCCGGACAAGTCCAAGTCCGTTTCCTCCACCGATTCGTCTAGGAACAGGAATCCACCGACATCCAAGTCTTCAATCCTTCTGGTGTACTGCAGCAAGGATGAGAAGATGTCTCTAAGGTTCTGCTAGGCTGGCAGAGGGCTCTTTGGAAAGGAGCACAAGGCCCAGGCTTCAGGCCTTGTGCATGCAGCAGTTCAGCACAGAGATCCTCTTGCTAGGAGAGGGGGTGTCCAAAGAGACCGAACAAACTCCACCTCCCCTTTATAAAGTCTGCCCCAGCAGTCTCTGTTCTGGAGCAATGCACCTGGGTGCTGCAAGATGTACTGGGAGATGTAGTCTCTCTCTCCTCTGCTTTCACTTCCATAATGTCTCTTTACTTCCTCCCGACTCACCTCTCACCTGGAACTTCTTGTCTCTCTGCATTAAAGGGGAACACCCCGCTACACACACGATCGGTTTTAATGGCCATTTTAAAAAATGGCATTTTTAACGGCATGAAAAAGGATCGTGTGTATGGGGCATTAGAAGAGATTTTCTTTTTTTCAGAATATATAAACATGTTCCATAGAGTCCACATTTTAGTATACACATAACGTTTGTGTTGGTTTGTCAGTACAAGATTCTCCATTGAATTCAATTCCTCCACCTTGCGTAGCCAGAACCCAATGGATGAAGGTTGCGGATCACTCCACCTAAGGGAGATACTTGATTTAGCAGCATTAAGAAGATGACACAGAAGTGATCTTTTGTAGATTTTGGGTGTGGTATATTAGTAACATGAAGAAGAAAAAATGCCGGATCATCCGGCGAATGGCACCTCACTGCACTGTAAAGTAGAGCGTAACACACAATGTACCACAGCGTATCACAACACACATACTATACATCTGGTGACCAGATCATTCAGATCAGCATTTAATTACGTAGGTTGTCCCAAAATAGTACAGAGGTTGCCATCCAAAGATGCAGTTTCATACACACAGACAATACTGTACAGGCTCACTCTGGGTGGTATTTTTTTATTTATTGCTGAATAACGTGAAACAGGAGAGCGGTTCAGGATACTTCAAAATGATCAATAGGAGGGCAATCTTCTAGCACAGATCTCTAAGGGCTCGGTCTATGAAAACTGATGGGAGATGATGGGAAAATGTGATACCAGTGTTGTGAACAGGGCACATAGAGAACAATTGTTTTTTTTGTGCCCTTGCAGAACGCGTGCAGAAAAACTGCCGTCTCTGAACCATGATGTGAATGAAGCCTTAAGGTGCAGACTAGGGATGCACCGATGCCACTTTTTTAACACAGAGTACGAGTACCGATACTTTACCTCAGGTACTCGCCGATACCAATTACCGATACCTATCGCCTAGGAAGAGGGGTGGTTTGGGAGGTGGCGGTAGTTTAGGGTGGGGTGAAATAGGGATTGTGGGGTGGAAGAGTTGGGATGGAAAAGGCTGTGATAACTAGGGGAAGATGGTGGGGATGGGAGGGTCATTGGGAGACAAAGGTGGCAGCTGGTGGGCATAGTACAGGGGGTTTGGAGGGCACAGTTCAGGCACATTACATGCAGAGTGCAGGCACATTACATGCAGAGTGCAGGGTTCAGGCACATTACATGCAGAGTGCAGGGTTCAGGCACAATTCATGCAGAGTGCAGGCACATTAAATGCAGAGTGCAGACACATTACATGCAGAGTGCAGGGTCCAGGCACATTACATGCAGAGTGCAGGGTCGTACATGCAGAGTGCAGGGTTCAGGCACATTACATGCAGAGTGCAGGCACATTACATGCAGGGTCTAGGCACATTACATGCAGAGTGCAGGGTCCAGGCACATTACATGCAGAGCGCAGGGTCCAGGCACATTACATGCAGAATGCAGGGTCATACAAGCGGATTGCAGGGTCATACATGCAGAGTGCGGGGTCAAGGCACATTACATGCAGAGTGCAGGGTTCAGGCACATTACATGCAGAGTGCAGGGTTCAGGCACATTACATGCAGAGTGCAGGGTCATACATGCAGAGTGCAGGGTCCAGGAAAATTACATGCAGAGTGCAGGGTCCAGGCACATTACATGCAGAGTGCAGGGTCATACATGCAGAGTGAAGTGTCCAGGCGCATTACATGCAGAGTGTAGGGTCCAGGCACATTACATGCAGAGTGCAGGGTCCAGGCACATTACATGCAGAGTGCAGGGTCATACATGCAGAGTGCAGGGTCCAGTTTTCCTCCACCACAACTTTCCACTGTTTTCTCATTCACATGATCCGCCATCCACCCCTCCTCAGCTCTGACTCATGCTCACCCCTCCTCTACTGCCTTCATCTTCTCCCCCCTCCCTTAAAATCGACACCGTGCACATGCCTTAAGCCCTGTACACACGATCGGATAACCTATGGATTTTCGTCCGATGGATTTGTCCATCGAAAATCCGATGAAACTGTTTTTCATCAGTCTTGCCCACACACCATGAGTCAAAAAACCGACCGTTCCAAACGCGGTGACGTAAAACACTCCGATGAGCCGAGAAAAATGAAGTTTAATGCTTCTGAGCATGCGTCGACTTGATTCTGAGCATGCGTGGGTTTTTGATCCGATGGACTTGCCCATAGACGATCTGAGTTTTTGATCGTTTTTTTATCCATCGGAAAAATTTAAAACATGTTCTATTTTTTAAAACCGATGGAAAAAAGACCGATGGGTCCCATACACGATCGGTTGGTCTGATGAAAACCATCCATCGGACGGTTTTCATCAGTCAAACCAATCGTGTGTACAGGGCTTTAGAGTTGTTGTACTAATGTGAAGTACCTGGCCGGCTCTTGCAACAGACATCCCCTACTGCAAGCTTCCTCTCCATGGCATCCAGGCATCAGGGTCAGGTCAGAGAAAGTGCATAATACCTTCTGAGGCCCCCTCCCGCCCCTGACCGTACTAGCTGGGACGCTGGCATCTCCCTTATCACTGCATGCAGGGAGACAAGCGTGTCCAGTTCACGTCACTTCCGGTATTGGGTTAGGGCATCGGAGCATTTTCGGTGCATCCCTAGTGCAGACACACATGAAAGTCCCACAGTATGTCTTAGGGCTCGTTCACATCATACGTGCCTGAAAACTTATGGGAAATGATGGGAAAACCGCACAGATTTCACTTGCAGATACATCAGTTTCACATCAGTTTACATCAATTTTCACGTGTGTTTCAGTGAATTTTTATGCCAGTTGCCATTAGTTTTCATGCTTGTCAGTTATGTGCCCTGTTCACACCAATGTTGATGTCATGTCAGTTTTTTTTCCCGTGCAGAAAACTGCACACATGTTGCAGATTCCTGCGCAGAAAAAAATCTGCACGTGATACCAGTATTGTGGTGTGAACAGGGCACATAGAGAACAATTTTTATTTTGTGTCCTTGCAGAATGCATGCAGAAAAACTGACGTCTCTCCACCATGGTGTGAACGAGGCCTTGCTCAAAATGTCCCAGGAGCTGACTGCCACCCAGCTACTACAGGTAGTTCTTTAGTGAGGGAGACAAAGGATCCTTTTCCAGACCAGGACTTCAGAACAATGCACTCCAGCCAAAAATCCTTTCACAATCTTCTCCAGATCCTCAGTCCAGCACCTGCTGAGGCCTAGACTGTAACTCTTGTCTCTCCCTAGCTGCTGCCTCCCAGGGGCAGCAGCACCTGAAGAACTGGATACCGCCTTGCAGAGGATGAACACTGCTCAGGCCTATCCAAACTCGTGATACCTCCCCAGACACCTTTTGGACACCTGCTCCCCAGGCATTGGCTGAAGTCTAAAAATGTTTACATAAATCAGGGGTTGATCCCCCTACTCTATGTTCTGGAAGCTTTTTCCAGAGGCAGACATGAGTAATAAACCACCAATTCCAGGAAAACCTTACCAAAAACACAGATCACCACTTCACAAAGTACACAGAAGCCAAAAATGAAATTTAGCCTTATCTTATGGGAGGAGGCTACATTTGGTTAAGTAGAACTTTCAGTCGAACTCCCCTTTCACCATCTTACAGGCATTGTGGCAGTGTGCTTTTAAATATCAAATAGAAACATAGGCATGCAGAACATACAGTTTTCAAGGTGACAGTGCTTTTAATGGTTAGTAACTCTGAAACACCCGCTCTGCAATGAAATGGCAAAAAAAGTGCTGAAGGAATGAAGAATACTGCATTATTGCAGCCAAATTTCTATCAGATCACTGTTCGACAGGAGTCAATTGAACAAGCTGGAAAACGAAACTTTTGTTGTAGGGGAGGGTCCCGCTGTCAGAATGCAATGGGGATGTTTGGAATCCTCAATTCAGCTTATTTGTGTGGATAGAAGAATCAGTTCTATTTTTTATCATTCAGCCCGCTAGCTGAAGGAAAAACAAATACTCATCTATGGTCAGTTTTATGCCTAGTATACATGAGCCGAATGTTGGGAGACATTCGCCAGTTCAATAAAAACCGGCCGACATTTGGCCCGTGTGTATGTCTGGAAAACCAGCCACCAACCGGCCCCCGATCAGCACTCTCAGACAATGGCTGAGAGCGCTGACTGGAGTGTTCTAAGGGGGAGGGGGGGTGTCGCCCCCCTGTCAGACAACAACAACTCAGCGGGGGAGATCCCTGTACTAATGTTGGACTGTTAGTACAGCGACTCCGACCGGAGCAGTCAGTTTTTTTGTCACTATTAGTGTGTACCAGGCTTTAGAATATAGACATTACAAACAAGAATGCTAATAAAAAAAGATGGCATATAGGCCTTATCTTTCATCTGTCTTGCCCCCACGCCTCCTCTCCCAACAGACACACATCAACACAGATCACCTCAAGCCGTTTAAGATTTGATAATACATAGTAATTATCTGCTAATAAAATGTTCACAATTGTATACAATTAAAGTTAGGCTGTGGCTCTTCATATACTGTGAAATCGCAGCTCTTACATTAGTGGGTGTAGCTGATATTGTTGGTGCCCAGTACCTCATAAGCCATGTTGCAGTTGCACCCTCTTCAGGTTCAGCAATTATATCTTGGTGTATAAACATCTGCATTCACTCCTATAACCCTTTTTGGCAATGTTTCTTTGCTGATAGCCAGATCAGTTGTTGATTGCACAACCAAAATAAAGCAAAGTTCAATAAGTACAAGCAAAGAACATACAAACACATTGCACAATTAATGTTTAATGAAAAGTGTACTCTAAAGTTAGGCTCATGTTCAGTGAAAGTTTCCAAATACCGGTAATTATTTTTTAGATCCAATAGGTAATCACATGAAATATACTAGAATTACTGAGGTGAGTTTTGTAAAACATACGGCAAAGTAGCCCAATATTTTAGAAGTCCATGATTCTCTAGAAAGTGTATTGCCCAGTTCTTGGTGGTACAGTGTGAAATATGCTGCCAGTCCATAAAAAGTATGTCTATTTTTTGTTGGCCCCTCTTCCTTTTTTTATTCAGACTAGATTCAGATAGCTGGAATTATTTACATAATCTTACTAGAAATGTAAAATCAGATCCCCTGGGCTGGTTTAGGCTGTCCCATCATTTGCAGAAAATCCAAAACCGCTGTGGGGAGGTAAGAGAGAGGCACTAGTATAAATTTGGCATCCCAGCCTGCAGAGTAACGTGTCCATGGGTGAACTGCAGTCAGTGCGTGCTTCATGCAGTTTGTAACCCGAGAAAGCTTTTTGGTGCAGAGTGGTCCGATCATATCAACAGAGCGGCAAACTAAAATATTAAATATACAGGTTATATTCACATAATAGAAAGATAAAATACATATGAATGATAATATATTATATATGATTATTGCAGGTACTATGATATCTACAATTGATAATAAAAGCACTTGAAACAGATAGTAAAATAATTAGTAGCCTCATGCTTAGGGGTTGATTTATAAAGAACTTGCATTTGCCCCGTGAAAGTGCTTGTACATTTGTTCTATGTTATTGGGGCAAAAAATTAATGTATATAGGCTATATCCTGTGCTGTTCGATTGTAAATCATTGATTTTAAATGGAAAATACAGCATTTGACCACTAGATGGTGCTAAGTATCATAGGAATTTCCTAAAATACTTATGCCGCGTACACACGACCGTTTTTCCTGACGAGAAAAATGAAATTTTTTAAATTGGTCATTAAAAACGACCGTGTGTAGGCTCCAGAGCATTTTTCTTGATGAGAAAAATGGGCATTAAAATTTTAGAACATGCTCTATTTTTTCTCGTCGTTTTTCACGTCGTCGTTTTTCTCGTCATGAAAAACGACCGTGTGTACGCTTTAATGACGGGAAAAAAAAGCGTGCATGTTCAGAAGCAAGTTATGAGACAGGAGCGCTCGTTCTGGTAAAACTAGCGTTCAGAATGGAGATAGCACATTCGTCACGCTGTAACGAACTGAAGAGCACGAGGCTGAGCGCGAATCGTCTCTCATCCAAACTTTACTAACACGAGGGTGGCGCCATCCGAATGGAACTTCCCCTTTATAGTGCCGTCGTACGTGTTGTCGAACGTGTTGTACGTCACCGCGCTTTTCTCAAGCATTTTTTTTCACGATAGTGTGTAGGCATGGCAGGCTTGAGAAGAATCACGTCGAGAAAAGCTTAGTTTTTTTCAATGACATTGAAAACGGCCGTGTGTACCGGCATTAGCTCCATTTAGTGGCCAATTGCAGGATTTTCTATTTAAAATCAATTATTTACAATCAAACAGCACATGATATAGCTTATTTACATAATTTTTTTGTCCCATTCACAAATGTATATGCCTTCTCACTGGGCAGATGAGTATGCAAATTTGTTATAAATCAACCCCTAGTGTGGTCCAGGCAAATAGCGAAATTAATATATTTATATGTAGATGAATAAATAAATTTATAAATCTGTTTCACCTGCCTATAAATTTATAATTCTGTTCATACAGTTCTAATGCCGCGTACACACGACCATTTTTCTCGTCTGGAAAACTGTCATTTTTTCACTTGGACGAGAAAAACGGCCGTGTGTAGTCTCTCCAGCAGTTTTCCCGACGAGAAAAGCGCAGAGAATCACAACGAGAAAAATTAGAACATGCACTAATTTTCCTCGTCGCGAATCGCTGCATTTTTTTCCTCTGCAGTTTTCCCATAGGGAAACACTGCTAGGGAGCCTACACACGGCCGGTTTTCTCGACCAAGAGAAAACATGTCGAGAAAAACGGCCGTGTGTAGACTGGGAAAAGGGGACCAAGCCGATCCTCGTTTTTCCCGTCGGGTTTCACGGCGGTGTTTTCACCGCAGAGTAACTCGGTCGTGTGTACGCGGCATAAGATTAACACAGCTATGAAACAATGCACAGCCTTGTCTGGGCGAAGCACAAGGTCTGATTATTCTTTGATGTAGTTAAGTAATACTTTTTTTTTTTTTTTTTATTAGATTGTATTTATTAGAAAAATACCTGTAATACTTACAGGTCTTGTTCATCCTCCAGCCTGTGACTGGACAGTAAAAAGAGAAGCAGCTCTCTATTGCTCTCTGCTCCTATCAGCATTTCCAGAATGAGAACCACACCATAACTGGCTCCTTGTGCTGCTTCTCTCTTTCCCTATTTGAGCTCTACTGTACAGAGGACTACAAGAGGCTGATGCCAGATTTAAATACATTAAATGATGTATTAATTTATACAAAGCTACATTAAAGTGGACCTAAACTGTATCTGAACACCACAAACTGAAATCACTATTTATTCACTTTTAGTATTCAACACAAACTTACCCATCCATTCATGTCTCTGTGCTTTATTTTGTTGAGAAATCCCCTTGAACCCCCCTAGCATTTCTTGCCGCAGGCATCCTGAGTAAGGGCAGATAATTCATGTAGCATTTACTTCCTAGAATCCATCTTCCCTTGTCTCAGGCATGCAGGCAGGATGGTGTGTTTGCTGAGAAAGCCCCTCTTCCCCTCCTCCAGATGAAAAAAAAAATGGCCATGAAGACTCCTGGGATGTATGACATTATTTTGACAAGAGTAAAAGAGAGAGCGCACCGGCCCTGGTGTGACACAGTTTATTAAAAAAGATATAGACAAATGAATGTAGTACACTCACATTGTGTAGATAAAAACAAGCGCATCCATAGAAGCTGTGGTTGATCTCCTGAGTCCAGAAATCTAAGCTGGATGTAAAGCGAATGTAAAGCGAACTGACAGTCTGTTACCGTTTAACATGGGAGTCTATGGAAGGGGTGCCCGGCTTTGAAAAATCGATGCTCCCCGGCCGTAGGTCGGACAACAAACTTTGCACACTTGCAGAAGAAGAGTGGGGCTACATGTGTGCCGAGTTTGGCTGGTACCGGGTCCTCAAAGTCCAGGAGATCAGGCGCAAAATGGTGACTTGAGTATAAGCCGAGGGGGGCATTTTCAGCACAAAAAAAAATGCTGAAAAACTCGGCTTATACTCGAGTATATACAGTAGTAAGTAATGCACTTACAAGAGACAAAGTTAAAACAGGCTCATCTGTATGTGTCGATGTGGTCCGGTATCCGAGACGGACGTCCACAAGTAGGCAGATGTTGGAGAGAGCAGAGACAACAGGCAACAAACAAGCCTTTCCTCCCTCGATGTCTCTCCGCTTCCGGTGACGTCATTTCCTTGCGTTCCACGCCGGCCCCGGCCAACTTCCTGGTGGCCACAGGACGGATTGCTGCTCTCTCCAACATCTGCCTACTCGTGGACGTCTGTCTCGGATACCGGACCACATCGACACACACAGATGAGCCTGTTTTAACTTTGTCTCTTGTAAGTGCATTTCACAGACTGGCGGTGCACAGAATTTGGATAGTCTGGGATCCTCTGCCACAGGACTCAACGCCCAAACTTCCAGCCAAGCAGTCAAGAGCCTTTAAGCCGACCCTGCAGACTGCAAGGCAAATTTTAGTTGTGGTGTATCCTTCAATAGAATTACCAGGCCCTCCTCAAGACACCAGCCTTCCGCTTGGTCTTTTCCAGGACAGGTCCTCCCCTGGCTTCCTCCATTGAGTGGATTCCTCCCTCAGGACGGACAGCACAGGATCACCTTCAAAGTACAGACCCAGTCAGCATAACTGGGCCTGTCTGTTAGAGTTTCGGCCTCGGACCAGCATGGTTCAGAGGCAAAGAATCACACAATACCCCCTCACGCCAGGAGGGCCGTGAGGGGACGAAGGACCCCAAAAGATGGTGTCTGCCCCTTAAGTACCCTTCCCCAGCATGCTCAGCAGGTAGACCATGTCCACTGAACTGTCTCCGGGGGAAGGTACCCAATACACTCTGGCTTGTCAAACTTCCACATTGGCCTGAGGTGGTAACGCCACCTACAGGCAACAATGGGAAGTTCTCCTCAACACAGCCATAGCCGTAACAGAGGCTAATTTAACATTAATTATGTACATCTGAGCCTAACTACTGGCTCAGATACCTTCTAAATTGAAGCATAGCGCCCAGTCATTGGGAGCAGGGCGCTACATCTGAATGATGCCTGCAGCTACAGTCATCATTCAGATATCATTATTTCCAGCCGGCATTTCTGTGCACGATAAGAATGATCATAGCGGAAGTTCCGCCGCTTGATCGTTCTTATAGGCGACAGGAGGGGACGCCCCCTCGCGCCACCCTCCGGTGCTTCTCGGGGCTCTTCCGTGCCATCGGGGACCCGGAGAAAGATTCGGCCGCCGCCGGATGACGACCATAGAGATTTCCGGCAGTCATCTCTACAGCCCCGGATGTAAAGAAAGCCACGATCGCGGCTGTCATCATGAGATTGGTGAATTTTTTTTCCGATCTTATGCTTTCCAGCCTGGAGGAGAGATGTGGGGACTTATTGACCCCGCATCTCTCCATAAAGAGGACCTGTCACAATAGATTCCTATTACAAGGGATGTTTACATTCCTTGTAATAGGAATAAAAGTGATCAAAAAAATGTAATTGTAAAAGAAAGTGTAGCGGATCCTCACTCTCCCTCTTGCCTATTGAGAATGTCTTGTGTCTAGGGGTATCTGGGAGAGGAGAGTGCAGGAACACCACGCCAAGCTCTCCCCTTGTGTGTATAAGAGGGTTGAACAAAGTTAGTTGATTTACCTCCCGGGTCTGTCCACTGCATACGAAGCCTCAGTTGTTCCATGGAGACGTGTCTGCCAATAATAGAGCCCCACACTAATCGAAAGTCCAACACTCCTTTATTTCTCATACAATATGGTGAACACACTCAGTTGAACTTCCAATAACAGACGAACATGGGGGTGTGGGGACGAGTAGGCCCAGGCACAACTGAACTCTCCTATTCCTTTTTTAGCGAATAGGCCTGGCGCACGGTCTCTGCCACCGACCATGAGTTTTGGTCTCTGCCACCGACCGGATGAACTGTTGAGGCCCCTGCCACAGGCCTAATAGCAGGCCCCTGCCACTGACCTGATTGAAATAGCTGGACCGCTGCCACTGGTCATTGAACGTGGACTGAACTTCTTCTTTGAACTTGGCCCCTGTTCGGGAAAGATATCCCTCCGGGCGGTCTCCAGAGGTTCACCCGGCACTGGCAATCTGCTGCACCAGGTCTTCGGGTGAGTCCCTCCTCCGGTCCCTTACGTCTCTGGATTCGGGTGCCCCACTCCCGGGGCCCCCTAGGATGATCCCTCCCTCGCGGGACCCAGCGGAAGGTACTGGGCCCCAGGCCTCCGGCTGAGCACCTCACCCCAGACCGAAGGTGTCTGGGATGGAACACAAACTCCAAGTGTCCAGGCCTAGGCCGCCTGGACACCGACCGCAACCGCAGCCTTCAGGCTGAAGGTGCCCGGGACTCCAACCTCGTGGCGAAGATGTCCGCCCCTTTATACCCCCTCCCAGCAAGCACGGCAGGTTCCCCGCCCCGCCGTACAACCGCTGCGAGAGGTCACAAAGGGTACGGCACTGCAGCGATGGTTCAACCCCGGCCCAAAGTGACAGTGCCACCTGCTGGGCCGCAGGAAACTATGCATCACTGGTGTCCTCACCAGTTTAAAAAGTACATACCCGCTACACTAGTGTAAAAATAAAACAAATTAAGTAAAATAAAAAATAAAATTGAAAATAAAAAAGTGTCATAATTGGCCAGGTATGGAAGTGGTTAATAAATTTTACTAAACATATTACACTTAGGTGGCGCTTCCTGTGTTTTCCCTCTTCTCATCTTGCTTACAGAGTTGGCTTTTCTCTGAGGACAGCTGCTGCCTACCACCCCCTCTCTAGAACTGTTATTTCTTTATGGACTGATGAACTTTCATTGTTCATATATTGCCTGTTGTATCTCTATATGTACACAAGTGTTTGCACTTACAGTTCCTTGCTTGTCATTTCCTGTCCTGATGTGATAGCTGCAGGGGGAAACCCCTGCTGATGTCAGCTGAGAAGAGGAGAGGAGGGGAAGAGACTGGCGGGCAGTCACGTGAGCGCCAAACGGTGCTCTGAAGTAAGCTATTATACCGCATATTTTTATAAATGACATGCACTGCGGAGCTTACTGTTATATATCAGAGGGAACTATAGAAGACAAAAATGTTTTTTAGAGCAGGAGGGGGAGAGGACAGAGGGAGATACAGGAGAGCAGGCTGCGGATGACACGTACGCTGACTCCGGTGTCAGAGCTCAGCAGCCCTGATAGATCGGAGTCAGCGCAGAGGGGAGGGTAAAAAGAAACTGGCAGGATCAGCCAGGTATTTCAGGTGTTACAGGGGGCCAAATGACACAGCATATAACGTATAACGTGTTAAGGGAACAGGATTAAATATTTTTTTTTGGGGTTAACAAACGCTTCAAAGTGATAAGGTTAATTTTTTTTTCTTTAAAATAACAAACATATCATACTTACCTCCACTGTGCAGTTCGTTTTGCACAGAGTGGCCCTGATCGTCCTCTTCTCTTCTGGGGTCCCTCGGCGGCTCTTGCGGCTCCTCCCCGCAATATATAACCCCCTCGGGGAAGCTCTCTCCCGAGGGGGTTACCTTGCGGGCGCACTCCTGTGTCATACACTCGGTGTCCATAGCCGAGAAGCTGTGGAGAGAGTGATGCGGGATCGCACCCACAGCAAGGTGTTTTTTCACCTTAATGCATAGGATGCATTAAGGTGAAAAAACACAAGGGTTTACAACCCCTTTAATGTTAATTGAGAGAGCTTACTTCTGCTTTAGAATGATCTTATGTATCTGCCCGGAGTTCAACTATATATTTTTAAATTTGCACAAGTAATTCCTTTGGATTTATATTTCAGCATTACATAGGCCTAAACTTCAGAAAAACCTGGGGATACATTAATGTTTTAATCTCTCACTTGATTTCTTTTTCCCCACATAAAAAGTTTTGGTATTCAGCCACACATATTTCCCAAAACGTTGTAAAGTTACCTTTGTGTATAATAAGAGCTTGCAGTTATCATAAAGATTTATTATGACCCCCTTAAGCCAAGTACACATTAGTCGTTTTTTTTCCGTTAAACCCCACGGGAAAAAAAAGAACTGACAGCTTCGGTCGGAGCCGCTGTACTAACCATGCGAGATTCGTTCAGCGATCTCCCCTGCTGAGCTGTTGAGTTCTGACAGTGGTACGGCCCCCCCACCCGAACACTCCGATCAGCGATCTCTGCCATTGGCTGAGAGTGCTGATCGAGAGGCAGTCGGCTGCTGGTTTTCCAGCATGCATACACACGGGCCGAATGTCCGCCGTTTTTTTTAACCGCCCGTTGTCTCCCGACATCCAGCCCGTGTGTACCCGGTTTAAGAGAAGCTCAGACTGAAGAGTTCATCTATCTCCTGGTCTCCTATCAGTCATCAGCCTGTCCGGCTTGATACTACGGTACTGCACACCCCATTAGCTTGAATCTGCTAGTTTTGCGAGACAACACTTGCAAACCGAGTCAGGATTTTTTTTTTAAAGTTGCTCGTCTTTCAAAACACTTGTTAACTGCGTTACTCGTAAACCAAGGTTCCACTGTATTCATAAATACAGAGCTGCAGCAGGATTCCACCCAAACATGGAACTTACACTTTAAGTGTAGGTGACCCCCTGACATGCCACATTTGGTATGTCATTTTTTTTGGGGGGGGGGGGAGCGGGTACCCTGTTTTTACAGGCACCCAGCTCTCACTTCTTCCCTGGTGCCGCAAGGAAGATCACCTCTCTCACCTCCCTCCCTGCAATCTTCTGGGACACGTCACAGGTCCCAGAAGATTGCCCAGCCAAACCCGGCTCGCACATGCACAGTGCACGCCTGGCTGTAAAGCCACAGCCGGGCACCCACAGTAACAATGCTGGCGGCGCAGAGAGGAGCAGGGCTTCGTGCGCCCACATCGGTGGACAGTGGGACAGGTGAGTGTCTGATTATTAAAAGTCAGCAGCTACACTTTTTTTAGCTGCTGACTTTTAAATGGGTGGAACTCTGCTTTAAATGCGTCATTTATATTTGCCTGGAATTCAGACTTAACCACTTTAAGATCGGGCTCTGCATATATACTGCGGCAGGGTGGATCTATTGCGTGAAACAATGTACCTGTGCATTCTTTTGTGCACTAGATACTGTGGGCACGCGCACACCGGCTGCACGGAGGGGAAGCAAATCTGATGTCTCCCAGCCACCCGCGATCACTCCACAAAGAGGCAGAACGGGAATCTGCCTATGTAAACAAGATCTTCTGTTCCTAGAAATCAGGAACAGTGATCTCTGTAGTTTTCCTGTCAGTCCATCCCCCACACAGTTAGAAAACACTTGCAGGGAACACACTTAAAGCAATTGTAAAGGCTCGCTTTTTTTTTTAAATAACAAACATGTTATACTTACCTCCTCTGTGCAGTTGGTTTTGCACAGAGCAGCCCAGATCCTCCTCTTCTCAGGTCCCTCTTTGCTGCTCCTAGTCTAGGGTGACCAGACATCCCCGGTTTCCAGGAACAGTCCCCGGATTGAGGACACTGTCCCCGGACCAAGTCTGTCCCCGGTTTTGTCCCCGGATTGGATTTGAACAGGGGCTGGGGGGCAATTTCAAAGACTTATTGGTCATAAGCAAACAAAATCAGCACCCAGCAGCCATGTTATGTGACACACTGTGACAGAGCCAGCCAGAGCCATGATAGAGTGCCTGCTGCCTTTGTGAGTTATCATAATGCTGATGATGTTAACCAGTTGCTGATCGCCTGATAGCAGATTTACTGCTACAGGGCGGTCACGCTGCGCAGGATCATAAATATACGTGATCCTGTATTTCTGGGTATGGAAGCCAATCAGTGGCTCCGGCAGACTCGATGTCCACTGATACCCGCTGATCACTATGTACATAGGCAGAACAGTGGTCTGCCTATGTAAATAAGGCAGATCGCCATTCTGTCAGTATGGAAGACATTGATCCTGTGTTCCTGCAAAGCAGGGACTGGGATCTATGCCTTCCCTTAGTAAAAGCACCTCCCACACAGTAAGAAAACACTTGTTAGGCACACATTTAACCCGTTGATTGCCCTAGATGTTATCCCCTTCCCAGCCAGTGTACTAGTAAAAAAAAAAAAAAATGTCCTCGGATTTAATTTAAAAAATCTGGTCACCTTATCCTAGTCCCTTCCTCCTTTGAGTGCCCCTCAGCCAGCAGCTTGTTACGGGGGCACCAAAGCCGAGTCAGAGCTCCGTGTATCCATTCAGACATGGAGCCCCAACACCTCTCTCTCCTGATTGGCTGACTGACTTTGATTGACAGCTGCGAAAGCCAATAGCGACGCTGCTCTGTCTCAGCCAATCAGGAGGAGTGTACAGAATGGCTGAAGGGGTCGTGGACATTGCCGGAGAGAGAAGGAGCTCAGGTAGGCAATTGGGGGGTACTGGGGGGGGGGCTGCTACACACAGAAGGTTTTTTATCTTGCATTAAGAAACAAAACGAGTTGACTTCTATGGCATGCAATACCGCATGTGGCCAGAGGTGGGGGAAGGTTTTTTATCTTGCATTAAGATATAAAACCTTCTGCCTTTACAACTCCTTTAACCCTTTAATCGCCCCTGATGTTAACCCCTTCCCTGCCATTGTCATTTATACAGTGATCAGTGCACTTCTTTTAGCACTGATCACTGTATTGGTGTCACTGGTCCCCAAAAAGTGTCACTTAGGGTCAAATTTGTCCACCGCAGTCCTGCTAAAAATCGCATTACCAGTATAAACAGTAAAAATGCTATAACTTTTGTGCAAACCAATCAATATACGCTTATTGTTTTTTTTTTTTTTTTTTACCAACATGTAGAAGAATGCATATTGGCTGAAATTGATGAAGACATTTTTTTTTTTTGATATGTCTTAAAACAGAAAGTAAAAAATATATATATCTTTTTTTAAATTGTCGGTCTTTTTTTGTTTATAGCGCAAAAAATAAAAACCGTAGAGGTGATAAAATACCACCAAAATAAAGCTCTATTTGTGGGGGGGAAAAATACATAAATTTTGATTGGGTACAGCGTCGCACAACCACGCAATTGTTAGTTAAAATAACGCAGTGCCATATTGCAAAAAATGGCCTGATCAGGAAGGGGGTAAACCCTTCTGGGGCTGAAGTGGGTAAAGTATAATTGATCATTTGTTGTCGTGCCTCCTCTTCCCTCCCTCTTTTACAATTGGACATGAAAGTATTTTTTTATGCCATTTATCTCTGCTGCAAAGCTACACTTTCGCATTTCTCACCTAGATGACAATTACATTTTTGTTCCCCACCTTCCTGCGCATATGCAGATGTGCTGCAGGGCTTTGGGTTTCAAGTAAGCCCTGTAACACATCTGTGCATGCGTGGGGTCCCCTATCCATCTGCAGAAGTGTGGGGTTTCCCACTCAAGGGCAAAGATTGTTATTAGTGAAGTCCCAAACCTTCGCCATCTTTGCATATGCATTGGAAATCACCTGCATGTGCACAGATGTGCCAAAGGGCTCTTTCTGAACCCAAAGGCCGGGCAGAGACATCTGCGCAAACAGCATAATGGCGCCACCATTTCCACTAATATTGAAGATTATGGAGATTACAGCTTTTTGATTAAAGCTCATTTTCATGGAGTTCAGAGAGTAGTTTCACCCACCTTTTCTAAAATATTCTTCTCCATAGGCTTCTCGGACTTCTTCAGAGGCTTTCTCCCAACATATTTTTATATTTTCTTTTTGTAAATCTGTGTTGGTTATTTGTGTACTGAAAAATCCAGGTTCAATTATGCTCACTTTCACTCCAAATGGATGCATTTCATTCCTAAAAAAAAAACACCATAATAAAAACATTCTACTACTACACTTCTGCAAAAAGAGGAAGATAAAAGGGTGAAGAGTATAATAAACATGTTGTCTCTGCATATTGCTCTCACCTTTTGGGCTATGTACCTGCACTTCTCTATGTCTGATTGTGGATGACTAAAAACAAATTTGGAAGAGCAGTGGGGAAGCTACAGATATATGGGGGCACTCAGACCAAAGAACCCTGGTAGTGCCCAGTAGTAATGAACAAATTTGTCTGGGTTCAGTTAATGGGGTGGTCATCAAAATTTCAAACATAAATCCGAATGCAGCACCCTGGTGTTTAGACAGGGTTGCTAACAAATGTGGTTTGTAAGGAGGTAATTATTCTGGTTAATTGTTAGAGATCAATTGATTCCTCCCTAAATTCTGGAATTGCTGCACCTTTTCTCTTCTGTCACTAGGTGGCACTGTGGCTGGTGACATTAGATTGACAAGGGCTTAGCAAGGTCAGATCATAAATGGATGGGGGATCTCAGCCAATTGGCAAGGGTTTCTTTAGTCCCTTGGTATGCTGGGAGAGCCTATTTATTTGGGTGGAGTCAGGTGATTAGGGTTCTGTGCCATCTGGACGGCTGTCTGGGTGGACGTGCGTTATGTCCCCCCCCCCCCCCCAGGGCTGCTAGGCCAGAAGCCTGAGACCTCTTCCGGGGACACCTGGCTGCTAGGCTGCCTGAGGCCTATCCAGGAGCAGGAGAAGCAATGTAGGGTTAAGGACTGCAGGATTGGAGTCCAACCGAGTTGCGAAGGTTAAGCCGAGCGGGGAACCAGTTGTGTTTGGAGGTAGAGGGGAAGCAGTCGCCACTAAGGGACAATCCACCCCGTTACTGGAGACTAGGGATGAGCTTGGTGTTCGAGTCGAACATACGTTCGACCTCGAACATCGGCTGTTCGACTGTTCGGCGAACATCGAACGATTTGGGCCGTTAGCGCCAAATTCGAGTGACGCGAACGGCCCACAATACACTGCGCCATCGCAGTGCAATCCCGGCGCTGTGATTGGCCAAGCATGCACTATGACCCTGCATGCTTGGCCAATCACAGCGCCGGCAGCTAGGAGAGCCATAATTGGCCACAGGCAGGTTGCCTGTGGCCAATTATAGCTCAGGGGGTTTAGCACACGCCCCACACTATAAAAGGCCGCCAGCGCGGCGGCCTTGTGTAGTGTGTTCCAGCGCAGGGAAAGAGAAGGACAGGCAGGGACAGTGTTGATATTCTTTGTGCTATTCTTGTGTGCAGGGAGAGAGAAGGATAGGCAGGGAGAGTGTCAGTGTCATATTCTTTGCTAAACCTTGTGTGCAGGGAGAGAGAAGGATAGGCAGGGGACAGTGTCAGTGTCATATTCTTTGCTAAATCTTGTGTGCAGGGAGAGAGAAGGATAGGCAGGGAGAGTGTCAGTGTCATATTCGTTGCTAAACCTTGTGTGCAGGGAGAGAGAAGGATAGGCAGGGGACAGTGTCAGTGTCATATTCTTTGCTAAACCTTGTGTGCAGGGAGAGAGAAGGATAGGCAGGGAGAGTGTCAGTGTCATATTCTTTGATAAACCTTGTGTGCAGGGAGAAAGAAGGATAGGCAGGGGACAGTGTCAGTGTCATATTCTTTACTAAACCTTGTGTGCAGGGAGAGAGAAAGATAGGCAGGGAGAGTGTCAGTGTCATATTCTTTGATAAACCTTGTGTGCAGGGAGAGAGAAGGATAGGCAGGGGACAGTGTCAGTGTCATTGTTGCTAAGCCTCCTGCACATTATACACCTGAAGCTAGCCCGTATTGCTGTGTTTTCCTGGTGTGTTACACCAATAGGCATTTGCAGCACTTACAGCAGGCGTAGTGTGATTCCTGCAAAATATACTCCTGAAGCTAGGCCTTATTGCTGTGTTTTACTAGTATGTTACACCAACAGGCATTTGCAGCACTTACAGCGGGCGGAGTGTGCCTCCTGCACATTGTACACCTGAAGCTAGCCCGTATTGCTGTGTTTTCCTGGTGTGTTACACCAACAGGCATTTGCAGCACTTACAGCGGGCGGAGTGTGCCTCCTGCACATTATACACCTGAAGTTAGCCCGTATTGCTGTGTTTTCCTGGTGTGTTACACCAACAGGCATTTGCAGCACTTACAGCAGGCGTAGTGTGATTCCTGCAAAATATACTCCTGAAGCTAGGCCTTATTGCTGGTTTTCCCATCTCCCTGCAAGCCATTAGAATGTCTAGAAGGCAAACAAGGAGAGGCAGACAGTCAGGAGCCAATAAAAGAGGGCAAGCAGGCTCTGTGTCTAGACAACAGTGCTGGTCGTGGACGCGGTGCATCGCCATCAGCACGTGGCCATGGGACACGCTTGTCCTTCTTTTCGGCAGCTGGACGTGTTGAGCCGCATCATGCCGAAGACTTGGTAGAGTGGATGACCAAGCCCTCCTCATCCTCCTCATCCTCTCTCACCCATGCTCAGGGTACTGGCAAAGCAGCTGCCAAAGCGTCCTCTTCCCTGGTATCAATGTCATCATCAGTCACTCCTTCCCTAGACCAACCATGTCCTCCTGAGGAGTCCCTCGAACTGTTTGAGCACAGTGTTGGGTACATGCTCCAGGAGGATGCCCAGCGTTTCGAAGGGTCTGATGATGATACCCAGCTAGAGGAAGGCATTAGCGTGAGAGCAGAGAGAGGGGATGCTCAAGAAGGACACCAATCTGGCAGTCATGTTCCAGCAGCTGCAGCATACTGCCAGATTGGCTCCAGTGATGAGGAGGGAGGGGATGATGAGGTCACTGACTCCACGTGGGTGCCTAATAGGAGAGAGGAGGATGAGGAGGAGGCACATCTCCAACGAGGCAGGATGTAAGGGGCCAGCGTAAGGGCAGCACACCAACGGAATCACACCGCAGAGCTCCGCCTGTGCAGGGTGCTGCCTCTGCCCGTTATTCAAAAAGTTCTTTGGTGTGGGCCTTTTTTGAGTCGAGTGCATCAGATCGCACAGCTGCTGTTTGCAACATATGTCTCAAGCGTATATCGCGTGGCCAAAACATCACCCGCTTGGGCACCACATGCTTGACCAGACATATGTTGACCTGCCATGCAGCTCTTTGGCAAGCCTACCTTAAAGCGGAGGTTCCGCGGTCCATACATGTTTTTTATTTTTGTGCATTCAATGTGACTAACGATGACTGTAATGTACTCACATCTCCAGCGCTACATAACATCCCCGTCCGTTTTTTGAAGAAATAAACACTTATAAAATGTTTCCTTGTTTTTCCATTTTGCTTGTGGGCATCTTGAAGCCCACAAGCATAGATTTCCGGGTAGCGGTGAATGCGTGTCTCCCGGCATTCACCGCTGTATCTCGCTCAAGTGCAGTGTTGACGGCGAGCAGCGCCGTCAACACTTCCTGGTTGCCATCACAACGGGCGTCAACATTAAAAGTACACGCCCCGTTGTGATGACATTACGCCGACATCCCAGGACACTTAGGGCTGCCGGGCAAACCAAAGGACCCGCCCACTCCCGCGGGAGGAAAAGCAGGAAGTACAACAGAATTCCGAAGATGTACTTCTTTTACAGCATCCAAAACTTAAAAAGGTTAGTGACACAGTATTGTACATAGCACTAGGATTACAGGAATACAAAGTGTAATTTTAGGGTGAACCTCCGCTTTAAAGACGCACATAAAATAGAACAAAGCGGACCTCTCCTTGCACCGCATCAGCTGGGATCTCCAACCCCACTATACCTTCAGTCCTCTCTGAAACCTGCACTGGAGGAATGAAGGTGTAGAATTAGGTGTGTCACAGCCAAGTACTTGCGGGCACTCTGCTAGCAGTACACCAACGTCCGATTCTAGCAGGCAAATTTCCCTGCCCCAGCTGCTGGACCGTCGAAAGAAGTTCACTCCCAGCCATCCACATGCCCAGCGGTTGAATGCTAGCTTGGCTAAATTGCTAGCGTTTCAACTGCTGCCTTTTCAGTTGGTAGACTCGGCCCCCTTCCGTGAGTTTGTGCAATGTCCGGTTCCTCAGTGGCAGGTTCCCAAATGCCACTTTTTTTCACGGAAGGCGATTCCGGCTCTCTACCGGCATGTGGAAGGCAATGTCTTGGCCTCGCTGGACAGGGCGGTCAGCGGTAAGGTGCATATTACCGCTGACTCATGGTCCAGCAGGCATGGACAGGGACGTTACCTTTCTTTCATGGCCCATTGGGTCACTCTTTTGGCAGCTGGGAAGGATGCAGGACAAGGTGCAGTAGTGTTGGAGGTTGTTCCACCGCCACGCCTCCAAAATGCTACTACTGGTTGTGACACACCTCTCTCCTCCACCCCCTCCTCTTCTTCTTCCTCCATGGCCTCTTCCTGTGCTTTGTCCTCGGAACCAGCGGTGCTCCGTAGGCGTTCAAGGGGCTAAGCAAGTACGCAGGCAAAAAGATGCCATGCCGTGCTTGCGCTGGTGTGTTTGGGGGACAGGAGCCACACTGGGGCAGAGGTTCTGTCTGCTCTGCAGGGGCAGGCCGAGAGGTGGTTGACACCACGCCAGCTTAAGCCAGGAATGGTGGTTTGCGACAATGGCACCAACCTCCTCTCCGCCCTCCGACAGGGACAACTGACCCATGTGCCCTGTGTGGCTCACGTCCTTAACCTGGTGGTGCAGTGGTTCTTGGGCAGGTACCCGGGCTTACAGGACGTCCTGAGGCAGGCCAGGAAAGTCTGTGTGCATTTCCGCAGATCTTATAATACCAGTGCTCGCCTGGCTGAGCTGCAAAAGGAGTTGAACCTGCCCAAGAACCGCCTTATATGTGACATGCCCACCAGGTGGAACTCAACGTTGGCCATGCTGCAGCAGCTGCACATGCAGCAGAGGGCCATCAATGAGTACCTGTGCGACTACGGCACCAGGACAGGGTCAGGGGAGTTCGGGTTTTTTTCACCACGCCAGTGGGGCATGATCAGGGATGCATGCACTGTCCTGGCACCATTTGAGGAGGCCACGAGGATGGTGAGCAGTGACAGTGCATGCATCAGTGACACTGTACCTCTTGTCCACCTGTTGGAACATACGCTGCGTGGAATAATGGACAGGGCACTTGAGGCAGAACAGAGGCAGGAAGAGGACGACTTCCTTGCCTCTCAAGGCCCCCTTTACCCAGACAGTGTTCCTTCTGTCCCACCCATCGCACAGGAAGAGGAGGAGGAGGAGGAGGAGGAGGATTGTGTCAGCATGGAGGTGGAGCCTGGCACTCAGCATCATCAGCAGCAATCTTTTAGGGATGATTTACAGTCCCAAGAAACCCGTGGACTTGTACGTGGCTGGGAGGAGGTGGCTGCGGAACATGTCGTCCTTAGTGACCCACAGGACTCCGGACCGAATGCCTCAGCTAACCTACGCTGCATGGCCTCCCTGATCCTGCAAAGTCTGCGGAAGGATCCTCGTATTCTTCGGATCAAGGAGAGGGACCATTACTGGCTGGCCACTCTCCTTGATCCACGGTACAAGGGTAAGGTTGCGGACCTTATCTTACCGTCGCAGAGGGAGCAGAGGATGAGACAACTCCGGGAGGCCTTGCAGAAAGGTCTGTGCAACGCGTTCCCAGAGACTGGGAGGTTACAAACTCCTGGTCCTGGACAATGAGTTGCTGAGGCTTCGGTCAGTCAAAGAAGGAGCGGTGGGGAAGGTGGCCATCTGACCGATGCGTTCAGACAATTCTTTAGTCCGCAGTCCCAAGGTATGATCGGTTCCAGCAACCATCGCCAGCGTCTGATATACATGGTGCAGGAATACCTAGGGGCAAGGTCAGACTTGGACACCTTCCCCACCGAAAATCCTCTGGCTTACTGGGTCTTGAGGATGGATCACTGGCCAGAGCTTGCACAGTATGCAATTGAGCTACTGGCCTGTCCTGCATCCAGCGTTCTTTCAGAACGCACATTCAGTGCTGCTGGAGGATTTGTCACGGATCACAGGGTGCGCCTGTCCACCGACTCGGTTGATCGACTGACCTTCATAAAGATGAACCAGTCTTGGATCACCACCAGCTACCAAACACCTGAAGCTGATATAACAGACTAATTTATTTTCAAATGTCACATCCCTTCAAGACTGATGCTGATGCTGAGAGACTGTCCTGTTATGTTGACTGACTATCCTCCTCCTCCTCAATGATCCGATTGATGATGATAGCTTGGAAGAACATTTTTGTTTCTGGGTGCCGCCACCAGTGGCTAAGGCCCAATTTTTCAGCCCCTGTTTAACAGGGGCATGTAATTACAATTTTTTTATGCAATGCTTTGCTGCAGGGCTCATTCCTGCACTCCAACTAGAGTATCTGGGAGAGGTTGCAGTGTCGTGGCACCAGCACCAGTGGCTAAGGCCCAATTTTACAGCCCCTGTTTAACAGGGGCGTGTTATTACAATTTTTTATGCAATGCTTTGCAGCAGGGCTCATTCCTGCACTCCAACTAGAGTATCTGGGAGAGGTTGCAGTGTCGTGGCACCAGCACCAGTGCCTAAGGCCCAATTTTTCAGCCCCTGTTTAACAGGGGCGTGTAATTAAAATTTTTGATGCAATACTTTGCAACAGGGCTCATTGCTGTGCTCCAAGTACAGTATCTGTGAGGGGTTGCAGTGTTGTGGCACCAGTGCCTAAGGCCCAATTTTTCTGCCCCTGTTTAACAGGGGCATGTAATTACAATTCTTGATCTAATAATTCACAGCAGGGCCCATTCCTGCACCCACCAAGAGTAACTGTGAGGCCTTACAGTGTTGTGTCAACACCACCACCATCACCACCAAAGGCCCAATTTTTCAGCCCCTGTTCAACAGGGGCATGCAATTACAATTCTTGATCTAATAATTCACAGCAGGGCCCATTCATGCGCCCACCAAGAGTAACTGTGAGGGCTCACAGTGTTGTGGCAACACCAACATGTAAGGGGCAAATTTCAGCAGAGTATATACGGCAGGCCCCTATTTTCAAACATCCAACTTACAAACGACTCCTCCTTGCAAACGGAAGGATACAACAGGAAGTGAGAGGAAATCTACCCCATGGAAGGCAAATTCTCTCCTGTAAGAGTTCATATGGGAAAAAAGTGTCTCCTCTCCACTGATGCTTTATCACCAATTCTTGTTTCAATAAAAACCCCAAATTTTCAAAAAACATTTGTCATTAGGACGGAAAGTGAGGTGAACTGTTCTGAACAGGTGCACACTGCACAGACAGCAAAACAAATGTTACAGGGGTGATAACCCTTCCCTATGTTTTTCAAAAAGCTTAAAAATAGATTTTTTGGCTGGAGCTACACTTAAACAATGTACCTGTTCAAAATTACAAACAGATTCTACATAAGAACAAACCTACAGTCCCTGTCTTGTATGCACCGCCTGTATACGGCTGTTCAGAGTATATAGGGCCTTTTTTCTTTTGTGTGCGGGGTTCCCCTTAATATCCATACAAGACCCAAAGGGGCTGGTAATGGGCTGGGGTGGGGTGGGGGGGGGGCTGTGATGGGGTAGCTATGCCATTTTTCTTAAAGATTTTCATCCATATTACCGGGACCAGACATTACATTAAAGCCGCAAGCAGTTTTAAATGGCTTTTTTTCCTTTAGAAATGTAATTTTGTGCAGGGACAGTTCTAAACACGGGAAACACGTGACACTTCACAGGCATACTTTAGACACCCCCAGGTACGATATTTAAAGGAATATTTGACTTTTTTTTTTCACTTTATGCATCATTAAAATGACTGCTCCCGAAAAACGGCCGTTTTTAAAACTTATTTTTGCATTGATACATGTCCCCTGGTGCAGAACCCGTGTTCCCAAACCCTTTTTAGGACAATAACATGCATAATAGTCGTTATAATTAGCACTTTAGATTTCGAACGTTCGCATCCATTGTATTTTATAGGGTTCTAACGTTCGTGTGAACTTTCGGTCCGTTCGCGGGTTCTGGTGCGAACCGAACCCGGGGGTGTTCGGCTCATCACTACTGGAGACTACTTTGAGTAAGCTGAAGCAAGTATCTAAGCAGTCTTCTCACCAGCCAGGGACAGTGAAGAAGTGGGAAAGCATCAGCAAATTCCAAGCCAGGGACCCAGCAGGATAGCGGGGGTGACGCTTGAGTGGGATAGCTGTGGAATAGCTCAGGGAATCCAGTGACAAATGGGATCTGGAAGTCTAGTGAGAGACTGGGAGCTCAGTGAGTGAAGATCTACAGTGAGATAAGTAAAGGACTGTACTGTGTTATCAAGAGTTATGTACAACTAACGTTAGTGACTAGGGATGAGCTTCGTGTTCGAGTCGAAAATACGTTCGACTCGAACATCGGCTGTTCGATCGTTCGACGAAGATCGAACGATTTGGGCCGTTCGCGCCAAATTCGAGTGACGCGAACGGCCCACAATGCACTACGCCATCGCAGTGTCATCCAGGCGCTGTGATTGGCCAAGCATGCACTGTGACCCCGCATGCTTGGCCAATCACAGCGCCGGCAGCGAGGAGAGCAATGATTGGCCACAGGCAGGATGCCTGTGGCCAATTATTGCTGATGGGGTTTAGTACACGCCCCACACTATAAAAGGCCGCCAGCGCGGCGGCCTTGTGTAGTGTGTTCCGGAGCAGGGAAAGAGAAGCATAGGCAGGGACAGTGTCATTTTTTTTCCTTTACTAATCCTGGATTCCTTGTGTTTAGGGACAAATAAGGATAGGTAGGGAGAGTGTCAGTGACAGTGTGCTATTCTGTGCTAATCCTTGTTTGTAGGGACAGAGAGGTACAGTGAGGGAAAGTGTCAGTGTGCTATTCTGTTCTAAAACTATTTTGCTGAACCATATTTTCAATCCTTGAGTTGAGGGACAGAGAGCTACAGTGAGGGAAAGTGTCAGTGTGCTATTGTGTTCTAAAACTATTTTGCTGAACCATATTTTCAATCCTTGAGTTGAGGGACAGAGAGCTACAGTGAGGGAAACTGACAGTGTGCTATTCTGTTCTAAAACTATTTTGCTGAACCATATTTTCAATCCTTGAGTTGAGGGACAGAGAGCTACAGTGAGGGAAAGTGTCAGTGTGCTATTGTGTTCTAAAACTATTTTGCTGAACCATATTTTCAATCCTTGAGTTGAGGGACAGAGAGGTACAGTGAGGGAAACTGACAGTGTGCTATTCTGTTCTAAATCAATTTTGCTGTTCCATATTTTCAATCCTTGAGTTGAGGGACAGAGAGCTACAGTGAGGGAAACTGACAGTGTGCTATTCTGTTCTAAATCAATTTTGCTGTTCCATATTTTCAATCCTTGAGTTGAGGGACAGAGAGGTACAGTGAGGGAAACTGACAGTGTGCTATTCTGTTCTAAATCAATTTTGCTGTTCCATATTTTCAATCCTTGAGTTGAGGGACAGAGAGCTACAGTGAGGGAAACTGACAGTGTGCTATTCTGTTCTAAAACTATTTTGCTGAACCTTATTTTCAATCCTTGAGTTGAGGGACAGAGAGCTACAGTGAGGGAAAGTGTCAGTGTGCTATTGTGTTCTAAAACTATTTTGCTGAACCATATTTTCAATCCTTGAGTTGAGGGACAGAGAGGTACAGTGAGTGAAACTGACAGTGTGCTATTCTGTTCTAAAACTATTTTGCTGAACCATATTTTCAATCCTTGAGTTGAGGGACAGAGAGCTACAGTGAGTGAAACTGACAGTGTGCTATTCTGTTCTAAATCAATTTTGCTGTTCCATATTTTCAATCCTTGAGTTGAGGGACAGAGAGGTACAGTGAGGGAAACTGACAGTGTGCTATTCTGTTCTAAAACTATTTTGCTGTTCCATATTTTCAATCCCTGAGTTGAGGGACAGAGAAGGACACTCGTAGAAATTATCAGTGTGCTATTCTGTGCTAAATCTTGTTTGTAGGGAGGGACAGAGTAGGACAGTGAGGGAAAGTGTCAGTGTGCTATTGTGTTCTAAAACTATTTTGCTGAACCATATTTTCAATCCTTGAGTTGAGGGACAGAGAGGTACAGTGAGTGAAACTGACAGTGTGCTACTCTGTTCTAAATCAATTTTGCTGTTCCATATTTTCAATCCTTGAGTTGAGGGACAGAGAGCTACAGTGAGGGAAACTGACAGTGTGCTATTGTGTTCTAAAACTATTTTGCTGAACCATATTGTCAATCCTTGAGTTGAGGGACAGAGAGGTTCAGTGAGTAAAACTGACAGTGTGCTATTCTGTTCTAAATCAATTTTGCTGTTCCATATTTTCAATCCTTGAGTTGAGGGACAGAGAGCTACAGTGAGGGAAACTGACAGTGTGCTATTCTGTTCTAAAACTATTTTGCTGAACCATATTTTCAATCCTTGAGTTGAGGGACAGAGCGCTACAGTGAGTGAAACTGACAGTGTGCTATTCTGTTCTAAATCAATTTTGCTGTTCCATATTTTCAATCCTTGAGTTGAGGGACAGAGAGCTACAGTGAGGGAAACTGACAGTGTGCTATTCTGTTCTAAAACTATTTTGCTGAACCATATTTTCAATCCTTGAGTTGAGGGACAGAGAGCTACAGTGAGGGAAAGTGTCAGTGTGCTATTGTGTTCTAAAACTATTTTGCTGAACCATATTTTCAATCCTTGAGTTGAGGGACAGAGAGGTACAGTGAGTGAAACTGACAGTGTGCTATTCTGTTCTAAATCAATTTTGCTGTTCCATATTTTCAATCCTTGAGTTGAGGGACAGAGAGCTACAGTGAGGGAAACTGACAGTGTGCTATTCTGTTCTAAATCAATTTTGCTGTTCCATATTTTCAATCCTTGAGTTGAGGGACAGAGAGGTACAGTGAGTGAAACTGACAGTGTGCTATTCTGTTCTAAACCAATTTTGCTGTTCCATATTTTCAATCCTTGAGTTGAGGGACAGAGAGCTACAGTGAGTGAAACTGACAGTGTGCTATTCTGTTCTAAAACTATTTTGCTGTTCCATATTTTCAATCCTTGAGTTGAGGGACAGAGAGCTTCAGTGAGGGAAACTGACAGTGTGCTGTTGTGTTCTAAAACTATTTTGCTGAACCATATTTTCAATCCTTGAGTTGAGGGACAGAGAGCTACAGTGAGGGAAACTGACAGTGTGCTATTCTGTTCTAAAACTATTTTGCTGAACCATATTTTCAATCCTTGAGTTGAGGGACAGAGAGGTACAGTGAGGGAAACTGACAGTGTGCTATTCTGTTCTAAATCAATTTTGCTGTTCCATATTTTCAATCCTTGAGTTGAGGGACAGAGAGCTGCAGTGAGGGAAACTGACAGTGTGCTATTCTGTTCTAAAACTATTTTGCTGAACCATATTTTCAATCCTTGAGTTGAGGGACAGAGAGCTACAGTGAGGGAAAGTGTCAGTGTGCTATTGTGTTCTAAAACTATTTTGCTGAACCATATTTTCAATCCTTGAGTTGAGGGACAGAGAGGTACAGTGAGTGAAACTGACAGTGTGCTATTCTGTTCTAAAACTATTTTGCTGAACCATATTTTCAATCCTTGAGTTGAGGGACAGAGAGCTACAGTGAGTGAAACTGACAGTGTGCTATTCTGCTCTAAATCAATTTTGCTGTTCCATATTTTCAATCCTTGAGTTGAGGGACAGAGAGGTACAGTGAGGGAAACTGACAGTGTGCTATTCTGTTCTAAAACTATTTTGCTGTTCCATATTTTCAATCCCTGAGTTGAGGGACAGAGAAGGACACTCGTAGAAATTATCAGTGTGCTATTCTGTGCTAAATCTTGTTTGTAGGGAGGGACAGAGTAGGACAGTGAGGGAAAGTGTCAGTGTGCTATTGTGTTCTAAAACTATTTTGCTGAACCATATTTTCAATCCTTGAGTTGAGGGACAGAGAGGTACAGTGAGTGAAACTGACAGTGTGCTATTCTGTTCTAAATCAATTTTGCTGTTCCATATTTTCAATCCTTGAGTTGAGGGACAGAGAGCTACAGTGAGGGAAACTGACAGTGTGCTATTGTGTTCTAAAACTATTTTGCTGAACCATATTGTCAATCCTTGAGTTGAGGGACAGAGAGGTTCAGTGAGTGAAACTGACAGTGTGCTATTCTGTTCTAAATCAATTTTGCTGTTCCATATTTTCAATCCTTGAGTTGAGGGACAGAGAGCTACAGTGAGGGAAACTGACAGTGTGCTATTCTGTTCTAAAACTATTTTGCTGAACCATATTTTCAATCCTTGAGTTGAGGGACAGAGAGCTACAGTGAGTGAAACTGACAGTGTGCTATTCTGTTCTAAATCAATTTTGCTGTTCCATATTTTCAATCCTTGAGTTGAGGGACAGAGAGCTACAGTGAGTGAAACTGACAGTGTGCTATTCTGTTCTAAATCAATTTTGCTGAACCATATTTTCAATCCTTGAGTTGAGGGACAGAGAGCTACAGTGAGGGAAAGTGTCAGTGTGCTATTGTGTTCTAAAACTATTTTGCTGAACCATATTTTCAATCCTTGAGTTGAGGGACAGAGAGGTACAGTGAGTGAAACTGACAGTGTGCTATTCTGTTCTAAATCAATTTTGCTGTTCCATATTTTCAATCCTTGAGTTGAGGGACAGAGAGCTACAGTGAGGGAAACTGACAGTGTGCTATTGTGTTCTAAAACTATTTTGCTGAACCATATTTTCAATCCTTGAGTTGAGGGACAGAGAGCTACAGTGAGTGAAACTGACAGTCTGCTATTCTGTTCTAAATCAATTTTGCTGTTCCATATTTTCAATCCTTGAGTTGAGGGACAGAGAGGTACAGTGAGGGAAACTGACAGTGTGCTATTCTGTTCTAAAACTATTTTGCTGTTCCATATTTTCAATCCCTGAGTTGAGGGACAGAGAAGGACACTCGTAGAAATTATCAGTGTGCTATTCTGTGCTAAATCTTGTTTGTAGGGAGGGACAGAGTAGGACAGTGAGGGAAAGTGTCAGTGTGCTATTGTGTTCTAAAACTATTTTGATGAACCATATTTTCAATCCTTGAGTTGAGGGACAGAGAGGTACAGTGAGTGAAACTGACAGTGTGCTATTCTGTTCTAAATCAATTTTGCTGTTCCATATTTTCAATCCTTGAGTTGAGGGACAGAGAGGTACAGTGAGGGAAACTGACAGTGTGCTATTCTGTTCTAAATCAATTTTGCTGTTCCATATTTTCAATCCTTGAGTTGAGGGACAGAGAGCTACAGTGAGGGAAAGTGTCAGTGTGCTATTGTGTTCTAAAACTATTTTGCTGAACCATATTTTCAATCCTTGAGTTGAGGGACAGAGAGCTACAGTGAGGGAAACTGACAGTGTGCTATTCTGTTCTAAAACTATTTTGCTGTTCCATATTTTCAATCCCTGAGTTGAGGGACAGAGAAGGACACTCGTAGAAATTATCAGTGTGCTATTCTGTGCTAAATCTTGTTTGTAGGGAGGGACAGAGTAGGACAGTGAGGGAAAGTGTCAGTGTGCTATTCTGTTCTAAAACTTTTTTGCTGAACCATATTTTCAATCCTTGTGTTTAGGGACAGAGAAGGATAGGCAGGGGACAGTGTCAGTGTCATTGTTGCTAAGCCTCCTGCACAATATACACCTGAAGGTAGCCCTTATTGCTGTTTTTCCCATCTCCCTGCAGGCCATCCATTAAAATGTCTGGAAGGCAACCAAGGAGAGGCAGACAGTCAGGAGGCAAAAAAAGAGGGCAAGCAGGCTCTGTGTCTGGGGGCAACAGTGCTGGTCGTGTACGCGGTGCATTGTCATCAGCACATGGCCATGGGACACGCTTGTCCTTGTTTTCGGCAGCTGGACATGTTGAGCCACATCATGCCGAAGACTTGGTAGAGTGGATGACCAAGCCCACCTCATCCTCCTCATCCTCTCTCACCCAGGCTCAGGGTAGTGGCAAAGCAGCTGCCAAAGCGTCCTCTTCTCTGGTATCATTATCTTCATTAGTCAATCCTTCCCTAGACCCACCATGCCCTCCTCCTGAGGAGTCCCCCGAACTGTTTGAGCACAGTGTTGGGTACATGCTCCAGGAGGATGCCCAGCGTTTGGAAGGATCTGATGATGATACCCAGCTAGAGGAAGGCAGCAGCGTGAGAGCAGAGAGAGGGGATGCTCAAGAAGGACACCAATCTGGCAGTCATGTTCCAGCAGCTGCAGCATACTGCCAGATTGGCTCCAGTGATGAGGAGGGAGGGGATGATGAGGTCACTGACTCCACGTGGGTGCCTAATAGGAGAGAGGAGGAGGAGGAGGATGAGGCACATCTCCAACGAGGCAGGATGCCCTTGAGTGGCCAGCGTATGGGTGGGCAGCACACCGACGGAATCACACCGCAGAGCTCCGCCTGTGCAGGGCGCTGCCTCTGCCCGTCATTCAAAAAGTTCTTTGGTGTGGGCCTTTTTTGAGGCGAGTGCATCAGATCGCACAGCTGCTGTTTGCAACATATGTCTCAAGCGTATATCGCGTGGCCAAAACATCAGCCGCTTGGGCACCACATGCTTGATCAGACATATGTTGACCTGCCATGCAGCTCGTTGGCAAGCCTACCTTAAAGACCCACACCAAAGAACAAAGCTGACCTCTTCTTGCACCGCATCAGCTGGGATCTCCAACCCCACTATACCTTCACTCCTCTCTGAAACCTGCTCTGAGAGGAATGAAGGTGTAGAATTAGGTGTGTCACAGGCAAGTACTTGCGGGCACTCTGCTAGCAGTACACCAACGTCCGATTCTAGCAGGCAAATTTCCCTGCCCCAGCTGCTGGACCGTCGAAAGAAGTTCACTCCCAGCCATCCACATGCCCAGCGGTTGAATGCTAGCTTGGCTAAATTGCTAGCGCTTCAACTGCTGCCTTTTCAGTTGGTAGACTCGGCCCCCTTCCGTGAGTTTGTGCAATGTGCGGTTCCTCAGTGGCAGGTTCCCAAACGACACTTTTTCGCACGGAAGGCTATTCCGGCTCTCTACAGGCATGTGGAAGGCAATGTCTTGGCCTCGCTGGACAGGGCGGTCAGCGGTAAGGTGCATATTACCGCTGACTCATGGTCCAGCAGGCATGGACAGGGACGTTACCTTTCTTTCACGGCCCATTGGGTCACTCTTTTGGCAGCTGGGAAGGATGCAGGACAAGGTGCAGTAGTGTTGGAGGTTGTTCCACCCCCACGCCTCCAAAATGCTACTACTGGTTGTGACACACCTCTCTCCTCCACCCCCTCCTCTTCTTCTTCCTCCATGGCCTCTTCCTGTGGTTTGTCCTCGGAACCAGCGGTGCTCCGTAGGCGTTCAAGGGGCTACGCAAGTACGCAGGCAAAAAGATGCCATGCCGTGCTTGCGCTGTAGAGATGTACAGAACTATTCGCCGGCGAACAGTTCCCGGCGAACAAAGCTTGTTCGCGTTCGCCGCGGCCGGCGAACATATGCGATGTTCGGTCCGCCCCCTATTCATTATCATTGAGCAAACTTTGACCCTGTACCTCACAGTCAGCAGACACATTCCAGCCAATCAGCAGCATACCCTCCCTCCCAGACCCTCCCACCTCCTGGACAGCATCCATTTTAGATTCATTCTCAAGCTGCAGTCTTAGCGAGAGGAGGGACAGTTTAGCTGCTGCTTATTTTATAGGGAAAGCTAGGCTAGGCAAGTGTATTCAGTGTTCACTCCACTCCTGAAAGACTCATCTGATCTCTGCTGTAAGCACAGCGTCCTGACAGCACCCCAAAAAGCCCTTTTTAGGGCTGGTAAAACACCAGTCTGCTTTTTTGTTTTTTCCTGGACAGCATCTATTTTAGATTCAGTCTGTACTTAAGCTGCAGTGTTAGCCAGAGGAGGGACAGTTTAGCTGCTGCTGATTTTATAGGGAAAGCTATAGGCAAGTGTATTCAGTGTTCACTCCACTCCTGAAAGACTCATCTGATCTCTGCTGTAAGCACAGCGTCCTGACAGCACCCCAAAAAGCCCTTTTTAGGGCTGGTAAAACACCAGTCTGCTTTTTTGTTTTTTCCTGGACAGCATCTATTTTAGATTCAGTCTGAACTTAAGCTACAGTGTTAGCCAGAGGAGGGACAGTTTAGCTGCTGCTGATTTTATAGGGAAAGCTATAGGCAAGTGTATTCAGTGTTCACTCCACTCCTGAAAGACTCATCTGATCTCTGCTGTAAGCACAGCGTCCTGACAGCACCCCAAAAAGCCCTTTTTAGGGCTGGTAAAACACCAGTCTGCTTTTTTGTTTTTTCTGGACAGCATCTATTTTAGATTCAGTCTGAACTTAAGCTACAGTGTTAGCCAGAGGAGGGACAGTTTAGCTGCTGCTGATTTTATAGGGAAAGCTAGGCTAGGCCAGTGTATTCAGTGTTCACTCCACTCCTGAAAGACTCATCTGATCTCTGCTGTAAGCACAGCGTCCTGACAGCACCCCAAAAAGCCCTTTTTAGGGCTGGTAAAACACCAGTCTGCTTTTTTGTTTTTTCCTGGACAGCATCTATTTTAGATTCAGTCTGTACTTAAGCTACAGTGTTAGCCAGAGGAGGGACAGTTTAGCTGCTGCTGATTTTATAGGGAAAGCTATAGGCAAGTGTATTCAGTGTTCACTCCACTCCTGAAAGACTCATCTGATCTCTGCTGTAAGCACAGCGTCCTGACAGCACCCCAAAAAGCCCTTTTTAGGGCTGGTAAAACACCAGTCTGCTTTTTTGTTTTTTCCTGGACAGCATCTATTTTAGATTCAGTCTGTACTTAAGCTGCAGTGTTAGCCAGAGGAGGGACAGTTTAGCTGCTGCTGATTTTATAGGGAAAGCTATAGGCAAGTGTATTCAGTGTTCACTCCACTCCTGAAAGACTCATCTGATCTGTGCTGTAAGCACAGCGTCCTGACAGCACCCCAAAAAGCCCTTTTTAGGGCTGGTAAAACACCAGTCTGCTTGTTTTTTTTTCTGGACAGCATCTATTTTAGATTCAGTCTGTACTTAAGCTGCAGTGTTAGCCAGAGGAGGGACAGTTTAGCTGCTGCTGATTTTATAGGGAAAGCTAGGCTAGGCCAGTGTATTCAGTGTTCACTCCACTCCTGAAAGACTCATCTGATCTCTGCTGTAAGCACAGCGTCCTGACAGCACCCCAAAAAGCCCTTTTTAGGGCTGGTAAAACACCAGTCTGCTTTTTTGTTTTTTCCTGGACAGCATCTATTTTAGATTCAGTCTGTACTTAAGCTGCAGTGTTAGCCAGAGGAGGGACAGTTTAGCTGCTGCTGATTTCATAGGGAAAGCTATAGGCAAGTGTATTCAGTGTTCACTCCACTCCTGAAAGACTCATCTGATCTCTGCTGTAAGCACAGCGTCCTGACAGCACCCCAAAAAGCCCTTTTTAGGGCTGGTAAAACACCAGTCTGCTTTTTGTTTTTTCCTGGACAGCATCTATTTTAGATTCAGTCTGTACTTAAGCTGCAGTGTTAGCCAGAGGAGGGACAGTTTAGCTGCTGCTGATTTTATAGGGAAAGCTAGGCTAGGCCAGTGTATTCAGTGTTCACTCCACTCCTGAAAGACTCATCTGATCTGTGCTGTAAGCACAGCGTCCTGACAGCACCCCAAAAAGCCCTTTTTAGGGCTGGTAAAACACCAGTCTGCTTTTTTGTTTTTTCCTGGACAGCATCTATTTTAGATTCAGTCTGTACTTAAGCTGCAGTGTTAGCCAGAGGAGGGACAGTTTAGCTGCTGCTGATTTTATAGGGAAAGCTAGGCTAGGCCAGTGTATTCAGTGTTCACTCCACTCCTGAAAGACTCATCTGATCTGTGCTGTAAGCACAGCGTCCTGACAGCACCCCAAAAAGCCCTTTTTAGGGCTGGTAAAACACCAGTCTGCTTTTTTGTTTTTTCCTGGACAGCATCTATTTTAGATTCAGTCTGTACTTAAGCTGCAGTGTTAGCCAGAGGAGGGACAGTTTAGCTGCTGCTGATTTTATAGGGAAAGCTATAGGCAAGTGTATTCAGTGTTCACTCCACTCCTGAAAGACTCATCTGATCTCTGCTGTAAGCACAGCGTCCTGACAGCACCCCAAAAAGCCCTTTTTAGGGCTGGTAATACACCAGTCTGCTTTTTTGTTTTTTCCTGGACAGCATCTATTTTAGATTCAGTCTGTACTTAAGCTGCAGTGTTAGCCAGAGGAGGGACAGTTTAGCTGCTGCTGATTTTATAGGGAAAGCTAGGCTAGGCCAGTGTATTCAATGTTCACTCCACTCCTGAAAGACTCATCTGATCTGTGCTGTAAGCACAGCGTCCTGACAGCACCCCAAAAAGCCCTTTTTAGGGCTGGTAAAACACCAGTCTGCTTGTTTTTTTTCCCCGGCACAGTAGCTTACATAAAAAAAACCACAACAGTTTTGACTGCAGTAGATGAGCAGTCAGTTGCCTGCCAGCGTGTGTGTCAGACCTACAGTGTCTACTGTGCCAACTTCTGCCAGTGCACAGTGCCACTCATATCTGGTGTCACAGTAGCTTGCACGCATAGTACAACTAAACTAATCTAAAAAAAATGACAGGCAGAGGCAGGCCACCCCGCAGGGGCTGTCGTGGTCGTGGTGCTGTGATTCCCTTTGGCCCAAGAATAATGCCCAGTGTTCAGGGGCCACGTACCCTGAACTCGAAAAGTTCTGAGGACATAGTTGACTGGCTAACACAGGACAGCCAATCTTCTACAGCTTCCGCTCGGAACCTTGACGCACCATCCTTCTCCAGCTCAGCTTTGGGCACCTCTCAAGTTCCCACTCGCCCGCCTGCCGCCACCACCAACACTAGCACCACAGTTGCTTCACTTGATCTGTCAGAGGAGTTATTTACACATGAGTTGGAAGAAATGAGTGATGCGCAAACATTATGGCCAGAGGATGTAGATAAAAGGGATATGTCTCAGTCAGGCAGCATTACACACATGGATGTACGGTGTGATGATGATGATGTTGTACCCGCTGCTGCTTCCTTTGCTGAGTTGTCAGATACAAGTGAAGCGGTTGATGATGACGATGTGGATGTCACGTGGGTGCCCGCTCGAAGAGAAGAAGAACAGGGGGAAAGTTCAGATGGGGAGACAGAGAGGAGGAGGAGACGAGTTGGAAGGAGGGGTAGGTCGTCGCAAGGAGCTAGTGGCACAGTCAGACAGCATGTATCGGCACCCGGGGTCAGCCAGACAGCACGCCAATCAACGCATGCTGTTGCCACCACCAGAATGCCGCCATTGCAAAGCTCAGCAGTGTGGCATTTTTTTTGTGTGTCTGCCTCTGATAACAGCGATGCCATTTGCAACCTGTTCCAACACCCACCTAGGTACAACTGCTTTGCGAAGGCACATGATCTCACATCACAAACGCCTATGGGATCAACACATGATGACGAGTACAAGCAGCACACAAGCTCAAAGCCACCATCCTCCTCCTGGTCCAGCATCTTCAGCCACGTCAACCACTGCTGTCCTCCTTGCCCCCTCTCAACCATCTGACACTACGTCTCTCGCCTTGAGCAGTTCCTGCTCATCTGCCCACAGTCAGGTGTCTGTCAAGGACATGTTTGAGCGTAAGAAGCCAATGTCACAGAGTCACCCCCTTGCCCGGCGTCTGACAGCTGGCTTGTCGGAACTCTTAGCCCGCCAGCTTTTACCATACAAGCTGGTGGAGTCTGAGGCCTTCAAAAAATTTGTAGCTATTGGGACACCGCAGTGGAAGGTACCCGGCCGAAATTTCTTTTCACAAAAGGCAATCCCCAACCTTTACTCTATTGTGCAAAAGGAAGTCATGGCATGTCTGGCACACAGTGTTGGGGCAAGGGTCCATCTGACCACTGATACCTGGTCTGCAAAGCACGGTCAGGGCAGGTATATCACCTACACTGCTCATTGGGTAAACCTGCTGACGGCTGCCAAGCATGTAATGCGTGGCTCTGCAGAGGAGTTGGTGGTGACACCACCACGACTTGCAGGCAGGCCTGCTGTCACCTCCTCTACTCCTCCTACTCCATCCTCTTCGATAACCTCCTCGGCTGAGTCCTCTTCTGCTGCTGCGTCTTGCTCCACATCAACAGCACCCCCCCAGCTCCCCAGGGGCTATTCCACATCCCGGATACGACAGTGTCACGCTGTCTTGGGGTTGACTTGCCTGAAAGCAGAGAGTCACACCGGACCAGCACTCCTGTCCGCCCTGAACGCACAGGTGGATCAGTGGCTGACTCCGCACCAACTGGAGATCGGCAAAGTGGTGTGTGACAACGGAAGCAATTTGTTGGCGGCATTGAATTTGGGCAAGTTGACACATGTGCCGTGCATGGCACATGTGTTAAATCTGATTGTACAACGCTTTGTGCATAAGTACCCAGACTTACAGGATGTCCTCAAGCAGGCCAGGAAGGTGTGTGGCCATTTCAGGCGTTCCTACACAGCCATGGCACACTTTTCAGATATCCAGCGGCGAAACAACATGCCAGTGAGGCGCTTGATTTGCGACAGCCCGACACGTTGGAATTCAACACACCTAATGTTCGACCGCCTGCTCCAACAAGAAATAGCCGTCAACGAGTATTTGTATGACCGGGGTGCTAGGACAGCCTCTGCGCAGCTGGGAAATTTTTTGCCACGTTACTGGACGCTCATGCGCAATGCCTGTAGGCTCATGCGTCCTTTTGAGGAGGTGACAAACCTAGTCAGTCGCACTGAAGGCACCATCAGCGACATCATCCCATTTGTTTTCTTCCTGGAGCGTGCCCTGCGAAGAGTGCTGGATCAGGCCGTAGATGAGCATGAAGAGGAAGAGGAAGAGTTGTGGTCACCATCACCACCACCAGAAACAGCCTTATCAGCATCGCTTGCTGGACCTGCGGCAACGCTGGAAGAGGAGTCTGAGGAAGAGGAGTCAGAGGAGGAATGTGGCTTTGAGGAGGAGGAGGAAGACCAACCACAGCAGGCATCCCAGGGTGCTCGTTGTCACCTATCTGGTACCCGTGGTGTTGTACGTGGCTGGGGGGAAGAACAGACCTTCAGTGAGATCAGTGAGGACGAGGAACAGGACATGAGTAGCTCGGCATCCAACCTTGTGCAAATGGGGTCTTTCATGCTGTCGTGCCTGTTGAGGGACCCTCGTATAAAAAGGCTGAAGGAGAACGACCTGTATTGGGTGGCCACGCTACTAGACCCCCGGTATAAGCAGAAAGTGCCAGAAATGTTACCGAATTACAGGAAGACGGAAAGGATGCAGCAGTTCCAAAATAAATTAAAAAGTATGCTTTACACAGCGTATAAGAGTGATGTCACAGCACAACGGGAATCTAACAGGGGAAGAGGTGAAAGTAATCCTCCTCCTACCACGACCATGCCGGCAAGGACAGGACGCTTTACAGACGTATTGTTGATGGAGGACGGAGCTTTTTAAGTCCTACGCATCGCCACAGCCCTTCGGGGTCCACCCTCAGAGAACGACTCGACCGACAGGTAGCAGACTACCTCGCCTTAACTGCAGATATCGACACTCTGAGGAGCGATGAACCCCTTGACTACTGGGTGTGCAGGCTTGACCTGTGGCCTGAGCTATCTCAATTTGCGATAGAACTTCTGGCCTGCCCCGCTTCAAGTGTCCTTTCAGAAAGGACCTTCAGTGCAGCAGGAGGTATTGTCACTGAGAAGAGAAGTCGCCTAGGTCAAAAAAGTCTAGATTACCTCACCTTTATTAAGATGAATGAGGCATGGATCCCGAAGGGACTGACAGTGGGCGATACATTTGACTAAAAAAGGCCTGATGAGATGAGCTGCCTTGGGCTAAAAATGGTCCACAAGCCGCAATGTTTTAGGGCACTTTCTGCCTGAAAAACATAATTTTTTCTGGCCGCTGCTACAGCAGCGGCTGCAACAGTACCTAATTTTACAGGCATGTGTACATGCCTAATTTTTCTGGCCTCTGGTGCTGCACTGTGGCTGCAAAAAAAACAAACAAAAAAACACATACCTGTGTCAATTCCCCTTCGTGATCATTACCTTGTTGTGGTGAAGGGGCTTGCGTATCACAATGAAGCGACCACCTCTATGAGTGTGTTGGCAATGGCGTTGTTGGCACACCCCAGATGGTAAGGTCGTTGCTTCATTGTGAACAGACCAAAAGCGATCGGCTTGATAATTTTGCATAGAAAAAACATAAATTTTCTTTGTGATCATCTAAGGTGATCATTAAAGCCTTGCGGTTGTGCAAATGGACTGTTTGCAGTTGTTTGCGGTGCGTTAAACGGGGAGTTTGGTCTGTCCGAGTTTGGTCTGTCACTGTGAAGCGGGCGTAACCCTTACACTACCTGATCGATACAACATCATACCTGATGTTTTAAAGCACGTTATTCCAAACACATTAGGAATGTTAGGTGATTTATGCCCTTTATGGATTAAAACCCGACTCTGCGTCAACTACGTAATTTTCCATGGGAGTTTTGCCATGGATCCCCCTCCGGCATGCCACAGTCCAGGTGTTAGTCCCCTTGAAACAACTTTTCCATCACTATTGTGGCCAGAAAGAGTCCCTGTGGGTTTTAAAATTTGCCTGCCTATTGAAGTCTATGGCGGTTCGCCGGGTTCGCCCGTTCGCGAACATTTGCGGCAGTTCGCGTTCGCCGTTCGCGAACGGAAAATTTTATGTTCGCGACATCACTATTGCGCTGGTGTGTTTGGGGGACAGGAGCCACACTGGGGCAGAGGTCCTGTCTGCTCTGCAGGGGCAGGCCGAGAGGTGGTTGACGCCACGCCAGCTTAAGCCAGGAATGGTGGTTTGCGACAATGGCACCAACCTCCTCTCCGCCCTCCGACAGGGACAACTGACCCATGTGCCCTGTATGGCTCACGTCCTTAACCTGCTGGTGCAGCGGTTCTTGGGCAGGTACCCGGGCTTACAGGATGTCCTGAGGCAGGCCAGGAAAGTCTGTGTGCATTTCCGCAGATCTTATAATGCCAGTGCTCGCCTGGCTGAGCTTCAAAAGGAGTTGAACCTGCCCAAGAACCGCCTTATATGTGACATGCCCACCAGGTGGAACTCAACGTTGGCCATGCTGCAGCGGCTGCACACGCAGCAGAGGGCCATCAATGAGTACCTGTGCGACTACGGCACCAGGACAGGGTCAGGGGAGCTCGGGTTTTTTTCACCACGCCAGTGGGGCATGATCAGGGATGCATGCACTGTCCTGGCACCATTTGAGGAGGCCACGAGGATGGTGAGCAGTGACAGTGCATGCATCAGTGACACTGTACCTCTTGTCCACCTGTTGGAGCACACGCTGCGTGGAATAATGGACAGGGCACTTGAGGCAGAACAGAGGCAGGAAGAGGAGGACTTCCTTGCCTCTCAAGGCCCCCTTTACCCAGACAGTGTTCCTTCTGTCCCACCCATCGCACAGGAAGAGGAGGAGGAGGAGGAGGAGGAGGATTGTGTCAGCATGGAGGTGGAGGCTGGCACTCAGCATCATCAGCAGCAGTCTTTTAGGGATGATTTACAGTCCCAAGAAACCAGTGGACTTGTACGTGGCTGGGAGGAGGTGGCTGCGGATCATGTCGTCCTTAGTGACCCAGAGGACTCCGGACTGAATGCCTCAGCTAACCTACGCTGCATGGCCTCCCTGATCCTGCAAAGTCTGTGGAAGGATCCTCGTATTCTTCGGATCAAGGAGAGGGACCATTACTGGCTGGCCACTCTCCTTGATCCACGGTACAAGGGTAAGGTTGCGGACCTTATGTTACCGTCGCAGAGGGAGCAGAGGATGAGACAACTCCGGGAGGCCTTGCAGAAAGGTCTGTGCAACGCGTTCCCAGAGACTGGGAGGTTACAAACTCCTGGTCCTGGACAACGAGTTGCTGAGGCTTCGGGCAGTCAAAGAAGGAGCGGTGGGGAAGGTGGCCGTCTGACCGATGCGTTCAGACAATTCTTTCGTCCGCAGCCCCAAAGTATGATCGGTTCCAGCAACCATCGCCAGCGTCTGATATACATGGTGCAGGAATACCTAGGGGCAAGGTCAGACTTGGACACCTTCCCCACCGAAAATCCTCTGGCTTACTGGGTCTTGAGGATGGATCACTGGCCAGAGCTTGCACAGTATGCAATTGAGCTACTGGCCTGTCCTGCATCCAGCGTTCTTTCAGAACGCACATTCAGTGCTGCTGGAGGATTTGTCACGGATCACAGGGTGCGCCTGTCCACCGACTCGGTTGATCGACTGACTTTCATCAAGATGAACCAGTCTTGGATCACCACCAGCTACCACACACCAGATGCTGATATAACAGACTAATTGATTTTAAAATGTCACATCCCTTCAAGACTGATGCTGATGCTGAGTGCCTGTGCTGTTATGTTGTCTGGCTATCCTCCTCCTCCTCCTCAATGATACGATTAACGATGATTAGGGATGAGCTTCGTGTTCGAGTCGAACATACGTTCGACTCGAACATCGGCTGTTCGATCGTTCGACGAAGATCGAACGATTTGGGCCGTTCGCGCCAAATTCGAGTGACGCGAACGGCCCACAATGCACTACGCCATCGCAGTGTCATCCAGGCGCTGTGATTGGCCAAGCATGCACTGTGACCACGCATGCTTGGCCAATCACAGCGCCGGCAGCGAGGAGAGCAATGATTGGCCACAGGCAGGATGCCTGTGGCCAATTATTGCTGAGGGTGTTTAGTACACGCCCCACACTATAAAAGGCCGCCAGCACGGCGGCCTAGTGTAGTGTGTTCCGGAGCAGGGAAAGAGAAGCATAGGCAGGGACAGTGACATTTATTTTTTTCTTGCTTAACCTGGATTCCTTTAGTTTAGGGAAAGAGAAGGATAGGTAGGGAGAGTGTCAGTGTGTTTTACTGTGCAAATCCTTGTTTCTAGGGACAGGGAAGGACAGTGAGGGAATTCTCCTTGTGCTATAGTGTGCTTTAAAAAAAAAAAATTTCTAGGGACAGAAAACTATAGGAAGGAAGAGTGTCAGTTTCTTTCACTGTGATAATCCTTGTTTCTAGGGACAAAGAAGGAAAGTGAGTGAAATTCTCCTTGTGCTATAGTGTGCTTTAAAAAAACATTTTTTCTAGGGACAGAAAACTATAGGTAGGGAGAGTGTCAGTGTGTTTTACTGTGCGAATCCTTGTTTCTAGGGACAGGGAAGGACAGTGAGGGAATTCTCCTTGTGCTATAGTGTGCTTTAAAAAAACATTTTTTCTAGGGACAGAAAACTATAGGTAGGAAGAGTGTCAGTTTCTTTCACTGTGATAATCCTTGTTTCTAGGGACAAAGAAGGAAAGTGAGTGAAATTCTCCTTGTGCTATAGTGTGCTTTAAAAAAACATTTTTTCTAGGGACAGAAAACTATAGGTAGGGAGAGTGTCAGTGTCTTTTACTGTGCGAATCCTTGTTTCTAGGGACAGGGAAGGACAGTGAGGGAATTCTCCTTGTGCTATAGTGTGCTTTAAAAAAAATTTTTTTATAGGGACAGAAAAATATAGGAAGGAAGAGTGTCAGTTTCTTTCACTGTGATAATCCTTGTTTCTAGGGACAAAGAAGGAAAGTGAGTGAAATTCTCCTTGTGCTATAGTGTGCTTTAAAAAAACATTTTTTCTAGGGACAGAAAACTATAGGTAGGGAGAGTGTCAGTGTCTTTTACTGTGCGAATCCTTGTTTCTAGGGACAGGGAAGGACAGTGAGGGAATTCTCCTTGTGCTATAGTGTGCTTTAAAAAAACATTTTTTCTAGGGACAGAAAACTATAGGAAGGAAGAGTGTCAGTTTCTTTCACTGTGATAATCCTTGTTTCTAGGGACAAAGAAGGAAAGTGAGTGAAATTCTCCTTGTGCTATAGTGTGCTTTAAAAAAACATTTTTTCTAGGGACAGAAAACTATAGGTAGGGAGAGTGTCAGTGTGTTTTACTGTGCGAATCCTTGTTTCTAGGGACAGGGAAGGACAGTGAGGGAATTCTCCTTGTGCTATAGTGTGCTTTAAAAAAACATTTTTTCTAGGGACAGAAAACTATAGGTAGGAAGAGTGTCAGTTTCTTTCACTGTGATAATCCTTGTTTCTAGGGACAAAGAAGGAAAGTGAGGGAAATTCTCCTTGTGCTATAGTGTGCTTTAAAAAAACATTTTTTCTAGGGACAGAAAACTATAGGTAGGGAGAGTGTCAGTGTCTTTTACTGTGCGAATCCTTGTTTCTAGGGACAGGGAAGGACAGTGAGGGAATTCTCCTTGTGCTATAGTGTGCTTTAAAAAAAACATTTTTTCTAGGGACAGAAAACTATAGGTAGGGAGAGTGTCAGTGTGTTTTACTGTGCGAATCCTTGTTTCTAGGGACAGGGAAGGACAGTGAGGGAATTCTCCTTGTGCTATAGTGTGCTTTAAAAAAACATTTTTTCTAGGGACAGAAAACTATAGGTAGGAAGAGTGTCAGTTTCTTTCACTGTGATAATCCTTGTTTCTAGGGACAAAGAAGGAAAGTGAGTGAAATTCTCCTTGTGCTATAGTGTGCTTTAAAAAAACATTTTTTCTAGGGACAGAAAACTATAGGTAGGGAGAGTGTCAGTGTGTTTTACTGTGCGAATCCTTGTTTCTAGGGACAGGGAAGGACAGTGAGGGAATTCTCCTTGTGCTATAGTGTGCTTTAAAAAAAACATTTTTTCTAGGGACAGAAAACTATAGGAAGGAAGAGTGTCAGTTTCTTTCACTGTGATAATCCTTGTTTCTAGGGACAAAGAAGGAAAGTGAGTGAAATTCTCCTTGTGCTATAGTGTGCTTTAAAAAAACATTTTTTCTAGGGACAGAAAACTATAGGTAGGGAGAGTGTCAGTGTCTTTCACTGTGCGAATCCTTGTTTCTAGGGACAGGGAAGGACAGTGAGGGAATTCTCCTTGTGCTATAGTGTGCTTTAAAAAAACATTTTTTCTAGGGACAGAAAACTATAGGAAGGAAGAGTGTCAGTTTCTTTCACTGTGATAATTCTTGTTTCTAGGGACAAAGAAGGAAAGTGAGTGAAATTCTCCTTGTGCTATAGTGTGCTTTAAAAAAACATTTTTTCTAGGGACATAAAACTATAGGTAGGGAGAGTGTCAGTGTCTTTTACTGTGCGAATCCTTGTTTCTAGGGACAGGGAAGGACAGTGAGGGAATTCTCCTTGTGCTATAGTGTGCTTTAAAAAAACATTTTTTCTAGGGACAGAAAACTATAGGTAGGAAGAGTGTCAGTTTCTTTCACTGTGATAATCCTTGTTTCTAGGGACAAAGAAGGAAAGTGAGGGAAATTCTCCTTGTGCTATAGTGTGCTTTAAAAAAACATTTTTTCTAGGGACAGAAAACTATAGGTAGGGAGAGTGTCAGTGTCTTTTACTGTGCGAATCCTTGTTTCTAGGGACAGGGAAGGACAGTGAGGGAATTCTCCTTGTGCTATAGTGTGCTAAAGCATTCCTCATCAACCATCTTTGAAATCCTTGTTTTTTTGGACAGTCAGGGAAATTGTCGTTGTGCTATTCTGTGCAAAAGCAATCATCCTCAACCATATTTAGAAATCCTTAAGTAAAGGGACAGAGAAGGACACCTGAAGGTAGCCCTTATTGCTTTTTTCCCATCTCCCTGCAGGCCATCTATTAGAATGTCTGGAAGGCAAACAAGGAGAGGCAGACAGTCAGGAGGCAATAAAAGAGGGCAAGCAGGCTCTGTGTCTGGGGGCAACAGTGCTGGTCGTGGACGCGGTGCATTGTCATCAGCACATGGCCATGGGACATGCTTGTCCTTCTTTTCGGCAGCTGGACATGTTGAGCCACATCATGCCGAAGACTTGGTAGAGTGGATGACCAAGCCCTCCTCCTCCTCCTCATCCTCTCTCACCCAGGCTCAGGGTACTGGAAAAGCAGCTGCCAAAGCGTCCTCTTCCCTGGTATCAATGTCAGACTCATCATCAGTCACTCCTTCCCTAGACCCACCATGTCCTCCTCCTGAGGAGTCCCCCGAACTGTTTGAGCACAGTGTTGGGTACATGCTCCAGGAGGATGCCCAGCGTTTCAAAGGGTCTGATGATGAAACCCAGCTAGAGGAAGGCAGTAGCGTGAGAGCAGACAGAGGGGATGCTCAAGAAGGACACCAATCTGGCAGTCATGTTCCAGCAGCTGCAGCATACTGCCAGATTGGCTCCAGTGATGAGGAGGGAGGTGATGATGAGGTCACTGACTCCACGTGGGTGCCTAATAGGAGAGAGGAGGAGGAGGAGGAGGCACATCTCCAACGAGGCAGGATGCCCTTTGGTGGCCAGCGTAAGGGCAGTACACCGACGGAATCACACCGCAGAGCTCCGCCTGTGCAGGGCGCTGCCTCTGCCCGTCATTCAAAAAGTTCTTTGGTGTGGGCCTTTTTTGAGGCTAGTGCATCAGATCGCACAGCTGCTGTTTGCAACATATGTCTCAAGCGTATATCGCGTGGCCAAAACATCAGCCGCTTGGGTACCACATGCCTGACCAGACATATGTTGACCTGCCATGCAGCTCGTTGGCAAGCCTACCTCAAAGACCCACACCAAAGAACAAAGCGGACCTCTCCTTGCACCGCATCAGCTGGGATCTCCAACCCCACTATAACTTCAGTCCTCTCTGAAACATGCACTGAGAGGAATGAAGGTGTAGAATTAGGTGTGTCACAGCCAAGTACTTGCGGCCACTCTGCTAGCAGTACACCGACGTCCGATTCTAGCAGGCAAATTTCCCTGCCCCAGCTGCTGGACCGTCGAAAGAAGTTCACTCCCAGCCATCCACATGCCCAGCGGTTGAATGCTAGCTTGGCTAAATTGCTAGCGTTTCAACTGCTGCCTTTTCAGTTGGTAGACTCGGCCCCCTTCCGTGAGTTTGTGCAATGTGCGGTTCCTCAGTGGCAGGTTCCCAAACGCCACTTTTTCTCACGGAAGGCTATTCCGGCTCTCTACCGGCATGTGGAAGGCAATGTCTTGGCCTCGCTGGACAGGGCGGTCAGCGGTAAGGTGCATATTACCGCTGACTCATGGTCCAGCAGGCATGGACAGGGACGTTACCTTTCTTTCACGGCCCATTGGGTCACTCTTTTGGCAGCTGGGAAGGATGCAGGACAAGGTGCAGTAGTGTTGGAGGTTGTTCCACCGCCACGCCTCCAAAATGCTACTACTGGTTGTGACACACCTCTCTCCTCCACCCCCTCCTCTTCTTCTTCCTCCATGGCCTCTTCCTGTGGTTTGTCCTCGGAACCAGCGGTGCTCCGTAGGCGTTCAAGGGGCTACGCAAGTACGCAGGCAAAAAGATGCCATGCCGTGCTTGCGCTGGTGTGTTTGGGGGACAGAAGCCACACTGGGGCAGAGGTCCTGTCTGCTCTGCAGGGCCAGGCCGAGAGGTGGTTGACGCCACGCCAGCTTAAGCCAGGAATGGTGGTTTGCGACAATGGCACCAACCTCCTCTCCGCCCTCCGACAGGGACAACTGACCCATGTGCCCTGTGTGGCTCACGTCCTTAACCTGGTGGTGCAGCGGTTCTTGGGCAGGTACCCGGGCTTACAGGATGTCCTGAGGCAGGCCAGGAAAGTCTGTGTGCATTTCCGCAGATCTTATAATGCCAGTGCTCGCCTGGCTGAGCTGCAAAAGGAGTTGAACCTGCCCAAGAACCGCCTTATATGTGACATGCCCACCAGGTGGAACTCAACGTTGGCCATGCTGCAGCGGCTGCACACGCAGCAGAGGGCCATCAATGAGTACCTGTGCGACTACGGCACCAGGACAGGGTCAGGGGAGCTTGGTTTTTTTTCTCCACGCCAGTGGGGCATGATCAGGGATGCATGCACTGTCCTGGCACCATTTGAGGAGGCCACGAGGATGGTGAGCAGTGACAGTGCATGCATCAGTGACACTGTACCTCTTGTCCACCTGTTGGAGCACACGCTGCGTGGAATAATGGACAGGGCACTTGAGGCAGAACAGAGGCAGGAAGAGGAGGACTTCCTTGCCTCTCAAGGCCCCCTTTACCCAGACAGTGTTCCTTCTGTCCCACCCATCGCACAGGAAGAGGAGGAGGAGGAGGAGGTGGAGGATTGTGTCAGCATGGAGGTGGAGGCTGGCACTCAGCATCATCAGCAGCAGTCTTTTAGGGATGATTTACAGTCCCAAGAAACCAGTGGACTTGTACGTGGCTGGGAGGAGGTGGCTGCGGATCATGTCGTCCTTAGTGACCCAGAGGACTCCGGAGCGAATGCCTCAGCAAACCTACGCTGCATGGCCTCCCTGATCCTGCAAAGTCTGCGGAAGGATCCTCGTATTCTTCGGATCAAGGAGAGGGACCATTACTGGCTGGCCACTCTCCTTGATCCACGGTACAAGGGTAAGGTTGCGGACCTTATGTTACCGTCGCAGAGGGAGCAGAGGATGAGACAACTCCGGGAGGCCTTGCAGAAAGGTCTGTGCAACGCGTTCCCAGAGACTGGGAGGTTACAAACTCCTGGTCCTGGACAACGAGTTGCTGAGGCTTCGGCCAGTCAAAGAAGGAGCGGTGGGGAAGGTGGCCGTCTGACCGATGCGTTCAGACAATTCTTTAGTCCGCAGCCCCAAAGTATGATCGGTTCCAGCAACCATCGCCAGCGTCTGATAAACATGGTGCAGGAATATCTAGGGGCAAGGTCAGACTTGGACACCTTCCCCACCGAAAATCCTCTGGCTTACTGGGTCTTGAGGATGGATCACTGGCCAGAGCTTGCACAGTATGCAATTGAGCTACTGGCCTGTCCTGCATCCAGCGTTCTTTCGGAACGCACATTCAGTGCTGCTGGAGGATTTGTCACGGATCACAGGGTGCGCCTGTCCACCGACTCGGTTGATCGACTGACTTTCATCAAGATGAACCAGTCTTGGATCACCACCAGCTACCACACACCTGATGCTGATATAACAGACTAATTGATTTTAACATGTCACATCCCTTCAAGACTGATGCTGAGTGCCTGTGCTGTTATGTTGACTGGCTATCCTCCTCCTCCGAGTCCTCAATGATATGATTGATGATGATAGCTTGGAAGATCATTTTTGTTTATGGGTGCCGCCACCAGTGGCTAAGGCCCAATTTTTCAGCCCCTGTTTTACAGGGGCGTGTAATTACAGTTTTTTTAGCAATAATTTGCCATAGGGCTCATTGCTGTGCTCCAAGTACAGTATCTGTGAGGGGTTGGAGTGTTGTGGCACCAGTGCCTAAGGCCCAATTTTTCAGCCCCTGTTTAACAGGGGCGTGTCATTACAATTTTTGAAGCAATACTTTGCAACAGGGCTCATTGCTGTGCTCCAAGTACAGTATCTGTGAGGGGTTGTAGTGTTGTGCCACCAGTGCCTAAGGCCCAATTTTTCAGCCCCTGTTCAACAGGGGCATGCAATTACAATTCTTGATCTAATAATTCACAGCAGGGCCCATTGCTGCACCCACCAAGAGTAACTCTGAGGGCTTACAGTGTTGTGGCAACGCCACCACCACCACGAAAGGCCCAATTTTTCAGCCCCTGTTCAAAAGGGGCATGTAATTACAATTCTTGATCTAATAATTCACAGCAGGGCCCATTCCTGCACCCACCAAGAGTAACTCTGAGGGCTTACAGTGTTGTGGCAACACCACCACCACCACCACCACCACGAAAGGCCCAATTTTTCAGCCCCTGTTCAACAGGGGCATGCAATTACAATTCTTGATTAGTGATGAACCGAACACCCCCGGGTTCGGTTCGCACCAGAACCCGCGAACGGACCGAAAGTTCGAACGAACATTAGAACCCTATTAAATACAATGGATGCGAACGTTCGAATTCTAAAGTGCTAATTATAAAAACTATTATGCATGTTATTGTCCTAAAAAGGGTTTGGGAACCCGGGTTCTGCACCAGGGGACATGTATCAATGCAAAAATAAGTTTTAAAAACGGTCGTTTTCCGGGAGCAGTCATTTTAATGATGCATAAAGTGAAAAAAAAAAAGTCAAATATTCCTTTAAATATCGTACCTGGGGGGTGTCTAAAGTATGCCTGTGAAGTGCCACGTGTTTCCCGTGTTTAGAACTGTCCCTGCACAAAATGACACTTCTAAAGGAAAAAAAAGCCATTTAAAACTGCTTGCGGCTTTAATGTAATGTCTGGTCCCGGTAATATGGATGAAAATCTTTAAGAAAAATGGCATAGCTACCCCATGACCCCCCCCCTACCCCAGCCCATTACCAGCCCCTTTGGGTCTTGTATGGATATTAAGGGGAACCCCGCACATAAAATAAAAAAGGCCCTATATACTCTGAACAGCCGTATACAGGCGGTGCATACAAGACAGGGACTGTAGGTTTGTTCTTATGTAGAATCTGTTTGTAATTTTGAACAGGTACATTGTTGAAGTGTAGCTCCAGACCAAAAATCTATTTTTAAACTTTTTGGAAAACATAGGTAAGGGTTATCACCCCTGTAACATTTGTTTTGCTGTCTGTGCCCCTGTTCAGAACATTTCACCTCACTTTCCGTCCTAATGACAACTGTTTTTGAAATGTGGTGTTTTTCTTGAAACAAGGATTGCTGATAAAGCATCAGTACAGAGGAGACACCTTTCTCCCATATTTATTCTTACAGGAGAGAATTTTCCTTCCTAGTGGTAGATTTCCTCTCACTTCCTGTTGTCTTCTTGCGTTTGCAAGTAGGAGTCGTTTGTAAGTTGGATGTTTGAAAGTAGGGACCTGCCGTATATACTCTGCAGAAATAGGCCCCTTAGTTGTTGGTGTTGGCACAACACTGTAAGCACTCACAGTTACTCTTGGTTGGTGCTGGAACGCCCTGCTGTCAACTATTATATCAGGAATTTTAATTACATATAATTGTTGAACAGTGGTAGTAAAAATTGGGCCTTTGATGGTGGTGCTGGTGCCACAACACTGTAAGCCCTGACAGTTACTCTTGGTGGGTGCAGCAATGGGCCCTGCTGTGAATTATTAGATCAAGAATTGTAATTACATGCCCCTGTTGAACAGGGGCTGAAAAATTGGGCCTTAGGCACTGGTGGCACAACACTGCAACCCTTCACAGATACTGTACTTGGAGCACAGCAATGAGCCCTGTTGCAAAGTATTGCTTCAAAAATTGTAATGACACGCCCCTGTTAAACAGGGGCTGAAAAATTGGGCCTTAGGCACTGGTGGCACAACACTGCAACTCCTCACAGATACTGTACTTGGAGCACAGCAATGAGCCCTGTTGCAAAGTATTGCTTCAAAAATTGTAATTACACGCCCCTGTTAAACAGGGGCTGAAAAATTGGGCGTTAGGCACTGGTGGCGGCACCCATAAACAAAAATGATCTTCCAAGCTATCATCATCAATCGTATCATTGAGGACTCGGAGGAGGAGGATAGCCAGTCAACATAACAGCACAGGCACTCAGCATCAGCATCAGTCTTGAAGGGATGTGACATTTTAAAATCAATTAGTCTGTTATATCAGCATCAGGTGTGTGGTAGCTGGTGGTGATCCAAGACTGGTTCATCTTGATGAAAGTCAGTCGATCAACCGAGTCGGTGGACAGGCGCACCCTGTGATCCGTGACAAATCCTCCAGCAGCACTGAATGTGCGTTCCGAAAGAACGCTGGATGCAGGACAGGCCAGTAGCTCAATTGCATACTGTGCAAGCTCTGGCCAGTGATCCATCCTCAAGACCCAGTAAGCCAGAGGATTTTCGGTGGGGAAGGTGTCCAAGTCTGACCTTGCCCCTAGATATTCCTGCACCATGTTTATCAGACGCTGGCGATGGTTGCTGGAACCGATCATACTTTGGGGCTGCGGACTAAAGAATTGTCTGAACGCATCGGTCAGACGGCCACCTTCCCCACCGCTCCTTCTTTGACTGGCCGAAGCCTCAGCAACTCGTTGTCCAGGACCAGGAGTTTGCAACCTCCCAGTCTCTGGGAACGCGTTGCACAGACCTTTCTGCAAGGCCTCCCGGAGTTGTCTCATCCTCTGCTCCCTCTGCGACGGTAACATAAGGTCCGCAACCTTACCCTTGTACCGTGGATCAAGGAGAGTGGCCAGCCAGTAATGGTCCCTCTCCTTGATCCGAAGAATACGAGGATCCTTCCGCAGACTTTGCAGGATCAGGGAGGCCATGCAGCGTAGGTTTGCTGAGGCATTCGCTCCGGAGTCCTCTGGGTCACTAAGGACGACATGATCCGCAGCCACCTCCTCCCAGCCACGTACAAGTCCACTGGTTTCTTGGGACTGTAAATCATCCCTAAAAGACTGCTGCTGATGATGCTGAGTGCCAGCCTCCACCTCCATGCTGACACAATCCTCCTCCTCCTCCTCCTCCTCCTCCTCCTCCTCCTCTTCCTGTGCGATGGGTGGGACAGAAGGAACACTGTCTGGGTAAAGGGGGCCTTGAGAGGCAAGGAAGTCCTCCTCTTCCTGCCTCTGTTCTGCCTCAAGTGCCCTGTCCATTATTCCACGCAGCGTGTGCTCCAACAGGTGGACAAGAGGTACAGTGTCACTGATGCATGCACTGTCACTGCTCACCATCCTCGTGGCCTCCTCAAATGGTGCCAGGACAGTGCATGCATCCCTGATCATGCCCCACTGGCGTGGAGAAAAAAAACCAAGCTCCCCTGACCCTGTCCTGGTGCCGTAGTCGCACAGGTACTCATTGATGGCCCTCTGCTGCGTGTGCAGCCGCTGCAGCATGGCCAACGTTGAGTTCCACCTGGTGGGCATGTCACATATAAGGCGGTTCTTGGGCAGGTTCAACTCCTTTTGCAGCTCAGCCAGGCGAGCACTGGCATTATAAGATCTGCGGAAATGCACACAGACTTTCCTGGCCTGCCTCAGGACATCCTGTAAGCCCGGGTACCTGCCCAAGAAGCGCTGCACCACCAGGTTAAGGACGTGAGCCACACAGGGCACATGGGTCAGTTGTCCCTGTCGGAGGGCGGAGAGGAGGTTGGTGCCATTGTCGCAAACCACCATTCCTGGCTTAAGCTGGCGTGGCGTCAACCACCTCTCGGCCTGGCCCTGCAGAGCAGACAGGACCTCTGCCCCAGTGTGGCTTCTGTCCCCCAAACACACCAGCGCAAGCACGGCATGGCATCTTTTTGCCTGCGTACTTGCGTAGCCCCGTGAACGGCTACGGAGCACCGCTGGTTCATAGGACAAACCACAGGAAGAGGCCATGGAGGAAGAAGAAGAGGAGGGGGTGGAGGAGAGAGGTGTGTCACAACCAGTAGTAGCATTTTGGAGGCGTGGCGGTGGGACAACCTCCAACACTACTGCACCTTGTCCTGAATCCTTCCCAGCTGCCAAAAGAGTGACCCAATGGGCCGTGAAAGAAAGGTAACGTCCCTGTCCATGCCTGCTGGACCATGAGTCAGCGGTAATATGCACCTTACCGCTGACCGCCCTGTCCAGCGAGGCCAAGACATTGCCTTCCACATGCCGGTAGAGAGCCGGAATAGCCTTCCGTGAGAAAAAGTGGCGTTTGGGAACCTGCCACTGAGGAACCGCACATTGCACAAACTCACGGAAGGGGGCCGAGTCTACCAACTGAAAAGGCAGCAGTTGAAGCGCTAGCAATTTAGCCAAGCTAGCATTCAACCGCTGGGCATGTGGATGGCTGGGAGTGAACTTCTTTCGACGGTCCAGCAGCTGGGGCAGGGAAATTTGCCTGCTAGAATCGGACGTCGGTGTACTGCTAGCAGAGTGGGCGCAAGTACTTGGCTGTGACACACCTAATTCTACACCTTCATTCCTCTCAGTGCATGTTTCAGAGAGGACTGAAGTTATAGTGGGGTTGGAGATCCCAGCTGATGCGGTGCAAGGAGAGGTCCGCTTGGTTCTTTGGTGTGGGTCTTTGAGGTAGGCTTGCCAACGAGCTGCATGGCAGGTCAACATATGTCTGGTCAGGCATGTGGTACCCAAGCGGCTGATGTTTTGGCCACGCGATATACGCTTGAGACATATGTTGCAAACAGCAGCTGTGCGATCTGATGCACTAGCCTCAAAAAAGGCCCACACCAAAGAACTTTTTGAATGACGGGCAGAGGCAGCGCCCTGCACAGGCGGAGCTCTGCGGTGTGATTCCGTCGGTGTACTGCCCTTACGCTGGCCACCAAAGGGCATCCTGCCTCGTTGGAGATGTGCCTCCTCCTCATCCTCCTCCTCCTCCTCTCTCCTATTAGGCACCCACGTGGAGTCATTGACCTCATCATCCCCTCCCTCCTCATCACTGGAGCCAATCTGGCAGTATGCTGCAGCTGCTGGAACATGACTGCCAGATTGGTGTCCTTCTTGAGCATCCCCTCTGTCTGCTCTCACGCTACTGCCTTCCTCTAGCTGGGTTTCATCATCAGACCCTTCGAAACGCTGGGCATCCTCCTGGAGCATGTACCCAACACTGTGCTGAAACAGTTCGGGGGACTCCTCAGGAGGAGGACATGGTGGGTCTAGGGAAGGAGTGACTGATGATTTGTCTGACATTGATACCAGGGAAGACGACGCTTTGGCAGCTGCTTTTCCAGTACCCTGAGCCTGGGTGAGAGAGGATGAGGAGGAGGAGGAGGGCTTGGTCATCCACTCTACCAAGTCTTCGGCATGATGTGGCTCAACATGTCCAGCTGCCGAAAAGAAGGACAAGCGTGTCCCATGGCCATGTGCTGATGACAATGCACCGCGTCCACGACCAGCACTGTTGCCCCCAGACACAGAGCCTGCTTGCCCTCTTTTATTGCCTCCTGACTGTCTGCCTCTCCTTGTTTGCCTTCCAGACATTCTAATAGATGGCCTGCAGGGAGATGGGAAAAAAGCAATAAGGGCTACCTTCAGGTGTCCTTCTCTGTCCCTTGAAACAAGGACTTTCACAGTGAAAGAAACTGACACTGTCCCTACCTAGAGTTTTCTGTCCCTAGAATAAATGTTTTTTTTAATCACAATATAGCACAAGGACAATTCACTCAATGTCTCTCCAGGTCCCTGGAAACAAGGACTTGCAGAGTGAAAGAAACTGACACTGTCCCTACCTAGAGTTTTCTGTCCCTAGAATAAATGTTTTTTTTAAGCACAATATAGCACAAGGACAATTAACTCACTGTCCTTACAGGTCCCTGGAAACAAGGACTTGCAGAGTGAAAAAAAAAAAACACTCTCCCTACCTACAGTTTTCTGTCCCTAGAAAAAATGTTTTTTTTAAGCACAATATAGCACAAGGACAATTAACTCACTGTCCTTACAGGTCCCTGGAAACAAGGACTTGCAGAGTGAAAGAAAAAAAACACTCTCCCTACCTACAGTTTTCTGTCCCTAGAAAAAATGTTTTTTTTAATCACAATATAGCACAAGGAAAATTAACTCACTGTCCTTACAGGTCCCTGGAAACAAGGACTTGCAGAGTGAAAGAAAAAAAACACTCTCCCTACCTACAGTTTTCTGTCCCTAGAAAAAATGTTTTTTTTAATCACAATATAGCACAAGGAAAATTAACTCACTGTCCTTACAGGTCCCTGGAAACAAGGACTTGCAGAGTGAAAGAAACTGACACTGTCCCTACCTAGAGTTTTCTGTCCCTAGAATAAATGTTTTTTTTAAGCACAATATAGCACAAGGACAATTAACTCACTGTCCTTACAGGTCCCTGGAAACAAGGACTTGCAGAGTGAAAAAAAAAAAACACTCTCCCTACCTAGAGTTTTCTGTCCCTAGAAAAAATGTTTTTTTTAAGCACAATATAGCACAAGGACAATTAACTCACTGTCCTTACAGGTCCCTGGAAACAAGGACTTGCAGAGTGAAAGAAAAAAAACACTCTCCCTACCTAGAGTTTTCTGTCCCTAGAAAAAATGTTTTTTTTAATCACAATATAGCACAAGGAAAATTAACTCACTGTCCTTACAGGTCCCTGGAAACAAGGACTTGCAGAGTGAAAGAAAAAAAACACTCTCCCTACCTACAGTTTTCTGTCCCTAGAAAAAATGTTTTTTTTAATCACAATATAGCACAAGGAAAATTAACTCACTGTCCTTACAGGTCCCTGGAAACAAGGACTTGCAGAGTGAAATAAACTGACACTGTCCCTACCTAGAGTTTTCTGTCCCTAGAATAAATGTTTTTTTTAATCACAATATAGCACAAGGAAAATTAACTCACTGTCCTTACAGGTCCCTGGAAACAAGGACTTGCAGAGTGAAAGAAACTGACACTGTCCCTACCTAGAGTTTTCTGTCCCTAGAATAAATGTTTTTTTTAATCACAATATAGCACAAGGAAAATTAACTCACTGTCCTTACAGGTCCCTGGAAACAAGGACTTGCAGAGTGAAAGAAAAAAAACACTCTCCCTACCTACAGTTTTCTGTCCCTAGAAAAAATGTTTTTTTTAAGCACAATATAGCACAAGTAAAATTAACTCACTGTCCTTACAGGTCCCTGGAAACAAGGACTTGCAGAGTGAAAGAAAAAAAACACTCTCCCTACCTACAGTTTTCTGTCCCTAGAAAAAATGTTTTTTTTAATCACAATATAGCACAAGGAAAATTAACTCACTGTCCTTACAGGTCCCTGGAAACAAGGACTTGCAGAGTGAAAGAAACTGACACTGTCCCTACCTAGAGTTTTCTGTCCCTAGAATAAATGTTTTTTTTAATCACAATATAGCACAAGGAAAATTAACTCACTGTCCTTACAGGTCCCTGGAAACAAGGACTTGCAGAGTGAAAGAAACTGACACTGTCCCTACCTAGAGTTTTCTGTCCCTAGAATAAATGTTTTTTTTAAGCACAATATAGCACAAGGACAATTAACTCACTGTCCTTACAGGTCCCTGGAAACAAGGACTTGCAGAGTGAAAAAAAAAAAACACTCTCCCTACCTAGAGTTTTCTGTCCCTAGAAAAAATGTTTTTTTTAAGCACAATATAGCACAAGGACAATTAACTCACTGTCCTTACAGGTCCCTGGAAACAAGGACTTGCAGAGTGAAAGAAAAAAAACACTCTCCCTACCTAGAGTTTTCTGTCCCTAGAAAAAATGTTTTTTTTAATCACAATATAGCACAAGGAAAATTAACTCACTGTCCTTACAGGTCCCTGGAAACAAGGACTTGCAGAGTGAAAGAAAAAAAACACTCTCCCTACCTACAGTTTTCTGTCCCTAGAAAAAATGTTTTTTTTAATCACAATATAGCACAAGGAAAATTAACTCACTGTCCTTACAGGTCCCTGGAAACAAGGACTTGCAGAGTGAAAGAAACTGACACTGTCCCTACCTAGAGTTTTCTGTCCCTAGAATAAATGTTTTTTTTAATCACAATATAGCACAAGGAAAATTAACTCACTGTCCTTACAGGTCCCTGGAAACAAGGACTTGCAGAGTGAAAGAAACTGACACTGTCCCTACCTAGAGTTTTCTGTCCCTAGAATAAATGTTTTTTTTAATCACAATATAGCACAAGGAAAATTAACTCACTGTCCTTACAGGTCCCTGGAAACAAGGACTTGCAGAGTGAAAGAAACTGACACTGTCCCTACCTAGAGTTTTCTGTCCCTAGAATAAATGTTTTTTTTAATCACAATATAGCACAAGGAAAATTAACTCACTGTCCTTACAGGTCCCTGGAAACAAGGACTTGCAGAGTGAAAGAAAAAAAACACTCTCCCTACCTACAGTTTTCTGTCCCTAGAAAAAATGTTTTTTTTAAGCACAATATAGCACAAGTAAAATTAACTCACTGTCCTTACAGGTCCCTGGAAACAAGGACTTGCAGAGTGAAAGAAAAAAAACACTCTCCCTACCTACAGTTTTCTGTCCCTAGAAAAAATGTTTTTTTTAATCACAATATAGCACAAGGAAAATTAACTCACTGTCCTTACAGGTCCCTGGAAACAAGGACTTGCAGAGTGAAAGAAACTGACACTGTCCCTACCTAGAGTTTTCTGTCCCTAGAATAAATGTTTTTTTTAATCACAATATAGCACAAGGACAATTAACTCACTGTCCTTACAGGTCCCTGGAAACAAGGACTTGCAGAGTGAAAGAAACTGACACTGTCCCTACCTAGAGTTTTCTGTCCCTAGAATAAATGTTTTTTTTAAGCACAATATAGCACAAGGACAATTAACTCACTGTCCTTACAGGTCCCTGGAAACAAGGACTTGCAGAGTGAAAGAAAAAAAACACTCTCCCTACCTACAGTTTTCTGTCCCTAGAAAAAATGTTTTTTTTAATCACAATATAGCACAAGGAAAATTAACTCACTGTCCTTACAGGTCCCTGGAAACAAGGACTTGCAGAGTGAAAGAAACTGACACTGTCCCTACCTAGAGTTTTCTGTCCCTAGAATAAATGTTTTTTTTAATCACAATATAGCACAAGGACAATTAACTCACTGTCCTTACAGGTCCCTGGAAACAAGGACTTGCAGAGTGAAAGAAACTGACACTGTCCCTACCTAGAGTTTTCTGTCCCTAGAATAAATGTTTTTTTTAAGCACAATATAGCACAAGGACAATTAACTCACTGTCCTTACAGGTCCCTGGAAACAAGGACTTGCAGAGTGAAAGAAAAAAAACACTCTCCCTACCTACAGTTTTCTGTCCCTAGAAAAAATGTTTTTTTTAATCACAATATAGCACAAGGAAAATTAACTCACTGTCCTTACAGGTCCCTGGAAACAAGGACTTGCAGAGTGAAAGAAACTGACACTGTCCCTACCTAGAGTTTTCTGTCCCTAGAATAAATGTTTTTTTTAATCACAATATAGCACAAGGACAATTAACTCACTGTCCTTACAGGTCCCTGGAAACAAGGACTTGCAGAGTGAAAGAAACTGACACTGTCCCTACCTAGAGTTTTCTGTCCCTAGAATAAATGTTTTTTTTAAGCACAATATAGCACAAGGACAATTAACTCACTGTCCTTACAGGTCCCTGGAAACAAGGACTTGCAGAGTGAAAGAAAAAAAACACTCTCCCTACCTACAGTTTTCTGTCCCTAGAAAAAATGTTTTTTTTAATCACAATATAGCACAAGGAAAATTAACTCACTGTCCTTACAGGTCCCTGGAAACAAGGACTTGCAGAGTGAAAGAAACTGACACTGTCCCTACCTAGAGTTTTCTGTCCCTAGAATAAATGTTTTTTTTAATCACAATATAGCACAAGGACAATTAACTCACTGTCCTTACAGGTCCCTGGAAACAAGGACTTGCAGAGTGAAAGAAACTGACACTGTCCCTACCTAGAGTTTTCTGTCCCTAGAATAAATGTTTTTTTTAAGCACAATATAGCACAAGGACAATTAACTCACTGTCCTTACAGGTCCCTGGAAACAAGGACTTGCAGAGTGAAAGAAACTGACACTGTCCCTACCTAGAGTTTTCTGTCCCTAGAATAAATGTTTTTTTTAAGCACACTATAGCAGAAGCACAAAACACACTGACACTCTCCCTACCTATCCTTCTCTTTCCCTAAACTAAAGGAATCCAGGTTAAGCAAGAAAGAAATAACAGTCACTGTCCCTGCCTATGCTACTCTATCCCTGCTCCGGAACACACTACACTAGGCCGCCGTGCTGGCGGCCTTTTATAGTGTGGGGCGTGTACTAAACACCCTCAGCAATAATTGGCCACAGGCATCCTGCCTGTGGCCAATCATTGCTCTCCTCGCTGCCGGCGCTGTGATTGGCCAAGCATGCGGGGTCACAGTGCATGCTTGGCCAATCACAGCGCCTGGATGACACTGCGATGGCGTAGTGCATTGTGGGCCGTTCGCGTCACTCGAATTTGGCGCGAACGGCCCAAATCGTTCGATCTTCGTCGAACGATCGAACAGCCAATGTTCGAGTCGAACGTATGTTCGACTCGAACACGAAGCTCATCCCTATTCTTGATCTAATAATTCACAGCAGGGCCCATTCCTGCACCCACCAAGAGTAACTCTGAGGGCTTACAGTGTTGTGGCAACACCACCACCACCACCACGAAAGGCCCAATTTTTCAGCCCCTGTTCAACAGGGGCATGCAATTACAATTCTTGATCTAATAATTCACAGCAGGGCCCATTCCTGCACCCACCAAGAGTAACTCTGAGGGCTTACAGTGTTGTGGCAACACCACCACCACCACCACCACGAAAGGCCCAATTTTTCAGCCCCTGTTCAACAGGGGCATGCAATTACAATTCTTGATCTAATAATTCACAGCAGGGCCCATTGCTGCACCCACCAAGAGTAACTCTGAGGGCTTACAGTGTTGTGGCAACACCACCACCACCACCACCACCACCACGAAAGGCCCAATTTTTCAGCCCCTGTTCAACAGGGGCATGCAATTACAATGCTTGATCTAATAATTCACAGTAGGGCCCATTCCTGCACCCACCAAGAGTAACTCTGAGGGCTTACAGTGTTGTGGCAACACCACCACCACCACCACGAAAGGCCGAATTTTTCAGCCCCTGTTCAACAGGGGCATGCAATTACAATTCTTGATCTAATAATTCACAGCAGGGCCCATTGCTGCACCCACCAAGAGTAACTGTCAGGGCTTACAGTGTTGTGGCACCAGCACCACCATCAAAGGCCCAATTTTTACTACCACTGTTCAACAATTATATGTAATTAAAATTCCTGATATAATAGTTGACAGCAGGGCGTTCCAGCACCAACCAAGAGTAACTGTGAGTGCTTACAGTGTTGTGCCAACACCAACAACTAAGGGGCCTATTTCTGCAGAGTATATACGGCAGGTCCCTACTTTCAAACATCCAACTTACAAACGACTCCTACTTGCAAACGCAAGAAGACAACAGGAAGTGAGAGGAAATCTACCACTAGGAAGGAAAATTCTCTCCTGTAAGAATAAATATGGGAGAAAGGTGTCTCCTCTGTACTGATGCTTTATCACCAATCCTTGTTTCAAGAAAAACACCACATTTCAAAAACAGTTGTCATTGGGACGGAAAGTGAGGTGAAATGTTCTGAACAGGGGCACAGACAGCAAAACAAATGTTACAGGGGTGATAACCCTTACCTATGTTTTCCAAAAAGTTTAAAAATAGATTTTTGGGCTGGAGCTACACTTCAACAATGTACCTGTTCAAAATTACAAACAGATTCTACATAAGAACAAACCTACAGTCCCTGTCTTGTATGCACCGCCTGTATACGGCTGTTCAGAGTATATAGGGCCTTTTTTATTTTATGTGCGGGGTTCCCCTTAATATCCATACAAGACCCAAAGGGGCTGGTAATGGGCTGGGGTAGGGGGGGGGGGTCATGGGGTAGCTATGCCATTTTTCTTAAAGATTTTCATCCATATTACCGGGACCAGATATTACATTAAAGCCGCAAGCAGTTTTAAATGGCTTTTTTTTCCTTTAGAAGTGTCATTTTGTGCAGGGACAGTTCTAAACACGGGAAACACGTGGCACTTCACAGGCATACTTTAGACACCCCCCAGGTACGATATTTAAAGGAATATTTGACTTTTTTTTTTCCACTTTATGCATCATTAAAATGACTGCTCCCGAAAAACGACCGTTTTTAAAACTTCTTTTTGCATTGATACATGTCCCCTGGTGCACAACCCGGGTTCCCAAACCCTTTTTAGGACAATAACATGCATAATAGTTGTTATAATTAGCACTTTAGAATTCGAACGTTCGCATCCATTGTATTTAATAGGGTTCTAATGTTCGTACGAACTTTCGGTCCGTTCGCGGGTTCTGGTGCGAACCGAACCCGGGGGTGTTCGGCTCATCACTAACGATGATAGCTTGGAAGATCATTTTGGTTTATGGGTGACGCCACCAGTGGCTAAGGCCCAATTTTTCAGCCCCTGTTTAACAGGGGCGTGTAATTAAAATTTTTGATGCAATACTTTGCAACAGGCCTCATTTCTGTGCTCCAAGTACAGTATCTGTGAGGGGTTGCAGTGTTGTGCCACCAGTGCCTAAGGCCCAATTTTTCAGCCCCTGTTCAACAGGGGCATGCAATTATAATTATTGATCTAATAATTCACAGCAGGGCCCATTGCTGCGCCCACCAAGAGTAACTGTCAGGCCTTACAGTGTTGTGGCACCAGCAACACCATCACCACCACCACCACCACCAAAGGCCCAGTTTTTCAGCCCCTGTTCAACAGGGGCATGCAATTATAATTATTGATCTAATAATTCACAGCAGGGACCATTGCTGCGCCCACCAAGAGTAACTGTCAGGCCTTACAGTGTTGTGGCACCAGCACCACCATCAAAGGCCCAATTTTTACTACCACTGATCAACAATTATATGTTATTACAATTCCTGATATTATACTTGACAGCAGGGCGTTCCAGCACCCACCAAGAATAACTGTGAGTGCTTTCAGTGTTGTGCCAACACCAACACCTAAGGGGCCAATTTCTGCAGAGTATATACGGAAGGTCCCTACTTTCAAACATCCAACTTACAAATAGTGATGAGCCGAACACCCCCGGGTTCGGTTCGCACCAGAACCCGCGAACGGACCGAAAGTTCGAACGAACATTAGAACCCTATTAAATACAATGGATGCGAACGTTCGAATTCTAAAGTGCTAATTATAAAAACTATTATGCATGTTATTGTCCTAAAAAGGGTTTGGGAACCCGGGTTCTGCACCAGGGGACATGTATCAATGCAAAAATAAGTTTTAAAAACGGTCGTTTTCCGGGAGCAGTCATTTTAATGATGCATAAAGTGAAAAAAAAAAAGTCAAATATTCCTTTAAATATCGTACCTGGGGGGTGTCTAAAGTATGCCTGTGAAGTGCCACGTGTTTCCCGTGTTTAGAACTGTCCCTGCACAAAATGACACTTCTAAAGGAAAAAAAAGCCATTTAAAACTGCTTGCGGCTTTAATGTAATGTCTGGTCCCGGTAATATGGATGAAAATCTTTAAGAAAAATGGCATAGCTACCCCATGACCCCCCCCCTACCCCAGCCCATTACCAGCCCCTTTGGGTCTTGTATGGATATTAAGGGGAACCCCGCACATAAAATAAAAAAGGCCCTATATACTCTGAACAGCCGTATACAGGCGGTGCATACAAGACAGGGACTGTAGGTTTGTTCTTATGTAGAATCTGTTTGTAATTTTGAACAGGTACATTGTTGAAGTGTAGCTCCAGACCAAAAATCTATTTTTAAACTTTTTGGAAAACATAGGTAAGGGTTATCACCCCTGTAACATTTGTTTTGCTGTCTGTGCCCCTGTTCAGAACATTTCACCTCACTTTCCGTCCTAATGACAACTGTTTTTGAAATGTGGTGTTTTTCTTGAAACAAGGATTGCTGATAAAGCATCAGTACAGAGGAGACACCTTTCTCCCATATTTATTCTTACAGGAGAGAATTTTCCTTCCTAGTGGTAGATTTCCTCTCACTTCCTGTTGTCTTCTTGCGTTTGCAAGTAGGAGTCGTTTGTAAGTTGGATGTTTGAAAGTAGGGACCTGCCGTATATACTCTGCAGAAATAGGCCCCTTAGTTGTTGGTGTTGGCACAACACTGTAAGCACTCACAGTTACTCTTGGTTGGTGCTGGAACGCCCTGCTGTCAACTATTATATCAGGAATTTTAATTACATATAATTGTTGAACAGTGGTAGTAAAAATTGGGCCTTTGATGGTGGTGCTGGTGCCACAACACTGTAAGCCCTGACAGTTACTCTTGGTGGGTGCAGCAATGGGCCCTGCTGTGAATTATTAGATCAAGAATTGTAATTACATGCCCCTGTTGAACAGGGGCTGAAAAATTGGGCCTTAGGCACTGGTGGCACAACACTGCAACCCTTCACAGATACTGTACTTGGAGCACAGCAATGAGCCCTGTTGCAAAGTATTGCTTCAAAAATTGTAATGACACGCCCCTGTTAAACAGGGGCTGAAAAATTGGGCCTTAGGCACTGGTGGCACAACACTGCAACTCCTCACAGATACTGTACTTGGAGCACAGCAATGAGCCCTGTTGCAAAGTATTGCTTCAAAAATTGTAATTACACGCCCCTGTTAAACAGGGGCTGAAAAATTGGGCGTTAGGCACTGGTGGCGGCACCCATAAACAAAAATGATCTTCCAAGCTATCATCATCAATCGTATCATTGAGGACTCGGAGGAGGAGGATAGCCAGTCAACATAACAGCACAGGCACTCAGCATCAGCATCAGTCTTGAAGGGATGTGACATTTTAAAATCAATTAGTCTGTTATATCAGCATCAGGTGTGTGGTAGCTGGTGGTGATCCAAGACTGGTTCATCTTGATGAAAGTCAGTCGATCAACCGAGTCGGTGGACAGGCGCACCCTGTGATCCGTGACAAATCCTCCAGCAGCACTGAATGTGCGTTCCGAAAGAACGCTGGATGCAGGACAGGCCAGTAGCTCAATTGCATACTGTGCAAGCTCTGGCCAGTGATCCATCCTCAAGACCCAGTAAGCCAGAGGATTTTCGGTGGGGAAGGTGTCCAAGTCTGACCTTGCCCCTAGATATTCCTGCACCATGTTTATCAGACGCTGGCGATGGTTGCTGGAACCGATCATACTTTGGGGCTGCGGACTAAAGAATTGTCTGAACGCATCGGTCAGACGGCCACCTTCCCCACCGCTCCTTCTTTGACTGGCCGAAGCCTCAGCAACTCGTTGTCCAGGACCAGGAGTTTGCAACCTCCCAGTCTCTGGGAACGCGTTGCACAGACCTTTCTGCAAGGCCTCCCGGAGTTGTCTCATCCTCTGCTCCCTCTGCGACGGTAACATAAGGTCCGCAACCTTACCCTTGTACCGTGGATCAAGGAGAGTGGCCAGCCAGTAATGGTCCCTCTCCTTGATCCGAAGAATACGAGGATCCTTCCGCAGACTTTGCAGGATCAGGGAGGCCATGCAGCGTAGGTTTGCTGAGGCATTCGCTCCGGAGTCCTCTGGGTCACTAAGGACGACATGATCCGCAGCCACCTCCTCCCAGCCACGTACAAGTCCACTGGTTTCTTGGGACTGTAAATCATCCCTAAAAGACTGCTGCTGATGATGCTGAGTGCCAGCCTCCACCTCCATGCTGACACAATCCTCCTCCTCCTCCTCCTCCTCCTCCTCCTCTTCCTGTGCGATGGGTGGGACAGAAGGAACACTGTCTGGGTAAAGGGGGCCTTGAGAGGCAAGGAAGTCCTCCTCTTCCTGCCTCTGTTCTGCCTCAAGTGCCCTGTCCATTATTCCACGCAGCGTGTGCTCCAACAGGTGGACAAGAGGTACAGTGTCACTGATGCATGCACTGTCACTGCTCACCATCCTCGTGGCCTCCTCAAATGGTGCCAGGACAGTGCATGCATCCCTGATCATGCCCCACTGGCGTGGAGAAAAAAAACCAAGCTCCCCTGACCCTGTCCTGGTGCCGTAGTCGCACAGGTACTCATTGATGGCCCTCTGCTGCGTGTGCAGCCGCTGCAGCATGGCCAACGTTGAGTTCCACCTGGTGGGCATGTCACATATAAGGCGGTTCTTGGGCAGGTTCAACTCCTTTTGCAGCTCAGCCAGGCGAGCACTGGCATTATAAGATCTGCGGAAATGCACACAGACTTTCCTGGCCTGCCTCAGGACATCCTGTAAGCCCGGGTACCTGCCCAAGAAGCGCTGCACCACCAGGTTAAGGACGTGAGCCACACAGGGCACATGGGTCAGTTGTCCCTGTCGGAGGGCGGAGAGGAGGTTGGTGCCATTGTCGCAAACCACCATTCCTGGCTTAAGCTGGCGTGGCGTCAACCACCTCTCGGCCTGGCCCTGCAGAGCAGACAGGACCTCTGCCCCAGTGTGGCTTCTGTCCCCCAAACACACCAGCGCAAGCACGGCATGGCATCTTTTTGCCTGCGTACTTGCGTAGCCCCGTGAACGGCTACGGAGCACCGCTGGTTCATAGGACAAACCACAGGAAGAGGCCATGGAGGAAGAAGAAGAGGAGGGGGTGGAGGAGAGAGGTGTGTCACAACCAGTAGTAGCATTTTGGAGGCGTGGCGGTGGGACAACCTCCAACACTACTGCACCTTGTCCTGAATCCTTCCCAGCTGCCAAAAGAGTGACCCAATGGGCCGTGAAAGAAAGGTAACGTCCCTGTCCATGCCTGCTGGACCATGAGTCAGCGGTAATATGCACCTTACCGCTGACCGCCCTGTCCAGCGAGGCCAAGACATTGCCTTCCACATGCCGGTAGAGAGCCGGAATAGCCTTCCGTGAGAAAAAGTGGCGTTTGGGAACCTGCCACTGAGGAACCGCACATTGCACAAACTCACGGAAGGGGGCCGAGTCTACCAACTGAAAAGGCAGCAGTTGAAGCGCTAGCAATTTAGCCAAGCTAGCATTCAACCGCTGGGCATGTGGATGGCTGGGAGTGAACTTCTTTCGACGGTCCAGCAGCTGGGGCAGGGAAATTTGCCTGCTAGAATCGGACGTCGGTGTACTGCTAGCAGAGTGGGCGCAAGTACTTGGCTGTGACACACCTAATTCTACACCTTCATTCCTCTCAGTGCATGTTTCAGAGAGGACTGAAGTTATAGTGGGGTTGGAGATCCCAGCTGATGCGGTGCAAGGAGAGGTCCGCTTGGTTCTTTGGTGTGGGTCTTTGAGGTAGGCTTGCCAACGAGCTGCATGGCAGGTCAACATATGTCTGGTCAGGCATGTGGTACCCAAGCGGCTGATGTTTTGGCCACGCGATATACGCTTGAGACATATGTTGCAAACAGCAGCTGTGCGATCTGATGCACTAGCCTCAAAAAAGGCCCACACCAAAGAACTTTTTGAATGACGGGCAGAGGCAGCGCCCTGCACAGGCGGAGCTCTGCGGTGTGATTCCGTCGGTGTACTGCCCTTACGCTGGCCACCAAAGGGCATCCTGCCTCGTTGGAGATGTGCCTCCTCCTCATCCTCCTCCTCCTCCTCTCTCCTATTAGGCACCCACGTGGAGTCATTGACCTCATCATCCCCTCCCTCCTCATCACTGGAGCCAATCTGGCAGTATGCTGCAGCTGCTGGAACATGACTGCCAGATTGGTGTCCTTCTTGAGCATCCCCTCTGTCTGCTCTCACGCTACTGCCTTCCTCTAGCTGGGTTTCATCATCAGACCCTTCAAAACGCTGGGCATCCTCCTGGAGCATGTACCCAACACTGTGCTGAAACAGTTCGGGGGACTCCTCAGGAGGAGGACATGGTGGGTCTAGGGAAGGAGTGACTGATGATTTGTCTGACATTGATACCAGGGAAGACGACGCTTTGGCAGCTGCTTTTCCAGTACCCTGAGCCTGGGTGAGAGAGGATGAGGAGGAGGAGGAGGGCTTGGTCATCCACTCTACCAAGTCTTCGGCATGATGTGGCTCAACATGTCCAGCTGCCGAAAAGAAGGACAAGCGTGTCCCATGGCCATGTGCTGATGACAATGCACCGCGTCCACGACCAGCACTGTTGCCCCCAGACACAGAGCCTGCTTGCCCTCTTTTATTGCCTCCTGACTGTCTGCCTCTCCTTGTTTGCCTTCCAGACATTCTAATAGATGGCCTGCAGGGAGATGGGAAAAAAGCAATAAGGGCTACCTTCAGGTGTCCTTCTCTGTCCCTTGAAACAAGGACTTTCACAGTGAAAGAAACTGACACTGTCCCTACCTAGAGTTTTCTGTCCCTAGAATAAATGTTTTTTTTAATCACAATATAGCACAAGGACAATTCACTCAATGTCTCTCCAGGTCCCTGGAAACAAGGACTTGCAGAGTGAAAGAAACTGACACTGTCCCTACCTAGAGTTTTCTGTCCCTAGAATAAATGTTTTTTTTAAGCACAATATAGCACAAGGACAATTAACTCACTGTCCTTACAGGTCCCTGGAAACAAGGACTTGCAGAGTGAAAAAAAAAAAACACTCTCCCTACCTAGAGTTTTCTGTCCCTAGAAAAAATGTTTTTTTTAATCACAATATAGCACAAGGAAAATTAACTCACTGTCCTTACAGGTCCCTGGAAACAAGGACTTGCAGAGTGAAAGAAAAAAAACACTCTCCCTACCTACAGTTTTCTGTCCCTAGAAAAAATGTTTTTTTTAATCACAATATAGCACAAGGAAAATTAACTCACTGTCCTTACAGGTCCCTGGAAACAAGGACTTGCAGAGTGAAAGAAACTGACACTGTCCCTACCTAGAGTTTTCTGTCCCTAGAATAAATGTTTTTTTTAATCACAATATAGCACAAGGAAAATTAACTCACTGTCCTTACAGGTCCCTGGAAACAAGGACTTGCAGAGTGAAAGAAACTGACACTGTCCCTACCTAGAGTTTTCTGTCCCTAGAATAAATGTTTTTTTTAATCACAATATAGCACAAGGAAAATTAACTCACTGTCCTTACAGGTCCCTGGAAACAAGGACTTGCAGAGTGAAAGAAACTGACACTGTCCCTACCTAGAGTTTTCTGTCCCTAGAATAAATGTTTTTTTTAATCACAATATAGCACAAGGAAAATTAACTCACTGTCCTTACTGGTCCCTGGAAACAAGGACTTGCAGAGTGAAAGAAAAAAAACACTCTCCCTACCTACAGTTTTCTGTCCCTAGAAAAAATGTTTTTTTTAATCACAATATAGCACAAGGAAAATTAACTCACTGTCCTTACAGGTCCCTGGAAACAAGGACTTGCAGAGTGAAAGAAACTGAAACTGTCCCTACCTAGAGTTTTCTGTCCCTAGAATAAATGTTTTTTTTAAGCACAATATAGCACAAGGACAATTAACTCACTGTCCTTACAGGTCCCTGGAAACAAGGACTTGCAGAGTGAAAAAAAAAAAACACTCTCCCTACCTAGAGTTTTCTGTCCCTAGAAAAAATGTTTTTTTTAATCACAATATAGCACAAGGAAAATTAACTCACTGTCCTTACAGGTCCCTGGAAACAAGGACTTGCAGAGTGAAAGAAACTGACACTGTCCCTACCTAGAGTTTTCTGTCCCTAGAATAAATGTTTTTTTTAATCACAATATAGCACAAGGACAATTAACTCACTGTCCTTACTGGTCCCTGGAAACAAGGACTTGCAGAGTGAAAGAAACTGACACTGTCCCTACCTAGAGTTTTCTGTCCCTAGAATAAATGTTTTTTTTAAGCACAATATAGCACAAGGACAATTAACTCACTGTCCTTACAGGTCCCTGGAAACAAGGACTTGCAGAGTGAAAGAAAAAAAACACTCTCCCTACCTAGAGTTTTCTGTCCCTAGAAAAAATGTTTTTTTTAATCACAATATAGCACAAGGAAAATTAACTCACTGTCCTTACAGGTCCCTGGAAACAAGGACTTGCAGAGTGAAAGAAAAAAAACACTCTCCCTACCTAGAGTTTTCTGTCCCTAGAAAAAATGTTTTTTTTAATCACAATATAGCACAAGGAAAATTAACTCACTGTCCTTACAGGTCCCTGGAAACAAGGACTTGCAGAGTGAAAGAAAAAAAACACTCTCCCTACCTACAGTTTTCTGTCCCTAGAAAAAATGTTTTTTTTAATCACAATATAGCACAAGGAAAATTAACTCACTGTCCTTACAGGTCCCTGGAAACAAGGACTTGCAGAGTGAAAGAAACTGACACTGTCCCTACCTAGAGTTTTCTGTCCCTAGAATAAATGTTTTTTTTAAGCACAATATAGCACAAGGACAATTAACTCACTGTCCTTACAGGTCCCTGGAAACAAGGACTTGCAGAGTGAAAAAAAAAAAACACTCTCCCTACCTAGAGTTTTCTGTCCCTAGAAAAAATGTTTTTTTTTAAGCACAATATAGCACAAGGACAATTAACTCACTGTCCTTACAGGTCCCTGGAAACAAGGACTTGCAGAGTGAAAGAAAAAAAACACTCTCCCTACCTAGAGTTTTCTGTCCCTAGAAAAAATGTTTTTTTTAATCACAATATAGCACAAGGAAAATTAACTCACTGTCCTTACAGGTCCCTGGAAACAAGGACTTGCAGAGTGAAAGAAAAAAAACACTCTCCCTACCTAGAGTTTTCTGTCCCTAGAAAAAATGTTTTTTTTAATCACAATATAGCACAAGGAAAATTAACTCACTGTCCTTACAGGTCCCTGGAAACAAGGACTTGCAGAGTGAAAGAAAAAAAACACTCTCCCTACCTACAGTTTTCTGTCCCTAGAAAAAATGTTTTTTTTAATCACAATATAGCACAAGGAAAATTAACTCACTGTCCTTACAGGTCCCTGGAAACAAGGACTTGCAGAGTGAAAGAAACTGACACTGTCCCTACCTAGAGTTTTCTGTCCCTAGAATAAATGTTTTTTTTAATCACAATATAGCACAAGGAAAATTAACTCACTGTCCTTACAGGTCCCTGGAAACAAGGACTTGCAGAGTGAAAAAAAAAAAACACTCTCCCTACCTAGAGTTTTCTGTCCCTAGAAAAAATGTTTTTTTTAAGCACAATATAGCACAAGGACAATTAACTCACTGTCCTTACAGGTCCCTGGAAACAAGGACTTGCAGAGTGAAAGAAAAAAAACACTCTCCCTACCTAGAGTTTTCTGTCCCTAGAAAAAATGTTTTTTTTAATCACAATATAGCACAAGGAAAATTAACTCACTGTCCTTACAGGTCCCTGGAAACAAGGACTTGCAGAGTGAAAGAAAAAAAACACTCTCCCTACCTAGAGTTTTCTGTCCCTAGAAAAAATGTTTTTTTTAATCACAATATAGCACAAGGAAAATTAACTCACTGTCCTTACAGGTCCCTGGAAACAAGGACTTGCAGAGTGAAAGAAACTGACACTGTCCCTACCTAGAGTTTTCTGTCCCTAGAATAAATGTTTTTTTTAATCACAATATAGCACAAGGAAAATTAACTCACTGTCCTTACAGGTCCCTGGAAACAAGGACTTGCAGAGTGAAAGAAACTGACACTGTCCCTACCTAGAGTTTTCTGTCCCTAGAATAAATGTTTTTTTTAATCACAATATAGCACAAGGAAAATTAACTCACTGTCCTTACAGGTCCCTGGAAACAAGGACTTGCAGAGTGAAAGAAACTGACACTGTCCCTACCTAGAGTTTTCTGTCCCTAGAATAAATGTTTTTTTTAATCACAATATAGCACAAGGAAAATTAACTCACTGTCCTTACAGGTCCCTGGAAACAAGGACTTGCAGAGTGAAAGAAACTGACACTGTCCCTACCTAGAGTTTTCTGTCCCTAGAATAAATGTTTTTTTTAAGCACAATATAGCACAAGGACAATTAACTCACTGTCCTTACAGGTCCCTGGAAACAAGGACTTGCAGAGTGAAAGAAAAAAAACACTCTCCCTACCTACAGTTTTCTGTCCCTAGAAAAAATGTTTTTTTTAATCACAATATAGCACAAGGAAAATTAACTCACTGTCCTTACAGGTCCCTGGAAACAAGGACTTGCAGAGTGAAAGAAACTGACACTGTCCCTACCTAGAGTTTTCTGTCCCTAGAATAAATGTTTTTTTTAATCACAATATAGCACAAGGACAATTAACTCACTGTCCTTACAGGTCCCTGGAAACAAGGACTTGCAGAGTGAAAGAAACTGACACTGTCCCTACCTAGAGTTTTCTGTCCCTAGAATAAATGTTTTTTTTAAGCACAATATAGCACAAGGACAATTAACTCACTGTCCTTACAGGTCCCTGGAAACAAGGACTTGCAGAGTGAAAGAAACTGACACTGTCCCTACCTAGAGTTTTCTGTCCCTAGAATAAATGTTTTTTTTAAGCACACTATAGCAGAAGCACAAAACACACTGACACTCTCCCTACCTATCCTTCTCTTTCCCTAAACTAAAGGAATCCAGGTTAAGCAAGAAAGAAATAACAGTCACTGTCCCTGCCTATGCTACTCTATCCCTGCTCCGGAACACACTACACTAGGCCGCCGTGCTGGCGGCCTTTTATAGTGTGGGGCGTGTACTAAACACCCTCAGCAATAATTGGCCACAGGCATCCTGCCTGTGGCCAATCATTGCTCTCCTCGCTGCCGGCGCTGTGATTGGCCAAGCATGCGGGGTCACAGTGCATGCTTGGCCAATCACAGCGCCTGGATGACACTGCGATGGCGTAGTGCATTGTGGGCCGTTCGCGTCACTCGAATTTGGCGCGAACGGCCCAAATCGTTCGATCTTCGTCGAACGATCGAACAGCCAATGTTCGAGTCGAACGTATGTTCGACTCGAACACGAAGCTCATCCCTACTTACAAACTACTACTACTTGCAAACGGAAAAAGACAACAGTAAGTGAGAGGAAATCTACCCCTTGGAAGGAAAATTCTCTCCTGTAAGAATTAATATGGGAGAAAGGTGTCTCCTCTCTACTGATGCTTTATCACCAATCCTTCTTTCAATACAAACACCACATTTCAAAAACAGTTGTCATTGGGACGCAAAGTGAGGTGAAATGTTCTGAACAGGGGCACAGACAGCAAAAAAAATGTGACAGGGGTGATAACCGTTCCCTATGTTTTCCAAAAAGCTAAAAAAAAGGAATTTGGCATGGAGCTACACTTAAACAATGCAGCTGTTCAAAATTACAAACAGATTCTACATAAGAACAAACCTACAGTCCCTGTCTTGTATGCACCGCCTGTATACGGCTGTTCAGAGTATATAGGGGCTTTTTTATTTTGTGTGCGGGGTTCCCCTTAATATCCATACAAGACCCAAAGGGGCTGGTAATGGGCTGGGGTAGGGGGGGGGGGGGTTGATGGGGTAGCTATGCCATTTTTCCTAAAGATTTTCATCCATATTACCGGGACCAGACATTGCATTAAAGCCGCAAGCAGTTTTAAATGGCTTTTTTTCCTTTAGAAATGTTATTTTGTGCAGGGACAGTTCTAAACACGGGAAACACGTGGCACTTCACAGGCATACTTTAGACACCCCCCAGGTACAATATTTAAAGGAATATTTGACTTTTTTTTTTCACTTTATGCATCATTAAAATGACTGCTCCCGGAAAACGTCCGTTTTTAAAACTTCTTTTTGCATTGATACATGTCCCCTGGTGCAGAACCCGGGTTCCCAAACTCTGTTTCGGACAATAACATGGATAATAGTCGTTATAATTAGCACTTTAGAATCCGAACGTTCGCATCCATTGTATTTAATAGGGTTCTAATGTTCGCGCGAACTTTCGGTCCGTTCGCGGGTTCTGGTGCGAACCGAACCCGGGGGTGTTCGGCTCATCACTATTAGTGACTGTTGCAAGATTAGTTGCCATAGGCGACAGCGGTCCTAACTATACAGAAGTGTTTTCTGGCTGGAGGCCTTTCACTCTATAACTGAGTGTCTACCTATAGAAGTCTCGGAGTCTGCCAATTACCATTGCATCTACATCTACTCTACTAGCCCTAACCCGCTCTCCTACAGTTCTGTTAAGAGACAATAAATCTCTTGTTCGCATTCAAAAAGTGACTGGCGCCCATCATTCTTTTTGCATCACACCCACCATGCCTGGTCACCCACTCTACAAGGAAGGATGTCAGCTCTCCCTAACCCTTGAGGTCACCATTAGGCCTCTGGAGCCCCAGGATCTTGCTACACGAACCTTGTTGAAGTCTCGAGGGCAAATATTAAAAATCAATTCTGATAATTTTCAAAGCTAATATGAAATATTAGGTGCATATGTCAAAAAAGGACATGAGGGCACTGCCATGGGGAACATGTACAAATGCAAAAAAGCTGTACAGTGAGTTAAGGGCTTACCTTTTAATGTGACTTCAAGTGTGACATGGAACAGTATAATCCTCATAGCCAGCGTCATTGACACCATATTATGGCATCACATAGTTTGCATGTGTATTTGAGTTTCTTTTGTTACACTACTACTTGGCTTAAATACAACAACAGCGCCCCAATCTGATTCATTAGAGCTTAAAAAGTGGTAATAAGCCTAAATTGAACAGTGTAAGTAGCAACCACAACAGATCTAAATGCTATAGAAACATAAAAAAAAAAAGCGAAAGTCCTGTACAAGCGTCCCGTAAAGTTTTAGGATAAAAAGTAGACACTGTAATGCTAGAAAGGGGCATTTACTGTGGGTCAGAAGTAGGGATGAGCTTCGAGTTCGAGTCAAACTCATGTTCGACTCGAACATTGCCTGTTCGCCCGTTCGCCGAACAGCGAACAAATTGGGGTGTTCGCGGCAAATTCGAAAAATCTATGGGAGAAATCTAAAGTGCTAATTATAAAGGCTTATATGCAAGTTATTGCCCTAAAAAGTGTTTGGGGACCGGGGTCCTGCCCCAGGGGACATGTATCAATGCAAAAAGAAGTTTTAAAAACGGCCGTTTTTTTCGGGAGCAGTGATTTTAATAATGCTTAAAATGAAAAAAGAAAAGTGAAATATTCCTTTAAATTTCGTACCTGGGGGGTGTGTATGATATGCATGTGAAGTGGCGCATGTTTCCCGTGCTTAGAACTGTCCCTGCAAAAAATGTCATTTTTGAAAGAAAAAAATGCATTTAAAACTGACTCGCGGCTATTAATGAATTGTCGGCTCCCGGCAATACATACAAAAGTCATTGATAAAAAAAAAAAAAAAGCGTGGGGGTTCCCCAGAATTCAATTACCAGGCCCTTCAGGTCTGGAATGGATATTAAGGGGAACCCCTACCATTTCACGAAGAAAGCGTAAAAAAATGTTTAAAAAAACACACAAACACCTTGAAAAAGTCCTTTATTTAAAAAAAAACAAAAAAAAACATTCCAGCGGTGAAATCCAGTGTCCCGCGGCAATCCCGATGTCCAGCGCTGTCCTTCATTGGTTGTGCCTGAGCGGACCTGATGGGGAACTCCCTCTCAGTATTTTAAATGTATAGACCCGCCCCTTCTAAAGTTCCCCATCAGGTCCGCTCAGCAACATGAGAAGGGGCGGGTCTATACATGTATTACCAAAGTGAGAGCAGTTCCCCATCAGGTCCGCCCCCTCGGTATGTCGGATCCGCCTACGTCATTGGCTTGAGCGGGGAACTTCCTTCACTGTGTAAATTTAAATTACACAGTGAAGGAAGTTTCCCGCTCAAGCCAATGATGTAGGCGGGTCCGACATACCGAGGGGGCGGACCTGATGGGGAACTTCTCTCACTTTGGTAATACATGTATAGACCCGCCCCTTCTCATGTTCTGCATCTGGTCCGCTGAGCGGACCTGATGGGGAACTTTAGAAGGGGCGGGTCTATACATTTAAAACACTGAGAGGGAGTTCCCCATCAGGTCCGCTCAGGCACAACCAATGAAGGACAGCGCTGGACATCGGGATCGCCGCGGGACACTGGATTTCACCGCTGGAATGTTTTTTTTTTTTTTTAAATAAAGGACTTTTTCAAGGTATTTGTGTGTTTTTTTTAAACATTTTTTTACGCTTTCTTCGTGAAATGGTAGGGGTACAATGTACCCCTTACCAATTCACATAGGGGGGGGCCGGGATCTGGGGGTCCCCTTTGTTAAAGGGGTCTTCCAGATTCCGATAAGCCCCCCGCCTGCAGACCCCCACAACCACCGGGCAAGGGTTGTGGGGATGAGGCCCTTGTCCCCATCAACATGGGGACATCCTCCCCATGTTGAGGGCATGTGGCTTGGTACGGTTCAGGAGGGAGGGGGGGCCGCTCTCTCGTCCCCCCCTTTTCCCCTGCGGCCGGCCAGGTTGCGTGCTCGGATAAGGGGTCTGGTATGGATTTTTAGGGGGGACTCCACACCATTTTTTTTTTAAATTTGGGGTGGAGTTCCCCTTAAAATCCATGCCAGATCTGAAGGGCCTGGAATGGATATTTGGGGGAACCCCACGTCAATTTTTTTTTAAATTTGCGGCGGGGTTCCCCTTAATATCCATTCCAGACCTGAAGGGCCTGGTAATTGAATTCTGGGGAACCCCCACGCTTTTTTTTTTTTTTTATCAATGACTTTTGTATGTATTGCCGGGAGCCGACAATTCATTAATAGCCGCGAGTCAGTTTTAAATGCATTTTTTTCTTTCAAAAATGTCATTTTTTGCAGGGTCAGTTCTAAGCACGGGAAACATGCGCCACTTCACATGCATATCATACACACCCCCCAGGTACGAAATTTAAAGGAATATTTCACTTTTATTTTTTCATTTTAAGCATTATTAAAATCACTGCTCCCGAAAAAACGGCCGTTTTTAAAACTTCTTTTTGCATTGATACATGTCCCCTGGGGCAGGACCCGGGTCCCCAAACACTTTTTAGGACAATAACTTGCATATTAGCCTTTATAATTAACACTTTAGATTTCGAACGTTCGAGTCCATTGTATTTAATAGGGTTCTAAAGTTTACACGAACATTTTGTCTGTTCGCAGGTTCTGGTGCGAACCGAACAGGGGGGTGTTCGGCTCATCCCTGGTCAGAAGTTGTACCTTCTACAATCTACTCTCTATGTGGCAATACATATACTACAGGCAGCATGGGAGGGGCCATATCCAATCACAAAATGCCATGATGATGTCACCCATGTGATACGTTTAGGAAGAGCTAGACGACAGACAGCTTGCTAAAAAAAAAAAAAAAACACCATGAAAGGACAGCATATGTAATGTTAGTTTCTAGCTGGTTAAGACAGACCCACTGTTAGATTTGTTAGCTGACATTTGGGAAGGGGGGCAGACTTCAGGATCAATTCACGCCTTTCTTCTACACAGGAAACTCAGCAGCTGAAAATGTTTGCTGTAACCTTTTAAAGTGGAAACTGGGGTGGGGAGGTGGGGTGGTGGCGGGTGTAGTTGGTGCACCTGGCAGTCCACATGGTGGACACAGTGGTGTACTCCCCCATCAGTCTGCTACCGCATTTCGTTGGAGGTGCAGAAAGATATTGAAGAGGAGCTTCAGTCATGTATATGTAGCGCCCTGCCCCCATTGATCGGGGCGCTATTGTAAATTTAGGGGGTGTCTGAGCCAATAGTTGGGCTCAGAACTTGTGTAATTATATACAAATTGCCTCTGTCCTGGCTATGGTGGGGCCTGATAGTATTTTCCCTTGTTGCCTGAAGGTGGCGGTACCACCTCAGGTCCATGTTGGAACGCAGGCAGACCATGGTGTATTGGGTGTCCCTTCTCGGCAGCGGTTCAGTGGGAGTGGTGCCCCGCTGTGCATGCTGGGGAGGGATACTTAAGGGGTGGACGCCATTGTGAGGGGTTCTTCTTCGTGGCCCTCCTGGCGCGAGGTATGTGTGTGTGATTTTCGGTCTCGGGGCCACGTTGGCCCGAGGCTGCATCTCTTTTTAGTAGGCCCAGCTATGATGGCTGGGGCCTGCATAGAAAGGAAGAAAGACAAGGGATTCCCAGCTGTCCATCCAAGTGGAGGAGGCTGCTTCACGAAGGAGACCAGGGGAGGTCCTGCCCTGGAGGAGACCGGCAAAGTGCTTGTGTCTCGGGTTAGGCCTGGTGGCTTCGTTGAAGAGGGATCCATAACTCTACTCGCCTCACAGCTCACCGAGTCGGCCTAAAGGTTCGTTCGATGTTTGGCTGGAAGTTTGGGACTTTTAAATCCTGTGGCAGAGGATTCCTGGACTATCCATTTACATGCAGAGGCTGTACTGACACAGGTTTGTGTATCATCCCGGCTTCTAAGCCAAGTGAGAGGGGACTATCCGGGTGATCAATACCCACTTGATCGTTGAGAGTGGTGAAAGACTGATTGGAACTCTAGACAATTTTTGTGAACTCTGTACCGCGTACCTGAATCCTCCCCTTATCTTTCCTACCTCCTACCTGCTACTTTCTCTACAAGTTTTACCGCAGCAAAAATAAAACCACAGTTGAAGGTTTTACATCTTGTGTGGACATTGAAGTTACTGCAGACTTTCTCCCCTGACAACGAACTTAGAGGTAACGTGCAAGGCCAAAACATAAACCAGCAGCTCCTAAGGGGGTAGTGCTACATATAAAAAAAAATAAAAGTCAGCACGAACATGGTTAACAGAGGACAGAATTAAAATTAGACTTGGGAAACTTAACATTAATAAATCACCGGGACCAGATGGCTTGCTCCCGAGGGTACTTAGGGAACTCAGTCGAGTAATTGCCAGACCATTGTTCTTAATTTTTACTGACAGTCTACTGACTGGAATGGTACCAGCGGATTGGAGAAAAGCCAATGTAGCACCAATATTTAAAAAGGGCCTAAAATACTTCCCTGTGAATTACAGACCAGTTAGCCTAACATCAATAGTATGCAAGCTCTTGGAGGGGATGATAAGGGACTATATACATGATTTAGTAATGAGAACGGTATCATTAGCAGTAATCATGAAGAATCCTTCTTGCCAAACCAATCTATTAACCTTCTATGAGGAGGTGCGTTGCCATCTAGATAAAGGAAGGCCCGTAGACGTGGTGTATCTGGATTTGGCAAAAGCATTTGACACTACTGTACAAAATAGGATCCATTAGCATGGACCAAAGGGTGAGTACATGGATTGAAAACTAGCTACAAGGGCGAGTTCAAAGGGTGGTGATAAATGGGGAGTAAAAAAATAAGATAAATGGGGAGTACTCGGAATGGTCAGGGGTGGTTAGTGGGGTCCCCCAGGGTTCTGTGCTGGGACCAATCCTATTTAATTTGTTCATAAACAACCTGGAGGATGGAGTAAACAGTTCAATCTCTGTATTTCCAGACGATACTAATCTAAGAAGGGCAATAACTTGCCCTGTTAGTTAGTTAGTTAGGCTGGTAGTTATGAGGAAAGGTTGCAAGCACTGAACTTATTCCCTCTGGAGAAGAGACGCTTGAGAGGGGATATGATTTCAATTTACAAATACCGTACTGGTGACCCCACAATAGGGATGAAACTTTTTCACTGAAGCGAGTTTAATAAGACATGTGGCCAATCATTAAAATTAGAAGAAAAGAAGTTTAACCACTTCAGCCCCGGAAGAATTGGCTGCTGAATGACCAGGCCATTTTTTTGCGATTCGGCACTGCATTGCTTTAACTGACAATTGCACGGTCGTGCAACGCTGTACCCAAACAAAAATTGACGTCCTTTTTTTCCCACAAATAGGGCTTTCTTTTGGTGGTATTTGATCATCTCTGCGATTTATTTTTTGCGCTATAAACAAAAAAACTATTTTGAAAAAAACACAATATTTTGTACTTTTTGCTATAATAAATATCCCCATTTTTTTTTATAAAAAAGGACATTTTTTCTCTGTTTGGGCCGATATGTATTCTTCTACATATTTTTGGTAATAAAAACCGCAGCAAGCGTATATTAATTGGTTTGCGCAAAAGTTATAGCGTCTACAAAATAGGGAATAGATTTATGGCATTTTTTTTATTATTATTTTTTTTAATAGTAATGGCGACGATCTGCGATTTTTATCGTGACTGCGACATTATGGTGGACACATCGGACACTTTTGACGCTATTTTGGGACCATTGTCATTTCTACAGCGATCAGTGCTATAAAAATGCACTGATTACTGTGAGCAGGGAGCAGTAGATCACTGTCCTGTCACTAGGCAGAACAGGGAAATGCCTTGTTTGCAAGTGTTCAACAAATCTTTAATAACGATGACAAAGTGATCTGTTCTCTGAGCATCCCATACCCTTTCCCCAACCAAGTTTTAGTGGGGCAAAAAAGTATTTAGTCAGCCACCGATTGTGCAAGTTCTCCCACTTAAAAAGATGAGAGAGGCCTGTAATTGTCATCATAGGTATACCTCAACTATAAGAGACAAAATGTGGAAACAAATCCAGACAATCACATTTTCTGATTTGGAAAGAATTTATTTGCAAATTATGGTGGAAAATAAGCATTTGGTCAATATCAAAAGTTCATCTCAATACTTTGTTATATATCCTTTGTTGGCAATGACAGAGGTCAAATGTTTTCTGTAAGTCTTCACAAAGTTGTCACACACTGTTGCTGGTATGTTGGCCCATTCCTCCATGCAGATCTCCTCTAGAGCAGTGATGTTTTGGGGCTATCGCTGGGCAACAGAGACTTTCAACTCCCTCCAAAGGTTTTCTATGGGGTTGAGATCTGGAGACTGGCTAGGCCACTCCAGGACCTTGAAATGCATCTTACGAAGCCACTCCTTCGTTGCCCGAGCGGTGTGTTTGGGATCATTGTCATGCTGAAAAACCCAGCCACTTTTCATCTTCAATACCCTTGCTGATGGGAGGAGGTTTGCACTCAAAATCTCACTATACATGGCCCCATCCATTCTTTCATGTACACGGATTAGTCGTCCTATTCACTTTGCAGAGAAACAGCCCCAAAGCATGATGTTGCCACCCCCATGCTTCACAGTAGGTATGGTGTTCTTTGGTTGCAACTCAGCATTCTCTCTCCTCCAAACACGACGAGTTGTGTTTCTGCCAAACAGTTCTACTTTGGTTTCATCTGACCATGTGACATTCTCCCAATCCTCTTCTGGATCATCCAAATGCTCTCTAGCAAACCTCAGACGGGCCCGGACATGTACTGACTTAAGCAGGGGGACACGTCTGGCACTGCAGGATCTGAGTCCCTGGCGGCGTAGTGTGTTACTTATGGTAGCCTTTGTTATGTTGGTCCTAGCACTCTGCAGGTCATTCACTAGGTCCCCCCGTGTGGTTCTGGGATTTTTGCTCACCGTTCTTGTGATCATTTTGACCCCACGGGGTGAGATCCTGCGTGAAGCCCCAGATCGAGGGAGATTATCAGTGGTCTTGTATGTCTTCCATTTTCTAATTATTGCTCCCACAGTTGATTTCTTCACACCAAGCTGCTTGCCTATTGCAGATTCAGTCTTCCCAGCCTGGTGCAGGTCTACAATTTTGTTTCTGGTGTCCTTCAACAGCTCTTTGGTCTTCACCATAGTGGAGTTTGGAGTGTGACTGTTTGAGGTTGTGGACAGGTGTCTTTTATACTGATAACAAGTTCAAACAGGTGCCATTAATACAGGTAATGATTGGAGGACAGAGGAGCCTCTTAAAGAAGAAGATACAGGTCTGTGAGAGTCAGAAATCTTGCTTGTTTGATATTGACCAAATACTTATTTTCCACCATAATTTGCAAATAATTTCTTTCCAAATCAGACAATGTGATTGTCTGGATTTATTTCCACATTTTGTCTCTCATAGTTGAGGTATACATATGATGACAAATACAGGCCTCTCTCATCTTTTTAAGTGGGAGAACTTGCACAATTGGTCGCTGACTAAATACTTTTTTGCCCCACTGTTTATACCCCAAATAAACAAAAACAAACAAAACAAAAGCAAATGACTGGTCATTGTTCTTGGAAGTGTGATGTATGGAAGTCTGGCAGCGGGGTGAATATGGTGGATGTTAGTAACTAGTAGGGATGAGCTTCGAGTTCGAGTCGAACTCATGTTCGACTCGAACATTGCCTGTTCGCCCGTTCGCCGAACAGCGAACAAATTGGGGTGTTCGCGGCAAATTCGAAAAATCTATGGGAGAAATCTAAAGTGCTAATTATAAAGGCTTATATGCAAGTTATTGTCCTAAAAAGTGTTTGGGGACCGGGGTCCTGCCCCAGGGGACATGTATCAATGCAAAAAGAAGTTTTAAAAACGGCCGTTTTTTCGGGAGCAGTGATTTTAATAATGCTTAAAATGAAAAAATAAAAGTGAAATATTCCTTTAAATTTCGTACCTGGGGGGTGTGTATGATATGCATGTGAAGTGGCGCATGTTTCCCGTGCTTAGAACTGTCCCTGCAAAAAATGTCATTTTTGAAAGAAAAAAATGCATTTAAAACTGACTCGCGGCTATTAATGAATTGTCGGCTCCCGGCAATACATACAAAAGTCATTGATAAAAAAAAAAAAAAAAGTGTGGGGGTTCCCCAGAATTCAATTACCAGGCCCTTCAGGTCTGGAATGGATATTAAGGGGAACCCCGCCGCAAATTAAAAAAAAATTGATGTGGGGTTCCCCCAAATATCCATTCCAGGCCCTTCAGATCTGGCATGGATTTTAAGGGGAACTCCACCCCAAATTTTAAAAAAAATGGCATGGAGTCCCCCTAAAAATCCATACCAGACCCCTTATCCGAGCACGCAACCTGGCCGGCCGCAGGGGAAAAGGGGGGGACGAGAGAGCGGCCCCCCCTCCCATTTACATAGTGAAGGAAGTTCCCCGCTCAAGCCAATGACGTAGGCGGGTCCGACATACCGAGGGGGCGGACCTGATGGGGAACTGCTCTCACTTTGGTAATACATGTAAAGACCCGCCCTTTCTCATGTTCCGCATCTGGTCCGCTGAGCGGACCTGATGGGGAACTTTAGAAGGGGCAGGTCTATACATTTAAAATACTGAGAGGGAGTTCCCCATCAGGTCCGCTCAGGCACAACCAATGAAGGACAGCGCTGGATATCGGGATCGCCGCGGGACACTGGATTTCACCGCTGGAATGTTTTGTTTTTTTTTTTTTTAAATAAAAGGACTTTTTCAAGGTGTTTGTGTGTTTTTTTAAACATTTTTTTACGCTTTCTTCGTGAAATGGTAGGGGTACAATGTACCCCTTACCAATTCACATAGGGGGGGCCCGGGATCTGGGGGTCCCCTTTGTTAAAGGGGTCTTCCAGATTCCGATAAGCCCCCCGCCCGCAGACCCCCACAACCACCGGGCAAGGGTTGTGGGGATGAGGCCCTTGTCCCCATCAACATGGGGACATCCTCCCATGTTGAGGGCATGTGGCTTGGTACGGTTCAGGAGGGAGGGGGGGCCGCTCTCTCGTCCCCCCCTTTTCCCCTGCGGCCGGCCAGGTTGCGTGCTCGGATAAGGGGTCTGGTATGGATTTTTAGGGGGACTCCACGCCATTTTTTTTTTAAATTTGGGGTGGAGTTCCCCTTAAAATCCATGCCAGATCTGAAGGCCCTGGAATGGATATTTGGGGGAACCCCACGTCAATTTTTTTTTTATTTTGCGGCGGGGTTCCCCTAATATCCATTCCAGACCTGAAGGGCCTGGTAATTGAATTCTGGGGAATCCCCACGCTTTTTTTTTTTTTTTTATCAATGACTTTTGAATGTATTGCCGGGAGCCGACAATTCATTAATAGCCGCGAGTCAGTTTTAAATGCATTTTTTTCTTTCAAAAATGACATTTTTTGCAGGGACAGTTCTAAGCACGGGAAACATGCGCCACTTCACATGCATGTCATACACACCCCCCAGGTACGAAATTTAAAGGAATATTTCACTTTTATTTTTTCATTTTAAGCATTATTAAAATCACTGCTCCCGAAAAAACGGACGTTTTTAAAACTTCTTTTTGCATTGATACATGTCCCATGGGGCAGGACCCAGGTCCCCAAACACTTTTTAGGACAATAACTTGCATATAAGCCTTTATAATTAGCACTTTAGATTTCGAACGTTCGAGTCCATTGTATTTAATAGGGTTCTAAAGTTTACGCGAACATTTTGTCTGTTCGCAGGTTCTGGTGCGAACCAAACAGGGGGGTGTTCGGCTCATCCCTGGTAACTAGTAGCAACTATCCGCTACATTGAGTAGCCCTTATCTGATGGTTTTCTGTATAAATTCAGTGTGTTTCTCGAATAAACAATTCTATTTCTGGTGTAGAGCCCACCCCATTTAGGGGTGCTATATACCCAAATTTTGGGGCTGGTCTGAGATAGTAGTTGGGCTCAGACCGTTCTCAATTTATAGGTTGTGCTATTTTATTTCCAGGTGGTATACTGGTGTGCAGTTCCCTGTGGCCTGTAGGTGGCGCTGCCGTGATGGGTCAGGGTTGAACCACTGGTGTTAGTGCTGTGTCTTGGGGTGTCCTCTCTCGGCAGTGGTACAGTGGGCGTGTTTGGCATGCTGTGCATGCTGAGAGAGGATACAAGGGGAAGACGCTGCCTGGGAGAGGTCTTCGTCTTCGGAGGAGGAGAGGAGTCCAAGTGCGTGGCATGGCCCTCCAGGCCATTGGGCCACGTGTGCACCAGTCCCAGGCACCTTTAGTCCTGGGGCTGCATCTTCAACACTGGGCCCAGCACCTTTAGCTGGAGCCCAATTCTGGGAAGAGGAGTCCCAGGGTGTCCCTCGCGAGGGAGCCCGCTTCTAAGAAGAGGAGGCCAGGGGAGGACCTTTCTGACGGACCGGTGAGAGTTCACGGTGAAGGAAGGGGCCCGGTAACTTTCTGGAGGGATTCTTCTATCCACCAAGGGCCTAGTAATGTGCTGCTGCTGGCACCTGTCCTTATGTACCAGAAGCTAAGAGGTTCGGGGTCTGATAGATTCTGTGGCAGAGAGTCTCCCGATCGCATCAAGGGAAAGAACCTGATTGATAGTTCGAGCACCACTTCGGCTGCTAGGATCCACTTTGTAGGAGACCATCCGGGTGAGCTAAACCTACTCTGGGATAGAGTAGAGATTGTGATATTCATTTTTGCCTGGACTAACCTCCCAAAACCTTGCTGTCCTGTCTCTCATCCACCCTTTTCCTATCTGCTGAACATTGAGAAAATAAACTCAACGTTGGAGTTTAAAGTGGTGTGGACATTGGAATTACTGGAAAACAGAGACTTGTCCCTATATCCTAGGAGATGAGAACCAACTGATGGAGAACCTAGCTGTGGGACCCAAATACATAACACCGCCTAACCTCCTCAAACAGGAGGGTACGGGCATATAGTACGGTGTGCCCTTTTTCCTGCAAGTGAGCCAAAGGCAGGCTAAAGAGTCCGTGTGCTACACTGGTTTACTCCAAAACTGGTGTTGCCTGGTTCTTGGGGTTACTATAGACAGATCCATTGGTCTCGTGTTCCAGGAATTGGGAAGCAGCTTCTTGGCGGAAATACCCAACAGGGTGTCCAGAGTCCGTCACACGTGTCCCTAGTCCTGGACAAACAGGCAGCAGCTAATATAAAAATCAAACACTGGAAGTGTCAGATGGGTATGACAGAAGTCCAGGTAGGAGGAGGCACCCTCAGAGCTGAGACAGAGAAGGTTGAGGCCATCATGGCCTGGCCTACCCCTCACACCAAGAAGCAGGCTATGTCATTCTTGGAGACAACATAGAAATGTCAGATAAATATAATGACAATGCATCCATTGACTTGCAGCAAAAACAAAACAAAAAACGTAATGACATTGTTCACAGGGAATACTGCCTTTTAGCAGAGAGTAGAGAAATCAATGTCTGTAATGTTTTAAAAAGGCTGTTTCTGAAGCAAAAAAAGAATGAGAATGTCATGGAAAAATGGATAGTGGACCCTTGCATTTTGGAGAGGGTTTGTGCCTTTAACAAGGCACAGAGTCTAAGCACAGGCACCAGAACTTCACCAGAGAACCTCAAAAGGAGTGGTAGATTTTACTAGTGGTTGTACCAGGTTGTGGCTCTCAGACTGACCTGTACAGAAAAGGAATGTAAACAGGTTGTAGTGGAAAAAAATGGATAGTGCCCCCCCCCCCCATGGTATCTGCTTGTGGGGAAGGATGTGAGCCCTTAAAATGGTAGCGACACAAAGTCTAAGCACACACCAGATTTTCACTGAGAATTGTGAGCTCTGTGATTGGTCGCAGTGATCACACAGAACAGGGCCAATCCCAGCAGGCCTGTACCATGTGATAGCTGTGGTCAACTTACGAATTTCCGGAATTAGAATTGTTGTATTTTCAAATTTACGATGTTACGAATCATCAAATTTACGAATTCCCGGATTTCGGATTTTCGGATTTACGAATTTTCGAATTTCTGAAATTTCGAATTTCTGAAATTCAGAATTTTCGGATTTTCGAATTTACAGATTTCGAATTTACGAATTTACAAATTTCGATCATAATAAATGACCCGAAAAATGAAAAACAAAACAAAAACAAATGAAACGAAAACTAAAACAAATTTTTCGGCAGTGTACATGTCTAAGTAGGGGAATCAGTGATTATATAGAGAAAAAAAGAAGGCAGCTTTATATTGATCTACATTAATAAAATGGTGAACAATATAAAAAAAGTATAACGTCTCACCGAAGACTGTCTGAAAAGCATTCTATTCCATATTTGGATATGCAGTATCCTCCACCACAGATACTGATTCTACCGGCCACACTGCTTACATTGACAATTCTCCCTCTTGCTTTTCGGATCAAGGGCAAGAAATGAAGTGTCACATCCACTGCACCCAGTAGATTTACATTTATAACCTTCAAGAAATCATCTTTGGAAAGCCATTCATTGGGGCCACCTGGAATACCAATGCCTGCATTGTTCACCAGACCCCAGAGACCTGCAAATGAACATTATCAAATATTGAGAACATTAGGCTTATAGTTGCATTTAATTTACATTTTTTGAATTGATGATTATACAATTGTTACAGCTACAGTGGGGCAAAAAAGTATTTAGTCAGCCACCAATTGTGCAAGTTCTCCCACTTAAAAAGATGAGAGTGGCCTGTAATTGTCATCATAGGTATACCTCAACTATGAGAGACAAAATGTGGAAACAAATCCAGACAATCACATTGTCTGATTTGGAAAGAATTTATTTGCAAATTATGGTGGAAAATAAGTATTTGGTCAATATCAAAAGTTCATCTCAATACTTTGTTATATATCCTTTGTTGGCAATGACAGAGGTCAAACATTTTCTGTAAATCTTCACAAGGTTGTCACACACTGTTGCTGGTATGTTAGCCCAGTGTTTCTCAACTCCAGTCCTCAAGGCGCCCCAACAGGTCATGTTTTCAGGCTTCCCATTATTTTGCACAGGTGAGTTGATCAGTTTCACTGCCTTAGTAATTACCACAGCCATTTCATCTGAGGGAAATCCTGAAAACATGACCTGTTGGGGCGCCTTGAGGACTGGAGTTGAAAAACACTGTGTTAGCCCATTCCTCCATGCAGATCTCCTCTAGAGCAGTGATGTTTTGGGGCTGTCGCTGGGCAAGACGGTCTTTCAACTCCCTCCAAAGGTTTTCTATGGGGTTGAGATCTTGAGACTGGCTAGGCCACTCCAGGACCTTGAAATGCTTCTTACGAAGCCACTCCTTCGTTGCCCGAGCGGTGTGTTTGGGATCATTGTCATGCTGAAAAACCCAGCCACGTTTCGTCTTCAATACCCTTGCTGATGGGAGGAGGTTTGCACTCAAAATCTCACGATACATGGCCCCATTCATTCTTTTAAGTACACGGATCATTTGTCCTATTCATTTTCCAAAGAAACAGCCCCAAGGCATGATGTTGCCACCCCCATGCTTCACAGTAGGTATGGTGTTCTTTGGTTGCAACTCAGCATTCTCTCTCCTCCAAACACGACGAGTTGTGTTTCTACCAAACCGTTCTACTTTGGTTTCATCTGACCATATGACATTCTCCCAATCCTCTTCTGGATCATCCAAATGCTCTCTAGCAAACCTCAGACGGGCCCGGACATGTACTGGCTTAAGCAGGGGGACACGTCTGGCACTGCAGGATCTGAGTCCCTGGCGGCGTAGTGCGTTACTGATGGTAGCCTTTGTTACGTTGGTCCCAGCTCTCTGCAGGTCATTCACTAGGTCCCCCCGTGTGGTTCTGGGATTTTTGCTCACCGTTCTTGTGATCATTTTGACCCCACGGGGTAAGATCTTGCGTGGAGCCCCAGATCGAGGGAGATTATCAGTGGTCTTGTATGTCTTCCATTTTCTAATTATTGCTCCCACAGTTGATTTCTTAACACCAATCTGCTTGCCTATTGCAGATTCAGTCTTCCCAGCCTGGTGCAGGTCTACAATTCTGTTTCTGGTGTCCTTCGACAGCTCTTTGGTCTTCACCATAGTGGAGTTTGGAGTGTGACTCTGAGGTTGTGGACAGGTGTCTTTTATACTGATAACAAGTTCAAACAGGTGCCATTAATACAGGTAATGAGTGGAGGACAGAGGAGCCTCTTAAAGAAGAAGATACAGGTCTGTGAGAGACAGAAATCTTGCCTGTTTGATATTGACCAAATACTTAATTTTCCACCCTGATTTGCAAAAAAATTATTTCCAAATCAGACAATGTGATTGTCTGGATTTGTTTCCACATTTTGTCTCTCATAGTTGAGGTATACCTATGATGATGACAATTACAGGCCTCTCTCATCTTTTTAAGTGGGAGAACTTGCACAATTGGTGGCTGACTAAATACTTTTTTGCCCCACTGCTAGATAAATGGAAGATAGTGGTGTTTTATATACAGGTAAGTGGGTTAGCTTGCTACTTTCATCTTTCTAAAACATGACACCTTCAAAAAGGTATTTAAATATTTAAAGTAAAGCCTGGTACACATGGGCTAAATATCTGCCAATATCGCCCAGTTCAACAGAAACCAGCAGACATTCAGCCCGTGTGTACAGCAGCCTGTCGGCTTCTGGGAGATTGCTGTACTAACGTCAGTAGGCTGCCTTTTAAAAAAAAATAAAAAATTCCAGGCAACATAATCATTTTAAATGTTTTGCAGAAATCAAAAACATGATTTTTTTTATGTGTGTGGCCTGGGTGAGTCTGTCCCTGTTGAGTAGCGAATGCTACTATTTATCCCAGGATAGATACTATAGGGATCCAGAGAGAAACATTTTCAAAATCATCAAAATCAATTCTGAATAAATATAAATCATATATACCATTTAAAATATTTATAAAAAAAAATGTAGGGAAGCATATCAAGAATTCCAAAACAGTTTTTAATCCACATTTCTATTGCCCAAATGCTTTTCTACTCCAATTACCATAGATTCCCAATGTATTTGGGCAAACCCAGCTGCTAACTAGAAAAAATGTGCACAATTATCAAAGCGGATGAGAGAAATATGCAAAATTAAAATACAAATGCTGGAAATGCACTAAGCACCTGTAGCGCCCTCTACCATAGGTAGGTGCTAGAAGTAAGGTGTTTTGGGTGATAGCTGCCAGGCAGGTAAATTTAGGCAGGCCTATGCTGCATTCTAGGCCCGCTTGTTTTGATCTGGGGGCAGGGAGTGGTAAGTGTAGCAGTGGGTGTGACTACCTGTCTTTCAGTTCTTGGGTGCCTCCCCTGCTTCCAGGGAGAATATTCTGGAAGAAGGGCAGGGCTGGGAATTGGAGTGACAGGGAGTTCATACGAGGAGCCCCTCCTACATAAGCTCAGGTCCAGCCCACTGGAGGGGAGTTGTCGGCTGGGTGAATTGAAGAATGGAGTGTTAGACTGCAGCAGAAGGCTCACCCCCTTCTGGGGGGTGGGGGGGTGCACGCCTCGGCGGAGGAGCTCGGGAGCTGGGAGGGAGAGCCTCTCTTTACACAGTCATGGAGATGTATCCTGGAACAGGAGCTGGAGAAGCAGTTGGTACGCACGGTTCGGGTAAATTCTTCAAGAAGGACTCAGGGCAGGAGAAGTTTGGTGAGTAAGGCACAGTGGATATCTGGAAGAGGCATGCCAGGGGAGCTGGGTGCAAGGCCAGAGGAGAGACTGTGGGGTTCTGTGACAAATCGCTGTGGCCTGAGGGCACAGGATTTTCTAGTCAGACTGGCTGGGATCAGTAGTCCATCTACCGTTTATTTCTGCTAAGTAACTAGGGGTGCTGCAGGCCCCTGGCCTATCAGAATTCAGCAAGTTCAGCAACAGCCAGAGATTATTCAGAGTGATGCCTGGTACAGTTCAAGATGATGGGGCGGAAAGACTAACGCTGTGACAGGGAAGTTTGTGCAGGAGGAGAAGAGGAGGAGTAACAGTCTGCAGGAGTTGTGCAGAGGAGAAGTGTAAAGTCAAAGTCTGTCAAGGTTAGAGTCCATCATTTTTCTATGTGCTCTATTCAGAATATGCAAAGCGCAACCGCTATAGCAATTCTTCAAGTTAATCAGCAAAGTCACAATGACCATTTCCAGTTTAAAGCGCAACCACTATAACATGGCAAATGTAATCCGTTCTATGGGCATCCCATACCATTTCCCCAACCAAGTTATATCCCCCAAATAAACAAAAAAACAAAACAACGCAAATTACTGTTCATTGTCTACTGGAGAGTGCTATATGGAAGTTTGGCAGCAGGTGAATATGTGTGGATGATAGTAACTAGTAGCAACCAACCGCTACACACCTTTTTCTTTAATAATAGTGGAAGCCCACTTGGCAGCAGAATTGACACTTTGACTGTCAGTGACATCCAGTATTACTGTTTGAAGTCTACTGGAGGCCTCTTTCTCCAGGTTCTGCGTCCCCTTCTCTGTCAAACAAGCAGCCAGAACATTTATTCCCTGACTGTCCAGTTCTTTTGCCAACAGGTTGCCAAATCCAGTGTCACATCCAGTAATAAAGACATATTTATCTGAAAGATCCTGCAGTATCTGACTCTGTCTATGCCACCTGTATAGGAAGATCAGACCCAACACCACTAGCAGAGGAAGCCACATAATAGCAGTAGGATGGAGTCACTGTAACAGAAACAAAAATACAGCGGCATGTTAGGAAGGTACCACACAATTAGTCTTGATACACATATGTATCCTACACATATTTAAAGCGGGGTTCCACCCGCAATTTTAGTTTTTTTTTAAAAGTCAGCAGCTACAAACACTGTAGCTGCTGACTTTTAATAAGGACACTTACCTGTCCTAGGCGCCCGCGAAGTCAGCCCCTCCGAGGCCGATTGCTCAATCAGCAGCTACAAACACTGTAGCTGCTGACTTTTAATAAGGACACTTACCTGTCCTAGGCGCCCGCGGCCGATCGCTCAATCGCGGCAGGTCCCCGCGCCGCCATCCTCCTTGCGGCTTCATGACCCGTTTCCTACTGCGCATGCGCGAGTTGCGCTGCGCTTTGTGAATGGGCCGGCAGCTCTCTGGGATACACACAGTTCCCAGAAGGCAGCCACGGAGGATGAAGAGGCAGATTAGGAACTTCCGCATAGCAACCGCTATTTCTGGTAAGTAAAACATTTTTTTATTTTTTTCATTTTTTTTTTTAGATTTTTGGTAAAAAAAAAAATTCAGGGTGGAACTCCACTTTAAGGTTTCTAGAATGTTACTTTTTCCTTGTCAAAAATATTTTATTAAATACAATAAGTTAAATACAATAAATTAAGTACTGTACATTATACAATTCAGAATTATTATATAATATTCATATGTGTGTAGCGGGGTGTTCAATTTAAGGGAAGTGTCTGAGTGGTAACTAGGCTCAGACACGTTAAATTGATAGGGTTCATGGACCATTTTTGTTCTCAGGGGTTAATGCTTGTGATGTGTTCCCTGTGGCCGGAGGGTGGCACTGCCATTCTGGGCCAGGGTTGAACCGCGAGCGCAGTGCTGTGCCTTTTGTGTCCTTTCTCGGCAGCCGTACAGTAGGGCGGGGAACCTGCTGTGCATGCCGGGAGAGGATATAAAAGGGGCAGACATCTTCTGAGAGGGGTCTTCGTCCGTTCACGCCCAGGCACCTTCAGCCTGGGTGTGTGGGAGTGTGGTTCGTCATCTGCCCTAGGCCCGGAGGCCTTGTTCCGGTTCCACCTCAGGCACCTTTAGCCTGGGGTGAGGTACTATCTCACCGCTCCTGTTCGCCTGGGCATAGAGGCCCAGGAGTTGCAGTGACGGCCTGGAGCCCAGCTGCCTTCGGCTGGGGTCCACAAGGGATCGAGGAGTCCAGTGTGCCGCCTTGCGAGGGGACCCGCACCCTAAGAGAAGGGAGGATCCTGTTCCGAAGGACTGGTGCTGTGGACACGATGAAGGAAGGGGTCTGTTGACTCTCTGGGGGGATGTCTTCTCCCTAAAAGGGGCTATGTCCTAGGAAGGAAATTCATATTCAGCAGGTCAGTGGCAGTGACCCTGTTTGCCAGGTCAGTGGCAGTGACCTTATCCACCAGGTCTGTGGCAGAGACCAACCTCATGGTCTGTGGCAGAGACCATGCGCCAAAACTGTTTGAGAATCTGGACCTGGTGAACTTGGTGTTTCAAAGCTTGACTTCTTTGTAAGGAGAAGACATCCCTCCAGAGAGTTACCAGGCCCCTTCCTTCACCGTGACTTCTCACCATTCCCTCGGAACGGTCCTCCCCCGGCCTCCTCGTCTAAGATGCGGGTCCCCTCGCAAGGCGGCACCCTGGGATTCCTCGATCCTTGATGGGCTCCAGCCGAAGGTGCTGGGCCCAAGGCCTTTGCTGCAGCCCCAGGGCTAAAGGTGCCTGGGAATGATTCACCGACCTCCGCCCCTGGGCCAAAGGTGCCCAGGGCGGACAGAAACACACTCCCTGGGGTAGGACCCCCGATCGCGACAGAACAGACAGACCCCGAACAGGCAGCATCTGCCCCTTTAATATCCTCTCCCAGCATGCACAGCAGGCCTGCCACACCCACTGTACGGCTGCCGAGAGGGGACACACAAGGCACAGCACTGTATCAGCGGTTCAACCCTGGCCTACCATGGCAGCGCCACCTGCAGGCCACAGGGAACTATACACTGATACTCTCCCTGCGGACAAAAATGGTTGACAGAACCCTGACAATTGGGGTGTTTGAGCATAACTACCACTCAAACACTTCCCCTAAATTTAGGACCCCGCTACATAATATCAAACAGATTTTAGGTGATCAGGAGAATTGTTGCCCTCCCTACACTGTCTGAATATTGACAGATGATCTAACTAAACCTACTATTTCAGATAGTCACTCTGCTTGGAAAAACTGATATTGCTTTTTCAGAAAGGATTCCTTCTCTCCCAAGTTTAAGATAGTATGCAGGGGCCAAAGGGTTTCCTTTTGTGGAATCCTCATATTCTTAAAGCGGAGCTCTGCCTGAAGAAAACAATATTAAAAGCCAGCAGCTACAGCTACAGCAGCTGCTGACTTTTAATATTTGGACACTTACCTGTCCTGGAGTCCAGCTATGTCCACAACAGAGGACGAGCGATCGCTCGTCACTCTGCTGCCCCCACCGCCATCCTCGCTGAGGGAACCAGGAAGCGAAGCCTTGCGGCTTCACTGCCCGGTTCCCTACGGCGCATGCGCGAGTCGCGCTGCGCCGTTCTGATTGGTGCTTCTGTGTTCTGGGAGCCGAGTGTCTCCCAGAACACTACGGGAAGTCTGCGGGAAGTGACGTCACTCCCGCAGATTCCCGGAGAGAGGACTCCCGGATGTGGGTGAAAATACCTGTCTTAGACAGGTATCTTCACCCCCCTCCCCCCTGAAAGGTGTCAATTGTGACACCGGAGGGGGGGAAGGTTCCGATCCACAGAAGTTAAAATTTAGGGTGGAGCTCCACTTTAAATATGTGGTGAAAGTGTAAGTAAAAGAGCCATGTACAGGGTACCCACTCCACATTTTCTGCTACCAAAATACACTGCAAAAGTTTCTGAAAAAGCACTTTAAAATCTAAACTGATGCTGAGCAACAAAAACCAAAAGGCCCCTTTCACACGGGCTGTTCGATCAGATCCGCCGGTCAGTTTTTCAGGCAGACCTGATCGAACCCTCCAGTCTCTTCTATGGAGAGGCAGATGTCAGCAGAGACATGTCTGCTATCCGATCCGATCCTGTCCGCCAATACAAATGGATGGTGGTCCTATTCCCCATCTGCCCGGGGGATCGGATTGGATGGCTTTGGATGGAAACTAACAGACTATCCGTTTTCATCTGACTGCCCTATAGAGGAGAGCAGGACTTTGTCCATGTCTGCTCTGCATAACGGACCTGTCATCTGCCTGCTCAAATCATACTGCACTGAATCACATGTGATTTGCACAGGAATGCACGGCTCGTTCCTGCGTGATTCAAAGTTTGAACCGAAGTTTACTGTGGTAAAACCTTATTTTATCACAGTAATAGATCAAGTAAAGTATGTGAAATAAAATAACGCCAGTTTAACACACACATATCACACGGTAAACTGAGTATGCAATAACGATTCCAGATTTTGTGAACTGCATATTTCAGCAATCCAAAAAAATATTAAAATGGGATAAATTAACTTTTACTTTCATGACACAGATCTTTGTGAACTGGACTTGTTCTCATTAATTGTCTCAGGTCAGTGCCTTAATAAAAAAAAAAAAGAAGGGCTATTGGATTATTATGACCACCAGGCAACTGTTATTTTCAAAATACATATTCTTCCGGCAAAACTGCTGCAACATGGGCACAACATACACCCCAACATTCTGCAAGGTTGCTTACAATATAATAACATAAAATACATATAGCTATCAGAAGGACCATCTACTATTCTGTAAATGAAATGCAAGCATAAAAAAAAAAAAAAAAAAAAAAAACACATGTAAAAAAATGAAATTCACATCAAAAAGCACCATAACATAATAAGAAGTAACTCAAAATTATAGATTCAATTTAAATTAGCTAGATTCTAACTCCTTTCAATTTTTACCTTAATTCTGGTCTGTAGATAACATTGAGAAAGTAACTGAGGGGAGCTCTTCCTATGATGCCTCAGACAGCAACAGAAAACTGACAGCCTGAAAACTACTAAATAAGTTCTAGCTGAATTCACATTGATTGAGATTTATAAAAAATAAAAAAAATAAAAAAATAAAGAAGTATTTAATCTGCTGAGCAGTGCCTTTATATTGAACACTAAGAGCTGTGATCAGCATAGCAATGTGGCTTGTTATTTTACCTTATCTGGGTCAGCTTGTTCTCTTTCCTTTTATGATTCTGTTGAATGACTGTCTCAATGAAAACAGCAAACTGTGACAATAGGTTGGCAGTAGTACATTTTAGGACTGGTCCAGATGCCCAGTTGCATTTTACTAATTAGAAAGGGAAGACTTTGCAAGGCAATTATAGGCTGAACACATTAACCTGGAGCATCAGCAGAACAGGGAGGGATAAACAAAGGAGTGGATAACAGCAAGAACTGGTATTACCTGAAGATACTTTATTGCACTGAACTCAGTAACTACCCCTCCCACATTGCTCAAAAATCATCTTCAGTGACTTCAGAGCTACTGATGTCTCTTTCCAAGGATTAAACTGTAATTGCAGATATCCAGGATAGGAATATATATATGTAGCGCTACCCCCGTAGGAGCTGCTGGTTTAAATTTGGGCCTTGCACGTTACCTCACCTTTCGTTGTCTAGGGGATGAGATGAGAGTCTATAGAAACTTCAATGTCCACACAAGTTATAATCCTTTCTTTTTAGGCTTTATTCCACAACAACTTGCATAAGCGGAGGGACGGAGGATTAGAGGAAGGTTCAGGCACACAATGAAGATCACTGGGGAGTTTCTAAGTTTCAAAGTCACACTCACCACTTTACTTTTAGTGGGTATTGCTCACCCGGATAGGCCCCTCTGCAACCAACATCCTTTAAATCGTTCAGCCATAATAAAAGAGTAGTCCAGTTTTCTAAATGGCTTTGGCACGGACAAATAGTCCCAAATGGCCTCACCGTACCACTGCTCTCTGTTTGCTTCAATCTCTTGCATAACTTCCCTTGGAACGTACGGGAATTCCAGGCCGTTCTCCGTGGCGACCTGTTTAATAAGCACTCTCTGTAGACGGGCGAGTCTAGGTAGCGACCGGGAGCTCCCCGTCCCGGGTAACACACGAGTCTGGTGATTTATTTACCATAGACTTGGCAGGTTTAGGAAAAGTCCTCTTAGCAGGCAAAGTCACTTTAGCAATGTCCAGGGTTTCCACCCTGGGTGATGTCTCCCCGGAGTCCATAGCGATTTCCTCGGAAAAGCTATGTATCGAGGCAACATCCTCTCCGTTGCTCCACAATAACTCCTGAGACATGGACTCAAACAAGTAATCGTCTCCAATATCCGACATAGAGTCTAACTCAGAGTCCTCCAACTCTTCTGCCGGCAAATAGTTGTGCACAATCCCAGGCACTTTTTCCCCAAATGTCTTACCGGTTCCTGGCGTAGACCTCCCAGGAATATCATCTCTCTCGGGGGTCCGGTTCTGGTCGCCTCTGGGGTAAGCCTCTACCGCGGCCACGGGAAGCCTTCACGTATCCCAGCTTTCTTCGGGTGGGTGCAATGGGAACAAGTGCAGTAGAGGTAGTATCCGGAACAATGTCCGCTGATGGCTCTCCAGCGACTGTAGCAATGACATTCCTTCCAGGGTCACTCCCCACGGCAGGTGCGGCAAGCACAGGTCAAGCCACAGGCCTGAGGGCAACATCCTTCAACGTAGCGATGCCTGTGGCCCAGTCCACATGGTAGGCACGGGCCGACCCAGTAGATTGGTCCACTCCAAACAAATACTCCCCACAGTGTAGGCATCAGGCGAACAGGCATAGTTGAACCCCCAGTCCCTCACATTTAGGGCACAGCATGCCCAGCGCCTCCACATCTCCGCTGGCATATAGGATGAAACGCCCATGCGGCTTCATTCGGATACCTGTATCCGTCAACAGGGTTCCTGGCCGTGTAACGCTCTCACCAGCGTTAATAGAAGACATCCTAGGCCCTCACACTGTCTGGGCCAACAAATACATTGACATGTCTGCTTTCCGATCCTCTCTCCATGATCTCACAGCTTCTTCCCTTTTGGCACCAAAGACGCCCACACGTCTCACGCAGGAAGCGGGAGCTCCTCCCCTTTGGTCTTTTCCTTTCTTTTGCACGTAGCTCGCGGGTTTTCCTGGCTCCACCCACGGCCTACGCAGTTGCCCAAGTGATCTGCACACTTAACCAATTTCTTTTTAGAACACAGTCCAGCGCCCTCTCAATTGTAGACTCTCGGTGAAACACACGAAAAAAAACTTTCAGTCCAGTTGCTAGAGATAACGGCAAATCCCGGATACGAGCCTCCACGTGTAGCGGTAAGTTTGGGCCTTGCACGTTACCTCACCTTTCGTTGTCTAGGGGATGAGATGAGAGTCTATAGAAACTTCAATGTCCACACATGTTATAATCCTTTCTTTTTAGGCTTTATTCCACAACAACTTGCATAAGCGGAGGGACGGAGGATTAGGGGAAGGTTCAGGCACACAATGCAGATCACTGGGGAGTTTCTAAGTTTCAAAGTCACACTCACCACTTTACTTTTAGTGGGTATTGCTCACCCGGATAGGCCCCTCTCACCTGGCCTAGCAGCCGGAATGATGCACGGTCAAAAACAGGTTATCAGTCTCTGCCACAGACTCCCTGAATTAAAGATGAACTTGTTCAATGATCCTCTGCCACAGGATTCAGTCCTCGAATATCCAGCCTTACAGTCTTAGAGCCTTTAAGCCAATACCGGCAGACTGTAAGGTAACATAGGCTGTGGTGTATCCTCCAATAAAGTTACCAGGCCTGTCCCGAGATACCAGCTTTCCACTTGGTCCTCTCCAGGACAGGTCCTCCCCTGGTTTCCTCCAATGAGTGGCTTCCTCCCGCAGGATGGACAGCACAGAATCACCTTCAAGTGCAGGCCCCAGTCTGGACAACTGGGTCTACCTGGCATAGATGCAGCCTCGGGCCAACGTGGCTCTGCGGCCGAAATTCCAGTAACACATGCCTCCAGCCAGGAGGGCCACGAGGCGAAGAAGAGCCCCAAGAAATGGCGTCTGCCCCTTAAGTATCTTTCCCCAGCATGCTCAGCGAGGAGACCACTCCCCACTGAGCTGTTCCTGGGGAAAAACACCCAATGCACTCTGGCCTGTTTGTGTTCCAACATTGGCCTGGGGTGGTAACGCCACCTACATGCAAACAGTGGGAAATCCTCCCAAACACAGCCATAGCCGGAACAGAGGCTGATTTAGCCTTAATTACCAGCTCAGACTCCCACTAAATTTGAACATAGTGCCTGGTCATCAGGAGTAGGGCTCTATATATATATATATATATATATATATACAGGTCCTTCTCAAAAAATTAGCATATTGTGATAAAGTTCATTATTATCTGTAATGTACTGATAAACATTAGACTTTCATATATTTTAGATTCATTACACACAACTGAAGTAGTTCAAGCCTTTTCTTGTTTTAATATTGATGATTTTGGCATACAGCTCATGACAACCCAAAATTCCTATCTCAAAAAATTAGCATATTTCATCCGACCAATAAAAGAAAAGTGTTTTTAATACAAAAAAAGTCAACCTTCAAATAATTATGTTCAGTTATGCACTCAATACTTGGTCGGGAATCCTTTTGCAGAAATGACTGCTTCAATGCGGCGTGGCATGGAGGCAACCAGCCTGTGGCACTGCTGAGGTGTTATGGAGGCCCAGGATGCTTCGATAGCGGCCTTAAGCTCATCCAGAGTGTTGGGTCTTGCGTCTCTCAACTTTCTCTTCCCAATATCCCACAGATTCTCTATGGGGTTCAGGTCAGGAGAGTTGGCAGGCCAATTGAGCACAGTAATACCATGGTCAGTAAACCATTTACCAGTGGTTTTGGCACTGTGAGCAGGTGCCAGGTCGTGCTGAAAAATGAAATCTTCATCTCCATAAAGCTTTTCAGCAGATGGAAGCATGAAGTGCTCCAAAATCTCCTGATAGCTAGCTGCATTGACCCTGCCCTTGATAAAACACAGTGGACCAACACCAGCAGCTGACATGGCACCCCAGACCATCACTGACTGTGGGTACTTGACACTGGACTTCAGGCATTTTGGCATTTCCCTCTCCCCAGTCTTCCTCCAGACTCTGGCACCTTGATTTCCGAATGACATACAAAATTTGCTTTCATCCGAAAAAAGTACTTTGGACCACTGAGCAACAGTCCAGTGCTGCTTCTCTGTAGCCCAGGTCAGGTGCTTCTGCCGCTGTTTCTGGTTCAAAAGTGGCTTGACCTGGCAACTGTAGCCCATTTCCTGCACACGCCTGTTCACGGTGGCTCTGGATGTTTCTACTCCAGACTCAGTCCACTGCTTCCGCAGGTCCTCCAAGGTCTGGAATCGGTCCTTCTCCACAATCTTCTTCAGGGTCCGGTCACCTCTTCTCGTTGTGCAGCGTTTTCTGCCACACTTTTTCCTTCCCACAGACTTCCCACTGAGGTGCCTTGATACAGCACTCTGGGAACAGCCTATTCGTTCAGAAATTTCTTTCTGTGTCTTACCCTCTTGCTTGAGGGTGTCAATGATGGCCTTCTGGACAGCAGTCAGGTCGGCAGTCTTACCCATGATTGCGGTTTTGAGTAATGAACCAGGCTGGGAGTTTTTAAAAGCCTCAGGAATCTTTTGCAGGTGTTTAGAGTTAATTAGTTGATTCAGATGATTAGGTTAATAGCTCGTTTAGAGAACCTTTTCATGATATGCTAATTTTTTGAGATAGGAATTTTGGGTTGTCATGAGCTGTATGCCAAAATCATCAATATTAAAACAAGAAAAGGCTTGAACTACTTCAGTTGTGTGTAATGAATCTAAAATATATGAAAGTCTAATGTTTATCAGTACATTACAGAAAATAATTAACTTTATCACAATATGCTAATTTTTTGAGAAGGACCTGTATATATATATATATATATATATATATTGTGACAGCAGGCAGGTAAAATCACCAGGTTGCATCCAGGATGGAAGGTATATATTGTCCTAGATTCAGGCTTTATGCCGATTTATACCACTAGGGAGAGTGCATATATAGTATATAGTTCAAATAAAACCACACCCTTTTGTTTTTCTCCTACCACTGTCTGCTGTGTCTGTTTTTGTGTGGTGAACCCATCCAGGGGGTCACACACACCTGCTGCTAAGGTAACCCCCTCACAGTTGGTGGAGAATGCAGGCAGTTTTTTTAAGGCCAGCATGGAGGAGATACTGAAACAGCTGGCTCTAGCAAATGCCAATCAGCAGCAGACAAATGCAGGTTTGCAAAAGAGCCTTGTAGCTCAACAACAGACAAATGCAAATTTGCAACAGAGCCTCGCAGCCCAGCAGCAAGCTCATCAACAGAGCCTTGCAGCCCAGCAGCAGGCTCATCAACAGAGCCTTACAGCCCAGCAGCAGACAAATGCAACTTTGCAACAGAGTCTGGAAGCTCAGCAACAAGCCCAGCAGCAATCTGAGGCCCGCTTCATAGACCTGTTACAGAAGCAAGAACAGAGACTACAGCAACAAATGGAAACGTTAATGCAACAACGTCCGCAGACCAGTGAGGCAAGTAGTTCCACTAATACTGCGTCCTTTGGGGTGAGTCGTTTATTGACAAAAATGACTGGAGAGGATGATCCAGAGGTGTTTTTGACCACATTTGAAAGGACTGCTGAAAGAGAAAAGTGGCCTAAGGAGCAGTGGGCTGGACTGGTGGCTCCTCTGTTAACTGGTGAATCACAGAAAGATTACTATGACCTAGAGCCTGACCAAGCAAAAGACTATGTGATGCTAAAAACTGAAATATTGGCACGGCTGGGTGTCACCCTGGCTGTCTGGGCTCAGCGTGTGCATAACTGGACTTTCTGGCTTGGAAAACCGCCCAGGTCTCAAATGTATGATCTCATTCACCTGAGCAGAAAGTGGCTACAGCCAGAGACTTTGTCCGCACCAAAGATTGTGGAACGTGTTGTGATGGATCGTTTCTTGAGAGCTCTTCCTACTGCCATCCAAAAGTGGGTAAGCCATGGAGACCCAGAAACGGCCGATAATCTTGTGGATCGTGTAGAGAAGTACTTGGCTACAGAGAACCTGACTGCCTCTTCCAGAGACTCACGGGCTTTCCACCCTAAGACCAGACCATCCCCAGTGGCGGGTAAGATGATTCCAAGGGGTGAGGGTGGAGAGAGTGACAGGGTGGGAGTTCTACCTAAGGTCTGGCGAGAACAGCCTGGGAAGTCAGGGGCTCAAGAGGCAGCAAAAAGGATTGCTTGCTACCGCTGCCGACAAGAGGGACATATTGCAGCAAATTGTCCGGTTGTGGATGAACCCATGCAATGTGACTTTCTAAGGGACAGACGTCAGTCGCTGTTTGCGACAGTCGCATGCACTGCCATGGGAACTGAGAAACATTTATGCAAAATGGGTATTAATGGTAGAAATGTTGTTGTGTTGCTGGATTCAGGTAGCCTGGTGACACTGATAAAGGCTGAATTAGTTACTACAGAGGTCTCTGGGAATAAAAAGGTAGCTGTTATTTGTGTGCATGGGGACACCCGAGAGTATCCGGTAACTACAGTGTGTTTTGAGACCCCCAAAGGTACCCTCTCTCATCAGGTGGGGTTAGTGTCTCACTTGCCTCATGATGCCATTGTGGGAAGGGATTTTCAAAAGTTCTGGGAACTATGGGATTATCCTGAGCCCCCCACTGGTGCCCCTATATACCAGGAATGTGATAGCCAGAATTCCTCTGAGAGTGGTGAGGCCTCTCCAGAATTCCCCTTGTCGGTATTGGCCGGGGAGACTCGAGAAACTGGGGAGGAGCCAACATCCTCAGACGAAAACATGCCGTCTGTGGAGTTTTCTGATCTCGAGGTTCACAAGGAAAATTTTGCCACAGAACAGTTAAAAGACCCCACCCTAATAAAGGCACGGGAAAACGTAGTGGAAATAGATGGCGAGTTAGTGAACCCAGATGAGACCTACACTTACCCATACTTCATCGTGGAAAAGGACCTACTTTATCGGGTGGCTAAAAGAGCAGAAGAAACCATTGAGCAGCTTGTGGTGCCCAAACCTTACAGGAAGTTGGTGTTAGATTTGGCCCATGGGAAAATTCTTGGAGGTCATCTGGGGACAGAGAAAACCCAAGAGAGAGTATTGCAGAGATTCTATTGGCCTGGGGTCATGAAGGAAACAGAAAATTATTGTTCCTCCTGCCCTGTGTGTCAGAGGTCGGCACCGATGCCACACTTCCGTAACCCGCTGGTACCTCTTCCCATCATTGAGGTTCCCTTTGAGAGGGTCGCAATGGATTTGGTAGGTCCAATAATGAAGTCCGCTAGGGGACATCAGTACATTTTGGTTATATTGGACTATGCCACCCGTTATCCGGAAGCGATTCCTCTCAGAAATACATCAGCCAAAACCATAGCCAAAGAGCTATCTCTTGTTTTTAGCCGTGTGGGTATTTGTAAGTAGGGATGAGCTCGGTGTTCGAGTCGAACATAGGTTCGACTCGAACATCGGCTGTTCGCGCGTTCGGCGAACAACGAACGATTTGGGCCATTCGTGTCAAATTCGAGTGACGCGAACGGCCCACAATACACTGCGCCATCGCAGTGTAATCCCGGCGCTGTGATTGGCCAAGCATGCACTGTGACCCTGCATGCTTGGCCAATCACAGCGCCGGAAGCGAGGAGAGCAATGATTGGCCACAGGCAGGATGCCTGTGGCCAATTATAGCTGAGGGGGTTTAATACACGCCCCACACTATAAAAGGCCGCCAGCGCGGCGGCCTTGTGTAGTGTGTTCCGGAGCAGGGAAAGTGAAGGATAGGCAGGGACAGTGTCAAATCTTGTCAAATCTATTCTTTGCTAAACCTTGTGTGTAGGGACAGAGAAGGATAGGCAGGGAGAGTGTCAGTGTCATATTCTTTGCTAAACCTTGTGTGTAGGGAGAGAGAAGGATAGGCAGGGAGAGTGTCAGTGTCATATACTTTGATGAACCTTGTGTGCAGGGAGAGAGAAGGATAGGCAGGGGACAGTGTCAGTGTCATATTCTTTGCTAAACCTTGTGTGCAGGGAGAGAGAAGGATAGGCAGGGAGAGTGTCAGTGTCATATACTTTGATAAACCTTGTGTGCAGGGAGAGAGAAGGATAGGCAGGGGACAGTGTCAGTGTCATTGTTGCTAAGCCTCCTGCACATTATACACCTGAAGTTAGCCCGTATTGCTGCTTTTTCCTTGTGTGTTACACCAACAGGATTTTGCCGCACTTACAGCGGGCGGAGTGTACCTCCTGACCATATTACACCTTAACTTAGCCTGTATTGCTGCTTTTTCCTGGTGTGTTACACCAACAGGATTTTGCGGCACTTACAGCGGGCAGAGTGTGCCTCCTGACCATATTACACCTTAACTTAGCCTGTATTGCTGCTTTTTCCTGGTGTGTTACACCAACAGGATTTTGCGGCACTTACAGCGGGCGGAGTGTACCTCCTGACCATATTACACCTTAACTTAGCCTGTATTGCTGCTTTTTCCTGGTGTGTTACACCAACAGGATTTTGCGGCACTTACAGCGGGCGGAGTGTGCCTCCTGACCATATTACACCTTAACTTAGCCTGTATTGCTGCTTTTTCCTGGTGTGTTACACCAACAGGATTTTGCGGCACTTACAGCGGGCGGAGTGTGCCTCCTGACCATATTACACCTTAACTTAGCCTGTATTGCTGCTTTTCCCATTTCCCTGCAGGCCATTAGAATGTCTGGAAGGCAAACAAGGAGAGGCAGACAGTCATGAGCCAATAAAAGAGGGCAAGCAGGCTCTGTGTCTAGAAACAACAGTGCTGGTCGTGGACGCGGTGCATCGCCATCAGCACGTGGCCATGGGACACGCTTGTCCTTCTTTTCGGCAGCTGGACGTGTTGAGCCGCATCATGCCGAAGACTTGGTAGAGTGGATGACCAAGCCCTCCTCATCCTCCTCATCCTCTCTCACCCAGGCTCAGGGTACTGGCAAAACAGCTGCCAAAGCGTCCTCTTCCCTGGTATCAATGTCATCATCAGTCACTCCTTCCCTAGACCAACCATGTCCTCCTGAGGAGTCCCCCGAACTGTTTGAGCACAGTGTTGGGTACATGCTCCAGGAGGATGCCCAGCGTTTCGAAGGGTCTGATGATGATACCCAGCTAGAGGAAGGCAGTAGCGTGAGAGCAGAGAGAGGGGATGCTCAAGAAGGACACCAATCTGGCAGTCATGTTCCAGCAGCTGCAGCATACTGCCAGATTGGCTCCAGTGATGAGGAGGGAGGGGATGATGAGGTCACTGACTCCACGTGGGTGCCTAATAGGAGAGAGGAGGAGGAGGAGGAGGATGAGGAGGAGGCACATTTCCAACGAGGCAGGATGCTATCGGGGGGCCAGCGTAAGGGCAGCACACCGACGGAATCACACCGCAGAGCTCCGCCTGTGCAGGGCGCTGCCTCTGCCCGTTATTCAAAAAGTTCTTTGGTGTGGGCCTTTTTTGATTCGAGTGCATCAGATCGCACAGCTGCTGTTTGCAACATATGTCTCAAGCGTATATCGCGTGGCCAAAACATCACCCGCTTGGGCACCACATGCTTGACCAGACATATGTTGACCTGCCATGCAGCTCGTTGGCAAGCCTACCTTAAAGACCCACACCAAAGAACAAAGCTGACCTCTTCTTGCACCGCATCAGCTGGGATCTCCAACCCCACTATACCTTCAGTCCTCTCTGAAACCTGCTCTGAGAGGAATGAAGGTGTAGAATTAGGTGTGTCACAGCCAAGTACTTGCGGCCACTCTGCTAGCAGTACACCGACGTCCAATTCTAGCAGGCAAATTTCCCTGCCCCAGCTGCTGGACCATCGAAAGAAGTTCACTCCCAGCCATCCACATGCCCAGGGGTTGAATGCTAGCTTGGCTAAATTGCTAGCGCTTCAACTGCTGCTTTTTCAGTTGGTAGACTCGGCCCCCTTCCGTGAGTTTGTGCAATGTGCGGTTCCTCAGTGGCAGGTTCCCAAACGCCACTTTTTCTCACGGAAGGCGATTCCGGCTCTCTACCGGCATGTGGAAGGCAATGTTTTGGCCTCGCTGGACAGGGCGGTTAGCGGTAAGGTGCATATTACCGCTGACTCATGGTCCAGCAGGCATGGACAGGGACGTTACCTTTCTTTCACGGCCCATTGGGTCACTCTTTTGGCAGCTGGGAAGGATGCAGGACAAGGTGCAGGAGTGTTGGAGGTTGTTCCACCGCCACGCCTCCAAAATGCTACTACTGGTTGTGACACACCTCTGTCCTCCACCCCCTCCTCTTCTTCTTCCTCCGTGGCCTCTTCCTGTGCTTTGTCCTCGGAACCAGCGGTGCTCCGTAGGCGTTCAAGGGGCTACGCAAGTACGCAGGCAAAAAGATGCCATGCCGTGCTTGCGCTGGTGTGTTTGGGGGACAGGAGCCACACTGGGGCAGAGGTTCTGTCTGCTCTGCAGGGGCAGGCCGAGAGGTGGTTGACGCCACGCCAGCTTAAGCCAAGAATGGTAGTTTGCGACAATGGCACCAACCTCCTCTCCGCTCTCCGACAGGGACAACTGACCCATGTGCCCTGTGTGGCTCACGTCCTTAACCTGGTGGTGCAGCGGTTCTTGGGCAGGTACCCGGGCTTACAGGATGTCCTGAGGCAGGCCAGGAAAGTCTGTGTGCATTTCCGCAGATCTTATAATGCCAGTGCTCGCCTGGCTGAGCTGCAAAAGGAGTTGAACCTGCCCAAGAACTGCCTTATATGTGACATGCCCACCAGGTGGAACTCAACGTTGGCCATGCTGCGGCGGCTGCACACGCAGCAGAGGGCCATCAATGAGTACCTGTGCGACTACGGCACCAGGACAGGGTCAGGGGAGCTTGGGTTTTTTTCACCACGCCAGTGGGGCATGATCAGCGATGCATGCACTGTCCTGGCACCATTTGAGGAGGCCACGAGGATGGTGAGCAGTGACAGTGCATGCATCAGTGACACTGTACCTCTTGTCCATCTGTTGGAACATACGCTGTGTGGAATAATGGACAGGGCACTTGAGGCAGAACAGAGGCAGGAAGAGGAGGACTTCCTTGCCTCTCAAGGCCCCCTTTACCCAGACAGTGTTCCTTCTGTCCCACCCATCGCACAGGAAGAAGAGGAGGAGGAGGAGGAGGAGGATTGTGTCAGCATGGAGGTGGAGCCTGGCACTCAGCATCATCAGCAGCAGTCTTTTAGGGATGATTTACAGTCCCAAGAAACCAGTGGACTTGTACGTGGCTGGGAGGAGGTGGCTGCGGATCATGTCGTCCTTAGTGACCCAGAGGACTCCGGACTGAATGCCTCAGCTAACCTACGCTGCATGGCCTCCCTGATCCTGCAAAGTCTGCGGAAGGATCCTCGTATTCTTTGGATCAAGGAGAGGGACCATTACTGGCTGGCCACTCTCCTTGATCCACGGTACAAGGGTAAGGTTGCGGACCTTATCTTACCGTTGCAGAGGGAGCAGAGGATGAGACATCTCCGGGAGGCCTTGCAGAAAGGTCTGTGAAACGCGTTCCCAGAGACTGGCAGGTTACAAACTCCTGGTCCTGGACAACGAGTTGCTGAGGCTTCGGTCAGTCAAAGAAGGAGCGGTGGGGAAGGTGGCCGTCTGACCGAAGCGTTCAGACAATTCTTTAGTCCGCAGCCCCAAGGTATGATCGGTTCCAGCAACCATCGCTAGCGTCTGATATACATGGTGCAGGAATACCTAGGGGCAAGGTCAGACTTGGACACCTTCCCCACCGAAAATCCTCTGGCTTACTGGGTCTTGAGGATGGATAACTGGCCAGAGCTTGCACAGTATGCAATTGAGCTACTGGCCTGTCCTGCATCCAGCGTTCTTTCAGAACGCACATTCAGTGCTGCTGGAGGATTTGTCACGGATCACAGGGTGCGCCTGTCCACCGACTCTGTTGATCGACTGACCTTCATAAAGATGAACCAGTCTTGGATCACCACCAGCTACCAAACACCTGAAGCTGATATAACAGACTAATTTATTTTCAAATGTCACATCCCTTCAAGACTGATGCTGATGCTGAGAGACTGTCCTGTTATGTTGACTGACTATCCTCCTCCTCCTCAATGTTCCGATTGACGATGATAGCTTGGAAGAACATTTTTGTTTCTGGGTGCCGCCACCAGTGGCTAAGGCCCAATTTTTCAGCCCCTGTTTAACAGGGGTGTGTTATTACAATTTTTTATGCAATGCTTTGCAGCAGGGCTCATTCCTGCACTCCAACTAGAGTATCTGGGAGAGGTTGCAGTGTCGTGGCACCAGCACCAGTGGCTAAGGCCCAATTTATCAGCCCCTGTTTAACAGGGGCGTGCAATTACAATTTTTGATGCAATACTTTGCAACAGGGCTCATTGCTGTGCTCCAAGTACAGTATCTGTGAGGGGTTGCAGTGTTGTGACACCAGTGCCTAAGGCCCAATTTTTCAGCCCCTGTTTAACAGGGGCATGTAATTACAATTCTTGATCTAATAATTCACAGCAGGGCCCATTCCTACGCCCACCAAGACTAACTGTGAGGCCTTACAGTGTTGTGTCAACACCACCACCACCACCAAAGGCCCAATTTTTCAGCCCCTGTTCAACAGGGGCATGCAATTACAATTCTTGATCTAATAATTCACAGCAGGGCCCATTCATGCGCCCACCAAGAGTAACTGTGAGGGCTCACAGTGTTGTGGCAACACCAACATGTAAGGGGCAAATTTCAGCTGAGTATATACGGTAGGCCCCTACTTTCAAACATCCAACTTACAAACGACTCCTCCTTGCAAACGGAAGGATACAACAGGAAGTGAGAGGAAATCTACCCCTAGGAAGGCAAATTCTCTCCTGTAAAAGTTAATATGGGAAAAAAGTGTCTCCTCTCCACTGATGCTTTATCACCAATTCTTGTTTCAATAAAAACCCCAAATTTTCAAAAAACATTTGTCATTAGGACGGAAAGTGAGGTGAACTGTTCTGAACAGGTGCACACTGCACAGACAGCAAAACAAATGTTACAGGGGTGATAACCCTTCCCTATGTTTTCTAAAAAGCTTAAAAATAGATTTTTTGGCTGGAGCTACACTTAAACAATGTACCTGTTCAAAATTACAAACAGATTCTACATAAGAACAAACCTACAGTCCCTGTCTTGTATGCACCGCCTGTATGCGGCTGTTCAGAGTATATAGGGCCTTTTTTATTTTGTGTGCGGGGTTCCCCTTAATATCCATACAAGACCCAAAGGGGCTGGTAATGGGCTGGGGTAGGGGTGTGTGATGTGGTAGCTATGCCATTTTTCTTAAAGATTTTCATCCATTTTACCGGGACCAGACATTACATTAAAGCCGCAAGCAGTTTTAAATGGCTTTTTTTCCTTTAGAAATGTAATTTTGTGCAGGGACAGTTCTAAACACGGGAAACACGTGGCACTTTACAGGCATACTTTAGACACCCCCCAGGTACGATATTTAAAGGAATATTTGACTTTTTTTTTTCACTTTATGCATCATTAAAATGACTGCTCCAGAAAAACGGCCGTTTTTAAAACTTCTTTTTGCATTGATACATGTCCCCTGGTGCAGAACCCGGGTTCCCAAACCCTTTTTAGGACAATAACATGCATAATAGTCGTTATAATTAGCACTTTAGATTTCGAACGTTCGCATCCATTGTATTTTATAGGGTTCTAAAGTTTGTGCGAACTTTCGGTCCGTTCGCGGGTTCTGGTGCGAACCGAACCCGGGGGTGTTCGGCTCATCACTATTTGTAAGGAACTGCTTACGGACCAAGGTACACCCTTTATGTCCCGGGTTATGAAAGAGCTGTGCAAGTTGTTCAAAGTGACACAATTGCGTACATCTGTGTATCACCCCCAAACAGATGGGTTGGTTGAAAAATTCAACAAAACTCTAAAACAAATGTTAAAGAAGGTGGTGGATAAAGATGGAAAGGATTGGGACTGTCTAATTCCCTATTTAATGTTTGCTATTAGGGAGGTACCCCAATCCTCTACGGGTTTCTCACCCTTTGAGTTACTCTATGGGAGACACCCAAGAGGGCTGTTGGATATTGCCAAGGAAACTTGGGAAAGTGAGAGTTCTCCCCACAGGAGTGTGATTGAGCATGTCGCCCTGATGCAAAATAGAATTGCACAGGTAATGCCAATCGTAAAGGAACATTTGGCCCAAGCGCAGTTGGCACAGCAGAGAGTGTACAACCGTGGAGCCAAGACCCGTACCTTTTGCCCGGGGGATAAGATATTTTTACTTGTCCCTACGGTTGAAAGCAAGTTCCTCGCCAAATGGCAAGGCCCCTACGAGATAATGGAAAAAGTGAGCGAAGTGAATTACAAAGTCAGACAACCAGGAAGACGAAAGCCCGAACAGATCTATCACATTAATCTGTTGAAAGCCTGGAGGGATAGGGAATCCCTAGTCGCAGAAACTTTGTCACCAGCTCAGTCTGATTGCGTGATTCCTGAGGTTGGAATAGCAGTCACCTTGTCAAACCCCCAACAAAAGGAGGTTAAGGAGTTTGTGCTTCGCAACAAGGAGGTTTTCTCTGAGCTGCCGGGACAAACGTATGGGGTAGAGCATGATATTATTACCCCGCCCGGTGAAAGGGTGAAGCTAAAACCCTATCTGATCCCAGAGGCCCGATGGGAGGCAATACGTGAGGAAGTACAGAAAATGCTTAAGTTAGGGGTGATAGAGGAATCCCAAAGTGATTGGTCCCAAAGTGTTAGTGCCTAAACCGGATGGGAGCTGGCGATTTTGTAACGATTTCCGACAACTGAACAAAGTTACAAAATTTGACACCTACCCCATGCCACGTATAGATGAGTTGGTCGACCGGTTGGGAACAGCCCGATACATGACAACTCTTGATCTCACCAAAGGGTATTGGCAAATTCCCCTGGCCAAGTCGGCCAAGGAGAAAACCGCATTTGTAACCCCAAACAGGGCGTTCCAATATAAAAGAATGCCGTTTGGTTTACAGAATGCGCCGGCAACATTCCAGCGGAAAATGGACCAGATACTGAGGCCCCATCAGAAGTATGCTGCGGCTTACCTAGATGATGTAATTATCTATAGCACAGATTGGGCCTCACATCTGCCAAAAGTGCAAGAAGTCCTAGACTCTATCCGGGAAGCTGGGTTTACGGCCAACCCCAAGAAGTGTACCATTGGACAGGAGGAGGCCAAGTATCTTGGGTACACCATTGGGAGGGGAGTAACAAAATCCCAAGTCAATAAAGTCGAGGCCATACAGAATTGGCCACGTCCCAACAGCAAGAAGCAGGTACGAGCCTTTCTGGGAATCGCTTGCTATTATCGGCGATTCATTCCCCACTTTGCTTCTCAGGCTGTGCCCCTAACCAACCTGACAAAAGGGAAAGAGTCTGTCATGGTTAAATGGACCCCAGAGGCTGAGGCAGCATTTCAATTCTTAAAAAAAGCCTTATGTAGCCAGCCAGTGTTGTACTCACCAGACTTCTCTAGGGACTTTGTCGTACAAAGTGATGCATCCGACGTTGGGTTAGGAGCAGTATTGTCCCAGGTCTGGAATGAGGAAGAGCACCCAGTCATTTACCTCAGCAGGAAATTGAAGTCCCATGAGGTAAATTACGCCACGATTGAGAAGGAGTGTTTAGCGGTGAAGTGGGCTCTAGATTACCTTCGGTACTATCTGCTAGGTAGGCACTTTGACATGATTACTGATCATGCTCCTTTAAAGTGGATGGCTCAAAACAAAGAGACAAATAGAAGAGTAAATAGGTGGTTCCTGGCCCTACAGGAATTCAACATTACGGTAAAGCATCGCCCTGGCGTTCAAACGGGGAATGTGGATGCTTTGTCTCGAGTACATGCATGCCTAATTGCTTGTGTTCCAACCCCAAGGTTAAAACAAGAGGCAGGTAAAATCACCAGGTTGCATCCAGGATGGAAGGTATATATGTCCTAGATTCAGGCTTTATGCCAATTTATACCACTAGGGAGAGTGCTGGGAGTCTTGCAGGGGAAGAGTTACTGAGCCCAGCTGAAGTAAGTGGGCTCATTAGGGCCTCTACAAGAACTCCCAGCATGTTAAGGGAGATGCTCCAACCTGGAACCAGATCTGTGTGGATAGTCTGGGGAGTGTGATCTTTGTGCGGTGAGCCAAAGCCTGTGTGGTTATTGCTAAGAACTTCTAAAAGCAGGGAGCTAGGGACTGGGACAGCACAAGGCTGTACCCAGTTGTTAGTTAGGGACACCAGCGTGTGTAGTGAGCGGTCAAGTTGACCAGGATTTCTTTTTATGTTTCTTTTGTTTTTGCTGTATTTTTTTGTCTGTATATAGTTCAAATAAAACCACACCCTTTTGTTTTTCTCCTACCACTGTCTGCTGTGCCTGTTTTTGTGTGGTGAACCCATCCAGGGGGTCACACACACCCGCTGCTGAGCTAACATAGTTACATAGTTACATAGTTAGTCAGGTTGAAAAAAGACAAAGTCCATCCAGTTCAACCATAAAAAAAATAACTAAAATAAAATAAAAAAAAATATCGTGCACTCCCATATACCCAATTCTATACCCAGAGTTGATCCAGAGGAAGGCAAAAAACCCCAGCAGAGCATGATCCAATTTGCTACAGCAGGGGAAAAAATTCCTTCCTGATCCCCCGAGAGGCAATCGGATTTACCCTGGATCAACTTTACCAAGAACTGTTAGTACTCAGTTATATTATGTACATTTAGGAAAGTATCCAGGCCTTTCTTAAAGCAATCTACTGAGCTGGCCAGAACCACCTCTGCAGGGAGTCTGTTCCACATTTTCACAGCTCTTACTGTGAAGAAACCTTTCCGCATTTGGAGATGAAATCTTTTTTCTTCTAGACGTAAAGAGTGCCCCCTTGTTCTCTGTGTTGACCGTAAAGTGAATAACTCATCACCAAGTTCACTATATGGACCCCTTATATATTTGTACATGTTAATCATATCCCCCCTTATTCTCCTCTTCTCAAGAGTGAATAAATTCAGTTCCTCTAATCTTTCTTCATAGCTGAGCTCCTCCATGCCTCTTATCAGTTTGGTTGCCCTTCTCTGCACTTTCTCCAGTTCCCCGATATGCTTTTTGAGAACTGGTGCCCAAAACTGAACTGCGTATTCCAGATGAGGCCTTACTAATGATTTGTACAGGGGCAAAATGATATCTCTCTCTCTGGAGTCCATACCTCTCTTAATACAAGAAAGGACTTTGCTCGCCTTGGAAACCACAGCTTGGCATTGCATGCCATTATTGAGCTTATGATCTACCAAAACCCCCAGATCCTTCTCCACTACGGATCCCCCCAGTTGTATTCCCCCTAATATGTATGATGCATTCATATTCTTAGCCCCCAAGTGCATAACTTTACATTTATCAACATTAAACCTCATCTGCCACATAGTCGCCCAATTAGACAGGGCATCGAGGTCGGCTTGTAAATTGGAGACATCTTGTAAGGACGTTATTCCACTGCATAGCTTGGTGTCATCTGCAAAGACAGAAATGTTACTTTTGATCTCAGACCCAATATCATTTATAAAGATATTAAAAAGTAAGGGTCCCAGCACTGAACCTTGGGGTACACCACTGATAACCTTAGACCATTCAGAGTAAGAATCATTAACTACTACTCTCTGAATTCTGTCTTTTAGCCAGTTTTCCCCCCTCACAATATATATATAAAAATGTAGCACCCTCTACCATAGGTAGGTGCTAGAGGTGAGGATTTTTGTATGGTAGCTGCCAGGCAGGTAAATTTAGGCAGGTCTATGCTTCAGGCTAGGCCTGCTTGTTTTGATCTGGGGGCAGGGAGTGGTTAGTGTAGCAGTGGGTGTGACCACCTGTGCTTCAGTTCTTGGGCACTTCCCCTGCTTCCAGGGAGAATGTTCTGGAAAAGGGGCAGGCCAGAGGACTGGAGTGACAGGGAGGCCATGTGAGGAGCCCTGACAGATCCCCACTTGGAATTGGCAGGGGGCAGGCCTCCTACTTAAGCTTAGATCCAGCCCACTGGAGGGGAGTTGTCAGCTGGGAGACATGGAGAACGGAGTGCTAGATCACAAGCAGGTGGCCCATCCCCGTCTGGGGGGGGGGGTGCGCTCCTCAGCGGAGGAGCCCGGGAGAGCTGGGAGGGAGCCTCGTCCTTACACGGTCATGGAGGAGGTATCCTGGAACAGAGGGGCTGGAGAAGTGATTGTAATGCATGTCCAGTTAAGTTCTTCATCATGGACTCAGAGCAGGAGAAGGTCGGTGAGTGTTACATAGTGGATATCTGGAGGAGGCATGCCAGGAGAGCTGGGTGTGGGGCCAGAGGAGAGACTGTGGGGTTTTGTGTCAAATCGATGTGGCCTGCGGGCACAGGATTTGCAAGTCGGGCTAGCTGGGATCAGTAGTCCACCAACTAGAGCAAGCTGCTAAACAACTAGGCCGTAACAAGGGGTACTGCAGGCCCCTGGCCAACTAACAGTTCAGAAATTCAGCAAGCATATAGGACTATTCAGAGTAATCCTTTATGTAAAGTGAAGATGATGAGGCGGAAAGACTAATAGTTCACAGTGAAGTTTTGTGCAGGAGGAGAGAAATCCAGGGAGTAACAGTCTGCAGGAGTTGATGCAGAGGAGGAGCAACAGTCTGCATGAGTTATGCAGGGAAAGTGACTGATTATTAGAGTCTATCAATTCAAAAGCTCAATCCATTTAACCTATTCTTAAATATGATGGCAAAGTGATCTGATCTATGGTCATCCCATATCCCCTTTCCCCAACCAAGTTATATCCCCCAATAAACAAAAACAAAACAACGCAAATGACGGTTCATTGTCTCTGAGAATGATATATGGAAGTCTGGCAGCAGGGTGATATGGTGGATGTTGGTAACTGGTAGCAACCTCCTGCTACATATATATATATATATGTAGCGGGTATGTACTATTTAAAGGCAGCACTGGGTGGTAGTATGACCCTGATGCACTGATTGGTAGAGTAGGGCTGTGTTTTTATTCGTGTGAAGACATTGGTGGTGTTTAGTTCCCTGCGGCCCAGTAGGTGGCGCTGTCGCTTTGGGCCGGGGTTGAACCATCAATGCAGTGCCGTACCCTTTGTGACCTCTTGCAGCAGCTGTACGACGGGGCGGGGAACCCGCTGGGCTTGCTGGGAGAGGGTGTAAAGGGGGCGAACATCTTCACCACGAGGTCCGAGTCCCAGGCACCTTTAGCCTGAGGGCTGCTGTCCGAGGTCGGTGTTCAGACGCCCTTGGCCTGTACACGTGGAGTTCGTTTTCCATCCCAGACACCTTCAGTCTGAGGTGAGGTACTCAACCGGAGGCCTGGGGCCCAGTACCTTCCACTGGATCCCGCGAGGGAGGGATCGTCCTAAAGTGCCCCAGGTGTCGGGCGCCTGAATCCAGGGCGTAAGGGACCAGAGGGGGATCCTCCCGAAGAGCTGGTGCAGCATATCGCCCGTGCTGGGTGGACCTCTGGAGACCGTCCAGATGGATGTCTTTCCCAAACAGGAGCCAATTCATCAGGGAAGGTGATTCATGTTCTATGACCGGTGGCAGCGGTCCATCTAGTCAATCCAGGTCGGTGGCAGAGACCTGCTCTTAGGCCTGTGGCAGGGGCCTCAACAGTTCACCCGGTCGGTGGCAGCAACCAATCTCACAGTCGGTGGCAGAGACTGTGCGCCAAGCCTATTTGCACTAGAAGGAATAGGAGAGTTCACTGTGCCTGGACCTGCTCGTATCCACACCCTGTCTGTTCATTTAAAAGTTCAACTGATGCTGTTCACTTGTCAAGAAGAATAAAGAAGTGTTGGACTTTTTATGGTGTGGGGCTCTATAACTGGCAGTTATACTCAAGGACAAGCGGAGGCTCCATCCAGAACACAGACCCGAAGGTAAAACAAGTGTTGGCTTTCACCTCTGCACATTAGAGGACATAGGCCGTAGTGAACCTCATCCTCCTCCCGCATACCCCTAGACAAGCAAGCCATTTTATTTACAAAGGGGACGGGGGGTGAGGCCGGTACATATATATATATACACACACAAAATAACTGTAACTAGAAAGGGACAGATTTCCATATGTAATTGAAAGGTCAACAGATAGAACCTCAAAGAAAAAAATCCAGAGAGAGGGTGATCTGGCACACTTGTTTCTATGAATTCCCTCTCCACACACATTTGCCAGATACCTGATGTGCTGCACATGAGGATTTTAGCAATAACCTCCTCCTTTGTAATAATTGGCATTTACCCTCTACACCCACTGATGCAGTGTAGTTTGTTGGCCTAGGCCGACAAGGCCCAGGCCTAGGGCGGCACTTTGCGGAGGGGGGGGCAAAAAGCCACCCCCGCACAAAAAAAAAACCCCCAGACCCATCTTCCTGAGTCCCGGCTCCCGTAGCCGTCTCTGCACAAATACAGTGACCGGCTTGCTATAACACGCCACTTGTAAATAATATTATGGGCAGTTTGCAGTGCTTGGCCGAGGGGGGGGGGGGGCAGAGCGACTGGCCAGAACGGCTGCACGCAATCTGACTGGTGGAGGTGGAGCCTTAAGCTCCTCCCAATGCTCTGCCTACCCTCCTCTGTGTGGCTTTCTACACTGTATTGTCTCCACGGCCCGAGGCGGGGTCTGTCGTGGAGAATATCATCATCTCCCCAATTATCCCAGGAAAGGCCGGGATGGCCCAGAATCAAGGTGGATCCCAGCACTGGGTGCAGGGTGTGGCCTGTGAAATCAGCAAAGCTAAAATAAATCTTCGGATGAGATCCAGAGACCGCTCGTCTCACTGCAGGCTGTACAAGGCTCTCAGGATACCCCTCTGATTGGGTAAATGGACATTCCCCTCATACATAGAATGCTTTCTAAGTAGTCATTGTTCCCCCATACATTAACCCCCCCCCCCCACACACACATATATATATATATATTTGAAGCTCTCATATACACTGCCCCCCTCCATGCAGTCATACATTACCTCCCCCCTATATTTTTGAGGCTCTCCCATACACTACCCCTCCCCTCCATGCAGTCATACATTGCCCCTCTCCCATACACTCGGTGCTCCAAGTTCCTCATACTGGCGCCTTGTGGCGACAAATCCTCAGCAGCTCCTGACTGCAAAACTTTTGTAATGTGTGCTAAGCAGCCAATCACATATAAGTGCTCAATATGGAAATTAATATACAGATCTTGTTGCAATAAAGTGATCTGTGATTCACCCATTAAACAGTCCTCATTCAGTGAAAGTTCATGTACTGCAAAGTTTGGATTGAGTTCAGCATGCATGGAGCACTTTGCACATGCTGAAATCAATGCAAACTTTGCAGTACATGAACTTTCACTGAATGAGGACTGTTTATTGAGTTTGCATTGATTTCAGTAAACTTATTAAAGAGGAGGTCCAGCCCCCCCACCATTAAAAATTAAAAGTCAGCAGCTACAAATACTGTAGCTACTGACTTTTAATATTGGGACACTTACGTGCCCAGGGAGCCCACAATGTCGACACCCCAGCCGATTTTTGGATCAGATCTCGGGTGCTGCCACCACCATTCATGTTAAGGGAAATTGGCAGTGAAGCTTCACAGCCGGTTCCCTACTGCACATGTGCAAAGCAAGCTGCGCTTTCTGAATGGCCTGGCGGCAGGGGAAGGAGGAAGAGGGCCGAACTTCCAAGGGATGGTGCCGTCTCCCGGAAATGCGGAAGGGTTCCTGTCAAAAACAGTCAAAAACCTCCCCCCGAAAGGTGCTAAATGAAGGAGGGGGGGGGGGAGCAGATAAGCAGAGCTTCCAAGTTTGAGTGGAACCCTGCTTTAAACAGTCCACTTTCTGTGAAAATGCATGTACTGCAAAGTGCTCCGTGAGATAATAATAATCAATACTTAACTCATATACACTTATAAGCTGTGATATTATGAAACTGATGAGGCTGCACTGATTGCCACTGATGAGGCAGCACACTTAACCTGCACTGATAAGTCAGCACTGATATGCTGCACTGAAGGGCATTGATAGGCTGCACTGGTGGCCCCTGATGAGGCTATACTTATGGCCACTGATAAGCTGCACCATTGGACTGGGCACTGATGAGGAGGTGCTGCACTGATGGGACTGCACTGATGGGCCCTGATAGGCTGCATTGATGTGACTGCACTGATGGGCACTAATGAGGCTGCCCTGATGGGCACCTATAGGCTGCACTGATGGGACTGCACTGAAGGACACTGATAAGGCTGCACTGATGGGCACTGATACCCACTGATGAGGCGGCACTCTTAAGCTGCACTGATAGCCTGCACTGATGGGCACTGATAAGGCTGCACTAATAAGGCTGCACTGATAAGTGACACTCTTAAGCTGCACTGATAAGGCAGTACTTATATAAGGCACTGAAGGGGTGTGATCTACATATGGCAGGGTGTGTCTTAAACAGGAAGGGGTGTGGCATTGACAGGAAGGGGTGGATCATATTTAAATTAGGGGTGCACGCATTTAGTCAGGCCTAGGGCAGCACAAAACCTAAATACAGTTGAACCTTTAGATTACGAGCATAATCCGTTCCAGGAGTATGCTCATAATCCAAAGTACTCGCATATCAAAGCGAGTTTTCCCATTGAAGTCAATGGAAACTAAAATAATTTGTTCCGCATCGACTTCAATAGGATGCAATAGGCGGGGGGGGGCGGAGAGCCTCGGAAACGTCCGAAAAGGCCCAAGGACACTTCGGCTGACCTCGGCAAACCTCGGAAAGACTTCCTACCTGAGATTTGCCGAGGTCAGCCATGCTGTCCTCAGGCCTTTCCGTGCATTTCCAAACGGCGCCGTTCAGCTGTGATCAGCAACGTTTGGCTCTGCTCGGCTCCGGTGCCCCCCCCCCCTCAGGCCAAAAGTCGTACTGCACACCGCTTTGGCCTGAATCGTGCTCGTTTTGCGAGACAACACTCGCAAACCGAGTCACGATTTTTTAAAATACAGTGCTTGTATTGCGAAACGCTCATTAACCGTGTTACTTGCAATCCGAGGTTCCACTGTACACCACTGCACTGATGAGGTAGATTTAAATTGTACTGAAAGTTCAGGCCATTTGACAGCAAATGCAAGAGAATCTAAGCCCTGTGATTAAAACCACCTACTAATAAAGTATATTTCCCTAAATTTGCCAGGGTGTAACGTTCCGGCAGCTTTGACATTGCAAGGAATAAAAATAAGACACTAAAAAGCCAGCCAGTGCCAGGACAAGGTCCCCTAGCACCCAGGACGATGATGCCAGACCGTGCCCCCACCCATGATGTGTAAGCACCATCTGTCCGAAACTCCCCCCCCACAAAATAAAAAAAAACTAATCTGCATGTTCACACCCCTAAGCAAAAGTTATTACCAAACTAAAATTCTCTGCCCTCCCAGATCAAATCCTCTCCCCCTCCAGCACAAATACCCCCCCCATCAATCCTCTTAGCACAAATCCTCTAGCCCTTAAAATTTCCTCTGTGAGCTCAAATCCTCTTCCCCCTCCAAAATTCCCTCTTCCAGTACATTGCCCCCCCCCCCATTACCCCCACCAGCACAAATCCCCCCATCACAAATCCTTCCCACAAATCCCCCCACTTTGTTCAAATCCTCTTCGCCATACTCCCTTCCTCATGTAAACCATCCTAACACACCTCCAAAATCCCCCCCAGCACAAATCCTCTCTACCCCCGCAAATTTCCCCTCCTAGAACAAATCTACATTTGCAACCAGCTGAACTCAATTAGGATGGTGTCACACTGCCACTCTGTGGTTTGGCCACAGCATGTGTGCAGTGCAGTGTAGGTTTATCTGTGGTTTCCCATAGACTTCTATCAGTTTGAGCGTTTTTAGTGCGTTTTCTGAAAGTGCACCAAATATGCAGCATGCATATCTAGAAGTTTATGAGAAACTGTGGGTAACCCGCATGAAAGCTATGGATACACTGCACTGCACCCGCTCTGCAGCCAAACCGCTGTACAGCAGTGTGAAACCGACATCAGGCATGGGAGAACAGAAGATTTTACATTACACCCGACATGTATCAGTCATCCAGTTTAGTCCTAATCAATTTGTCTGTGAAACCCTAATATATTACAAATAACACTTTATTCTCAAGTTTGGTTTTAAAATAACTAAATGCTTGGCCCTTTGGCAGCCACATGTCAAAGCTTCAATGTTGCTAGGTAGCTCGCTGCGCCCCTCTCCTCACATGATACCACGGCACCCAGGGTACCACCCCCTCTGCCCACCCCTTGTCCCAGTCCTAAAGCCAGCATTTGCTATATGCAAGTGTAGCACACTCAAGTGTGTGCTAGAAGTGAGTGTAGGCAAACCATACTCTGACTCACATTTAAGATGGTGAGTCTTAATTGGGTCAGGGTTTATTTGAGTTTAGGGCTGGATGACTAATCCAGGCAGCTCTCTGGTGCCTCCTCCTGGTCTAGAAGGTTGGAGAATCTTCTAGAACTATAGGGTGGGGGTTAGGAGGAGCTGCCTTGAATATTAATTGAGTCTTGGCCAATCTCCAGCAGTGGGCTGCAGGGGGATGAGATACAGTAACTCCATAAATAGACATGGGCCATGCCAGCAGGGTAGTCAGTGGAAGATTGATATAGAGTGTTGAGGAGGCTGTTGGTGGCCCTGAGTCTCAGGGATAACCCCTAGTCTGGGGGGGGGGGGTCCTGCCTTGAGCCAGGGCTGGGGTCCTGGAAGAATCCTGCCAAAACACACAGGAGGAAGTCTTTCCTGGAGGCACGGGAGCAAGAGAGGATAGAGTGGGTAGTGCAACACTGTGGGGACTAACAAAAGGGGGAGACTGCCACATGTAGCCAGTCTCGTTTGTAAGACAGCGATGTGCTTAAGTCTTCAGGCCTTTTCCCTGAGAGATCACCTGAGAGTCAGCCGGGTGGGCTGGTGAAGAGTCAGTCAGGTGGACTGGTGTAGAGAGACAGCCAGGAGGCAGTGGCGGCTGGTGCTTAAAATTTTTTGGGGGCGCAAACAAACTGAAAAAAAAATCAATTGCAGCCACTGTGTCATCAAACGCAGCCACTGTGCCCATCAAACGCAGCTACTGTGCCATCAAACGCAGCCACTGTGCCATCAAATGCAGCCACTGTGCCATGAAACGCAGCCACTTTGCCCATCAAACGCAGCTACTGTGCCCATCAAACGCAGCTACAGAGCCATCAAACGCAGCTACTGTGCCATCAAACGCAGCCATTATGCCAACAAACTCAGCCACTGTGCCCATCAAATGCAGCCACTGTGCCATCAAACGCAGCCACTGTGCCCATCAAATGCAGCCACTGTGCCATCAAACGCAGCCACTGTGCCATGAAATGCAGCCACTGTGCCCATTAAATTGCCACCACTGTGCCCATCAAACGCAGCCACTGTGCCCATCAATTGCTGACACTATGCCCATCAATTTCTTCCAGTGTGCTCATCAATTGCCGCTACTGTGCCCCATCAGATGCTGCCAGTGTGCCCATCAATTGGCGCTACTGTGCCCCATCAGATGCTGCCAGTGTGCCCATCAATTGCTGCTACTGTGCCCCATCAGATGCCGCTAGTGTGCCCCATCAGATGCTGCCAGTGTGCCCCATCAGATGCCGCCAGTGTGCCCCATCAGATTCCGCCAGTGTGCCCCATCAGATACTGCCCGACATTTCCATGTCTCGGAGCGGGTCAGTGGCGGTCTCCTGCATGTCCTCCGTGTCTTCTTCCGTCCTCTCTCAGGTGTCCAATCACGTTTCAGCCAATCAGGTGACCGGTAAAGGACCCTGCAACCTGATTGGCTGAGAGGCGGATTCAGTGTTAGCAAAGAAAATTCCTTCGCTTTGCTAACACACAGCTGAGTGATCAGCGAACGCCCAGCATGGTGCCTGCTGATCACTGTTTTGGGCGCCTATTAGAGCCTATGGCTCTAATCAGGTGCTTCCAAAAAACACCCCAGCCGGTGTAATTCAGGTGCTCGGCACCCGAAAAGGGGCGGGACACCTGAATGGGGGTGTCAGCAGCGACCATAGATAGATTCATGCAATGCATGAATCTATCTATGGTAATAGAGCGTTGCAGGAGAGAGGGGCGGCGCTACTATCAAAAAAATGACCTTGACCTCTAAACCTAGTAACCTCATGTAACGACACCCCAAATATGAAAGGGGTTTAATGCCGTTTAAAGATATTCCCTCTCCTGGACACAAATTCACTGCCGATACTCCACAGTCAGACGACCACTTCCCATAGGAATTAATCCTTCCAAAAGAACGAAACGCACTCTGTATCTTTCCAAAATGAACTGACTTTATTATTGCAAAACATTACAACTTTTATATCCACAGAGAGAAGCTTCTGACCCTCCTCTCATCATACACCTCTGACCAGACCCAATTTACATGAGCCAATTAACTACAGTGAATGGCTCAGACACATGCCCTTTCTGTCTCCCAATCCCCATCCAATCCACATTTCAGTTTAAAGGATTATGCAAGACCTTTTGTGTTCCTCCAGCCTGTCTGGCTGCCAGAGGACAATACCTATAATTACAGGCTTAATTCCCACAAGCCACAATAGATACATAACGGCTCTCAATACACATTTCCCAATGAAAGGCTCTGTAGCATAAGTGAGGTTCATTACCATTACACAAGCAGACAGGGGACACCTCAGCATCTCTTCAATTAACCTGTCTGTCTGCTAGTTCCACAACCTATAATTACAGGCTTAATTCCCACAAGCCACAATAGACAATAGAATGTAATCACACACCATCACAGCAAGTATTACATACACAGCCCACACACAGTATATACCCAATCTGCTATGTATATACAGTATGGGATGGGTTATCACAGATCATGGTGGGGTTTTCATTCACCCTGTGCCCCTAATAGGGACACAGGGTGGTATACACATAAGAGGCATTGGGGAAGCTGAAGCAAGGATATCTCATACTTTCTAAGGGATTCTGGGTTCCCCGGGCCTTCCCGTTACACCTCACTCCTCCCCAAATGCAAGCGATCCTGCGGCTGCAGAATCACCCTGACCTTGAGATAAAGGTAGCAGATAAGGGAGGTAATATTGTCTTAATGACAAAAAATTATTATGAAAAAATTATCATGAACATTTTACGCAACAAAGATTGATATGCACGCATCAATGTGATACATACCAATAAATTTAAAACTGAGTATATTTTTATCATTGGCTCTGCCCATCAGAAAGGCCTGATTGACCAAGATCTCTATAACTACCTGAATGTACGCAACCCCAGGCTAGCAACCTTTTACACCTTACCCAAAATACACAAACACCCGTCACTGCCTCCTGGTAGACCTATAGTGTTGGGTATTGGCTCACTGACAGAAAATGCAAGCCGATTGGTTGACTCCATTCTTATGCCGCATGTTTTGGCACTACCTTCCTATACCAGGGATACACTTGACCATCTTGAACACATTGAGGGCATGGTCGTACCTCCTGATGCCCTGCTCGTGACATTAGATGTGGAGGCTTTGTACTCTAGCATCCCTCACGAGCAGGGCATCGGGACCCTTCGTACCTTTCTACGAGAGCAGGATCATCACCGTTGGGAGTATTGCCAGTTCATTTTAGACCTTTTGCGTTTCATATTGACCCGCAATTGTTTTTTATTCAAGGAGTCCCACTTCCTCCAGGTACAAGGGGTGGCCATGGGCACTTGTTGCGCAACGGCCTATGCCAACTTGTAAGTAGGGGGGTGGGAACGCTATTTAATTTCAGACGATTCATTGTCACTATATACGAGCCATGCGTTATGCTGGCTACAGTATATAGATGATATATTTATCATTTGGACGGGTACTCTCACTCTGCTCAAGACGTTTATTGGCATTTTGAACCAGAATCATTTCAATCTAAAATTTACAGTTTCTAGTGATGCACACAAGATCACCTTTCTTGACCTGACTATATTTAAAGATGATAATGGACAACTGGCTTCTACATTGTTTCGCAAAGAAACAGAAGGAAACACATTATTATATGCTGAAAGCGCTCATCCGACTACTTTGATTCACAGTATACCTTATGCACAGTACCTTAGGTTACGTCGCAACTGTACACACACCAATGAGTTTAAATTATAGGCGAATTTACTTTGTGATCGCCTGAAGGCAAGAGGTTACAGCAAATCTCTATTACGCAGTGCGTTTAACAAAGCCCTGCGTCAATCTCGTAACTCACTCATCTTTAAAACCAAGGTTACTGAAACTAATCAAACAGTAAGATACATAACTAGATACTCCACACATCACTTAGAACTGCGCAATATTTTGACCAATCATTGGTCTCTGCTACGTGATGACCCTATTCTTACCAAATATGTCAGCCCCATGCCAGATAACTTTTAGAAGGTCAAGATCCCTACGGGATAAGTTGACATCCAGTCACTATTCCAATGATTTGCAATCCAGACGTACCCCCAATGGTATTACCAGATGTGGGAAATGTGCATTTTGTCCCTGGATCACTATAGGCACCAGATTCCTACTCCCTAATGGTGAAACTTTTGACCCAAATTTTCATGCTGATTGTGACACTCAAGGTGTGGTATACTTGATGTCCTGTAAGTGCAATGCCTTTTATGTGGGCAAAACCGCTAGACACTTCCGGTCCCATATTAAGGACCATGTATATTACTCAAGTATTGCCAAAATGATTACTGCCGTAAGTAGACATCTTGAATCACAAATTTGATACCTCTTTGGTGTCATTTATCGCCCTCGCTGTGGTCCCCCGAGACCCACAAGGCGGTGAATGGGACAAACAAACACTCTGAAGAGAGACGATCAGGATCGAACGTCTGAATGCCATACATGCCCCTGGCATCAATGAAGCTCAATCCTATAAACCTTTTCTTTAAATTAGGTCAATGGTCAGATTGGTCATTGATCTGTCATTTAGTCTAATTATCTAACTCAATGGGTTTTGACAATTGTCCCTGTCTCCTCCCACCCCCTTTGTTTGGCTGTCCCCCTTTCCTCCTTTCTCTAAGCAGAGAGAGTTTTCCCAGTTGGGAATGATGTTTATTATTATTTTCATTATTATCTTTACTTATGATATCTTATATAGATCATGGCTGCAGTCGACTGTCCCTTTTAGGGATCATGTGATGCAACCATGGCTACAGCGATATTGAATACCTCTTTAACAATTACCTGTACTGTTTAATACTATGTAACGTTTTTTTATGTTTTTTTTTATTTTTTATATGGACTATGAGCTGCCCACTGTTGTACATGGCTGCCGCACTCGGATGCACCCTGGCGGTAGTCCGGGGACTTGTTCAGGTACTATGTGGCCGCCCAGCGCCACAATGGGCATTCTCTATGCTCATGTGATGCATGCTGTCATCGGTGGGGGGAACCTCCCCTCCTCCTCCCATTGCTCTGACTGCTGGTCATTTCCCTGCGTCCTTCTATCCTCCATGCCTGGTGTTTTTTTCCATCTATTGCGCACGCGCGGTTGGTTGTCGGGCGCATGCGCAGTGACCATTTGCGGCCGTTCCGGATGATGTCACGTCGGCGGCTGCCGATTGGTTGACGACAGACGGGACGTGCATTTAAATAGCACGCGATGTCAGCGTGTGTGCACAGCTGCTATCTCAGGACGGATTGTCACATTGAGGGTGCTGGTCATGATGGGGACTTGTTATCAGGTATTCTACGCTATTCTATATACTGTTCTAATTCTTCAATTGCACTGGACCTTAATAGTGAATAATTTCTCTCTTTCCATATTCATTTCTAGGCTTCATATAACTAATCCTATTTTACCAGTGTGACAGCAGGAAGGTAAAGTCACCTGGTTGCATCCAGGGGGGTAGATATATTTCGCCCAGATTCAGGCTTTACGCCGACTTATACAACTAGGTGGAGAGTTGTATAAGCCCAGCTAAGGCTAGTGGGCTCATGGATGACTCATACCTCTAGGGAGAGGGCTGGGCGTCGTGCAGGCAGGGAGTTGATGAGGCCAGCTGAAGCCTGTCAGTTTGTTTAAGGCCTCTATAAAAACTCCCAGATTCATTAGGTGTTAGCTCATGCCTGGAACCAGACCTGTGTGGACTGTCTAGGGAGAGTGAACCCCTGTGCGGTGAGACAAAGCCTGTGTGGCTATTTGCTTGGACATTTAAAACCAGGGACTTAGGGACTAGGACAGCACTAGGCTGATCCCAGTTGTTAGTTAGGAAACCTGTATGTTTAGTCAGAGGTCAAGTTGACCAGGATTTATTTTGTTTATGTTTCTTTTGCTTTGCTGTGTTTTGTCACTGTAAATAGAAAATAAACCGCACCTTTTTGATTTTGAAAACCACAACCTCCGTTTGCTGGGCCTGTTTTTGTGTGGGGAGCCCATCTCGGGGGTCACACACACCCGCTGCCGAGCTAACCCCCTCACAGTTGGTGGAGAACCAGTGGCAGTTTTTTTTAAGCCAGCATGGAGGAGATACTGAAGCAGCTGGCTCTAGCAAATGCCAATCAACAGCAGACAAATGCAGGTTTGCAAAAGAGCCTTGCAGCTCAACAACAGAACTTCGCAGCCCAGCAGCAAGCTCATCAACAGAGCCTTGCAGCCCAGCAGCAAGCTCACCAACAGAGTCTGGAAGCTCAGCAACAAGCCCAGCAGCAATCTGAGGCCCGCTTCATAGACCTGTTACAGAAGCAAGAGCAGAGACTACAACAAATGGAAGCAGTAATGCAGCAACGTCCGCAGACCAGTGAGGAAAGCCGTCCCACTAATACCGCGTCCTTTGGGGTGAGTCGTTTATTGACAAAAATGACTGGAGAGGATGATCCAGAGGTATTTTTGACCACATTTGAAAGGACTGCTGAAAGAGAAAAGTGGCCTGAGGAGCAGTGGGCTGGACTGGTGGCTCCTCTGTTAACTGGTGAATCGCAGAAGGCTTACTATGACCTAGAGCCTGACCAAGCAAAAGACTATGTGATGCTAAAAGCTGAGATATTGGCAAGGCTGGGTGTCACCCAGGCTGTCCGGGCTCAGCGTGTGCATAACTGGACTTTCCAGCTTGGAAAACCCCCCAGGTCTCAAATGTATGATCTCATTCACCTGAGCAGAAAGTGGCTACAGCCAGAGACTTTGTCCGCACCAAAGATTGTGGAACGTGTTGTAATGGATCGGTTTTTGAGAGCTCTTCCTACTGCCATCCAAAAGTGGGTAAGCCATGGAGACCCAGAGACGGCCGATGGTCTTGTGGATCGTGTGGAGAAATACTTGGCTACAGAGAACCTGACGGCCTCTTCCAGAGACACTCAGACTTTCCACCCTAAGACCAGACCATCCCCAGGGGCGGATAAGAGGATTCCAAGGGGTAAGGGTGGAGAGAGTGAGAGGGTGGGAGCTCTACCCCAAGTTTGGCGAGAACAGCCTGGGAAATCAGCGGCTCAAGAGGCCGCAAGAAGGATCGTTTGCTACCGCTGCCAGCAAGCGGGACATATTGCAGCCAATTGCCCGGTTGTGGAGGAACCCATGCAGTGTGACTTTCTGACGGGCAGACGTCAGTCGCTGTGTGCGACAGTCGCATGCACTGCCATTCGAGGAACTGAGAAACATTTATGCAAAATGTGTGTTAATGGTAGAAATGTTGTGGTTTTGCTGGATTCAGGTAGCCTTGTGACCCTGATAAAGGCTGAGTTAGTTAAAACAGAGGTCTCTGGGAATAGCAAGGTAGCTGTTATTTGTGTGCATGGGGACACCCGAGAGTATCCAGTGACTACAGTGTGTTTCGAGACCCCCAAAGGTACCCTCTCTCATCCAGTGGGCTTAGTATCTCAGTTACCGTATGACGCCATTGTGGGAAGGGATTTTCCGAAGTTCTGGGAACTGTGGGATGATCCTGAGCCTCCCACTGGTGCCCCTATGTACCAGGAATGTGATAGCCAGAACTCCCCTGAGAGTGGTGAGGACTCTCCGGAATTTCCCTTATCAGTATTGGCAGGGGAGACTCAAGAAACTGGAGAGGAGCCCACCTCCTCAGACGAAAACCTACCGTCTGTGGAGTTTTCTGATCTTGAGGTTCACAGGGAAAACTTTGCCACAGAACAGTTGAAAGACCCCGCCCTAATAAAGGCACGCGAAAACGTAGTGAAAATAGATGGCGAGTTAGTGAACCCAGATAATACCTGCACTTACCCATACTTCAGCGTAGAGAAGGACCTACTGTATCGGGTGGCAAAAAGGGCAGAAGAAACCGTTGAGCAGCTTGTGGTGCCCAAACCTTACAGGAAGTTGGTGTTGGAGTTGGCCCATGGGCACATTCTTGGAGGTCATCTGGGGACAGAGAAAACCCGAGAGAGGGTATTACAGAGATTCTATTGGCCGGGGGTGATGAAGGACATAGAAAATTATTGTTCCTCCTGCCCTGTGTGTCAGAGGTCGGCCCCGATGCCACATTTCCGTAGCCCGCTGGTCCCTCTACCCATCATTGAGGTCCCGTTTGAGAGGATCGCCATGGATTTGGTAGGTCCTATAATCAAGTCCGCTAGGGGGCACCAGTACATATTAGTTATAATGGACTATGCCACCCGTTATCCAGAAGCGATCCCTCTCCGAAATACCTCGGCCAAAACCATAGCCAAAGAGCTATCTCTTGTGTTTAGCCGGGTGGGTATTTGTAAAGAACTGCTTACGGACCAAGGTACACCCTTTATGTCCCGGGTTATGAAGGAGCTGTGTAAATTGTTCAAAGTGACGCAATTACGTACATCTGTGTATCACCCCCAAACCGATGGGCTGGTTGAAAGATTCAACAAAACCCTAAAACAAATGTTGAAGAAAGTGGTGGATAGAGATGGAAAGGATTGGGACTGTCTACTTCCTTATCTGATGTTTGCTATTAGGGAGGTGCCCCAATCCTCTACGGGATTCTCCCCCTTTGAGTTACTGTATGGGAGACACCCAAGAGGGCTGTTGGATATTGCCAAGGAAACTTGGGAAAGTGAGAGTTCTCCCCACAGGAGTGTGATTGAGCATGTCGCCCTGATGCAAGACCGAATTGCACAGGTAATGCCCATCGTGAAGGAACATTTGGCCCAAGCGCAGTTAGCACAGCAGAGAGTGTACAACCGTGGAGCCAAGACCCGTACCTTTTCCCCGGGGGATAGGATACTGGTACTTGTCCCTACGGTTGAAAGTAAATTCCTTGCCAAATGGCAAGGCCCCTACGAGATAATGGAAAAAGTGAGCGAAGTGAATTACAAGGTCAGACAACCAGGAAGGCGAAAGCCCGAACAGATCTATCACGTTAATCTGTTGAAAGCCTGGAGGGATAGAGAGTCCCTAGTCGCAGACACTTGGTCACCAGCTCAAACTGGTTGCGTGATTCCTGAGGTTGGAATAGCAGCCACCTTGTCACAACCCCAACAACAGGAGGTTAAGGAGTTTGTGCTTCGCAACAAGGAGGTATTCTCTGAGCTGCCGGGACAAACATTTGGGGTAGAGCATGACATCATTACCCCGCCCGGTGAAAGGGTGAAGTTAAAACCCTATCGGATCCCAGAGGCCCGACGGGAGGCAATACGGGAGGAAGTACAGAAAATGCTGAACTTAGGGGTGATAGAGGAGTCCCAAAGTGATTGGTCTAGTCCCATTGTGTTGGTGCCTAAACCGGATGGGAGCTGGCGATTTTGTAACGATTTTCGTCAGTTGAACAAAGTTACAAAATTTGACACCTACCCCATGCCACGTATAGATGAGTTGATCGACCGGCTGGGAACAGCCCGATACATGACGACTCTTGACCTCACAAAAGGGTATTGGCAAATCCCCCTGGCCAAATTGGCCAAAGAGAAAACCGCATTTGTAACCCCAGACGGGGCGTTCCAATATAAAAGAATGCCGTTCGGGTTACAGAATGCGCCGGCCACATTCCAGCGGAAAATGGACCAGATGCTGAGGCCCCATCGGAAGTATGCTGCGGCTTACCTGGATGACGTAATTGTCCATAGCACAGATTGGGCCTCACATCTGCCAAAAGTGCAAGCAGTCCTGGACTCTGTTCGGGAAGCGGGGTTTACGGCTAACCCCAAGAAGTGTACCATTGGGCAGGAGGAGGCCAAATATCTTGGGTACACCATTGGGAGGGGAGTAATAAAACCCCAACTCAACAAAGTCGAGGCCATCCAGAGTTGGCCACGTCCCAACAGCAAGAAGCAGGTACGAGCCTTTCTGGGAATCGCTGGGTATTATCGGCGATTCATTCCCCACTTTGCTTCTAAGGCTGTGCCCCTAACCAACCTAACGAAGGGGAAAGGGTCGGTCATGATTAAATGGACCCCCGAGGCTGAGGCAGCATTCCAATTCTTGAAACAAGCCTTATGTAGCCAGCCAGTGTTGTACTCACCCGACTTCTCTAAAGACTTTGTCGTACAAAGTGATGCGTCAGATGTGGGGTTAGGAGCAGTATTGTCCCAGGTCTGGAACGGGGAAGAGCACCCAGTCATTTACCTCAGCAGGAAGTTGAAGTCCCATGAGGTAAATTACGCCACCGTTGAAAAGGAGTGTTTAGCGGTGAAGTGGGCTCTAGATTCCCTTCGGTACTACCTGCTAGGTAGGCACTTTGACATGGTTACGGATCACGCTCCGTTAAAGTGGATGGCTCAAAACAAGGAAACAAATAGAAGAGTGAATAGGTGGTTCCTGGCCCTTCAGGAATTCAACTTCACAGTAAAGCATCGCCCTGGCGTTCAAATGGGGAATGTGGATGCTTTGTCTCGAGTACATGAATGCCTGATTGCTGGTGTTCCAACCCCGAGGTTAAAACAAGAGGGGGGGGTATGTGACAGCAGGAAGGTAAAGTCACCTGGTTGCATCCAGGGGGGTAGATATATTTCGCCCAGATTCAGGCTTTACGCCGACTTATACAACTAGGTGGAGAGTTGTATAAGCCCAGCTAAGGCTAGTGGGCTCATGGATGACTCATACCTCTAGGGAGAGGGCTGGGCGTCGTGCAGGCAGGGAGTTGATGAGGCCAGCTGAAGCCTGTCAGTTCGTTTAAGGCCTCTATAAAAACTCCCAGATTCATTAGGTGTTAGCTCATGCCTGGAACCAGACCTGTGTGGACTGTCTAGGGAGAGTGAACCCCTGTGCGGTGAGACAAAGCCTGTGTGGCTATTTGCTTGGACATTTAAAACCAGGGACTTAGGGACTAGGACAGCACTAGGCTGATCCCAGTTGTTAGTTAGGAAACCTGTATGTTTAGTCAGAGGTCAAGTTGACCAGGATTTATTTTGTTTATGTTTCTTTTGCTTTGCTGTGTTTTGTCACTGTAAATAGAAAATAAACCGCACCTTTTTGATTTTGAAAACCACAACCTCCGTTTGCTGGGCCTGTTTTTGTGTGGGGAGCCCATCTCGGGGGTCACACACACCCGCTGCCGAGCTAACCCCCTCACACCAGCTTTGGGTTGATTCCCTTGGACACTTTATACAGCTCATTGGGCTGTACTCCTCTATACCCATTATTGGTATCAATTCCTCTACTGGCTGTGGTTCTATATCTAGACCACAGTAGCCCAGGACCGATTTTGCCAGTGCTAGTGTCCACTCCCCTTCTAAAGTTCATTAGTTGGGTGAGTTTGTAATATTTTTCTATTTTTTCTATTACCAGCTTTAGAATTGTATATCAATCCATTATAATTCTTGTTTACATTTCTATCTTAGGCAGTTAGCAATTGGTTCAGCCCAGCCTGGATGCCGGTTTGCTACATACCTATATCCCCACTGTCCAGCACCTTAAAGTCTCCACCTGTAGTATATTGTTGGTAGCTCTATATCTTAGGATGTTTGCCCCACATTCAGCAGTAAGTAGAATATTCTATTTTGACCATTCAAATCATATTTTGGAAAGATGGATACTCTTTTGATCCTTTGTTCCCGCTTTCTTCATCTCCTTTTTCCCCTTTCTTTTTTTTGCTTCCCTTTCTTCTTTTCTCCTCTCTTCCCCCATCCCCTCTCCCCATTTTCGTCCTTTTCCTTCCCTTCCTCTTTTTCCTCTCATTTCCCCCCCCCTTCCCCCCCTCTTCTTTTCCTTTCCCTTCCCCCTTTGTTTTCCCTTTCCCCTCTCCCTTGTCTTCCCCTCACTATTATGTTTTCCCTTTTTTCTTTTCTTTTCTTCCTTTTTTCCACCCCTTCCCCCTCGTCCTGTTCTCTCTCCCCCTTCCCATTCCCCTCCCTTTCCTTCCCTCCCTCCCTTTCCTTCCCCCCCTCCATCCCCTCCTTTCCTTTCCTTTCTCCCTTCTTTTCCCTCCCCCTGTTTTTTTCTTGCCCACTTTTTCAAATATGTTCTCTCCCTGTTTCTATAGAAGAACTACATTTTTGGGACTTTAAATTGAAGCGCGCAGCCAGGAAAATAGCATTGCATGATACTATAATGCTGTCTGGTGGTGGAGCCATCTATATATAGTGCCATATAGTAAATGCATAGACATGTAGTAACCATCATAGTAAAGTAAAAAACTTTTATTCCATGACATGATACATAGTAATAAATTAACAGAATAGCATAATGACACACTGATAGCATATTGGCCTAGAGCCACAGTAATGACATAATGATGACACACCAGACTAGTTGCAACGTATTCCCACAGTAAGTAATATATAGGTATATTCCAGTGAACTGTAATCATTGTATCTTGAATAAAAAGAACAGCAGGGAAGGCATCTATTAGCTTGACGTGTTTCGTAGCTGTAGCACTACTCTTCAGGAGCAGATGCAGAGATGTTGTCTTATGCGTGTACACACGACCGTTTTTCTCATCGAGAAAAACAACATTTTTTCCTTTTGACGAGAAAAACGATCGTCTGTGGGCATTTTGTCGTTTTTCTCGACGAGAAAAACGGCATTAAAAACGACGAGAAAAATTAGAACATGTTCTAATTTTTCTCGTCGTTTTTCCTGACATTTTTTCCGCGGCAGTTTTCCCATAGGGAAACACTGCCGTGGAGCCCACAGACGGTCGTTTTTCTCGACAAGAGAAAAAATGTTGTGAAAAACGACCGTGTGTGGGGAACAAGCTGTTCCCTCGTTTTTAATGTCATTATTCACGGCGTTTTTTTAACCGCCGTGAATAATGATCGTGTGTACGCGGCATAAGGATGTTTAAAAGTAGATATGATGAGTGGTCATGTAAAAATGTAATAAAGACTATAGAAAAATAGAAATAGTAAAAATTGGTCACTCATACTTGCAAGTCAAATCAGAAACGGACATGGACTGAGGGAACTGGAGGTAGGCTGGAATATCAGTCCGCCCCGGAACCTGAGGCGGCTAACCCCAAAAGCATAAAGATGGAAAAATCAACCAGGGGAAGAACATTTCGAGGATAGTTGCCCCATGGGTTGTGAAAAGGACATAAGGGTGTATACCATCTAAAAAAATTATAATATAATAGTATTAATAGTAGGTAGATGTAGGGATCAATATAGAAATTATAATATAGTAGATGGTGCATGGCATAGTGATTATTTATGGGTAAAAAATTGTAGCATTACTCATCCATTAATATAATAGGTGCAGTGGTAGCTAAATAAGTAATGTTGTATTAATGTTAAAATAATAATAATAGTGAAAACCAAAAAGTGGACTAAGAATACCCTAGGTGAAAAAAAGGGGGAGGGGGGAAGGGACAACCCCCCAAAAAACGAAATGGAGTGGAATAGAGAAAGAAAACACAGTGGTGATGAAAAGTAAAATGTGTAACAATGTCATACCTGGATCACCTATGTGAAAGGTTAAGTCCAAATAATGGCGTAGAGGTGTACATGGGGGAGGTCCCAGGGAAGGCTTCCTAGGGTGGACTGAAGTAATAAAACTTCAGTGTATGGGGATAGCCGCCAACGTCATGCTGCGGCACACAAGGGAGAGACCGAGCCGACAGCCGAGTGAGGACCATCACTCGCCTGCTGACCAACCATCGCTGAGTGTGTGGCGCTGATGTTATAAGCATCACGCCGATGCACTAACGCCATCAATGATGACGTAGCACGTGCGGCGTGGAGGGGGCTTGACGCCGATCGGCAGCAGGACGTCCGCCCCCACCCCGACAACACCAGCAAACGGGAGGTGGGGAAAGGGGAGGATACCTGAAGCCGATCGCAGGTTCCGGGGCCATAAGAGAGAGGCAGCCACGCCACGCAGACCGAAGGTCCTGCCAGCATAACCAAGATGGCTTGCAAGGAGGACAGGGTAAATGAATATAATGACCAAAAAAAAGGGGGGGGGGGGGTTAGAACGGGTAAGTTCTAAACAGTTTCTGTCACCTGCATGTAATAAGGGCTATCATGATAAAGTACAACATTAAAAGGAGAAAGGCACCCAATAGGTGCTGGCACTGGAAAATACCAAATGGTAAAAAATGATAAATTGGTGCACGCTTCCATCCCCAACAGGCATATTGAATTGAAACTAAGAGGTTGGGACTTTTAGGTGAGGCCAGCTAGATGTACCTCCATCCCTGATAGGTTGATATAGAAGAACTACATTTTTGGGACTTTAAATTGAAGCGTGCAGCCAGGAAAATAGCATTGCATAATACTATAATGTCTGGTGGTGGAGCCATCTATAGTGCCTTATAGTAAATGCATAGACATGTAGTAACCATTATAGTAAAGTAAAAAACTTTTATTCCATGACATGATACATAGTAATAAATTAACAGAATAGCATAATGACACACTGATAGCATATTGGCCTAGAGCCACAGTAATGACATAATGATGACACACCAGACTAGTTGCAACGTATTCCCACAGTAAGTAATATATAGGTATATTCCAGTGAACCGTAATCATAATATAATAGTATTAATAGTAAGTAGATGTAGGGATCAATATAGAAATTATAATATAGTAGATGGTGCATGGCATAGTATGAGTGACCAATTTTTACTATTTCTATTTTTCTATAGTCTTTATTACATTTTTACATGACCACTCATCATATCTACTTTTAAACATCCTTAGACAATATCTCTGCATCTGCTCCTGAAGAGTAGCGCAACAGCTACGAAACACGTCGAGCTAATAGATGCCTTCCCTGCTGTTCTTTTTATTTAAGATACTATGATTACGTTTCACTGGAATATACCTATATATTACTTACTGTGGGAATACGTTGCAACTAGTCTGGTGTGTCATCATTATGTCATTACTGTGGCTCTAGGCCAATATGCTATCAGTGTGTCATTATGCTATTCTGTTAATTTATTACTATGTATTATGTCATGGAATAAAAGTTTTTTACTTTACTATGATGGTTACTACATGTCTATGCATTTACTATATGGCACTATAGATGGCTCCACCATCAGACAGCATTATAGTATCATGCAATGCTATTTTCCTGGCTGCACACTTCAATTTAAAGTCCTAAAAATTTAGTTCTTCTATATCAACCTATCGGGGATGGAGGTACATCTAGCTGGCCTCACCTAAAAGTCCCAATCTCTTAGTTTCAATTCAATATGCCTGTCGGGGATGGAAGCGTGCACCAATTTACCATTTTTTACCATTTGGTATTTTCCAGTGCCAGCACCTATTGGGTGCCTTTCTCCTTTTAATGTTGTACTTTATCATGATAGCCCTTATTACATGCAGGTGACAGAGACTGTTTAGAACTTACCCGTTCTAACTCCCCCCCCCCCTTTTTTGGTCATTATATTCATTTACCCTGTCCTCCTTGCATGTCATCTTGGTTATGCTGGCAGGACCTTCGGTCTGCGTGGTGTGGCTGGCTCCCTCTTATGGCCCGGAACCTGCGATCGTCTTCAGGTATCCTCCCCTTTCCCCACCTCCTGTTTGCTGGTGTTGTCGGGGTGGGGTCAGACGTCCTGCTGCCGATCGGCGTCACGCCCCCTCCACGCCGTACCTGCTTCGTCATCATTGATGGCGTTAGTGCGTCGGCGTGATGCTTATAACATCAGCGCCATACACTCAGCGATGGTTGGTCAGCAGGCGAGTGATGGTCCTCACTCGGCTGTCGGCTCTGTCTCTCCCTTGTGTGCCGCAGCGTGACGTTGGCGGCTTTCCCCATACACTGAAGTTTTATTACTTCAGTCCACCCTAGGAAGCCTTCCCTGAGACCTCCCCCATGTACACCTCTATGCCATTATTCGGACTTAACATTTCACATAGGTGATCCAGGTATGACATTGTTACACATTTTACTTTTCATCACCACTGGGTTTTCTTTCTCTATTCCACTCCATTTCGTTTTTTGGGGGGTTGTACCCCCCCCTTTGTTTCACCTAGGGAATTCTTGGTCCACTTTTTGGTTTTCACTGCTATTATTATTTTAACATTAATACAACATTACTTATTTAGCTACCACTGCACCTATTATATTAATGGATGAAATGTTACAATTTTTTACCCATAAATAATCACTATGTCATGCACCATCTACTATATTATAATTTCTATATTGATCCCTACATCTACTTACTATTAATACTATTATATTATAATTTTTTCAGATGGTATACACCCTTATGTCTTTTTCACAACCCATGGGGCAACTACCCTCGAAATGTTCTTCCCCTGGTTGGTTTTTCCATCTTTATGCTTTTGGGGTTAGCCGCCTCAGGTTCCGGGGCGGACTGATTTTCCAGCCTACCTCCAGTTCCGTCAGTCCATGTCCATTTCTGATTTGACTTGCAAGTATGAGTGACCAATTTTTACTATTTCTATTTTTCTATAGTCTTTATTACATTTTTACATGAGCACTCATCATATCTACTTTTAAACATCCTTAGACAATATCTCTGCATCTGCTCCTGAAGAGTAGCGCTACAGCTACGAAACGCATCGAGCTAATAGATGCCTTCCCTGCTGTTTTTTTTTTTTTATTCAAGATACCATGATTATGGTTCACTGGAATATACCTATATATTACTTACTGTGGGAATACGTTGCAACTAGTCTGGTGTGTCATCATTATGTCATTACTGTGTCTCTAGGCCAATATGCTATCAGTGTGTCATTATTCTATTCTGTTAATTTATTACTATGTATCTTGTCATGGAATAAAAGTTTTTTACTTTACTATGATGGTTACTACATGTCGGGGATGGAGGTATATCTAGCTGGCCTCACCTAAAAGTCCCAACCTCTTAGTTTCTCTCCCTGTTTCGTTTACATCCTTCCTAATTTATCTTAATATTAATATGGGATTTTTCCCGCTGTCTTTTATGACAGAGCTAGTATAATTACCATCCATTATTGCGGTTAGTCTTTAACCAGCTAATAATTAGCTGCACCCATCAATCCTTTTATTATATTATGCACGCCCCCATAGTTACCTATTGTTTCCTCCTGGCGCAGAGTTTGTTCGGGCATGGCCGTCATGTGTACAGCTGGGACAGCTCATTAGTGTCATAACCCCTGTTATCTGATATGTATGTCATTATATGTATGCCTGTATATTATTTCACATTCTTTTTCCACCTCTTTGATAGTTTACATTTTATGCTCCTGAAGAAGCGTGATTGCACGCGGAACATGTCGAGCGATTCTTTCCTCTCATTCAACAATTGTTTACCGCACCGATACTACTGCACCATTATCTTGGACTGTTGCTAATTATATGAAATGCTTATTGCAAGTCTTCAATTACTCCTAAGATTCATATGATTTTGTTTAACTAGCGGTATTGTTGGTTTGATGTATTCAATGTGGGCTTTTTAGCAAGTTTGTGTTTTTTATGGTTAATAAATCTATATGTTTGTATTAAATATATTCTTTTGTGTTACTGTGCCTAAAAAGTCCAAGTCCCAAAATTGTTCTGTTATTCTATATTTATAGAACGTGGCACGTTGTTATATATGTTGTACCCACAGTTACCACTCTGTGCCATGATACAACACAATGGGGCTGATTTACAAAACGTTTGCACCATGAGTATTGGCGCATCTGCGTGCGCAATGGCTGTTTTGATATTTACAAAACATTAGCGCCTGTAGCGCAGCCCTATTTCCCATTTACTATAGTGTTGTCGGCGGACGGGAGGAGGCGCTCAGTGCGCCACTAGGGACCTGGCGCACAGCATGTTAAACACTAAATATAAAGAAGCTGGAAGTGAGAATATAATGGGGGTCACATGGGGTGATGTGAGGAAGTGTAGGGACACCTGCCCAAATAACAAACATGGCCAAAATAGAGTGAGAAAGTAACTTTTTCAAAACCAGCCCGCTGCGCCGGCAATTCCGATTCGAGCTGCGGGAGGTTTTTTTGAGCTCAGCGCGGGAATTTCAATGGTTCAAATGCGCCGGGACACTGCGCCGGCAAAATCTTAGTAAATGTCAAGTCACCTAAGTCAATTTGCATAAGTTGAACAGGCGCAGCCCTGAACTTTCCATTGTGCCGGCAAAATGACATTTCTAAAGGAAAAAAAAGCCATTTAAAAGCAGCCGCGGCTATAATGAATTGTCGGCTCCCGGCAATATAGAGAAAAGTCATAGAAAGTCATTGCTAACCAAAAATTCCATAACCAGGCCCTTCAGGTCTGGAATGGATATTAAGGGGAAACCCGCTGCAAATTTTAAAAAAAAAATGGTGTGCGGTTCCCGCAAATATCCAAACCAGGCCCTTGAGATCTGGCATGGATTTTAAGGGGAACTCCACCCCAAATTTAAAAAAAAAATGGTGTGGAGTCCCCCCAAAAATCCAAACCAGACCCTTATCCGAGCACGTAACCTGGCCGGCCGCAGGGGAAAAGGGGGGGACGAGAGCGGCCCCCCTCCCTCCTAAACCGTACCAGGCCACATGCCCTCAACATGGGGAGGAAGTCCCCATGTTGATGGGGACAAGGGCCTCATCCCCACAACCCTTGCCCGGTGGTTGTGGGGGTCTGCGGGCGGGGGGCTTATCGGAATCTGGAAGACCCCTTTAACAAAGGGGACCCCCAGATCCCGGCCCCCCCCTATGTGAATTGGTAAGGGGTACATTGTACCCCTACCATTTCACAAAGAAAGTGTAAAAAATGTAAAAAAATTACAAGAGCCGGTTTTAGACAATTCCTTTATTAATGTCTTCTCTTTTCTTCCTTCTTCTTCTTCCTTCTTCTTCTTCCATCTTCTTCTTTTCTCCATTCGGGTTTCTTCCTCTTCATCTTTATCTTCATCTTCATCTTCCTTCTTCTTTCGGTCTTCTCGTCCGCATCTTGCTCCAGCGTCTTACCTTCTTTCTTCTTCGGCCGCTCCGTTTGAATTGGAGGTTCCCGCTGTGCGACGCCTCAGTTCCCCACTTGGTCCGCTGCCCCCCGGTGGCTCCGTCCCCCTCTGAAACCACGGGAAAGTCCCCGTGAAATCCATATGCGTCAGAGGGGGGCGGGGTCACCGGGTGTAAGCGGACCCGATGGGGAACTGAAGAACTGAAGCTTCGCACAGCGGGAACCTCCAATTCAAACGGAGCGGCTGGAGAAGAAAGAAGAAGGGAAGACGCCGGAGCAAGATGCGGACGAGAAGACCGAAGGAAGAAGGAAGATGAAGATGAAGATGAGGATGAAGATAAAGATGAAGATAAAGATGAAGATGGAGGAAGAAACCCGAATGGAGAAAAGAAGAAGATGGAAGAAGATGGAAGAAGAAGAAGATGGAAGAAGGAAGAAGAAGCTGAAAGAAGAAGATGGAAGAAAGGAGAAGACATTAATAAAGGAATTGTCCAGGGATAATCACAATAATCACAAAAGAAAACATGTAATAAGAAAAAATAGAAGTGGAAATACATAAGGACTCTTAATTTTTTTTAAAAACTATTTTTTTTTTTTCTTTGGGAAAACTTCTTCCCCTGATCCACATACACATATAGGCATATATTCCTGTTTTGTTTTTTTTTCCCTTTTTTTTTCACATGGGCTCCCTAAAAGAGACAGGGATAATCACAATAATCACAAAAGAAAACATGTAATAAGAAAAAATAGAAGTGGAAATACACAAGGACTCTTCATTTTTTTTAAAAACTATTTTTTTTTTTTTTAGCACACTGTTTGCACATTGTCTGCACACTGCAATTAGTTCTCATGGGAGAAGGAGAGAGACACGAGGGGGGTGTGAGGAGGGGACGGGGAAGGGGAAGAGGGTACGCTTGAGCTGAAGGGAACGACACTCAGGTCTTCTCCCTCTATAAGGGGGAGGCGTGAGCGTCCTCCCAAGTGTAAGGGTAAAATGTGCAAGAGGAATGGGTGTATGATTGGGTGTATGAGGAACGGAGTAGAGGTATTTTGGATTGGGAGGGAGGGGAGGGAGGGGGGAGGGAACAAAGGAGAAGTAAAACATGGGATGCACCAAAGGGGAACACCAAAAGAAGGAAGTAAGTGTGGGTCACAATGGAAAGCCTCAACTAGAGCCGAGGAAGGCAATAAAGAGGGGATTGGAGATAGAAAGGGGGGATACATGGAGTGAATGGAGAAAAATAATATTTACACAAAGAAAGAAAATGAAGAAAAGATTGAAGAAAGAAAGAAATGGGTATATTTTGAGTATTAAAGGATCCACTATGGTCACAGACACTTATGGTTCTATAGGCAACTTTAGAAATATACACATTTGCATTTTGGCCTCGCAGTAGAGAGATATGGTAAATAAGGCACAAACGAAAAACCTAATAATATGCTCGTGGAATGTTCGAGGCTTGGGAGACTCGGGGAAAAGGGCAGCGGTAATGTCATTGATGAGAACATATAGGGCTGTAATTATATTCCTTCAGGAGACCCACCTCACGAAGATCTCTGCACCCCAACTAAAATGGAGAGAGATTCAAGCGCAATATCATTCAGTCCACACCTCATATTCTAGAGGAGTGGGCATATGTATTAAAACGGGCATAATGTGGGAATGTATACAGAGCAAGACGGACGAATTAGGGCGCTATGTGTTTTTGCATTGTAGGATAGACAACAAGGTATATATATTGGTCAACTTGTATATACCACCCCCTTTTAACACCACAGTGTTGACTAATCTAATGGAGTTTGTTCTGGAGAGACCGGGAATACCAGTGATTGTCATGGGAGATTTCAACATGGTTCTGGATAGGCGAAAGGATAGATTCCCTAGTAGGATACCTCAGAATAGAACAAGAGAGGATGGATTATCTAAATTTCTGGATGAAATTGGACTGAAGGATGTGTGGAGATCACGCAATCCCGAGGTCAAGCAGTATTCCTGTTTCTCCAGAACACACTCCACGCTCTCAAGAATAGACCTAGCCCTAGGTAATGATGAGGCAATATCAATAATAAAACAAGTGAAATATATGCCAAGGAGCCTCTCAGACCATGCCCCAATGCTGGTAGAACTGGATACAGGAGAAATAATATACCAAAGAGAGGGGAAAATAAATCCATACTGGATGGAACTAATAGAAGACCCAAAAGAGATACTAGAGGAGATTAGAGAATTTATAGAAATTAATCAAGGTACTGTCTCAGAGCAGGTGGTGTGGGACACATTAAAAGCTTTTTTTAGAGGCATAATGATTCAGAAAATCTCCAGGATAAAAAAACAATCTAGAGAAAATGAGCAAATAGCTAGTGAGTTGGTCTCTAAGGAGGAAGCAAAATTTATTAGGGATCCAACAGATAACAACTCAAGAGCATGGATACAAGCACAGCAGAATTATCGTCTATTAATTAAAAAAAAAAATGAAAATAAACAAATTTTCCAAAAACAAGTAGCATTTGCAGAAGGAGAAAGTGCAGGCAGAATGCTAGCCCAACTGATTAAAACAAATGCACCTAGCTCAGTAGTACCGGCGATAAAGGTAGACGGGGGTAGAATCACTTCTCAAAAATCAGAAATAATAGAGAGCTTTCAGAACTATTATGAGGATCTGTATAGTTCAAAACAAGAGGAAAGAAGAGAAGAAATGGATACCTTTTTTGGAAGTTTAACGATTCCCATAATCTCGGAGAGGGATAGAGTAGAGCTAGATATACCTATAACTTTGGAGGAAGTACAATGTGCAGTGCGGGGGATGGCAGGACAGAAATCACCGGGCCCGGACGGTCTCCCGGTGGAGACCTACCGGTACTTCGGGAAAGAACTGCTCCCGGAGCTTACTAAGGTCTTAAATAGCTCTATAGAGAAAGGAGAACTCCCTTCATCTATGGAGGACTCAACTATAATAGTGATCCAGAAGGAAGGAAAGGATCCATTGGACACTTCATCATATAGACCTATCTCCTTGATAAATACAGACATAAAAATACTGTCGAAGGTCTTGGCGGCTAGACTGAGTGGGGTAGTTGAGAAATTGGTGCATCCCGACCAATCGGGATTTATCCCAGGAAGGGCCACCTATACAAATATAAGAAGAGTCTATATGAACCTTCAGATACCAACAGAGGAAGAGGGAAAAAGAGCAATTGTCTCACTGGACGCCGCCAAGGCCTTCGACAATGTAGAATGGAAATATCTGTGGAGAGCTCTCAGTGAGTATAAGGTTGGACCGGTTTTTATGAAATGGGTTAAACTATTGTATAAAAGTCCAGAAGCAAAAGTGAAAGTGAACAATGTTCAATCTAAGAGGTTTCGACTGCAGAGGGGAACAAGGCAGGGGTGCCCATTGTCCCCCCTCCTATTCGCCCTCGCAATCGAGCCTCTAGCAATAGCCCTCAGGTCAACTCCGGAGATAAGAGGGTTTATGAGAGGGGAAATAGAGGAAAAAGTAGTATTATATGCGGACGACCTCCTCCTACTACTAGGGGATACCCAGCAATCATTAAAAAAAGCTATGGAACTGATAGGGAATTTTGGAAGCTTCGCAGGCTTATCTATAAACTGGGGAAAAACTATGCTGCTCCCAGTGGACCCGCTTATAGACCCTTTACCACAGGAGGCTACACGAATACAAATTACATCCCAGATAAAATATCTGGGTGTAAATATATCTAAAGACCCTAATCATTACATTGTAGATAACTTGATACCCTTGATTAACAAATATAAGGAAAAAAGTAAAGTATGGAAACGTCTCCCACTTTCAGTGGCAGGACGTTGCAATTTAATAAAAATGGTCTGGATGCCACAGCTCCTCTATGTCCTGCAGAATTCTCCAGTATGGATATATAAAAAATGGTTTCAAAAAATAGAAAGCATATTTAGAGAGTTAATCTGGAAAGGGGGGGTAGCAAGAATAAGACTAAACACGTTACAGAGGACAAAGCGGGAGGGAGGAGTGGCACTCCCACACCCGTTTAGCTATTTTCTCGCAGCCCAGATTCAACACATGAGGGGTAGCAATATGGAACGGGGAGAAATAAAAAGGAGAATAATAATACAGAACCCGAGCCATGACACCTTAGTAGAAGCTATAGAATCGGGCTTACTCCCTATGAACTCCCCCACTATAGACCTTATGACCAGAACATGGAAAGAAGTGAAGAGTGTGCTGGGATATAATGGCATTAATGAGTATACCCCTATATGGGAGAATGTTAACTTAACAGAAATAAATAAGATGGGAACAATTAAGGAATGGGAAAGACAGGGTATAAAATATATCTCCCAGCTGTATCAGGATGGCACATTAAAAACCTTCCAGACACTGAAAGAACAATTTAAACTCCCAAAAGAATCTTTTTATAAATATCTGCAGATAAGGCATGCACTTGCAAAACAATATAAAGGAGTAGCAATGACCTGGAGTAAGATACCTCTCTTAAAGGAAATCATTAACACAAAAACATCTAAGGGTTTGATATCAAAGAGTTATCAATTGTTACACAAGGGGAGCCAAAAAGAAACCCAAGGCCAAATAGATAGGAAGAAATGTGAAAAAGACCTGGGTAATTTGACTAAAGAACAATGGGGAAGAATTTTGGAGCTCGCCCCGGGGGTCTCACTGTCTCCCTCTCAGAGGATGTCCCACCTTTTTTTGTTAAATCGAGCATATTACACACCGTATAAACTTTTTTGCTATGGGCTTAGATTAGACGATACCTGTCCCAGGTGTGGAAGAGAAAAGGGGGACATGATACATATGTTTTGGCGATGCCCGAAGCTATATCGGTATTGGAGGGAGGTAGTGAGTAAAACAGAGCAGATTTTTGAGGTACATATAGAGTTGGATCCTCTACAATGCGTATTGGGCTGGGTGGAAGGAGAGGGGACAAATGATGACACCAAGCTGGCTATAACAAGATCTCTATTTCAAGCCAGGAGGCTGATAGCGCAGAAATGGCAATCAGGCTCTCCACCATCTAGCAATGAATGGGAGCAAAATATGAACCTAACAATATTAAAAGAAAGGACGACATATATCAGACAAGGAGCCCTAAAAAGATTTGAAACAATCTGGAAACCCTGGCAGGAGAGAAAACACTAATTAAATAGAAGAAAATATGTTTAAGATAGGGAGGGATGAGTGAGAAGATGGAAGGAAGGAACGGGTGTGAATGAGTGACTAGGGATAATTAGGGGAGGGAAGGAGTAGGAAAGGAGGGGTTCGAGGAAGAGGAAGAGAATGGGTTTTAAGATGATATTATCACTAGTGTTGAGCGGACCCGAACTGTAAAGTTCGGGTCCGTACCGAATTTTGGCGTTTTCCCGACCCCGGACCCGGACCCGGATTTTGCGCTAAAGTCCGGGTTCGGGTCCGGATTCGGGAATTTAATGGCGCAGTTAGAAATGCTTCAGGGGCCAGGCAATCACCATTTGATTAGCTGGTGTGCCCTTAGAAGCCATCATAGCCATGCCTACTAATGGCATGGCTGTGATTGGTCAGTGCAACATGTGACCCAGCATGTGACCAGCTTCTATATAAGCAAGAGGCACACAGCACAGATCGTCACTCTGCTTTTAGACAGTGTAGGGAAAGGATCCTGGCTGCTGTTGCTGTGAGGGAGAGAATTATATGATAGGAGTTAGTCCTGATTCTGCAATCTACTGATAGAAAAGATAGAGAGACAGTGTAGTGTAGTGTAGGGGCAGGATCCTGTTTGTGCTTTCAGGGAGAGAGATTTAGATAGGAGTCCAGATTGAGAGATATAATAGCTCAGCGATCTGCATAGGTTTATCTGTTTGTGTTGCAAGCTCAGTGCACCAGCACTGCATTACGTTGAGTGATACACCTATTCCATACTGTGGCTGTATTGTGCTCTTGCTAAAAGACCCATTTCGGGCAGAAAAAAAAAAAAAGGCACTTTATTGTGCTTTTGCTAAAAAGACCAATTTTTGGGCCCCAAAAAAAAAAAAGGCACTTTATTGTGCTGTTGCAAAAAAAAAAAAAAGGCACTTTGTTGTGCGCAAAAAATACCTATTTTTGGGCAAAAAAAAGTATTTTGCAGTGTATATCTCTAGTTGTGTGAAATAACCAATTTCTATATATTTTTCTTGTACTATGCTATACTAAAAAAAAACAAAAAACTTTTTTTTGAATAGCATTCTCTGCAGCTGTGCGATTCAGCGGTTATATACTGTGGGTGTGTTGTGCTCTTCCAAAAAACGCCATTTAGGGCCACAGAAAATATTTTGCAGTGTGAAATACACATCTGGAGGTGTGTGAAAAAACAACATTATTTTTGAATAGCATTCTCTGGCCTCTGCAGCTGTGCGATTCAGCGGTTATATACTGTTGGGGTTGTTGTGCTCTTGCAAAAAACGCCATTTAGGGCCACAGAAAATAAATTGCAGTGTGAAATACACATGTGGAGGTGTGTAAAATAAACAATTTCTATATATTGTACAGTGCTATACTAAAAAAAACAACATTTTTTTTGAATAGCATTCTCTGCACTTCTATAGCTGTGCGATTCAGTGGTTAAATACTGTGGTTGTGTTGTGCTCTTCCAAAAAACGCCATTTAGGGCAACAGAAAATATTTTGCAGTGTGAAATACACATCTGGAGGTGTGTGAAAAAACAACATTATTTTTAAAAAGCATTCTCTGGCCTCTGCAGCTGTGCGATTCAGCGGTTATCTACTGTTGGGGTTGTTGTGCTCTTGCAAAAAACGCCATTTAGGGCCACAGAAAATAAATTGCAGTGTGAAATACACATGTGGAGGTGTGTAAAATAAACAATTTCTATATATTGTACAGTGCTATACTAAAAAAAAAAACATTTTTTTTGAATAGCATTCTCTGCACTTCTATAGCTGTGCGATTCAGTGGTTAAATACTGTGGTTGTGTTGTGCTCTTGCAAAAAACGCCATTTAGGGCCACAGAAAATATTTTGCAGTGTGAAATACACATCTGGAGGTGTGTGAAAAAACAACATTATTTTTGAATAGCATTCTCTGGCCTCTGCAGCTGTGCGATTCAGCGGTTATATACTGTTGGGGTTGTTGTGCTCTTGCAAAAAACGCCATTTAGGGCCACAGAAAATATTTTGCAGTGTGAAATACACATCTGGAGGTGTGTGAAAAAACAACATTATTTTTGAATAGCATTCTCTGGCCTCTGCAGCTGTGCGATTCAGCGGTTATATACTGTTGGGGTTGTTGTGCTCTTGCAAAAAACGCCATTTAGGGCCACAGAAAATAAATTGCAGTGTGAAATACACATGTGGAGGTGTGTAAAATAAACAATTTCTATATATTGTACAGTGCTATACTAAAAAAAACAACATTTTTTTTGAATAGCATTCTCTGCACTTCTATAGCTGTGCGATTCAGTGGTTAAATACTGTGGTTGTGTTGTGCTCTTCCAAAAAACGCCATTTAGGGCAACAGAAAATATTTTGCAGTGTGAAATACACATCTGGAGGTGTGTGAAAAAACAACATTATTTTTAAAAAGCATTCTCTGGCCTCTGCAGCTGTGCGATTCAGCGGTTATCTACTGTTGGGGTTGTTGTGCTCTTGCAAAAAACGCCATTTAGGGCCACAGAAAATAAATTGCAGTGTGAAATACACATGTGGAGGTGTGTAAAATAAACAATTTCTATATATTGTACAGTGCTATACTAAAAAAAAAAACATTTTTTTTGAATAGCATTCTCTGCACTTCTATAGCTGTGCGATTCAGTGGTTAAATACTGTGGTTGTGTTGTGCTCTTGCAAAAAACGCCATTTAGGGCCACAGAAAATATTTTGCAGTGTGAAATACACATCTGGAGGTGTGTGAAAAAACAACATTATTTTTGAATAGCATTCTCTGGCCTCTGCAGCTGTGCGATTCAGCGGTTATATACTGTTGGGGTTGTTGTGCTCTTGCAAAAAACGCCATTTAGGGCCACAGAAAATATTTTGCAGTGTGAAATACACATCTGGAGGTGTGTGAAAAAACAACATTATTTTTGAATAGCATTCTCTGGCCTCTGCAGCTGTGCGATTCAGCGGTTATATACTGTTGGGGTTGTTGTGCTCTTGCAAAAAACGCCATTTAGGGCCACAGAAAATAAATTGCAGTGTGAAATACACATGTGGAGGTGTGTAAAATAAACAATTTCTATATATTGTACAGTGCTATACTAAAAAAAACAAAATTTTTTTTGAATAGCATTCTCTGCACTTCTATAGCTGTGCGATTCAGTGGTTAAATACTGTGGTTGTGTTGTGCTCTTGCAAAAAACGCCATTTAGGGCCACAGAAAATATTTTGCAGTGTGAAATACACATCTGGAGGTGTGTGAAAAAACAACATTATTTTTGAATAGCATTCTCTGGCCTCTGCAGCTGTGCGATTCAGCGGTTATATACTGTTGGGGTTGTTGTGCTCTTGCAAAAAACGCCATTTAGGGCCACAGAAAATATTTTGCAGTGTGAAATACACATCTGGAGGTGTGTGAAAAAACAACATTATTTTTGAATAGCATTCTCTGGCCTCTGCAGCTGTGCGATTCAGCGGTTATATACTGTTGGGGTTGTTGTGCTCTTCCAAAAAACGCCATTTAGGGCCACAGAAAATATTTTGCAGTGTGAAATACACATCTGGAGGTGTGTAAAATAAACAATTTCTATATATTCTTCTTGTACAGTGCTATACTAAAAAAAACAACCTTTTTTTTTGAATAGCATTTTCTGTAGCTGTGCGATTCAGCGGTTACGTGCTGTGGGTGTGTTGTGGTCTGGCAAAAAACGCCATTTAGGGCCACAGAAAATATTTTGCAGTGTGAAATACACATCTGGAGGTGTGTAAAATAAACAATTTCTATATATTGTACAGTGCTATACTAAAAAAAACATTTTTTTTGAATAGCATTCTCTGCACTTCTATAGCTGTGCGATTCAGTGGTTAAATACTGTGGTTGTGTTGTGCTCTTCCAAAAAACGCCATTTAGGGCCACAGAAAATATTTTGCAGTGTGAAATACACATCTGGAGGTGTGTAAAATAAACAATTTCTATATATTCTTCTTGTACAGTGCTATACTAAAAAAAACAACCTTTTTTTTTGAATAGCATTTTCTGTAGCTGTGCGATTCAGCGGTTACGTGCTGTGGGTGTGTTGTGGTCTGGCAAAAAACGCCATTTAGGGCCACAGAAAATATTTTGCAGTGTGAAATACACATCTGGAGGTGTGTAAAATAAACAATTTCTATATATTCTTCTTGTACAGTGCTATACTAAAAAAAACAACCTTTTTTTTTGAATAGCATTTTCTGTAGCTGTGCGATTCAGCGGTTACGTGCTGTGGGTGTGTTGTGGTCTGGCAAAAAACGCCATTTAGGGCCACAGAAAATATTTTGCAGTGTGAAATACACATCTGGAGGTGTGTGAAATAAACAATTTCTATATATTTTCCTTGTACTGTGCTATACTAAAAAAAACAACCTTTTTTTTTTTGAATAGCATTTTCTGCAGTTCTGTAGCTGTGCGTTTCAGCCATTACGTACTGTGGGTGTGTTGTGGTCTTCCAAAAAATGCCATTTAGGGCAAGATCCTAAATTTGGAAAATATGAGGGGAAGGTCAAAGGGACGTGGTGGCCCCGGTCGTGGTGCTGCTGGTGGAGCTCCTGTTGCAGGGAGAGGACGTGGTGGATCTGTGCCAGCTACACGCACAAGTGAAACACCTTCCTCAGGTGCGAGTAGGCGACCGAGCCTGCGGCGGTATTTTGTCGCGCCTAATGAGGCTGTACCAATGTTTAGGCCAGGACAAGTACAGGCGATAGTAGATTGGGTTGCTGACAGTGCCTCGGGTTCCTTCACATTGTCTCCCACCCACTCTTCTGATGAAAGATCAGAGTTGGCACCTGAAGCCCATGTCCATCAGTCTTTCACCTCACCCCCTTGCAAATCAGCCAAGCAGTCTGAGCCCCAAATCATGCAGCAGTCTCTTCTGCTTTTCGATGACTCTGTTAGCAGGGTTTCCCAGGGCCATCCACCTAGCCCTGCCCCAGAAGTGGAAGAGATTGAGTGCACCGATGCCCAACCACTTATGTTTCATGATGGGTACATGGGAGGACCATCGCAGCACGTCTCGGATGATGACAAAACACAGGTGCCAACTGCTGCTGCTTTCGCAATTGTGCAGACAGACATGGAGGGCAGGGGTGAAGACTGGGTGGAAGATGATGTGGAGGACGATGAGGTCCTCGACCCCACATGGAATCAACGTTATGCAGGTGACCAGTGTAGTTCGGAGGAAGAGGCGGTGGTCGCACAGAGCCACCAGCACAGCAGAAGAGGGAGCAGGGTGCAAAAACGGAGCATTCGTCCCCTAGACAGTACATCTGCTACTGCCCAACGCAGCAAGGGACCGAGCACACCAAAGCCAGGTCCAAGGACTTCCCTAGCGTGGCAGTTCTTCACACAGTGTGTTGATGACAAGACACGAGTGGTTTGCACGCTGTGCAATCAGAGCCTGAAGCGAGGCATAAACGTTCTCAACCTGAGCACAAGCTGCATGACCAGGCATCTAAGTGCAAAGCACGAGCTGCAGTGGAGTAGACACCTCAAAAACCAAGAAAGGTCTCTGGCTCCTCCTGCTTCCTCTTCTGCTGCAGTCTCGGCCTCTTCATCCACCTCTGTAGTGACAGTGGCACCTGTCACCCCGCAAACAGAGGATCTGCCAGCAACACTACCACCTGGGTCACCAACCATCTCCACAATGTCCCATGGAAGCGTTCAGCTCTCTATCTCCCAAACATTGGAGCGGAAGAGGAAGTACCCCCCTAGCCACCCGCGATCCCTGGCCCTGAATGCCAGCATTTCAAAATTCCTGGCCTTTGAAATGCTGTCATTCCGTCTGGTGGAGACGCAGAGTTTTAAAAGCCTGATGGCATTGGCTGTCCCGCAGTACGTCGTGCCCAGCCGCCACTACTTTTCCAGGCGAGCCATCCCTTCCCTGCACAACCAGGTGGGGGACAAAATCAGGTGTGCACTGCGCAACGCCATCTGTGGCAAGGTCCACCTAACTACGGATGCGTGGACCAGTAAGCACGGTCAGGGACGCTATATCTCCCTAACAGCACACTGGGTAAATGCAGTGGCGGCTGGGCCTGAGGCAGATAGCGGTTTGGCGCATGTCCTTCCACCACCGAGGATTGCAGGGCGCTTCAGTTTGCCTCCTGTTGCTAACTCCTCCTTCTCCGCTTCCTCATCCTCTACCGCCTCCTCATCCATTCAGCGTAACACCTTCACCACCAACTTCAGCACAGCCAGGGGTAAACGACAGCAGGCAGTTTTAAAACTTTCCTGTTTGGGGGAAAATCCCCACACCGCGCAGGAGTTGTGGAGGGACATGGAACAACAGACCGATGAGTGGTTGCTGTCAGTGAGCCTCAAGCCCGGCCTGGTGGTGTGCGATAATGGGCGAAATCTCGTAGCAGCTCTGGGTCTAGCCGGTTTGACGCACATCCCTTGCCTGGCGCATGTGCTGAACTTGGTGGTCCAGAGGTTCCTTAAAAATTACCCCAATATGCCAGAGCTGCTGCAGAAAGTGCGGGCTGTCTGTGCGCACTTTCGGCGTTCTCACCCTGCTGCTGCTCGCCTGTCAGCGCTGCAGCGTAACTTCGGCCTTCCCGCTCACCGCCTCATATGTGACGTGCCCACAAGGTGGAACTCCACCTTGCACATGCTGGCCAGACTGTGCGAGCAGCAGCAGGCAATAGTGGAGTTTCAGCTGCAGCAATCACGCGTGAGTCGCTCTGCGGAACAGCACCACTTCACCACCAATAACTGGGCCTCCATGCGAGACCTGTGTGCCTTGTTGCGCTGTTTCGAGTACTCCACCAACATGGCCAGTGCCAATGACGCCGTTCTCAGCGTTACTATCCCAGTTCTATGCCTCCTTGAAAAAACGCTTTGTGCGATGATGGAAGAGGATGTGGCACAGGAGGATGAGGAGGAGGAGGAGGAAGCGGGATCATTTCAAAGGCTTTCAGGGCAGTCTTTCACAAGTGGCTACGAGGGTGGGTTCCTGCACCAACAAACGCCAGGTACACAATTGTCCGGCAGAAAGGGCACAGTTCTGGAGGATGACGAGGTGGAGGAGGAGATGGAGGAGGAGGAGGAGGAGGAGGAGGAGGAGGAGCCATGTTCACAGCAGGGTGGCACTCAGACCAGCTCGTGGCCATTACTGGTGCGTGGCTGGGGGGATACAGAGGACACAGACGATACACCTCCCACAGAGGACAGCTTTTCTTTGCCTCTGGGCAGCCTGGCACACATGAGCGATTACATGCTGCAGTGTTTCCGCAACGACAGCCGAGTTGCCCACATTTTAACTGGTGCTGATTACTGGGTGGCCACCCTGCTGGATCCCCGTTACAAGGACAACGTACCGTCCTTAATTCCCTCACTGGAGCGGGATCGTAAGATGCGCGAGTACAAGCGCACGCTGGTAGACGCGCTGCTGGTGGCATTCCCACCTGACAGCGGGCGTACGGTGGAAGCACAAGGCGAAGGCAGAGGAGGAGGAAGAGGTCGCCAACGCAGCCGGGGCACCGGCAGCACCTCAGAAGGCAGGGTTAGCATGGCCGAAATGTGGAAAAGCTTTGTCAGCACGCCACAACAACCAGCACCACCAGCTGAGATGGAACGTCTTAGCAGGAGGCAGCATTTCACCAACATGGTTGAGCAGTATGTGTCCACAGGCCTACACGTACTGGATGACGGGTCTGCCCCCTTTAACTTCTGGGTCTCCAAATTGGGCACATGGCCTGAGCTTGCCGTTTATGCCTTGGAGGTGCTGGCCTGCCCTGCAGCCAGTGTATTATCTGAACGTGTATTTAGCACGGCAGGGGGCGTTATCACAGACAAGCGCAGCCGCCTGTCCAGAGCCAATGTGGACAAGCTCACGTTCATTAAAATGAACCAGGCATGGATCCCACAGGACTTGTCCGTACCTTGTGCAGAATAGACATGTATACCGGTGTTGTGACAAAAACTGTCCGGCCATCGGATTGTGCCCGGCCCGTACTGCGCAGGCGCAGCGCTTGCGCAGTACAGAGGACAAGGAGATTCACAAAATCTCCGAAGATGAACGGCGCCTGCGCTGTGAGTGCAGGTTCAAGCCCCACCATCCAAGAGGACATACGGTAGCACATAGTAACAGGGCCCCTCACGGGCTCGCTTCGATCGCGGCCTTGCTTGGCTCGGCTTGAACCACGGATGGTGTGGCCTTCACCTGAACTCAACACGCAGGCGCCGTTAGTCTTGGGAGATTTTTGAAATCCCCTTGTCCTACATACTCAGCAAGCGCAGTACAGGGCGGACACTATTCGACAGGGGACAGAATTCGACACATCACCGGCCTTACCCAGCCATTGTTGTATTTTTGAACCAGTGTTGGCTACCTCGTCCTCCTCCACCGCCGCTTCCACCTACACAGCCACATCCACCGCCACCTCAACCTCCTACTCCATATGGACCTCGTCCTGCTAGGCCAATATTAAAATTTTTATTTTATTTTTTTGTAGCGCACAGATCCTTTCCCCCTTACCTGCCTTTATGTTGTTGGCTCTTCGCAGGAGGGAGAAAGGCACACCGCACTACCAGCCCGTATCCTCCTATATAAAGAGGTTGAGCGGTGTACTTGACGGGCCGTGTCCACAGCCGGAGTCAAAACTCCTCCAGAGGATGATTCACACCTCTACTGTAGGTAGAGGCAAGTCCTTTAATTGCCAGTAAAGTCAATGTCCACACCAGCTGAAACTCCAACTCTTATTCTCTCATGGCAAAATAAACTGTACTCAGATAGAAAAGGTTAGAGCAAAGAAACAGGACAGCTTAAGGTGTGGAGGAGGTCCAGGCACAAACGTAGCACATTCACTTCACTGCTTAGGTTTCTCAAACAGTTTTTGGCGCACGGTCTCTGCCACAGACATTGAGGTTGGTCTCTGCCACAGACCGGGTGTACAAGGCCCCTGCCACGGGCCTGGAGAACTTTGGTCTCAGCCACAGACCAGGGTGTATAAGGCCCCTGCCACGGGCCGGTTGAATAAGGCCTCTGATACAGTCAAGGTGACCTTGAGCTTCTCCTTCTACGAACCTAGCCCATATCAAGGGGAAGACATCTCTCCAGGGAGTCAACAGACCATTCCTTCACCGTGACTCCCGCATCGGTCCATCAGAATGATCCTCCCTTCCCTGAAACAGGGTCCCCTACACGAGGCGGCTCTGGACTCCAGGCTTTACTCCCGCCCCTAGGCCTCCATACCCAGGGCAGCAAGAACTCCAGGATAGTACCTCACCCCGGGCTAAAGGTGCCCGAGATGGAACAGGAACACATGCACCCAGGCCGAAGGCACCTGGGCGCGGACCCCACTGGACATCAGCCCCCAGGCCAAAGGTCTGCCCCTTTTATATGCTCTCCCGGCATGCACAGCAGGTTCCCCGCCCCGCTGTACTACTGCCAAGAGGGGACACAAAAGGCGCCACCTGTAGGCCGCAGGGAACTGCACACCAATACTGTCCCCCGAGGACAAAATGGTCCATGAATCCTACAGAATTAGGGTATTTGAGCCTATTTACCACTCAAACACTTTCCTTAAATTTAGCACCCCGCTACATTTTTATTTCAAAGTATTTTATTTTCCCACTAGCTTATCCATTAAATTAAATAATTTATTCCAGAAAGGGCGTATTCTGGGGCATTCCCACCATATGTGTGGCATCGTGCCGTTGAGTTTCTGAGGTTCTTAATGACTTCCTGTACCTCTTCTTATGAAAAGGGGGCCTCCAGCATATTTTTTTATTTTTTAATTTTTTTGATGTTCTTTTAAGTTATTTCCTATCCACATTTGTTTGCAGAGCACTTGCCATGTTCTTAACAACATTTTGCTGATATTTGCAGCCCTCTAGCCCTTTCCATTACTTTTTTACAGCCTTTTTAGTCGTCAGAAGTCCGGGTCCCCATTGACTTCAATGGGGTCCGGGTCCGGGTTCGGGTTAAAGTTCGGTCCCGAATCCGAACTTTTTTCCGAAGTTCGGCCGAACCCGCCGGACCCGAATATCCAGCTACCCGCTCAACTCTAATTGTCACTATTACTTGTTTTGTATGGGATAAGGGGGGGGGGGTGGAGGGAAAGGGGATCGAATGTATTGTATATAAAATGGAAAATGGTTTAATAAAGATATGAAATAAAAAATAAATAAAGGAATTGTCAAAAACCGGCTTTTGTCATTTTTTACATGTTTGACACTTTCCTTGTCAAATGGTAGGGGTACATTTGTACCCCATTACCATTTCACACAGGGGGGGGGCCGGGATCTGGGGGTCCCCTTTGTTAAAGGGTTTTCCAGATTCCGATAAGCCCCCCGCCCGCAGACCCCCACAACCACCGGGCAAGGGTTGTGGGGATGAGGCCCTTGTCCCCATCAACATGGGGACATCCTCCCCATGTTGAGGGCATGTGGCCTGGTACGGTTCAGGAGGGAGGGGGGGCCGCTCTCGTCCCCCCCTTTTCCCCTGCTGCCGGCCAGGTTACGTGCTCGGATAAGGGTCTGGTGTGGATTTTTGGGGGGAATCCACGCCATTTTTTTTAAAATTTGGGGTGGAATTCCCCTTAAAATCCATGCCAGATCTGAAGGGCCTGGTATGGATATTTGGGGGGAACACCACGTCATTTTTTTTAATATTTGCAGCGGGGTTCCCCTTAATATCCATTCCAGACCTCAAGGGCCTGGTTATGGAATTTGGGGGAACCCCCACGCTTTTTTTTTTGGTGTAATCAAAGACTTTCAATGACTTTTATCTGTATTGATATCCACTGACCATTACACTACTACACAATACACTACACTACCCACTATACTATAAAATACACTGACCACTACACACCACACTGACCTACTTGATTCCTATACTGAACACTACACTATACACCACACTACAAAATACACCACACTGACCACTACACTACACTAACCTACCTGATTCCTATACTGACCACTACACAATACACTACCCACAGACCGCTACACAATACACGCTGACCGCTACACAATACACACTGACCACTACTCACTGACCACTACACAATACTCTACCCACAGACCAACACACACCACACTACACCACACTGATTCCTATACTGACCACTACACTACACAAACTACACAATACTCTGACCGCTACACAGTACACACACTGACCGCTACACAATACACACACTGACTGCTACACAATACACACACTGACCGCTACACACCACACTACACAATACACCACACTGACCACTACACTAACCTACCTGATTCCTATACTGACCACTACACAATACAATGCACAAACTACACTATCTACTACACAATACACTACCCACCGACCACTACACAATACATACACTGACCGCTACACAATACACACACTGACCGCTACACAATATACACACTGACCGCTATACAATACACACTGACCGCTATACAATACACACTGACCACTACACAATACACACTGACCGCTACACAATACTCTACCCACAGACCAATACACTATACACTACACGTTACAGTACACTGACTTTCTGGTTGCTCCCTCTCCCCAGACCAATAAAAAATGAAAAAGACGTACCGCTCAAAGCTGTGCATGCTCCAAAAGCTGCTCCCGCCCTGTTATACAAACAGGTGCTGGCTCTGCATTAATGCATGGGAAAAGGAAAGAGCCCTGGACTGCCGCACTCTGTATTAACAATTTATTGTTCAAAAAATTGGTTGAAAAAATCCAAAATTAATTCATAAGTCCAAAACAAGCAAAAAACAGACTGTAGTCATGCAGGGGTGGGTGGTTGACGCGTTTCACATCAGATATTGATGCTTACTCATAGCTGAAGTGTGTAGAGACCCATCAAGAATATAAATGGAAAACAAAGCAATCTTCACACCAATCAGTGCTGGCTGAGCACAGCGGAATGGAATGAACCTATGATTGTCTCCAACACACTTCAAATAGGAGAAGCACCTGTGTATAAAACAGTGAAGCAAATAATAACATAACATATTGGGGGTGATTTACTAATAACAGTGCGCTGCGCCGGTTGATACCTTAATTGCTGCGCCGGATAAATCCTTAATTGGGCGCATGAACCGGCGGCGCACTGCTATAGTAAATAAAAATGTCAGCGGCTCTCTATTCAAAATGAATGGTTCCCTATGGGAGCCCATTGATTTGAATAGAGGTCGCCCGGGAAGTCGGATGAAGGCGATCCGACTTGCGGGGCGACTCGTGTGCCGGTTGACAGAGGGACAGCGCGACTTTGCGAGGCAACTTGGACACGACTTGAGCGTGAAGCAGCCGCTCAAGTCGTGTCCTGGAGGCGACTACCTGCCCAAGAATGTCTCCAGTGTGATGCCATCGCGCTGGTTCTCGGCGACAGGGTACTGCAAGCCTCGCGCTCGCTGTCCCCTGTGTTTGGTATGAATCATGAAGGGGAACTCCACGCCAAATTTTAAATAAAAAAACGGCATGGGTTCCCCTCCAGGAGCATACCAGGCCCTTAGGTCTGGTATGGATTTTAAGGGAAACCCCCTATGCCGAAAAACGGCGTGGGGGTCCCTCCAAAATCCATACCAGACCCTTATCCGAGCACGCAGCAAGGCAGGTCAGGAAAGGGGGGGGCGAGCGTGCCCCCCCTCCTGAGCCGTACCAGGCTGCATGCCCTCAACATGGAGGAGCAGGTGCTTTGGGGCAGGGGGCGCCCTGCGCTCCCCCACCCCAAAGCACCTGCCCCCATGTTGATGGGAACAAGGGCCTCTTCCCGACAACCCTGGCCGTTGGTTGTTGGGGTCTGCGGGCGGGGGGCTTTTCGGAATCCGGGACTGTCCCCGTATGGGACTGTGACGTCATACGGGGGCGGGGTCACCGGAGCTGCCTAATAAATTACTTTAAAAACCTGTGTTGTGTTTTTTATTGACTTTTTTGCCACCAGGTGAATGGGTAGGGGTACGATGTACCCCATACTCATTCACATAGGGTGGGGGGCCAGGATCTGGGGGCCCCCCTTATTAAAGAGGGCTCCCGGATTCCGATAAGCCCCCCGCCCGCAGACTCCCACAACCAACGACCAGGGTTGTCGGGAAGAGGCCCTTGTCCCCATAAACATGGGGGCAGGTGTTTTGGGGTGGGGGAGCGCAGGGCGCCCCCTGCCCCAAAGCACCCACCCCCCCATGTTGAGGGCATGCGGCCAGGTACGGTTCAGGAGGGGGGGCGCGCTCGCTCGCCCCCCTTTCCTGACCTGCCGGGCTGCGTGCTCGGATAAGGGTCTGGTATGGATTTTGGGGGGACCCCCACGCCAATTTGAATCCATTCTAGACCCAAGGGCCTGGTATGGACCTGGGGGGGAACCCCACGCTGTTTTTTTCTAGATTTTTTTTTTAGAGCCGGCAATGTTTAGGTTAAAAAAAAAACGCAAATCGCCGCAAAATCACGGTACTTGCGTTTTGGATGTGGGTCCATTGAATTCTTTTACATCCAAAACACTGTTTTTGGCCTGGAAAAAAAAATCTGCAGTTGCATTTAACCTCGTTTTTCACAAAGCCAAAAAATGCCTTCAGACGCCAAAGATTTCCACGTTTCAGACGCGGTACTGGCGTTTAGCCGCGTTTTTGTTTAGAAGCGTTTTTAAGGATGACCTCTTTTTTTACATTCATAAACTCAAAAAATATGACAAATGAGGAAAAACCATAAAAAATATATATATATAAAAAAAAATTGAATTGCTTCCATTGCATTGTGGACAATCCACAACTTGTGTCAGGTGACGTGGCAAGTGTACAATCCACAACTTGTGGCAGATGACGTGGCAAGTGGACAATCCACAACTTGGGGCAGGTGACGTGGCAAGTGGACAATCCACAACTTGTGGCAAGTGATGTGGCAAGTGACATGCTAAATACAAGTACACTGCTGCTCTCTCAGCTGCTGCTACTCACTCTGGTCTCACAAAATAGCTGAAATGGTTAATAATACTGTTTTTGGAGCTTAGGGCGGCTCCTTACGATGTTTCCTAAATAAACGCATATAGACGCAAATGTGGTAAAACGCGGCATGCAAACGCGACAAAGCGCGCCTTTCTAAACGCCGCTTTCAACCTTAGTTCTGAAGACTTTGCACCAGCGTCCCGTGTACATGGGGCCTAAAAACGCCTATGCTATTTACAGCTCAAAAATGCCATGGTGGCTATGAGGCCATAGGCTAACATGGAGAGCCGTTTTTAAGCTGCAAAAAAATGCTCAAACAAGCGGCTGGAAAAACGTCCGTGTGCATGTAGCCTTATATTAACCACTTGCTTACTGGCCACTTAAACCCCCTTCCTGCCCAGACCAATTTTCAAATTTCAGCGCTGATGCACTTTGAATGACAATTGCGTGCTCATACAACACTGTAACCCAATGAAATTTTTTTATTTTTTTGCACACAAATAGAGCTTTCTTTTGGTGCTATTTGATCACCTCTGCGATTTTTTTTTTCTATACATACAAAAGACCGACTAAAAAAAAAAATTAGGATATTTTAACCACTTCAGCACCGGGCCTATTCTGGCACTTCTCTCCTTCATGTAAAAATCATAATTTTATGGCTATAAAATTACTTCAAAACCCCAAACATTATATATGTTTTTTTAGCAGACACCCTAGGGAACAAAATGGCGGTCATTGCAAATTTTTATCTCGCTGGGTATTTGCGCATTTGGCACTGGTGGGCATTGAGAAGTGGCACTGCTAGGTGGCAATGATAGTTGGCAGTGATGGGCACTGATAGGCAGCACTGCTAGGTGGCACTGATTGGCACCAGTGCTGGGCATTGATAGGTGGCACTGGCAGGGGCTACTGATTGTCACAGATGACCGGGGCCCAGTACCTTCGACTGGGTCCCGCATGGGAGAAGATGCCTAGGGGGCTCACCGAGTGAGAGAACCCGAGTCTCGGGCGAGGAAAACCAGGGAGGTGACCTGGCCTGAAGACCCAGCGCAGCATTGGCTGGTGACAGTGCAGGCCTCTGGGGACCATCCGGGATGGATCATCTCCCTAACAGGGGTCGCCATTAGAAGGTAGTTCATGTTCTATGGTCTTTGCAGAGACCCAGCTACATCAGGTCGGTGGCAGAGGCCTATTCTAAGGTCTGTGGCAGAGACCTCATCGTTCACCAGGTCTGTGGCAGGGACCAACCTCACGGTCGGTGGCAGCGACCGTGCACCAAAAGTTGTTGTGAGTTCCTAGCAGCTTCTCTGATCCGAAAGGATTGTGTCTGAACCCTCTCCCCACCAAGTTCGTGTTTGTATCAACCTGTCTGCTTGCAAAGAGGCATATTTATCTCTGCGGAAATAAATATAGATGTTGTACTGTCACCTGGTGTGGGCTTACTTTTCTGGGGGCAAAGTGTTCTACATTCACCTATCTACTGGTCATTTTTGAAGTGGAATCTCTGGACAGGGACACAGACCCGAAGGTAAAGATCATAGCTCAAACCTCTACACACATAAGAGGGGCGAGCTGGTGGCAGCATCTCACCCCTCCCCCTGGTCCCCCTAGACGAGTAAACCAGCCGAGAAGAGGAAGGGAGAGAGCGGGTGGGACCGCTACACGTGGGTGCTCTGGGTCCGGGATTTGTGTTCCGTGTCAATGGAGCTGAAACTGTCAAAACTTGACTTTTACCCCCCAGAAAAGTTCAGAGGAGGTCGGCCATGTTGGCCGGCGCGCCATGAGGCACACCCTCCCTGCTCAGTTCGTGGGCGTGACGAGGAAAAGGCCTGCGAAGTGTTGCACCAAAGGGGAGGAGTCTGGCCATGTGTGGAGATACACGTGGAGACTTTGGCGCCAGTTCTTCAGTGCGCGAGATGGAGCAGTCAACGGTCAGCATGCTTTCTACCGCATCATGGATCCCCACCGCATCTACTACAAGGGCAACCCCCGATGCTGTCTCCGCTATGGATACAGGGATTCAGCTCAAGCCCCGGGGACGATTTGCCCTGTACACATGCAAGGACGTTGAAGCCCTGGGTATGATTTGTCCCGGCTGTTCGGGACTGGTGGTACAGCTAAAGCCCTTCGGTCGCTGCGAGGCCTGTGGCGAGTTCATTTTTGAAGTGGAGAAAACAATAGAGAGGCCGAGGGCCTTCCACCTCAACTGCCTAACAGGCGCCACCACTCTACAAGGAGAAGTCAGATCTTGCACAGCCATTCCCCCGCGCACTGCAGAGACTTCCGTGGAAGTCGCGAACAAATGGACGGAGGATTTTAAAGCCGAAGATGCTGCTTCGGTCACCACAGATTTCCTACTCCCAGTGCCCAAAAGGAAGGTCGGTTTCACAAAAGCTTCCAGCGGCCGAAATGGAGGACAACCCTTGTGCTTGCCTGGCCCAGATGGATCCAGTGGGAAAATTCCCGGACCTCTATGTTCAAGTATCGGCCGAGGTAAGCCAGGGAACGGGACTTAGTGTTTTGTTGGAGGTGTCTGGGATCCACAGTTATCGGAGCCCGTGGGAGGGGGTGATTCCACATCTACAGGGAATTACCTACCCGCAGTAGAGTATGACACCTCCGTCCTAGAGTCGGTCTCCGATGCAGGAGATGATGGACAAATAGATGAACTATTTGAACGGAAGGGCTGGGACAAAGTACCCCTGGCCTCGTCCCGTGCACCTAGGGACTCACCCATGTCTACAGGGGATAGTACACCCCGGGTGGAGGCCTCGGTGCCTGAGGAGGGATCCAGTCCCCTGCTTGCCCTTCCGCCCCCAGAGTTACCTGCGCCATCTGCTCAGGTGAAGAGAGTGCCGCTGCGGGCACCTACGCCCAGTTTGGAGGTGTTCAAGGCACCTCGGCACCCAGAGTCGATTGTTCTGCCTGGTGAGGGAGACCGCTCCACGATGCCACCCTTGTCCAGGCTACAGAGACTTTTCTGCAAAAAAGTTGCCAGTGAATACGGGTGGGAGTACCCGTATTTGTCCAAAGAGTTGTTGTACGAGGTGGAGGCCTGTCGGCAGAGGTGGTACAATGACTTTGTATGGACACACATAAAGGTGCCCCATGCCCGTCGCTACCTTGCATGTTCACCCACAGCTTCAAAGCAGTTTAAGGACTGCAAGGCAGAGTGGATGTTGGGTCGGCATATCCATGCTGACCGGGTCGTTATCTGCCAGAAAGATGGGGAAGATGTGGAGTATCACATGGAGACCTTTGATCGATATTTAAAACCTCTTGTGCTGCCGCATTCAAGGTTTTACCTGTAGGAGGAAAGACTCCTGTTTGTTTTTTTTTATTGCTGAACATTCCGGTACTGGAACTGTACCCTGTCTAGGGGTGTTTTACTCTCTGGAGGCATGGGGGCAGTTGTGTTTTATGTTGGTCTCCCTCTGCCTCCCACCGCAAAGATGATCAGGACTTTGGGGTGTAGTCAGGGCCACAGTACAGAGAAGAATCTGGATTTCACAAGTGCTTTTTCCGCAGCGCTGTCACCAGGTGGCAGTGTTGTGCATCGTTCATCACATTGGATTGCACACTTCTTGGAAGGAAAGAGGTTTCTTTTCGGAGAGGTCTGTTTCACTCCAACACTCACATATGTGTCAGGAACTGTGTGTTGTTTCCTTCTTTTCTTTTCCCTCTGCAGGAGAACATCGGTCAAGACTGCTGAGAATGGGCGGGTCTTAGTTAGTAATGTGGGAGGCGAAAATGCCATTTGAGTGTAATGTAGTGTGTAAATGCAATGAGTGTTTTCCTCATGTTCACCTTTCCTTTCCCTGTTGGGTTCAGGCACAACTCCCAAGTTTTTTTTTCAAATGATTTTTGATGGTGTTTTTGAGAAGCAAGTCTCTGGATCGGGTCTATGTTGTCTCCCTTTGGAGCATGGCTCGTTCCAGACACTGGGAACCAGTGTCTATCTGCCAGGGGGTGTGTGTAGCGGGGGTTAACATTTAGGGGGAGTATCTGGGTGGTAGCATGGCCCAGATACACTAATTGTTAGGAATGTATGGCCAATTTGATTCGTGGAGGATATAATGGTGTTCAGTTCCCTGCGGCCCCTGGGTGGCGCTGTTGCCTTGGGCTGGGGTTGAACCATCATTGTAGGGCCGTGCCCTTTGTGTCCTCTTGCGGCAGTAGTACGGCAGGGCGGGGAACTCGCCGTGCCTGCTGAGAGAGGGTATAAAGGGGGCGGACATCTTGCGCACAAGTTCCAAGCCCCAGGCACCTTCAGCCTGGGGGCTGCTGTTCTGTCGCCTGCGCCCAGGTGCCCTCTGCCTGTGTGCGAGGGAGTTTGAGTTCCATCCCAGGCACCTTAAGCCTGGTGTGAGGTACTAGCAAAGGCCCGGGGCCCAGTACCTTCGACTGGGTCCAGCATGGGAGAAGATGCCTAGGGGGCCCACAGAGTGAGGGGACCCGAGTCTCGGGTGAGGAGAACCAGGTAGGTGACCTGGCCTGAAGACCCAGCGCAGCATTGGCTGGTGACAGTGCAGGCCTCTGGGGACCGTCCGGGATGGATCATCTCCCTAACAGGGGTCACCATTAGAAGGTAGTTCATGTTGTGTGGTCTTTGCAGAGACCCAGCTACATCAGGACGGTGGCAGAGGCCTATTCTAAGGTCTCTGGCAGAGACCTCATCGTTCACCAGGTCTGTGGCAGGGACCAACCTCACGGTCGGTGGCAGCGACCGTGCGCCAAAAGTTGTTGTGAGTTCCTAGCAGCTTCTCTGATCCAAAAGGATTGTGCCTGAACCCTCTCCCCACCAAGTTTGTGTTTGTATCAACCTGTCTGCTTGCAAAGAGGCATATTTATCTCTGCGGAAATAAATATAGATGTTGTACTGTCACCTGGTGTGGGCTTACTTTTCTGGGGGCAAAGTGTTCTACATTCACCTATCTACTGGTAATTTTTGAAGTGGAATCTCTGGACAGGGACACAGACCCGAAGGTAAAGATCATAGCTCAAACCTCTACACACATAAGAGGGGCGAGCTGGTGGCAGCATCTCACCCCTTCCCCTGGTCCTATAGACGAGTAAACTAGCCGAGAAGAGGAAGGGAGAGAGCGGGTGGGACCGCTACACACACATTTCACTCCAGCATTTTGTGGGGTATACCCCAAATTATTAGGTATTTTGGACTTTGGGGTTTATTTACTAAAGGCAAATCTACTTTGCACTACAAGTGCACTTGCTGGATATCCGAGGGGGACATGCAAGCAAACAAAAAAAACACCATCTTTGCTTTTACATGATTGGATGTTACAATCACAAGTGCTTCCCCTCAGATTTTCAGCAGCTACACTTTTACTGCAGAGTGAATTTGTCTTTACTAAACCCCAAACTACCCAATGATTTGGGGTGTACACAACAAAGTGCTAGAGTGCAATTTGCTTAATGGGGACACTAGTTAGATTGATCTGTGTGTCCCCAAGAAAAGACATCGGTAGGTGTGACAGGGGGGTCACTTTGGACACAGGGTGAGCCAGGAAACCATGGACATTAAGAATATGGCTTGGATTGCTTGAAATTGAAATAGTAATATTAGTCCACAATATGTACTGGTTGTTTTTTTCTGAACTCAACAGGTTAATTGAGAGATGTGTTACCTGCCAGTTGTGATGTAAATGAATCTAGAAAGGGCGTCTGAAGACCCTTTTAGTGTGAATAGGGATAATTAACTCTATACTTGTGTATATTGTACTCAGACAGACAGGCTACAATTCTTTCATTGTGAGATGTGTATTGAAGGTCGTCATGTTTCTATTGTGTAAAGTCTTTTGAACTGAAAGGGGATTAGAACCTGTTGTCTCCTAACAGACGTCAAAATAATGTGTATTGGGTCTTGTTATGTTGTGGGTGGAGCTGGACCATTGTTCATTCAGGTTAATGCAGTATTGGATGTGTATAAAAGTTACAATGTTTTTTTAATAAAGTCAGTCTATCCTGGAAAGATACAGAGTGCGTCTCGTTCTTTCAGAAGGATTAATTCCTATGGGAAGGGGTCGTCTGGCTGTGGAGGATCGGCAGTGAATTTGTGTCCAGGAGAGGGAAGATATCTAAACGGCGTTACCCCCTTTCAAATTTGGGGTGTCATTACATTGGTTGGCAGCAGTGGGATTTTCCTTCCAGTTCCTGGGACACTCCAAACCACCACAGTGAATGACCAGCTATGCAGCCTGCAGGAAAGCCATGCTGAAAGACCTACTTGAGAGCCGTGAAGGGACCAGTGGGACAAAGAACAAGGCCACCTTGATCAGGGAGCTAGCCGAGATGGACCAGAGGGATGGTGATGCAGGACCCCGGTCAGTTGAAGACTTGTTTCAGCAACGAGTTCGACAGCGCTTGGCATTATATGGTGCTAACCCATCAGAGACCGCCATACAGGAAGCCATTAGAGGCATCCAGCTGCAGGATGCGCAAGAAAAGAGAGAACAAGAGCGACAAGAGAGAGAACGAGAGCGACAAGAGAGAGAACTAGCGCGACAAAAGAGAGAACGAGAGCGTCAAGAGAGAGAACGAGAGCGACAAGAGAAAGAACTAGAGCGACAAGAGAGAGAACTAGAGCAGCAACATGAGCAGAGAACGGTGGAGATACGGCAATCGGAGATCGCCTACAGACAGCTGCTAGAATCTGCTCAGCAGCAGGGTGTGGCTACCTTTGCCTGGGACTATCAGGAAATACCAGTTGACAACTATGAAATCCTGGCTGAAGAATCGGAAGTGGAAAATCTGAAGATTGCTATCCCTAAAGCCGAAGTGAATGATATGGAGTTCCAGGGAGCTAGCCTGGCTGAAGAATCAGCAGTGGAAAATCTGGAGATTGCCATCCCCAAAGCTGAAGTGCTGACTGACCTTGATGATCCTGTTACTGCTTGGGATGATCTTGGATGGAGGAATGTACCTGTCCAGCAGCATGCTGAAGAATCGGCAGTGGAAAATCGGAAGATTGCCATCCCTAAAGCCGAAGTGGATGATATGGAGTTCCAGGGAGCTAGCCTGGCTGAAGAATCGGCAGTGAAAAATCTGGAGATTGCCATCCCTAAAGCCGAAGTGGATGATATGGAGTTCCAGGGAGCTAGGGCAGTTGGCTCATCTCCCCAGCCACAGATTACAGAAGGTATGGACTTAAGGGACTGTTCAGAGGATGTTATGGATTATGCATCGCCTGCTCAAGTACTGGCAGCAGGACAGAGTACTGCAGACCCCTGCTCTACACCCGTGGCAGTTTTGGAGGCCCGAGGTGAGAAGGTGATGGTTCCTCTTTCCCAGTGGATTTCAGAGATGCAGGGGGGAGAAGCAGCCCTTTTCCCTCCCCAACAGTTAGCCGGGGCAGTTGGCCCCTCTCTCCAGCAACAAGCTGAGGTGGTAAAGCTTTTACCCCCAGCTGAATCACTGGCAGCAGGGCAGGATGCTACTGGCCTCTGCACACAACTGCAACTTGAGCTGAGATCGGTGGATGGGACTACGGTCTCCACTCACAGCAACCCAGCGGAAGAGCTGGCAACAGAGCAGAGTGCCGCGGGCCTCTGCTATCAACTAACAGAAGAGGGAGTGCCTGTGGTACTGGATGGGACTTCGGTCTTCACTGACACAACCCCAGAAAATGGTGTGACACTGAGACAGGAGGATGTCAGCCTTGCTTTGCAAGCACTGCGGGATTTTCACCTACCACAAGTGGATGGGACTTCAGTCTCCACTTGTATACCCCAGGGATGCTGGGCAGTCGGCCCAGATCCCCAACAGCATGATGGACTGAGCCCAGTCACCCTGTCTTCTCCCCAGCGACGGGTATGTTCTCTGAGAGAGGCAGAGGTTGGCTGGGTAAGTAATGCTCTGTTTGGAGCAATTTATTTGGGGTACTGTGTGGATACCGGTGTTAGAAGAATGGACCTATGGACTAACTTCGGAGTCAACCCGTCTGGGGTCACCTCCTGTGTTAGTCTCCTGCCGAAAGGGGAGATGTGTGACGGGGGGTCACTTTGGACACAGGGTGAGCCAGGAAACCATGGACATTAAGAATATGGCTTGGATTGCTTGAAATTGAAATAGTAATATTAGTCCACAATATGTACTGATTGTTTTATTCTGAACTCAACAGGTTAATTGAGAGATGTGTTACCTGCCAGTTGTGATGTAAATGAATCTAGAAGGGTGTCTGAAGACCCTTTTAGTGTAAATAGGGATAATTAACTCTATACTTGTGTGTATTGTACTCAGACAGACAGGCTACAAATCCTTTCATTGTGAGATGTGTATTGAAGGTCATCATGTTTCTATTGTGTAAAGTCTTTTGAACTGAAAGGGGATTAGAACCTGTTGTCTCCTAACAGACGTCAAAATAATGTGTATTGGGTCTTGTTATGTTGTGGGTGGAGCTGGACCATTGTTCATTCAGGTTAATGCAGTATTGGATGTGTATAAAAGTTACAATGTTTTTTTTAATAAAGTCAGTCTATCCTGGAAAGATACAGAGTGTGTCTCGTTCTTTCAGAAGGATTAATTCCTATGGGAAGGGGTCGTCTGGCTGTGGAGGATCGGCAGTGAATTTGTGTCCAGGAGAGGGAAGATATCTAAACGGCGTTACCCCCTTTCATATTTGGGGTGTCGTTACAGTAGGGTTTTCCCTTCACTTCCTGTTTAGCTGTGTGACAGGAGGTGAAGCCAATTTTACTAAAAGGGACACAAAGCCCAACCTAGAAAAAAAAACAAAACAAGCAAGGGTTCTAACACTTACTTGGTTTCCCTCAATGCCCACAATTAGAATCATATTGCCTTGAGCTAGTTTTAAGTGCAGTGCTCTAAATCAGTGCTTCTCAAGTACCCCCAACAGGCCATGTTTGCAGGTTTTCTTTCATCTTGCACATGTGCTTTAAATCACAGTCAATGGTTTTGTATTTTGGACAGCAATTCTCGATAAGATAAATTCACAAAACATGTCCTGTTGGGGGTACTTGATGACTGAGGCTGAGAACCACTGCAGTAAAAAGGAAAATTGAATACTTACCACTCTGTATTTTTCATTTCCTGGTGACTATCCATGGCAGCACACAATACATGCATATGCTAGCATATGCTAGCATGAAGGCACCAGGTTAGACAAATCACACCTGTTTTGTTTTGACATGCCAACCAGCTGTCACATTTGTTGCATAGAAAACAAAAAAGAAACATCAAAACTTTGCATCAAATTTTTTTGGTCAACAAAACAAAGGGAAGCCAAAATAAAAAACATGGTTAATTTGAAACATTAGTCACAACATCTTGAGAAAGATTTAGCAAAATAATGCAGCACAGAAAATTAAATCAATGTGAACAAACAACACACATTAACAACATCAAAATAATTTCAGGGGAACATTTCCCACACACAAAAAAATACAATCAACAAAAGTAAAACAAACATCTGTTTTGCAAAGACATAACAAATAAAATACATGCGTTACAAACTCGATAAGGACACCAAAATGTACTTTTTGCCGGACACACACACGCGCGCGCACACACACACACACTTGCCTCTTTTCAGGGCAAGGGAGAGAATGCTATCTGCAAGCTTTATATAACATAGGTTTGTGAGCTAATGAGGCAATTGAAAACACATGCACAGTCCATGAAACACCCAAAATGCAAGATCACCCAATGTAGAGATTGAACTTCAAAGTGGGTACACCTGTTAAGGATGTCCTTCAATTACTAACCTATAAAAACACTCTCTGAGCATGCCCAGAAACATCCAGGTGCTGTTCACACACAAAAAGCACCAAAAAATAAAAAATAAGTCCCTGGGCATGCTCAGACCAACACAAATGCAGCTAGCAGAAAATAACTCCCCCCCCCCCTGTCCAAAATTAAGCATATCTTCCAGCATGCTACCAAATTAGAGATGGGACGACAAACACCCCCCCCCCCCTACCAACAAATACCATTGCAGTCTATGGGAACTGACTTGTTAATTTTGCTAATCTCCACTTGGCTGGCTTATTTTCTAGTTATTGGCCTTAAAATGGGGGCCCAGGTCCCACCCTAAGGGACATATATCAATGTCACCAATTTGGACAACACCAAAAACAAAACAAGGAGAAGTGCCTTTAAATATGCCAAATTGCTTAAGGGCCATTTCACACCACATGCAGTGCATTGCGTTTTTTATGCATCAAAAATGCATGGAAAGTTGGTTATATGGTTCTAAATGGCAGTGTTTGTTCCAGTGCGTTCCAGTTCCACAAAAAAAGTAGAACATGCTGCATTTTACCTGCACTGGACTGTACTGGAACGCAGCAAAACACATCAAAAATGCACTGGAACGCACCGGAACACATCTAAATGCACAAAAAACGCACTGGAACACACTTGTCCTTATCTATGGTTAATAAAAAAGAGGGGTGAAAAAAAAGCACTGGACTGCATCAAAAACGTACCAAAAATGCACTGGAACGCATCAAAAACGCGCATGCAAAAAAGCACCTGGAACGCATCACACCATAGAAACGCAGTCTGGATGCGTTCCAGGTGCTTTTCTGCATGCGCGTATTTGACACGTTCCAATGCATTTTTGATGCGTTTTTGATGCAGTCCAGTGTTTTTTTCCCCCTCTTTTCACTTAGAACAAGTGTGTTGCAGTGCGTCTTTGGTGCATTTAGGTGCGTTCCGGTGCATTCCAGTGCATTTTTGGTACGTTCCATAGCGTTTTTGATGTGTTTTACTGTGGTCCAGTACAGTTCTGTACATAAAAAATGCGGCATTACCAATTTTTTTTTTCCTTTCTGAAACGCACTGGAACGGACTGCAGTGGTGTGAACTATGCCATTGGCATTAATGTGATCAACTTTCTTTGCGTTTTTTATGCATCAAAAAAACGCACTGCACTGCATCCGGTGTGAACTGCCCCTAAATATCATACCTGGGGGGTGTCTATAGTATGCCTGTACAGTAGCGCATGTTTTACATGTTTATAACAGTTCGAGAGCAAAATGACATTTCTAAAGTAAAATAATAGTCATTTAAAAGTACTCGCGGCTGTAATGAATTGCTGGTTCCCGTCAATACAGATAAAAGTCATTGAAAGTCTTTGAAAAAAAAATTATGCGTGGGGGTTCCCCCAAATTCCATTACCAGGCCCTTCAGGTCTGGTATGGATATTAAGGGGAACTCTGTGTCAAATTTAAAAAAAAAATGGCGTGGGGGTTCCCCACAAAATCCATACCAGGCCCTTCAGGGGGGCGGGATCTGGGGGTCCCCTTTGTTAAAGGGGTCTTCCAGATTCCGATAAGCCCCCCGCCCGCAGACCCCCACAACCACCGGAAAGGGTTGTGGGGATGTGGCCTGGTACGGTTCAGGAGGGGGGGCACTCTCTCGTCCCCCCCTCTTTTCCTGCAGCCTGCTAGGTTGCGTGCTCTGATAAAGGGTCTGGTGTGGATTTTTAGGGGGACTCCACACCATTTTTTTTTAAGTTTGGCACGGGGGCTCCCCTTAAAATCCATACCAAACCTGAAGGGCCTGGTACGGATTTTGAGGGGGACCCGCACGTCATTTTTTTTTAATTGGCGCGGAGTTCCCCTTAATATATATCCATACCAGACCTGAAGGGCCTGGTAATAGAATTTGGGGAACCCACACGCATTTTTTTTTTTCAAAGACTTTCAATGACTTTTCTCTATATTGACGGGAGCCGACAATTCATTACAGCCGTGGGTGCTTTTAAATGCTTTTTTTTCCTTTAGAAATGTAATTTTGCTGGCGCACTGTTATATAACGGCAAGTTCAGAGCTGTGCCTGTTCAACTTATGCAAATTGATTTACGTGACTTGACATTTACGAAGATTTTGCCGGCGCAGTGTCCCGGCGCGTTTGAACAAGTGAAATTCCCGCGCAGAGCTAAAAAAAAAACCTTGCAGTTCTAAACGTACTTGCCAGCGCAGCGGGCTGGTTCAGAAAAAGTTACTTTCTCACTCTATTTTGGGCATATTTTTTACTTGGGCAGGTGTCACTAAACTTCCCCACATCACCCCACGTCACCCCCATTATATTGGTACTTCCAGCTTCTTTATATTTTTATTTGAAGATGCCGTACGCCAGGTCCATAGTGGCGCAGTGAGCGCCTCCTCCCGTGCGCCGAGAACACTATAGTAAATGGGGAATAGCGCTGCGCTACCAACGCAAATGTTTTGTAAATACCAAATTTGCCGTTGCGCACGCAGAAGCGCCGATACTCATGGCGCAAACGTTTCGTAAATCAGCCCCTATGTCTCAAATCTTGTACGTGGTCTACAGTATTTCTTCATTGGGCCTAGGGATACCAGGAAGTGTCGCATTTGTCGTGCCTGCCAGGCCGACATTTCAAATTGGCCTCCCTGTTGGGTCATATATTCTATAGATGGCCAGTTATCTAAATTCGTAAAATGTGATACTTAATATAAGCTTCTATTTCTAAGTCCCTGAAAGCCTCTTACCTCCAGTCCTGGTGGAAACGCTGGATTTCCCAGGACTGGTGTCGAAGGTAAATGTTCTGTAGATATTCTAGGGTTCCGACTTATCTTATATCCCACTTGTAGTGTAGGGCCTATTATAGGGTGCGTTTTCAATGAAGAGGATAGAGATGTATAACACCAAATGGCTCTGCTTAGTGGGATATTACTTATTTGTTGTTCAATTCTGGTCCATAATTTATACTCTGTATGCCTACACCAGTCAATAATCTTACCTAACTGAGCTGCCTGATAATACTTATGTGTAGCGGAGCCTCACTCTCCCTCTCTGCTTCTCCTGGTTATTGGCTGGTGTGGTCTAGGGGTACCTGGGAGAGGAGAGTGCAGGAACACTACGCCAAGCTCTCCCTTCGTATGTGTATGAGGGTTGAGCAAAGTCACTTAAATTACCTCCGGGTCTGCTCACTGCATAAGAAGCTTCCGCTTTTTCCCCTGGAGATGTGTCTGCCAGTAACACAGCCCCACACCAATTAAAAGTCCAACACTCTTTTTTTTCCTTATTGCAGGGTGAACATAACAGTTGAACTTTCAGTAACAGACAGACAGGGGTGTGGTTACGAGTAGGCCCAGGCACAAATAAACTCTCCTATTCCTTTGCAAGCGAATAGGCCTGGTGCACGGTCTCTGCCACGACGGTGAGATTGGTCGCTGCCACCGACCGGGTGAACCGCTGAGGCCCCTGCCACAGGCCTAATAGCAGGTCTCTGCCACTGACCTGAGTTGACTAGTTGGACCGCTGCCACCGGTCATTGAACATGAACCACCTTCCTCCATGAACTTGGTCCCTGTTCGAGAAAGACATCCCTCCGGGCGGTCTCCAGAGGTTCATCCGTCACTGGCAATATGCTGCACCAGGTCTTCGGATGAATCCCTCCTCCGGTCCCTTACGCCACTGGATTCGGGTGCCCAACACCTGGGGCACCCTAGGACAGTCCCTCCCCAGCAGGACCCAGCGGAAGGTACTGGGCCCCAGGCCTCCGGCCGAGTACCTCACCCCAGACTGAAGGTGCCTGGGATGGAACACAAACTCCAAGTGTACAGGCTTAGGCCACCTGGACACCGACCACGAACAGCAGCCCTGAGGCTGAAGGTGCCTGGGACTACAACCTCGTGGCGAAGATGTCCGCCCACTTTATACCCTCTCCCAGCAAGCACAGCGGGTTCCCCGCCCCACCGTACAACTGCTGCGAGAGGCCACAAAAGGTACGGCACTGCAGTGACGGTTCAACCCCACCCTGAAGTGACAGCACCACCTGCTGGGCCGCAGGGAACTGGTCATCACTGATGTCTTCACCAGATTTAAACACTCTGAAAAGTACATACCCGCTACATATGCATATCTGGGGCTGCAATTCCACCCCGCTCCTTCGGTATTGTCAATAAGCTTCTATTGATCCTAGGTCGTCTGCAAGCATGGGCGTCCGCTCCATAGGGCAAGGGGGGTCGTTTGCCCCCCCTGGAATCGAGAAGGTGTTGACCAAATTGGTAGTGTTCTACACCCTCCGCCGCCCTTACACCCACTTCCAGCCCCGGACAGATCTGCACCGCAGCACATGTACTCCCTCCTCCTTGGCCCAGAACCCACCACCACCTCCCTGTCACCGCTGTAAGGCAGCCGCGTCTCCTGGTTTGGCAGCGCTGGCTGGGCGGGGCCTCGCGCTGCAACCCGATTGGCCCTGGCTCTTCTCATTCTCCCGGGCACGGGCCGGCTCCGCCCCTAGCCCTTGGACTGTGCAGCGCGCCCGGGGAGAGATGAAGAAAAAGAGCCGGGGGGAGATGGCGGAGCGGAGGGTGTCTCGAGTCGGTGGTGGTAGTACCTCGGGGGCCTGGCCTCCTGCGGGGCAGCCTGCTGCACACACCCGCTGGACCTGCTGAAGGTGAGAAGGAAGGAGAGTCAGGCTGTGTGTGCGGTATGGAGGGAGGAGGAGATGTCCTACAACACGTGTGTGTGTGTGTGACTGCAGAGACATGACGTCATAGGACACGTCATACATATGGTCAGTGTGGTCAGTGTGCAGTGTAGTGGTCAGTAGTCAGTGTGTAGTGTAGTGGTCAGAGTGTAGTGTGTGTAGTGTCCAGAGGTGCAGTGTGCTGCTGTGTAATGTAAAGGGGTGCAGGGTGCTGTGAAATGTAAAGGGGTGCAGGGTGCTGTGTAATGTAAAGGGGTCCAGTGATGCAGGGTGCTGTGTAATGTAAAGGGGTTCAGAGATGTGGGGTGCTGTGTAATGTAAAGGGGTCCAGAGGTGCAGTTGTGGAGAGGGGGTACACAGTAGTGACAAAGAGATATTTAAAGATGCAGGGGGCTCAGTGGGCTGTTTTTAAATTTTAACGTGGGAGGGGGTTGCTTTTAACCCCCGCTAGCGGTTGAAGAAAGGGTAAAATGCGACTGTGTATCGCCGCTACCAAAGCTCCCCCCCCCCTGAAAAAATTTCAGCGGACGCCCATGTCTGCAAGCCCAAATAAATTTCAAGAACTCTGTCCCTATCTGGTTAAAATAGGTCCTGGGGATATATATAGGTAATGCCTGAAAAAGATACAGAAACCTAGGGACTATATTCATTTTTAAGATTTTACACCTCCCGAACCAGGAGTGCATGCCCTTATTCCATTTTTTTAGAAGTGTTTTAACAGTCATGAGTAATGGTCGGAAGTTCAGGTCATAGATCTTTGTTAAATTTGAGGGGATCTGTGTCCCTAAGTAGTTTAATGCCGTTGTCGTCCATCTAAATTTAAAGTTTTGTTGAAGATTTCTACCTAAAGCCCCGTACACACGGTCTGACTTTTTGCCAACAAACTTCATTTTGAGCAAGCTTGCCAAAAAATCTGACCGTGTGTACGCTCCATCGGACAAACTTTTTTAGTTTTCATCGGACAAAAGTTCGGTCTGCAAACGGACAAACTTTTGGCCAACAAAAGTCCGATGGAGCAAAGTCCGACCGTGTGTACAGAAAACCATCGGACTTTTGTCCGATGGACAAAACAAATAATGTTAAAATCAACCAACAATAGCAGAAGTTGACCAAAGGGTGGCGGTAAAGAGCAGAAAAACCACGTGATGTTGGAAAAAGTTTTGGGAAAGTTTTCAGAAAAGTCCTGTGGTGTGTATGCTATGGGTGTGCCCGGCCAACTCGGACAAAAATCCACGGAAAAGTCAGATGGAAGTCCGACCGTGTGTACGGGGCTTAAGTGTCCCTGCATCGCCACTCCCATCGTCTCTGACTTACTATAGTTTATCCTGAAGCCAGACAGAGCTCCATACTGTTCTATTTCCTTCAGAAGATTAGCCAATGATATTTGTGGAGAGGCTAAAGAAAACAACAAGTCATCAGCGTAAGCTGACACCTTGTATTCCTCTTCTCCTATTCTTATTTCCACAATGTCCGGGTTCTGTCTGGTCCTATTCAACAAGGGTTCTAGTGTCAGAGCGAATAGGAGTGGCGATAAGGGACACCCCTGGCGAGTCCCATTTGATATTGGGAATATTTTAGAGTATAATCCATTGCCTTAACCGTAGCTTGTGGTTTTGAATACAGCTCAGTTATCCATTGTAGCATCCGATTTCCAAGCCCCATGTGTCTCAGTACTCCTAACATAAATCTCCAATTCACCCTATCAAAAGCTTTTTCCGCTTATGATAGGGATTATGTTTATGAACACACTAGGGTTTTTTGATTGGTTTGCTTGTTAAATTAAATTTAGTACTTTAATAGTACTATCTCTTGCTTCACGTTTGGGGGTGAATCCCACTTGATCTAAGTGTACCAACTGAGGCACATGGGGTTGTAATCGAATGGCTAAGGTCTTTGTAAATATCTTTAAATCTGTGTTCAATAAAGATATTGGTTGGTAACTACTACAGCACGTCGGGTCTTTACCTTCCTTTGTCAGAATCGTAATGTGTGCTCTAATGTGTCTGGTGTAAAGGTAGTTTTTTGTCCAATCGCATTAAATAATTTGGTCATGTATGGGCTTAACCCCTTCCATACCGGGCCATTGTAAAATGACGCCGGCAGGAACCCTCTCTCCCTCCGGGTGGACGTTATATGATGTCCTGGGTTTGAGGGGGGATATCTGAACGATGCCTGCAGCTAGAGGCATCATTCAGATATCATTGTTTACAGCCGGCGATCCTGCGCACCATAAGAACGATCATAGCGGCGGTTCTGCCGCTTGATCGTTCTTATATGCGGCGGGAGGGGACAACCCCCCCTCCTGCCGCCATCCGGTGCTTCTCCGGGCTCTCCCGTGCCATCGGGGACCCGGAGAGGATCGTCCGGCGCCGGTGGTGGGTCACGTGACGAGCATAGAAATGACTGGTGACCAGATGGTCACCAGTCATCTCTATGACCGTCGGAGGCCCGGGTGCGATGTGATGACGTCACGCCCGGGTCCTCAAATGTAAACAAAGCCGCCATTGCGGCTGTAAGTATGAGATCAGTAACATTTTTGTCACGATCTCATGCTTTCCAGCCTGGAGGAAAGATGTGGGGTCTTATTGACCCCGCATCTCTCCATAAAGAGGACCTGTCACACACATTCCTATTACAAGGGATGTTTACATTCCTTGTAATAGGAATAAAAGTGATCAAAAAAAAAAAAAGTGTAAAAAAAAAAGTAAAAATAAAAAAAAATAAGTAAAATATATATTTTTTTTTTAACACGCCAGTCCCCAATAGCTCGCGCTTAGAAGCGAATGCACACGTAAGTCCCGCCCGCATATGTAAACGCCGTTCAAATCACATATGTGAGGTATCGCTGCGTGTGTTAGAGCGCGTGCAACAATTCTAGCACTAGACCTCCTCTGTAACTCTAACTTGGTAACCTGTAAAAATTTTCAAAGCGTCGCCTATGGAGATTTTTATGTACCGAAGTTTGGCACTATTCCATGAGTGTGCGCAATTTTAAAGCGTGACATGTTAGGTATGGTTTTACTCGGCGTAACATAAGCTTTCATATTTTACAAAAACATTGGGTTAACTTTACTGTTTTGTTATTTTTTAATTCATGAAACCATTTTTTCCCCCAAAAAAAGGCGTTTGAAAAATTATTGCGCAAATACCGTGCAAGATAAAAAGTTGCAACGACCGTCATTTTATTCCCTAGGGTGTCTGCTAAAAAAACACATATAATGTTTGGGGGTTCTGAGTAATTTTCTAGCAAAAGAATGATGATTTGTACATGTAGGAGAGAAGTGCCAGAATAGGCCCGGTATGAAAGTGGTATAAAAAGCCCTGTATGAAAAGGGTTAATAAAGGATAGAAACTTTTAAAGTATTGTATAGAGAAACCATCTGGTCCAGGTGCCTTTCTGTGTTTTATCGTTTGTATTGCTGTAAATATTTCCTCGGATGTAATGGGTGCTTCTAATTTTCTTCGAGCCGGAGATGGTAATCGAGCTAGTTGTGAGGAGAGGAGATATTCATCTAGAGACGAGTGAGGAAAAGAGGGAAGTGCTAAATTGTACAGTGAGGAGTAATACTCCCCAAATTCCTGTGCAATATCTTTCGGGATCGAGAGTTTTTGATCTCTTTTTCCCTTAATATAAGGTATATATGATCGTGTTTGTTGTTCTTTCAATTTTTTTGCTAATAATTTTCCGCACTTGTCTCCGGATTCATATGTCGCCCTTCTCCCTCTTTGTAATACCGCCTTTGCTTTATATCGTAGGATATCTGATATCTGTCGTCTTAAATGTGCTAATTTATTTCCTACTCCCCTTTCTGATGTCTCTTTATGTAATTTCTCTAATTCTTGGATCTTTCCCAATAACTAATTTATTTCCTTTTCTCTGGCCTTCTTTACTCGGGAGCCATGTTTAATTAAGATTCCCCTTATAACTGTTTTATGTGCTTCCCATACAATTCCAGGGTCACTTTCTGTCATTTATTTGGAAATACCATGTAATTTCTTTACTCAGATCTGCTAGTATTTCTGGTGATTGTAATAAACTCTCATTCAATCTCCAGCTCCATTCCATAGGATGAACTGCCCCCGATAGTGAGAGTTCTATTATAACTGGAGCGTGAACTGACCAGGTTATACTACCTATTGATATATCCTGCACACTAGAGATTAATTGCTGCCGTATCAAAAAAAGATCAATCCTTGAGTATAATTGATGTGGATTAGAAAAATATGTATAATCCCTCTCCTCTGTGTGCAGGATACGCCAAATATCTATCAGTTGATTTTCACGAAGTTTCTGAAGAATACGCTTCCTTGTCCCAATAGGCACTGAAGAGGAACCTCTAGAGGTATCAATTCTTGGATCTAAAGGTATATTGAGATTCCCCCTAGAATTAATTTCCCTTCTTTAAATTTTGTCATTTTTGATAGCATTTTTCAGAGGAAATTATCTTGATTAACGTTTGGAGTATAGATAGTAGCTAAAGTCACTTTTGTATTCCCTATAAATCCTTTCAAGAATAAGTATCTCCCTCCTGGGTCTGCGTATTTATCCAACAAAGACCATGCTATTCTATTGGATATTAAGATAGCCACCCCCTTCGTTTTGGCCTCTTTGTTAGACGCCAGGTATACATTGGGGAAGTATCTATTTTGAAGATATGGGAATTTTCCTTCCTTAAAATGAGTTTCCTGTATTATTCCAATATCTGTTTTAGTCTGTTTCAAGTCATGGTGTAGAATCCTAAGTTTTTCGGGAATATTCAGACCCCTCGTATTTATGGAGGTCACCTTCAGTACCCCCATCTTCTCTGATCCAGCAGGTAACTGGGGGGCGAGAAAAAAAAAACACCCGGGGTTATAACACCGGTACCTACTTGGGCCTAGCTATTTGCCCGTAGGTACCGAATATGGGGGGTGTTTAGCCGCGGCCGGAATAGCGGAGCAGTGGACCATATCCCCATGGCCGTCCCACTCCTTAAGATAAACCACCAAACAAAAAATAAAACCAAAAAAGAGTACTGTATTTATTGGCGTATAACACTCACTTTTTTACCCTGAAAAAAGAGGGTAAACTGTACCTGCGTGTTATACGCAGGGGGCCGTGGAAAGTTTTTTTCCTGAAACTTCTCCCTTAAAGTTAGGGTGTGTTTTATACGCCTGTGCGTGTTATACGCCGATAAATACGGTAAATAATTCCGCCCCTATCTCCTTCTCCTTACCTCCCCCCCTTCCGATAACATACACAGAGGTTATTTTATTCCATAACTCACTGTGTATTTAAGCTAATCTTGTTTTCTAACTTTTGCTTTACCATTTACTTCCTGGAGGGGGCATTTACTAAAATAAATTACAGTATATTATCCCCTTACCCGTGAAAGTCCACAATTACAACAAATGTGTATCTAATTATTAATATATAAGATACATTTTTCCATCACAACCTTACTTCAAATCAATAATTTCAGGCTTCAGATTTCAGTTTCAGGTTAATACATTCTATATCCATCACACACATCTACTCCCTATTAAAGATATTAATTGCAATTGCAGTTACCTATACCTCTCCCCCCCCTCCCCCTCCCCTCAGATAGCATATTACGATCATATTACCATATCACATAACACAAACATATTATCACTCCTAGTCTCTCCTCTCCCTAACCCCCACTACCACAAACCCCTCCACCTCCCTCCCTCCCACCCACCCACCCCCCACTCCCATCCTCCCTACTATCTATGTATCTTTTGCCACACTGGTGTGCTAATACTCATATGTGCCCCTATTACCGTGTATCCTGATGTGATATTATTCTCAATTTGTTAAATATATATATATCCAACGAATAAAATATAAAGTGTATATGTTGTGTGTATGTGCTTCTAAACTCTTCTATTATTGCTCGTGTCCCTCCCTCATCCCACCTCCCTCTCCCACCCATCCCACCTACCCGTCCCCTAATCCCCCCTCCTACCCCCCCTTCCTCTTGTTATCAACCTCTTCTAATTCTTTTATGTGGTTCCTGTGTAGAGTTGAGCGGACACCTGGATGTTCGGGTTCGACGGGTTCGGCCGAACTTCAGAAAAAAGTTCGAGTTCGGGACCAAACTTGACCCGAACTTGACCCCGAACCGGAACCCCATTGAAGTCAATGGGGACCCGAACTTCTGAGGACTATTAGCGCTTGTTTCCCGTGCTTAGAACTGTCCCTGCACAAAGTGTCATTACTGAAGGAAAAAAAGTAATTTAAAACTCACTTGCGGCTATAACGGGTCTGGTATGGATATTAAGTGGAACCCTGCCGCAAATTGAAAAAAAAAATGCGTGCGGTTCCCCCAAATATCCATACCAGGCCCTTCAGGTCCTCACGTTCCGCATCAGGTCCTCAGCCTTACACCTACGTCATTGGCTGAGCGGACCTGATGGGGAACTTTAGAAGGGGCGGGTCTATTCAATTATTACACTGCGGAGGAAGTTCCCCATCAGGTCCGCTCAGGCTCAGCCAATGACATTTCATGTGGACAGCGCCGGACATCGGATCGCCGTGGGACACTGGATTTTATCGCTGGAATGTTTTTATTTTTTTTTTATTTTTAATAAAGGACTTTCCCAACGGTGTCTGTGTATTTTTTTTTACAACTTTTTACACTTTCTTTGTGAAATGGTAGGGGTAAAATGTACCCCATTACCAATTCACATAGGGGGGGGGCGGTATCTGGGGGTCCCCTTTGTTAAAGGGGTCTTCCAGATTCCGATAAGCCCCCCGCCCGCAGACCCCCACAACCACCGGGCAAGGGTTTTGGGGATGAGGCCCTTGTCCCCATCAACATGGGAGACATCCTCCCCATGTTGAGGGCATGTGGCCTGGTACGGTTCAGGAGGGGGGGCGCTCTCTCGTCCCCCCCTCTTTTCCTGTGGCCTGCCAGGTTGCGTGCTCGGATAAAGGGTCTAGTCCGGATTTTTGGGGGTACTCCACGCCATTTTTTTTTATTTGGGGTGGAGCTCCCCTTAAAATCTATACCAGACCTGAAGGGCCTGGTAATTGAATTTGGGGGAACCCCCACGCTTTTTTTTTTTTTTATCAATGACTTTTCTATGTATTGCCGGGAGCTGACAATTCGTTATAGCCGCGAGTGAGTTTTAAATTCCTTTTTTCCTTCAGAAATGACACTTTGTGCAGGGACAGTTCTAAGCACGGGAAACAAGCGCGACTTTACATGCATATTGCTGAACACCGGACCCGAACCCGAACATACAGTCAATTGTTCAGGTTCGGGTCCGGGACCTAAAAACCCAAAAGTTCGGTACAGACCCCAACTTTACAGTTTGGGTCCGCTCAACCCTATTCCTGTGTTTATGTGGTTCATGTGATTTGTAAATTTCCAAAATTACCATATATCCCTCTGTTATGGGCCCGTTATAGACCCTTTCCTTCCTTTATCAACTGCTCGTAATCACCCTTTAATCACCCTTTAACCCGTGTACAAATCCTCTGAGTCAACCTAAATCTCCCTATATCCCTATATCCAGTGTGGCTTGACACATAAAGACAACTACTAATAGGCTTCCATCTCATATATTCTACCATTTCCTGCATTTATCTCATCCTGCACTTCTTACACATTCTCCGTCCATTAGCATATTAACCACTACATCCTATAAAACGCAGAAAAGTGGAGCCCGGGCGAGTCCTGGAGTGGCTAGGGAAAATAAAGAGCGGGCAGAAGAAGGGAGGTGAAGGGAAAAGGGGGGAGGGGAGGGAAAAGAAAGAAAGAAAAAAAAAAGGACAAGAGAGCATCAAAAGCATTTTATAACCATCTTGCACACGAGCTCGATCAAAAAAATTAAAAATAAAATCAACATTTGAGTCTTAAGCTCTGTGGCAAGTCCTGATTCTATTAAACTCTTCCACCCCATCTCCCCCAACTCCGGGGGGAGAGATATATGTAGCGACCTCACCCCATCTCTTTTGTCTAGGGGTATCACACACGACAGAGTGAGATGCGCTACGGCCCATGTCCTCCCCATAGCTGTGGGTGAGGTGAAGGCCAGTACCTGATATTTCCTCGGGCCTATGTGCTTCTGTAAAGGATTAAGTCCTGCTGTGCCAACACTTCCCTTTGCTCCCATTAACCAGAGTTCCACACACCGATCACAGTCCAACTCTTGTTTTATTGCATCTCTCACAATAAACAGTGCTTCAGTAACCAACTGGTTGCGACTTGATAACATTTTGATACAGGGGATGAGCAGGCCGAGGCACTATCCTAATTCTCAGCTAAACCACTGCGATCTCGCCAGCGGTTACTATAACCATCTCTTGAAAGGACTTAGAACTTGAGAGTCTCTACCAGCGACTCAAGAGAACATAGATAGGAGTACCTTCGCTGCGTTGCGGCCCCTATCAGGGGAAGATGTCCCTCCAAGGGAGTTACCAGAAGCCCATCCGTCACTGGGTTGATGCTGCTCCAGACTTTCCGAATGGGTAACCTCCCTGGCCTCCTCACCTCAGACATGGGCCCCATCCACTTCAGGGACCCTCGGACGTCTCCACCCTCACGGCACCCAGTCGAAGTCACTGGGCCCCAGGCCTCCTGGTTTAGTACCTCACCCCAGGCTTAAGGTGCCTGGGATGGACTTCAACTCCATTCCGGTCAGGCCTAGGGCACCTGAGCCAGGATCCGGAACCGCCCGCACCCAGGCCTAAGGTGCCTGGGCGCGTGATGAAGAACCTCCAGAAGAGCAAGACCTCGTGACCAGGGCGTCTCCCCCTTTTATCCCCTCCAATGATGCCACGGCAGGTTCCCCGCCCTTGCCGTACCATCTCCGAGAAGGGACAAAAAGGACAGCACTATCGCAGTGAATCTACCTTGAGCCTGCGGGCACTCACCACCCACCGGCCAAGGAGATTATTACACCGCCCAATCCTCCACGAATACAAATGGTCATTACTCCCATACCTACACACCTGAATTTCCACCCAGGTGTACCCCACCTAAATCTAAAGACCCCGCTACATACTTCCCCCTGTGATTTGACGCTGGTCCCCAGCGTCTGGTGTGAACTCATGTCTCTCAAAGGTGGCGACACAAGTCTGACCCCAGAGGCATCCCTAAAATTTGAACCTCAATCATACCAAGACCTGCTCAAAGGGAAGGGGAACATAAAAACAATAAACTTTTTTTTTTTTTTTTTAATCCTCTAAACATATACACAATCCCTCCCTTTTCTGTCTAAGAACCACCCCATACTCAGTAGTCTTGACAGAAGAATCTCCTGCAGAGGGGAAAAAAAAAACAACACTCAAGGAAAACCACATACTGACATTCTGTGTTAATTTGGAATGAATGGGTCTATCAGCCGAGAGACCCACTCGCTCCAATAAGTAAAGTGATGCAAATGTACAAGCAACAGCCGTTGCGCAACACCGCCACCTGGTGACGATGCCACGGTGATGACACTTGGTGAAATCTTCAATCTTCCTGCTTTCCTACTCTGACTCTACCCCCAAAGTCTCTGTCTTTGAACTATGAAGAAGAGAGAACAAACAAACAGCTCTCATTCCTCCAAAGAGTAGAAAAAAAAATCAAAAACCCAAATAAAAAACTAGGGTACAGTTCGATGTTCCGGCAAGAACACCTCCAGAAACTTTTCACAGGAAACAAGTGAGTCTCTTCTCACAAATAGAACCTTGGGTCAGGCAAAAATAAAGGCTTCAGATGCTTATCGAAAACCTCAATCGAATAGTCCGCGTCCTCTCTATCTTTCCTGCAGATGCGCACCTTGTCTGCGTGGACATGGCAGCCCCACATCCAGTCTGCTCTGCAGTCTCTAAACTTTTTCGACACTGGTGGCGAACAGGATAAGTATCGCCGGGCATGAGGCACTTTAAGCTTCTCCCAAACGAACTCATCGTACCATCGCTGTCGCAGAACTTCAACCTCAAACAACAAGTCTCTGGGCAAGTACGGATATTCCCATCCATACTCATGAGCGACTCTCTGGGAAAAGAGTCGTTGCAATCGGGCTAAAGGAAGCATTGTGGCCCGCTCACCTTCTCCTGGCTGAACGATGGCCTCCGGGTGTCGAGGTACTTTCACTACCTCTGATGGCTTCTCTTTCGGTGTCCGTAGTGATGCTCGCTGTTTCCCCGCCAACAAAACGGGTGATACTGTGGATTGTGGAAGAGCAACCAGAGGACTAGGCTTCCTTGTAGACTCCGGAGCTTCCGCCCGTGGCGTGCTGTCCCCTATAGACATAGGCGAATCTTGGGGTGCACGTAGCATAGGTAATGGGCATTTTTTCCCAGCCCTTCTGGTGAAACAGTTCATCGATCTCACCATCATCTCCACAATCCGACAGTGACTCTAGGTCGGAGGTGTCATACATCTCCGCGGGAAGGTAGTCTCTGGTAGATGTGGTACTACCCTCCCTAGCGGGCTCCACCGACTGTGGACCCCCAACACCTCCAACCACCACCACAGTCCCAGCCCCTGGCTCACCTTGACCTTTTGTAGAACTGGGACGTCCAGGACTCTTCCAACTGGATCCATCCAGGCCAGGCAAGCGACGGGGTGAAGCTCTTCCACGACCATAGGAGGCCTGCACCAGGCCGACTTTCCTCTTCGGAGGTGGGAGCAGAGAATCTGTGGTGACCGAAGCAGCATCCTCAGATTTTTCCTTCTCAGTCTCTGATTGGGTAGTCACATCGCCCTGGTCAGTGCGTACGGGAACCTCCGCAAAGGCCTGGATCTCCCCTTCCGGAGTAGTTGTACCTGTGAGGCTGTTGAGGCGAAGGGCCCGGGGACTTACTGTGGATGGCTCCACCTCGAACAAGAACTCTTTGCATGCTTCGCAACGCCCGAATGGCTTCAGGTGAACCACCAGTACCGAGCATCCAGGACAGATCACACGAGGGCCTCCATGTCTCTGCAGGTGTACAGAGCCAACTGTCCTCAGGGCCTGAGTCTTATCCCCGTGTCTGTAAGGGGAGCAGCGAACGTAGTCATCTTCGTGGGGTAGGGAACCGGAATCCACGGGGAGCTTAAGGCCATCCCGACTGTCTGCTGCTCTATCACGCACTGACCACGCGCCAAAGTCTCCACGTGAGTTCCTCCACGTGGCCAGACTCCTCCCACGACTTGCACATTTTCGCGGGCTTCCATCAAGCTCCGCCCACGAACTGTGTAGTCACAGGGTGCCTCATGGTGCAGTGCAGTAAAAGCCCCCACATGTAGTACGTCACACGGCTGGACTTCTCCCTCTTCTCGCTCTTCCGCATGGGCCTTTCCCGTCTTGGGGTAATTTCCACGACTTTGAGCAGGGATGCACTTTGGCCGATCACATGGCCGACCTGCTCGGAACTCCTCCGGGCAGCAAAGTCTAGACACAGCCATTCTTACTTCCAAAGTCAAAACACATATCATCCCGGACTCACGAGCCCCCACGTGTAGCGATACCTTCAACTAAGTGAGCCGCAGATTTAGTTTGGGCCCTGAAGACAGCTCCGCCAACCCCCGGCAATTTACTCGACCCCCTACTGGCACAGTTAGTTATGGCAGCAATATAATACTTATGCTATATGATTAAACTCAGACACCAAAGCAATAATGAAAGGGGTATCTAATTTACTTTAGATTTGTGGTAAAAAGGTTAACAGTGGTAACAGTTTACAGGTAATAGGTTGCAGAGCCCTGCAGCAATAAACACACTATGCATTAAATGAACAGTAAAGGTGCGCCGCGTGGGCGACCGTTAACTAGGCGCCCTGTGGCGCAGTAATCAAATGAACTAACTAGCTGGCCAGGCCTGGCTCAGATATCTAAAACTCAGTCTATAGGGGATGATGGTTTTCTTCACCGGCAAGTCTTTAAAGGTGGTGCACATAACAGAATAACATTTGTAATCCAGTGGGACGATTGTAATAGAATAAACACTTTACTGAAGAACCTCTGAGTTCAGCTCTGATATGAATCTCCAGTGAGAGTATCAGATATAAACTTGTGGGCCACGGCAGTCTATAGGCACATCAGCAATAATCAGTATATGGTCTGAGCATACGCTCGCTCACCCCTCCGGACGCGATCCCAGTCCGGGAACTTCCACCGACTGTGTCCTCACACACAGTGTCTCCAGCGATCGGGTCCCCGATCCAACCAAGGCTGTAGATAAGCGAAGTCAGATGCCACCCAGGCTCGCAGTGGGGTGGAAGGCTCTTTGGTGCTGCGCAAGGCCTCAGGCTTCAGGCCGTGCACTCCCTCACATCCGCACAGGAGGATCAGTCACTGAAGTCTCGTGTCCCAAAGAGGCCGAGCCCAGCCTCGCCTCCTCCTTTTATAACCCCTCCCATGAGTCTCTGGTATCCCGTCTCCGTATTCCACCAGTGCATACTGATATGAAGTGTCTGGGTCTGACTTTATATCTATCACCCATGGCGTGTGATCTGGGGACACTAACTTTATTAACTCCTCTACCATCTCTGTCTTCCATTCCTCCCCTGGGAGACTGATGACTATCAAGTTTTTCGGCTCTGCCCTAGAGGTTTTGCACCACTCTTCTATTGCTCGTGGGTCCATGCCGGCACCTCTGGCGTTTAATTGCTGTATCAGGATCCCGGACGAGCCCCCACGTGTAGCGACCTCACCCCATCTCTTTCGTCTAGGGGTATCACACACGACAGAGTGAGATGTGCTATGGCCCATGTCCTCCCCATAGCTGTGGTTGAGGGAAAGGCCAGTACCTGATATTTCCTCGAGCCTATGTGCTTCTGTAAAGGATTAAGTCCTGCTGTGCCAACACTTCCCTTTGCTCCCATTAACCAGAGTTCCACACACTGATCACAGTCCAACTCTTGTTTTATTGCATCTCTCACAATAAACAGTGCTTCAGTAGCCAACTGGTTGCGACTTGATAACATTTTGATACAGGGGATGAGCAGGCCGAGGCACTATCCTAATTCTCAGCTAAACCACTGCGATCTCGCCAGCGGTTACTATAACCATCTCTTGAAAGGACTTAGAACTTGAGAGTCTCTACCAGCGACTCAAGAGAACATAGATAGGAGTACCTTTGCTGCGTTGCGGCCCCTATCAGGGGAAGATGTCCCTCCAAGGGAGTTACCAGAGGCCCATCCGTCACTGGGTTGATGCTGCTCCAGACTTTCCTAATGGGTAACCTCCCCGGCCTCCTCACCTCAGACATGGGCCCCATCCACTTCAGGGACCCTCGGACGTCTCCACCCTCGCGGGACCCAGTCGAAGTCACTGGGCCCCAGGCCTCCTGGTTTAGTACCTCACCCCAGGATGAAGGTGCCTGGGATGGACTCCAACTCCATTCCGGTCAGGCCTAGGGCACCTGAGCCGGAATCCGGAACCGCCCGCACCCAGGCCTAAGGTGCCTGGGCGCGTGATGAAGAACCTCCAGAAGAGCAAGACCTCGTGACCAGGGCGTCTCCCCCTTTTATCCCCTCCAATGACGCCACGGCAGGTTCCCAGCCCTCGCCGTACCATCTCCGAGAAGGGACAAAAAGGACAGCACTATTGCAGTGAATCTACCTTGAGCCTGCGGGCACTCACCACCCACCGGCCAAGGAGATTATTACACCGCCCAATCCTCCACGAATTCAAATGGTCATTACTCCCATACCTACACACCTGAATTTCTACCCTGGTGTACCCCACCTAAATCTAAAGACCCTGCTATATATATATATATATATATATATATAATGAAAAAGAAGAAAAAAAAAAAGAGGAGAACGGGGGAAAAAAAGGAGGGGGGAGAGTGAAAGAGGGAGAGAGAGAAAAACAAAAAAGGAATGGGAGAAAGAAAAAAAAAAGAGATAAAGAGAAAAAATACTTTCTAATTAAAGGGTGGCCCTCCCAAAAAATTAATCAGTCATATATACCCTATCTATAATCCACACCCCAAAAAAATACCAAACATACACAAAAAAATTAAATATATATATAAAAAAAAAATAATAATTATAAGGTAGCGAAGGCAAAGTGGGAAGAAAAAAAAAAAAAGGTGTATTCAGTCTTCCCACTAACTCATGTTCAGCATTCTCTCTAGGCCCGATTCACGTACCAGTTCCGGGGCCTATATAGGTTCCTCTCTTGTTGATGTCCGGGTTCCCCCTCCTCGTTGTCCCCACCTGAGTGGTTGTAACCAATCTGGTATGTCACATTGCTCTATCCCCAAAAATGCAAATGCCTCTGGTAGATCTGGAGGTTCGTTCACAGAAAAAAATAATGCCCCTTTTTTGATCGTCAATGAGATGGGGTATCCCCAGCGGTAAGAGGCGCCTACTGATCTAATTTTCTTCAGTAGTGGTCGTAATATAGCCCTCCACTGGAGAGTAGCCCGAGAAAGGTCTGGGAGTATTTTTACATTGCATCCCTCATAAGTTACTTGCCCCACTTCCCATGCTTTACGACCAATAAGTTCTTTATGGGCATACCGGTGTAATCGTCCTATAACATCTCTAGGTCTTACTGGGTCTGTAGACCGGTCCCCACGATCTGTGTAGTCTGTCAAATTAAATTTCTTTAGCGTTTTCTATTACACCCAGTTGTTGACATATAAATATTACTGCTATCTGCAATTTATCATCCCCAACTTCCTCAGAGATCCCTCTGAACCCTAAATTGTTCCTTCGGCTACGATCTTCAGATTCTTCCAATCTTAGCTGGAACATAGAAACCTGTTTTCTCTGGGACAGCTGTTCCTTTTCCAGTTTAGTAATCCGCTCATCTAATTTGCTCACCATTATCTCCTCTCCTGTAACTTTATCTTTCAATGTTTGTATCTCAGCACAGATTAATTGCATTTCCTGTCTATGGCCATCCTCATACTGAGCCATCGTTGTCTCCATCTCTCTCTGGGTTGGCAGCGCTTTCAAGATCTTTTTAGCTCTGGATCTATTGACTCAATTGATATCACTTCTTCTTGCTCAGACATTGCTTTTCTCTGGCTCTGACTCTCCACCTCCTCCTCTTGTTCCCTGGTTTTGTTTATTATTAACTCCGGGATCAGGGGTAAGCTCAAGTGGGGTGCCGCCTTTGGTATCTCCAGACACAAATTTCCACAGGTCTCCACTACCGCTGCCCGTGCCGCTGCTGCCGCTGCTGCTCTTATCTGGGTAAAAGAATCCTTAATAGCCGGTTGTGTAGGTAATGTGTGCGGCGGGTTTTTATTTTCTCCCCCTCTCTTCCTTCTATTGCTCATCTCCCGTTGTCTTGATTTATCCGAGCGCGGAGCTATAGCTATAGCTCATATGAGATCGTATAGTCTATCTCCTGTCTGCCCGCTCCCCCTCAATCTCCCATCCAAGTTCAGTGTCTGATCAGTAATTATTTACTATCTGGGCACCCCGCATCCCCGTGTCACTGAAATACCTGCGGGAGACTATGATTCCATACCGAGCCTTCAGTTTTCCTCTATTCCGTAACCTCCCGAGTCTGCAGACCCATGACTCACGTAATTCAACGCCGAGACTTTCACCCCCGTGAGTCGGGTCTGCACTGTGCCGCCGCTGCTATTCCTCTGCCGTACCGTTGCAGTCTGGAGTAGATCTTACATAGATCTTAAAGTAAGATAAGGTAAGATAAGGTGAGACAATAATGGTGGTTAGCTTTCTTCACAATAGCCATGGCCATGGGGATTGCTCCATTGCTCCATGCGCTTATCTCCCTACTCGGCCATTACCGCCGCTGCCGCCAAGATACGCCCCCTCGTCCATGTGTGCATTGGGATTTGATAGTACCCACTCTTCAGGTCCATTACACTGAACCATTTGGCTCCAGATAGACTCTGCAGGGCATCATCTATTCTTGGGGTTGTGTATTGATCAGGTATTGTCCTCCTGTTGAGAGTCCTGTAGTCTATACAAAGTCTCAATGACCCATTCTTTTTCCTGACTACTACAATTAGAGAGGCATATGGGCTCCTGGATTCCCGGATAACACCCGTTCTCTTGAGCTCTGCAAGTTGCTCACGCAGATCTTCCAGATCAGCCAGGGAAACTCGCCGGACTCTGTCTCGAAAGGGTTTGTCTTACTGTAGGCGAATCTTGTGAGTGGCACTTCTCGCACACCCCACGTCGAACTCATCCTTGGAGAAAATCTTCTGCCACTTCGCCAACTGGGCCCTGGCCCTCTCCTTCCACTTCGGGGGTAGGGCCGGGTTCTCCAAGGTGGGTTCCTCTTCTCCCTCTTTCTCCAGGTCGGACAAGGCAACTGGGGTAGAGGGGTTCACTTGGCCAAACAGCATCCGGGCTGGAATCTTCACAGGTGAGTCAGTGGTGTTCCTGACGCTCACTGGCACCCTGCCATTTGCTTTCTTCAGGACTCTCAGCGGGACTACTTCTGGAATGACTTCCAGTCCTGAGTATGCATTCAGGGGGTCTGGTTCCAGGACTACAAAGGGGCCAGATTGTTCCCAGGTGAGCTTCACGGTGGCTCTCAAGCAGGCCACTTCACCAGGCTGCAGCACTCTCTCTCTCCTCTCCAGTCTCCAAACTTTCCCCACCCCCTCTTCCGGGGCCTTCTTCTCCAACATCAATCGCTGATAAGCCAACTGCAACATGGGGTGGATTCTGGCTGTCGAGACATCCTGCTCTTGCACTAGAGGGGCCAGTAACCGAATGACCAGGTCAGTGTTGGTTCCTATTATCAGGGAACTTTTGGTTCAATATTATTTTATTAGTTTATATAAATATTACAGGGATTTACCCTAAACAAAATATATATATGGAGACCATCTACATATACTTTCAGAATACAGTATATATTCTTACAAATCTTCAGTACAAATCTTCCCTATCTACGAGAGAAAAAAAAAAAAAAGGAAAGGGAGGGAGAAAAAAATAAAAAAGGGGGGGGGGGTGCTCCCCTATTAGCTTATAGAGCGGATCAGATATTATTCCACTAGAGAGGGGAAAAAACAGTTATGTTCACTCCAACAGAGCTAAACAGTGGTAGAACTTCCCTTAACCCAATTTGGAAACTCAGATGAATGTCGAAACTTGGACCAAACGGACCAAGTATGAGAGAACTGTACTTCTCTTCTAGGGATGAGCTTCGTGTTCGAGTCGAACATACGTTCGACTCGAACATCGGCTGTTCGATCGTTCAACGAAGATCGAACGATTTGGGCCGTTCGCGCCAAATTCGAGTGACGCGAACGGCCCACAATGCACTACGCCATCGCAGTGTCATCCAGGCGCTGTGATTGGCCAAGCATGCACTGTGACCCCGCATGCTTGGCCAATCACAGCGCCGGCAGCGAGGAGAGCAATGATTGGCCACAGGCAGGATGCCTGTGGCCAATTATTGCTGAGGGGGTTTAGTACACGCCCCACACTATAAAAGGCCGCCAGCGCGGCGGCCTTGTGTAGTGTGTTCCGGAGCAGGGAAAGAGAAGCATAGGCAGGGACAGTGTCATTATTTTTCCTTTACTAATCCTGGATTCCTTGTGTTTAGGGACAAATAAGGATAGGTAGGGAGAGTGTCAGTGACAGTGTGCTATTCTGTGCTAATCCTTGTTTGTAGGGACAGAGAGGTACAGTGAGGGAAAGTGTCAGTGTGCTATTCTGTTCTAAACCAATCTTGCTGAACCATATTTTCAATCCTTGAGTTTAGGGACAGAGAGGTACAGTGAGGGAAAGTGTCAGTGTGCTATTTTGTGCTAAATCTTGTTTGTAGGAAGGCACAGAGTAGGACAGTGAGGGAAAGTGTCAGTGTGCTATTCTGTTCTAAACCAATTTTGCTGTTCCATATTTTTAATCCTTGAGTTTAGGGACAGAGAAGGACACTCGTGGCAATTTTCAGTGTGCTATTCTGTGCTAAATCTTGTTTGTAGGGAGGGACAGAGTAGGACAGTGAGGGAAAGTGTCAGTGTGCTATTCTGTTCTAAACCAATTTTGCTGTTCCATATTTTCAATCCTTGAGTTTAGGGACAGAGAAGGACACTCGTGGCAATTATCAGTGTGCTATTCTGTGCTAAATCTTGTTTGTAGGGAGGGACAGAGTAGGACAGTGAGGGAAAGTGTCAGTGTGCTATTCTGTTCTAAACCAATTTTGCTGTTCCATATTTTCAATCCTTGAGTTTAGGGACAGAGAAGGACACTCGTGGCAATTATCAGTGTGCTATTCTGTTCTAAATCTTGTTTGTAGGGAGGGACAGAGTAGGACAGTGAGGGAAAGTGTCAGTGTGCTATTCTGTTCTAAACCAATTTTGCTGTTCCATATATTCAATCCTTGAGTTTAGGGACAGAGAAGGACACTCGTGGCAATTATCAGTGTGCTATTCTGTGCTAAATCTTGTTTGTAGGGAGGGACAGAGTAGGACAGTGAGGGAAAGTGTCAGTGTGCTATTCTGTTCTAAACCAATTTTGCTGTTCCATATTTTCAATCCTTGAGTTTAGGGACAGAGAAGGACACTCGTGGAAATTATCAGTGTGCTATTCTGTGCTAAATCTTGTTTGTAGAGAGGGACAGAGTAGGACAGTGAGGGAAAGTGTCCTATTCTGTTCTAAACCAATTTTGCTGAACCATATTTTCAATCTTTGAGTTTAGGGACAGAGAGGTACAGTGAGTGAAACTGACAGTGTGCTATTCTGTTCTAAACCAATTTTGCTGTTCCATATTTCAAATCCTTGAGTTTAGGGACAGAGAAGGATAGGCAGGGGACAGTGTCAGTGTCATTGTTGCTAAGCCTCCTGCACAGTATACACCTGAAGGTAGCCCTTATTGCTATTTTTCCCATCTCCCTGCAGGCCATCCATTAAAATGTCTGGAAGGCAAACAAGGAGAGGCAGACAGTCAGGAGGCAAAAAAAGAGGGCAAGCAGGCTCTGTGTCTGGGGGCAACAGTGCTGGTCGTGGATGCGGTGCATTGTCATCACCACATGGCCATGGGACACGCTTGTCCTTCTTTTCGGCAGCTGGACATGTTGAGCCACATCATGCCGAAGACTTGGTAGAGTGGATGACCAAGCCCACCTCATCCTCCTCATCCTCTCTCACCCAGGCTCAGGGTACTGGCAAAGCAGCTGCCAAAGCGTCCTCTTCTCTGGTATCATTATCTTCATTAGTCAATCCTTCCCTAGACCCACCATGTCCTCCTCCTGAGGAGTCCCCCGAACTGTTTGAGCACAGTGTTGGGTACATGCTCCAGGAGGATGCCCAGCGTTTCGAAGGATCTGATGATGATACCCAGCTACAGGAAGGCAGCAGTATGAGAGCAGAGAGAGGGGATGCTCAAGAAGGACACCAATCTGGCAGTCATGCTCCAGCAGCTGCAGCATACTGCCAGATTGGCTCCAGTGATGAGGAGGGAGGGGATGATGAGGTCACTGACTCCACGTGGGTGCCTAATAGGAGAGAGGAGGAGGAGGAGGATGAGGCACATCTCCAACGAGGCAGGATGCCCTTGAGTGGCCAGCGTATGGGTGGGCAGCACACCGACGGAATCACACCGCAGAGCTCCGCCTGTGCAGGGCGCTGCCTCTGCCCGTCATTCAAAAAGTTCTTTGGTGTGGGCCTTTTTTGAGGCGAGTGCATCAGATCGCACAGCTGCTGTTTGCAACATATGTCTCAAGCGTATATCGCGTGGCCAAAACATCAGCCGCTTGGGCACCACATGCTTGATCAGACATATGTTGACCTGCCATGCAGCTCGTTGGCAAGCCTACCTTAAAGACCCACACCAAAGAACAAAGCTGACCTCTTCTTGCACCGCATCAGCTGGGATCTCCAACCCCACTATACCTTCACTCCTCTCTGAAACCTGCTCTGAGAGGAATGAAGGTGTAGAATTAGGTGTGTCACAGGCAAGTACTTGCGGGCACTCTGCTAGCAGTACACCAACGTCCGATTCTAGCAGGCAAATTTCCCTGCCCCAGCTGCTGGACCGTCGAAAGAAGTTCACTCCCAGCCATCCACATGCCCAGCGGTTGAATGCTAGCTTGGCTAAATTGCTAGCGCTTCAACTGCTGCCTTTTCAGTTGGTAGACTCGGCCCCCTTCCGTGAGTTTGTGCAATGTGCGGTTCCTCAGTGGCAGTTTCCCAAACGCCACTTTTTTGCACGGAAGGCGATTCCGGCTCTCTACAGGCATGTGGAAGGCAATGTCTTGGCCTCCCTGGACAGGGCGGTCAGCGGTAAGGTGCATATTACCGCTGACTCATGGTCCAGCAGGCATGGACAGGGACGTTACCTTTCTTTCACGGCCCATTGGGTCACTCTTTTGGCAGCTGGGAAGGATGCAGGACAAGGTGCAGTAGTGTTGGAGGTTGTTCCACCGCCACGCCTCCAAAATGCTACTACTGGTTGTGACACACCTCTCTCCTCCACCCCCTCCTCTTCTTCTTCCTCCATGGCCTCTTCCTGTGGTTTGTCCTCGGAACCAGCGGTGCTCCGTAGGCGTTCAAGGGGCTACACAAGTACGCAGGCAAAAAGATGCCATGCCGTGCTTGCGCTGGTGTGTTTGGGGGACAGGAGCCACACTGGGGCAGAGGTCCTGTCTGCTCTGCAGGGGCAGGCCGAGAGGTGGTTGACGCCACGCCAGCTTAAGCCAGGAATGGTGGTTTGCGACAATGGCACCAACCTCCTCTCCGCCCTCCGACAGGGACAACTGACCCATGTGCCCTGTATGGCTCACGACCTTAACCTGGTGGTGCAGCGGTTCTTGGGCAGGTACCTGGGCTTACAGGATGTCCTGAGGCAGGCCAGGAAAGTCTGTGTGCATTTCCGCAGATCTTATAATGCCAGTGCTCGCCTGGCTGAGCTGCAAAAGGAGTTGAACCTGCCCAAGAACCGCCTTATATGTGACATGCCCACCAGGTGGAACTCAACGTTGGCCATGCTGCAGCGGCTGCACACGCAGCAGAGGGCCATCAATGAGTACCTGTGCGACTACGGCACCAGGACAGGGTCGGGGAGCTCGGGTTTTTTCACCACGCCAGTGGGGCATGATCAGGGATGCATGCACTGTCCTGGCACCATTTGAGGAGGCCACGAGGATGGTGAGCAGTGACAGTGCATGCATCAGTGACACTGTACCTCTTGTCCACCTGTTGGAGCACACGCTGCGTGGAATAATGGACAGGGCACTTGAGGCAGAACAGAGGCAGGAAGAGGAGGACTTCCTTGCCTCTCAAGGCCCCCTTTACCCAGACAGTGTTCCTTCTGTCCCACCCATCGCACAGGAAGAGGAGGAGGAGGAGGAGGAGGATTGTGTCAGCATGGAGGTGGAGGCTGGCACTCAGCATCATCAGCAGCAGTCTTTTAGGGATGATTTACAGTCCCAAGAAACCAGTGGACTTGTACGTGGCTGGGAGGAGGTGGCTGCAGATCATGTCGTCCTTAGTGACCCAGAGGACTCCGGACTGAATGCCTCAGCTAACCTACGCTGCATGGCCTCCCTGATCCTGCAAAGTCTGCGGAAGGATCCTCGTATTCTTCGGATCAAGGAGAGGGACCATTACTGGCTGGCCACTCTCCTTGATCCACGGTACAAGGGTAAGGTTGCGGACCTTATCGTACCGTCGCAGAGGGAGCAGAGGATGAGACAACTCCGGGAGGCCTTGCAGAAAGGTCTGTGCAACGCGTTCCCAGAGACTGGGAGGTTACAAACTCCTGGTCCTGGACAACGAGTTGCTGAGGCTTCGGGCAGTCAAAGAAGGAGCGGTGGGGAAGGTGGCCGTCTGACCGATGCGTTCAGACAATTCTTTAGTCCGCAGCCCCAAAGTATGATCGGTTCCAGCAACCATCGCCAGCGTCTGATATACATGGTCCAGGAATACCTAGGGGCAAGGTCAGACTTGGACACCTTCCCCACCGAAAATCCTCTGGCTTACTGGGTCTTGAGGATGGATCACTGGCCAGAGCTTGCACAGTATGCAATTGAGCTACTGGCCTGTCCTGCATCCAGCGTTCTTTCAGAACGCACATTCAGTGCTGCTGGAGGATTTGTCACGGATCACAGGGTGCGCCTGTCCACCGACTCAGTTGATCAACTGACTTTCATCAAGATGAACCAGTCTTGGATCACCACCAGCTACCACACACCAGATGCTGATATAACAGACTAATTGATTTTAAAATGTCACATCCCTTCAAGACTGATGCTGATGCTGAGTGCCTGTGCTGTTATGTTGACTGGCTATCCTCCTCCTCCTCCTCAATGATACGATTAATGATGATAGCTTGGAAGATCATTTCGGTTTATGGGTGACGCCACCAGTGGCTAAGGCCCAATTTTTCAGCCCCTGTTTAACAGGGGCGTGTAATTAAAATTTTTGATGCAATACTTTGCAACAGGCCTCATTGCTGTGCTCCAAGTACAGTATCTGTGAGGGGTTGCAGTGTTGTGCCACCAGTGCCTAAGGCCCAATTTTTCAGCCCCTGTTCAACAGGGGCATGCAATTATAATTATTGATCTAATAATTCACAGCAGGACCCATTGCTGCGCCCACCAAGAGTAACTGTCAGGCCTTACAGTGTTGTGGCACCAGCACCACCATCACCACCACCACCACCACCAAAGGCCCAATTTTTCAGCCCCTATTCAACAGGGGCATGCAATTATAATTATTGATCTAATAATTCACAGCAGGGCCCATTGCTGCGCCCACCAAGAGTAACTGTCAGGCCTTACAGTGTTGTGGCACCAGCACCACCATCAAAGGCACAATTTTTACTACCACTGATCAACAATTATATGTTATTACAATTCCTGATATAATAGTTGACAGCAGGGCGTTCCAGCACCCACCAAGAATAACTGTGAGTGTTTTCAGTGTTGTGCCAACACCAACACCTAAGGGGCCAATTTCTGCAGAGTATATACGGCAGGTCCCTACTTTCAAACATCCAACTTACAAACTACTACTACTTGCAAACGGAAGAAGACAACAGGAAGTGAGAGGAAATCTACCCCTTGGAAGGAAAATTCTCTCCTGTAAGAATTAATATGGGAGAAAGGTGTCTCCTCTCTACTGATGCTTTATCAACAATCCTTGTTTCAATAAAAACACCACATTTCAAAAACAGTTGTCATTGGGATGCAAAGTGAGGTGAAATGTTCTGAACAGGGGCACAGACAGCAAAAAAAATGTGACAGGGGTGATAACCGTTCCCTATGTTTTCCAAAAAGCTAAAAAAAAGGAATTTGGCATGGAGCTACACTTAAACAATGCAGCTGTTCAAAATTACAAACAGATTCTACATAAGAACAAACCTACAGTCCCTGTCTTGTATGCACCGCCTGTATACGGCTGTTCAGAGTATATAGGGCCTTTTTTATTTTGTGTGCGGGGTTCCCCTTAATATCCATACAAGACCCAAAGGGGCTGGTAATGGGCTGGGGTAGGGGGGGGGGGTTGATGGGGTAGCTATGCCATTTTTCATAAAGATTTTCATCCATATTACCGGGACCAGACATTGCATTAAAGCCGCAAGCAGTTTTAAATGGCTTTTTTTCCTTTAGAAATGTTATTTTGTGCAGGGACAGTTCTAAACACGGGAAACACGTGGCACTTCACAGGCATACTTTAGACACCCCCCAGGTACAATATTTAAAGGAATATTTGACTTTTTTTTTTTCACTTTATGCATCATTAAAATGACTGCTCCCGGAAAACGTCCGTTTTTAAAACTTCTTTTTCATTGATACATGTCCCCTGGTGCAGAACCCGGGTTCCCAAACTCTGTTTCGGACAATAACATGGATAATAGTCGTTATAATTAGCACTTTAGAATCCGAACGTTCGCATCCATTGTATTTAATAGGGTTCTAATGTTCGTGCAAACTTTCGGTCCGTTCGCGGGTTCTGGTGCGAACCGAACCCGGGGGTGTTCGGCTCATCACTATTCTCTTCCCATTTCCCGCGCCAACAGACCTTCCAGATCTCTAATATAATCCATTTCAATTGCCCATTCCCCCAGGGAGGGTACTCTCGTTGATTTCCAATGTTGTGGAATGACTGCTCTGGCTGCAGCGAGGAAGTGTCTAAGCACATCCTCCTTCGCTTTCTTTAAAGATCCTGGAATCATAGTTAAGAAAGCCACTCTGGGTGATGCGTGGATAGTTGTATCCACTAATTTTCCATATAGGTCAAAGATATATTTCCAAAACCTTCTCACTGGGGGACAATCCCACCAGATATGGAGCATATTTCCCTTTGACTCATGACAACGCCAACAGATATCAGATATATCCTGGTTAAATCGATGGAGGGTAGAGGGGCACCTATACCATCTACTCACCAGTTTATATCCCTTCTCTTGAGTTTTTGTAGCTATTGACATTTTATGAGTCAAAATAAAACTTTTTCGCCAATCCGATATAGTTAAAGTCTGTTGGAGGTCTTTTTCCCATTTCCGTGTGTATGGGGGAAGATCTGAATGTATTGATAACAGCAAGATAAAGTATAATACAGAGACCGAGTGCAATATTGGCTCCTCTTGCAAAAGCAGAGATTCAAAGGCAGTTGGTTTGGCATAGATATCTTGTTTTAATGGAATAGATCGTATATAACATAAGGCTTGATGCCTCTGTAGCCAATGCGTAGGATTATAAGCGGGTATCGTAGATGAAGAGGCTACCGTTAATAGTGGGTCCGACTGTAGGACTTGAGCAATTCTTCTATGTTCCTGTTTATTCCAAGGGCCAAATACAGTTGGGTGTAAGGCTGGAAAAAAATCGGGTGTTCCAAAGAAGGGGGTCATGGGGCTCAATTGTTTTGATATTTTATAGATGGGTATCATGTGGTCCCATATATGTAGTGTTTGCCTAGTAAGATCTGCTGGAATTGAGAGGCCTTTTCGTAGAATAGACGAAGTCCATGGAAGGGCACAGAGATCTATAGGGTTTATGTGTCCTTCTAATTGTACCCATAGCTTAGATGAGGAGTGGTGGAACCAATCAATAATACGTGTTAATATGGTCGCTTTATGGTAGATAGAAACATCTGGTACCCCCACCCCACCTTGGTTTTTCGGAAGGGATAATGTCCTAAAGCTAATTCTAGGTTGAGCTGAATTCCATATAAACTTCGAAAATAGCCGATGGATTTTACGGAAAAACAAGGCCGGAAGATGGATTGGGATAGTTTGAAACAAATATAGAAGGCGAGGGAGTATATCCATCTTAAGGGTATTAATTCTACCAAACCATGAAAGTCTCTTAAAGGCATAAGATGTCAAAGCCATTTGAACTTTATGGAGCATCGGAAGAAAATTTAAGGAATATAATTGTGATGTTGAAGCTGGTATATTAATCCCTAAATATCGAACCGACACTGGACAGGTCCTGAAAGAAAAGTTCTTCGATATTCGCTTGATGTTTGTTTGCGATAAAGATATATTAAGAAGTTCTGATTTACTATAGTTGACTTTAAAATTACTGACTCAGGGAACTTTTGTTGGCCCCTGGTGGGCGGGGGCAGACCACTGCCAATGTGTCGAAGACCTCTGCCTCTTCTGCCACCGAGGGGTCGAAAGCCAATCTGATCGGAAGGTAACCGTTATAAGGAAAGCTCTGGGTGCCAATTCCCCATATTTCCAAGTCTTCCAACTTTTGTAAGGGCAAATGTCTCAGGTGTTTTTGATAAAAGTCCCTATACAGGAGGGTTACTTGAACCCCTGTGTCCAGAATAGCCTTCGTGTAGACTCCCTCCACTTGAATGGGGACTACTGGGGAGGGCCCCACTAACTTGGCTGGGAACTTCTTCGGGGAGGCCTCTTTCCTCTGACTCATGGGTTTGTTTTTTCTGGTTTTTTTCTTTTCCCATCGTTTCCTGGATCCTAATCCCTGTTGGGCCTGGTATGCATTGATTTCTCGTGACTTTTGGGGTTTCTCCTCCAAAGGAGGGATATTATGTGCTTTTGATGGGGAATTATTCCCCTCACCTCTTGGTTTCTCTTGCTTTCTTATTCTAATGGAGCTTGCTGGAGATGATGGGCACCCGGTTGACTCCTTCACCGGAGCCCTCTGGAGTTTTCCGTCGGCTGGCGGTAGTTGCCTCGGGTCTTCCTTGGACTGGAGCACACTCGCCGAAAATGGCCAATTCATCCACAGTTGAAGCAAACAGCTTCCCCTCTATCCCGCAGGGAGACTGGTGTTGAAACGCTCTGGTACAGCTCTTTCCTGACTTCTTCTTTTTCTCCAACTCCTGAGTTCTTGGCCATTAAAGAGGTCAGCATCTCCAGTACTTGGGTCATCTGTGACTTTAAGACAATAAATGATGAGCAGATATCAGCATAAGGAACTATATAGATAGAGGCACCACCATCCCTGTGACTTTAAGACCTCCACTTCCGAGTCCCGTTCAGTGGCCATTGCGCATCTGACCCCATCTGAGGGGGGAGTAGTGGGCTTCTCGGTCAACTGTTGGTCTTTCAGCAGAGCCTCTTCATCCTTTATTTGCACAAGGTCCGGGTAGTTCAAGGACATGATCCCACTAGTTGTTTTCAGATGGAGCCAGACTGGATCGGAACGCAGTGCTCCCCTTAAAATCTGCTTCATCCTGGCCGCATCTATGGCTTGTGGCAGCATCCCCTTCTTAAGGACAATTTGACACAGCATCTTATTTAGTCTGCGAACATATTCAGACAGTCTTTCTCCTGGAAGTTGAAGGGTGTGCTCAAAATAGTAGACTAAATCGACCACTTTCTCCAATTGGCCGAACTCTTCCTGTAACATACCGTATTTATCGGTTTTTAGGAGGGAAAATTCAAGGAAAAAAAAACTTACATTTAAATGCAGCATGCAGCCTTGCCCAGTGTCCATCTGCAGCCTTGCCCAGTGTCCATCTGTCCATCTGCAGCCTTGCCCAGTGTCCATCTGTCCATCTGCAGCCTTGCCCAGTGTCCATCTGTCCATCTGCAGCCTTGCCCAGTGTCCATCTGCAGCCTTGCCCAGTGTCCATCTGTCCATCTGCAGCCTTGCCCAGTGTCCATCTGTCCATCTGCAGCCTTGCCCAGTGTCCATCTGTCCATCTGCAGCCTTGCCCAGTGCCTTTGCGATCGTGTCAGTCTCTGCGTTTTTTTAAATTTGGCGCCGATTTCTGTGGAGAGGAGCGAGCGGGGCCGAGTGTACTTCGGCTAGACTCGGCTCCTCTCGCAGTCCCGCCCATCTCCACTGACTGCGCCGCTGACGGAGAAAGCCGAGTGTACTTCAGCTAGACTCGGCTCTTCTCACAGTCAGGGGCAGGACTGCGAGAGGAGCCGAGACTAGCCGAAGTACACTCGGCTTTCTCTATGTCAGCGGCGCAGTCAGAGATGGGCGGGACTGCGAGAGGAGCCGAGTAAAGCCGAGTGTACTTCGGCTTCGGCTCCGCTCGCTCCTCTCGCTCATTTTCAGCAGGGGAATTCGACGGAGTATCGGCGTATAACACGCACCCACGATTTTCCCCTGATTTTAAGGGGAAAAAAGTGCATGTTATATGCCGATAAATACGGTAGTTAAATAGTCATAGGCAGTACAAGCAGCATTACTGAACCTGAGATTCTTCACGGCTTCAGCAGCAGCCCCCTTTAAACTTTCCCTTATGCGCTGCTTCTTTTGGGCCTCCGGTATTTCCCATCCTTCCACAGCTTGCATCGCCTGCTCCATCCAAGTGTCAAAATCCTCTTCTCCGAGTGGCACAGGTTGTTTCCCTGAAAAAATCCTGAGCTTCCGGTACCCAGCTTCTACATGTACCGTATTACTCTTCTGACACTTTGTGACAAAGTCTCCTAAAGCATTTAGAAGTTCAGGACCTATAGTGGTTAGAGGTGTCCCTGAAGCTGTCATGTCTTTGGAACTTCTGGGAATTGTGGGTGACTGCGGAGGTTCCCTCTTTATAGCCTTCGCGTGCACCAAGTGGTATATCTTCTCATCTATGGCTTGCACACTCTGCCCTCTGAAACTCTCAGGTATCTCTTCTCTCCATTCTACCAGTGCATAGGTAAAGGAGGTCTGTCCATCTGGTTTGAGATCAAGTAACCATGCCTTCTGGCTCGGGGACAACAACTCCATGAGCCGCTCTACATCGCTTCCGGACGAGTCCTCCCCGGGAAGTTCAATAACTACAGCCTTCTCTGGAAAAACGCCGGCTGATGCCACCACTGGGTCACTGCTAAACAATCCATTCCGGTACTTTTGGTTGCGGTGTACAGGTATCCCGGACTCTGAGCTCCCACGTGTAGCGATACCCCCAGCTAAGAGGGCCGCTGGTATGATTTGTTTCGGGCCCAGTAGCACACACTGTCAACCACCAGCAATTGGCTCTACCCTCCCTTGGCACAGTTAGTAGGGGATGATGGGATTGTGTAACCTGTGATTCTTGGCAGCACAATTCCACAATAAAGGCACACAATAGTATGGTGTAGCTATCACTAACCGTTTCTCCTGCACAGTAAATGACACAAACAACTGATATACTTAACCCTGGTACTTTACTGAGAATAATGGTTAAGCAGATAAAACAGTATACATAAACATATGCAGAGCCCTGCAATGAAAGAGTGTTTTAGCACACAGACAGATATACAATCCTATGACAAGAAACTAACGGACCCCGCTGCAGCTTTTCTCCCTCGTGGGCAAGATGGCGCCCAGCAATGTCACTACTACTAAGTCAGGCCTGACTGTACTATGTGAAAGTTCTGCAGAGAAAGATCTTCGCTAGCAAACGGTGGTGCACTTCTGGAACAATTTGTAATCCACAAGAATAAAGGAATTTGATAACTTGGTGAACTCAGAACAAATCTACTAGCGTTATTCAATGCACTGTCCCTCCGGCGTGCAACTGCAAACACTAACGTTAGTTCCAAACAACAGTTACTGGGTCTAGAGATCCTGTAGTATTCTCATGAGCAAGTGCTCTCTCACCCAACCGGAACAGTCCGTGTCCATATCTTCCGTTGCTGTGTCTTGGTACACAGATTCCACGACACCCGGGTCTTCGGTCCTCCTGGTAGTAGCAGAACAGCAGCAGGATGCGACGTCCCTCAGGCTCCTCAGTGGGTACGGAAGGCTCTTTGGAATAATACAGGCCTAGGCTTCAGGCCCTGTATTCTCAGCAGACTCAGCACAGAGTTCCACTTGCTGGGCGGGCAGTGTCCAAAGAGACCGTGCTCCAGCCCGCCCCCTGGTTAAATATCCCGCCCCAGCAGTCCTTGCGCGGGGAAATGCATCCTGGGTATGGTAGTCTCTGGGCCTTAAAGCAAACACCCGCTACATGTACAATTCCTACGGAGTCCTAGAAATTGACTCCTTAGGACAGCTTTAAGCCATGATTAATGGTGACAACTATCTATGGGAATAAACCCATTTCTGTCAGTTGGCTTAAAAATTTTTTGAAACTTGAAACGTCCCGAGTCAATCTCTACCTCAAGCTCCAAGAAATGTACCTTGGTGGAACTAGACTCGTGAGTGAGAGAAATCCCTTGGTCGTTGGCATTCAACGTAGAGAAAAAAGATTCAAGAGATTCAGGGCTGCCATCCCAGAGGAGGAGGATGTCGTCTATATACCTGGCCCAAAGGATTAGGGAGGGGCCCCCCTCTTGATAGACGACATCCTCCTCCCACTTGGCCATGAACAGATTGGCGAGGCTGGGGGCAAACTTGGCACCCATAGCGATGCCTCTCTGTTGAATGTAATAACGTTGGTCAAACCAAAACTTGTTATGGGCTGTGGCAAATTATAACAGCTCTATAATGTAACTGCACTGGACCTGTGATATAGAAGGATCCTTGCTCAAAAAATGTGTGACAGCCTCAATGCCTAAAGTGTGGGGGATACAGGTATACAGGGAGGCAACATTGGCCGTGGCTAATATATAATCGCCCTGTATATCTATCCTTTCCAATAGCTGAATAGTGTAGCTAGTATCTCTGAGATACGAAGGAACACGTTTGACTAGCGGCTGTAAAAAGAAATCAATATATCGGCCAATTCTTGAGGTGACCGAGTCAATGCCACTTATGATGGGGCGACCAGGAGGGTGAATAGGATCCTTGTGGATCTTGGGTAAAAAATATATGTTAGGGATCTTTAATGCTAGAGGCACCAAATAGGATTGCTCTTTTTGATTGAAAATTTTCATTTCATATCGTTTGTCAACTATAGCTACTAATTGATTCTTAAAACTGTTGGTGGGGTTAATGGGTATTTCCCTATATGTTTCAATGTCACTAAGAATTCTATACATCTCTTGTTCGTAATCTGTCGCGTCCAAGACAACAATGCCCCCGCTCATATGTCCTTGTTCTCACTGAGTGATTTAATGCCAGCTTGCAACGCAGGATGACTGCAAGGCTTTTTAATAGGTAATTGAGCCAAATCACTGGGGACAAGATCCTTGAAAATGCTAACAGCCGGGGCCACAGGGACAGGGGGGTTGAACAAAGAGGGATTCGACAATCCAGAATGCACTGTACCTGAAGTCGCGGCTGTCGCAAAACGCTCACACGGGATTGGACACAAGATATCTTTGAATAGAAATTTTTCTAATGTATTTTTGTACATCAATACAAATATGGATCTTGTCCAGCTTTTTTGGAGGGGCAAAATTTAGGCCCTTATCTAAAATGGATAATTCATCATTTGTTAATTTCTTAGAACTCAAATTAAAAACGCCTTGGCCAACTATGTTCTTCTCCTTTTTCCTTTGAATTCTCCTGCCACCTCTGCGCCCTCTTTTGGGTCTGGAGCCCTTTTTCTTCCCTGCGTGTCCTGTTGAAAAACCTGGTTCTCATTAGGGATGAGCTTCGTGTTCGAGTCGAACCCATGTTCGACTCGAACATCGGCTGTTCGATCGTTCGACGAAGAGCGAACATTATGGGCCGTTGGCAACAAATTCGAGTGGCGCGTCACGGCCCATAATTCACTGCGTCATCGCAGTGCATTGCTGGCTGATGATTGGCCAAGCATGCACTATGACCCGCATGCTTGGCCAATCACAGCGCCGTCTGTACAGAGAGCCGTAATTGGCCAAGTAGGTACACGCTCCACACTATATAAGGCCGCCTGGAAGTCGGCCTTGTGTAGTGTGTTGGCGTTTGTGAAAGACAGAGTTACAGAGAGATAGAGCAGGCAGGCGAGTCAGTTAGCTGCTGTTACAGTGTGTAGAGGATATATATGCATCCTAGGTGTTGTATATATATTTATACACTGTATTGAGTTTAGCTAGATCCGTTCCTGTTAGTCTCTATACTGTGACAGGCAGGCAGGTGATTGTGCTAGCTGCAGACAGTCAGTGTTTCACTTAGTGTACTACTGTGTGCTTTGCATAGCGTTCACCTAAAGCTCACCTGAATACAGTTATTCTCTATACTGTGACAGGCAGGCCGGTGATTGTGCAAGCTGCAGACAGTCAGTGTTTCATTTAGTGTTCTACTGTGTGCTTTGCATAGTGTTCACCTAAAGCTTACCTGAATACAGTTATTCTCTATACTGTTACAGGCAGGCCGGTGATTGTGCAAGCTGCAGACAGTCAGTGTTTCACTTAATGTACTACTGTATGCTTTGCATAGCGTTCCCCTAAAGCTCAACTGAATACAGTTATTATCTATACTGTGACAGGCAGGCCAGTTATTGTGCTAGCTGCAGACAGTCAGTGTTACATTTAGTTTACTACTGTGTGCTTTGCATAGCGTTCACCTAAAGCTCACCTGAATACAGTTATTCTCTATACTGTGATAGGCAGGCCGGTGATTGTGCTAGCTGCAGACAGTCAGTGTTTCACTTAGTGTACTACTGTGTGCTTTGCATAGTGTTCACCTAAAGCTCACCTGAATACAGTTATTCTCTATACTGTGACAGGCAGGCCGGTGATTGTGCAAGCTGCAGACAGTCAGTGTTTCAATTAGTGTACTACTGTGTGCTTTGCATAGCGTTCACCTAAAGCTCACCTGAATACAGTTATTCTCTATACTGTGACAGGCAGGTGGAAATTTGTTCTAGTTGCAGACAGTCAGTGTTTCACTTAGTGTACTACTGTGTGCTTTGCATAGCGTTCACCTAAAGCTCACCTGAATACAGTTATTCTCTATACTGTGACAGGCAGGCCGGTGATTGTGCTAGCTGCAGACAGTCAGTGTTTCACTTAGTGTACTACTGTGTGCTTTGCATAGCATTCACCTAAAGCTCACCTGAATACAGTTATTCTCTATACTGTGACAGGCAGGCCGGTGATTGTGCTAGCTGCAGTCAGTGTTTCACTTAGTGTACTACTGTGTGCTTTGCATAGCGTTCACCTAAAGTTCACCTGAATACAGTTATTCTCTATACTGTGACAGGCAGGTGGAAATTTGTTCTAGTTGCAGACAGTCAGTGTTTCACTTAGTGTACTACTGTGTGCTTTGCATAGCGTTCACCTAAAGCTCACCTGAATACAGTTATTCTCTATACTGTGACAGGCAGGCCGGTGATTGTGCTAGCTGCAGACAGTCAGTGTTTCACTTAGTGTACTACTGTGTGCTTTGCATAGCATTCACCTAAAGCTCACCTGAATACAGTTATTCTCTATACTGTGACAGGCAGGCCGGTGATTGTGCTAGCTGCAGTCAGTGTTTCACTTAGTGTACTACTGTGTGCTTTGCATAGCGTTCACCTAAAGCTCACCTGAATACAGTTATTCTCTAAACTGTGTCAGGCAGGCAGGTGATTGTGCTAGCTGCAGACAGTCAGTGTTTCACTTAGTATACTACTGTGTGCTTTGCATAGCGTTCACCTAAAGCTCACCTGAATACAGTTATTCTCTATACTGTGACAGGTAGGCCGGTGATTGTGCAAGCTGCAGACAGTCAGTGTTTCATTTAGTGTTCTACTGTGTGCTTTGCATAGTGTTCACCTAAAGCTTACCTGAATACAGTTATTCTCTATACTGTTACAGGCAGGCCGGTGATTGTGCAAGCTGCAGACAGTCAGTGTTTCACTTAATGTACTACTGTATGCTTTGCATAGCGTTCCCCTAAAGCTCAACTGAATACAGTTATTATCTATACTGTGACAGGCAGGCCAGTTATTGTGCTAGCTGCAGACAGTCAGTGTTACATTTAGTTTACTACTGTGTGCTTTGCATAGCGTTCACCTAAAGCTCACCTGAATACAGTTATTCTCTATACTGTGATAGGCAGGCCGGTGATTGTGCTAGCTGCAGACAGTCAGTGTTTCACTTAGTGTACTACTGTGTGCTTTGCATAGTGTTCACCTAAAGCTCACCTGAATACAGTTATTCTCTATACTGTGACAGGCAGGCCGGTGATTGTGCAAGCTGCAGACAGTCAGTGTTTCAATTAGTGTACTACTGTGTGCTTTGCATAGCGTTCACCTAAAGCTCACCTGAATACAGTTATTCTCTATACTGTGACAGGCAGGTGGAAATTTGTTCTAGTTGCAGACAGTCAGTGTTTCACTTAGTGTACTACTGTGTGCTTTGCATAGCGTTCACCTAAAGCTCACCTGAATACAGTTATTCTCTATACTGTGACAGGCAGGCCGGTGATTGTGCTAGCTGCAGACAGTCAGTGTTTCACTTAGTGTACTACTGTGTGCTTTGCATAGCATTCACCTAAAGCTCACCTGAATACAGTTATTCTCTATACTGTGACAGGCAGGCCGGTGATTGTGCTAGCTGCAGTCAGTGTTTCACTTAGTGTACTACTGTGTGCTTTGCATAGCGTTCACCTAAAGCTCACCTGAATACAGTTATTCTCTAAACTGTGTCAGGCAGGCAGGTGATTGTGCTAGCTGCAGACAGTCAGTGTTTCACTTAGTATACTACTGTGTGCTTTGCATTGCGTTCACCTAAAGCTCACCTGAATACAGTTATTCTCTATACTGTGACAGGTAGGCCAGTGATTGTGCAAGCTGCAGACAGTCAGTGCATAGCATTCACCTAAAGCTCACCTGAATACAGTTAGTGACTATTATAGTGGTGTTCTCATAATAAAACCACAAGCAGAGAGCTGCAAGTATTTTCAGTGTACTATGTCCTCTGCACAGTTTTCACCTAAAACTTACTGAAAACAATTGCTGCTTTTCCCATACTAACACCACAGCAGGCCATTAGTATGTCTGGAAGGCAAACAATGAGAGGCAGACAGTCACGAGGCAATAAAAGAGGGCAAGCAGGCTCTGTGTCTAGAGGCAACAGTGCTGCTGGTCGTGGACACGGAGCATCCTCATCAGCACGTGGCCGTGGGACACGCTTGTCCTTCTTTTTGGCAGCTGGCCATGTTGAGCCGCAACATGCCCAAGACTTGGTAGAGTGGATGACCAAGCTGTCCTCCTCCTCCTCCTCTCTCACCCAGGCTCAGGGTACTTTGTCTGGCAAAGCAGCTGCCAAAGCGGCCTCTTCCCTCGGCTCAATGGCATCAGTCACTCCTTCCCTAGCCCCACCATGTCCTCCTGAGGAGTCCCCCGAGCTGTTTGAGCACAGTGTTGGGTACATGCTCCAAGAGGATGCCCAGCGTTTTGAAGGCTCCGATGATGGAACCCAGCTGGAGGAAGGCAGTAACGTGAGCTCAGAGAGAGCGGGTAGTAACGTGAGCCCAGAGAGAGGGGGTGCCCAACAAGGTCAGCTATCTGGCAATCATGTTCCCCCAGCTGCAGCATACTGCCAGATTGGCTCCAGTGATGAGGAGGGAGGGGATGATGACGTCACTGACTCCACGTGGGTGCCTGATAGGAGAGAGGAGGAGGAGGCACATCTCCAACGAGGCAGGATGCCCTCTAGGGGCCAGCTTAAGGGCAGCACACCGACTGCATCACACCGCAGAGCTCCGCATGTGCAGGGTGCTGCTGTCTCTGCGCGTTATTCAAAAAGTTCTTTGGTGTGGGCCTTTTTTCAGACGTGTGCAGCAGATCTCACAGTTGCCATTTGCAACATATGTCTAAAGCGTATCTCGCGTGGCCAAAACATCAGCCGCTTGGGCACCACGTGCTTGACCAGACATATGTCGACCTGCCATGCAGTCCGTTGGCAAGCACACCTAAAAGACCCACACCCAAGAACAAGGCGGACCTCTCCTTGCTCCTCATCAGCTGGGATCTCCTATATATTCAGTCCTCTCTGAAACCTGCACTGCAGAGGAATAAAGGTGTAGAATTAGGTGTGTCACAGCCAAGTACTTGGGGACAATCTGCTATCGGTACACCGACGTCCGATTGTACCAGGCAAATTTCCCTGCCCCAGCTGCTGCACCGCCGAAAGAAGTTCGCTCCCAGCCATCCACATGCCCAGCGGTTGAATGCTAGCTTGGCTAAACTGCTAGCACTTCAACTGCTGCCTTTTCAGTTGGTAGACTCTGCCCCCTTCCGTGAGTTTGTGAAATGTGCAGTTCCTCAGTGGCAGGTTCCCAAACGCCACTTTTTCTCACGGAAGGCGATTCCGGCTCTCTACCGGCATGTGGAAGGCAATGTCTTGACCTTGCTGGACAGAGCGGCCAGCGGTAAGGTGCATATTACCGCTGACTCATGGTCCAGCAGGCATGGACAGGGACGTTACCTATCTTTCACGGCGCATTGGGTGACTCTGCTGGCAGCTGGGAAGGATGCAGGACAAGGTGCAGTAGTGTTGGAGGTTGTTCCGCCACCACGCCTCCAAAATGTTACTACTGGAGATTCTGGCATTTCCGCCGGTCATATAATGCCAGTGCTCGGCTGGCTGAGCTGCAAAAGGATTACAACCTGCTCAAGAACCGCCTATTCTGTGGCATGCCCACCAGGTGGAACTCTACGTTGGCCATGCTCACGCAGCAGAGGGCCATCAATGAGTATCTGTTGCAATATGGCACCAGGACAGGGTCAGGGGAGCTTGGATTTTTTTCCCCACGCCAGTGGGCCATGATCAGGGATGCATGCACTGTCCTGGCACCATTTGAGGAGGCCACAAGGATGGTGAGCAGTGACAGTGCATGCATCAGTGATACTGTCCCTGTTGTCCACCTGTTGGAGCACACGCTGCGTGGAATAATGGACAGGGCACTTGAGGCAGAACAGAGGCAGGAAGAGGAGGACTTCCTTACCTCTCAAGGCCCCCTTTATCCAGACAGTGTTCCTGCTGGCCCGGCTATCACACAGGAAGAGGAGGAGGAGGAGGAGGAGGATTGTGTCAGCATGGAGGTGGAGACTAGCACTCAGCATCAGCAGCAGTCTTCAAGGGATCAATTACAATCCCAAGACACCCATGGACTTGTACGTGGCTGGGAGGAGGTGGCTGCGGATCATGTCGTCCTCAGTGACCCAGAGGACTCCGCACCGAATGCCTCAGCAAATCTACGCTGTGTGGCCTCCCTTATCCTGCAAAGCCCGCGGAAGGATCCTCGTATTCATGCGATCAAGGAGAGGGATCATTACTGGCTGGCAACCCTCCTTGATACACGTTACAAGGGTAAGGTTGCGGACCTTATCTTGTCATCGCAGAGGGAGCAGAGGATGAGGCATCTTCGGGAGGCCTTGCAGAAAGGTCTGTGCAACACGTTCCCAGAGACTGGGAGATTACAAATTCCTGGTCCTGGACAACGTGTTGCTCAGGCTTCGGTCAGTCAAAGAAGGAGCGGTGGAGAAGGGTGTTGAGAGGGTCGCGTTTGCATATTATGCAGGGCTTGATATTCGTTATATTGAGAGGGGGAGTTATATTGTGAATAATACTCTTGTTCTCTCTGGTGGTGAGGTTTAGAGTCACGCTGATGACCTCTAAAATTTCCTCTTCCACCTCTCCTATTAGAAATATTTCCACCCCCCTTATGTGATTGAGAGGGAGTACGTGAATTTGGGTTCCTACTCCTATATTGTGAGGGAGGATCTTCCTTGAACTGTCGACCTCTATTCTGGGGAGTTTGTCTCTGGTTAGCAGAATTAGGCTGGATGGAACCTGCCGTGTTGTTGGCACTACTGTCCGCCTCCATAGGAGTCTCTGACACTCGTTCAGCTACTAGCGCCTATGGAGGCTGACAGTAGTGCCAACAACACGGCAGGTTCAATCCAGCCTAATTCTGCTCCTTTGCAAGACACTTATAATGACGATTATTGTCACTATTGTGACAGCAGGAAGGTAAAGTCACCTGGTTGCATCCAGGGGGGTAGATATATTTCGCCCAGATTCAGGCTTTACGCCGACTTATACAACTAGGTGGAGAGTTGTATAAGGCTAGTGGGCTCATGGATGACTCATACCTATTTGTTTGGACTTTTACTAAACCAGGGACTTAGGGACTAGGACAGCACCAGGCTGATCCCAGTTGTTAGTTTAGGAAACCTGCATGTTTAGTCAGAGGTCAAACTGACCAGGATTTATTTTGTTTGTTTCTTTTTGGCTTTGCTGTGTTTTTGTCACTGTACATAGAGAAATAAACCGCACCTTTTGATTTTGAAAACCACAACCTCCGTCTGCTGGCCCTGTTTTTGTGTGGGGAGCCCAACCAGGGGGTCACACACACCCGCTACCGAGTTAACCCCCTCACAGTTGGTGGAGAATGCGGGCAGTTTTTTTTTAAGCCAGCATGGAGGAGATACTGAAACAGCTGGCTCTAGCAAATGCCAATCAACAGCAGACAAATGCAGGTTTGCAAAAGAGCCTTGCAGCTCAACAACAGAGCTTCGCAGCCCAGCAACAAGCCCAGCAGCAATCTGAGGCCCGCTTCATAGACCTGTTGCAGAAGCAAGAGCAGAGACTACAACAACAGATGGAAGCAGTAATGCAGCAACGTCCGCAGACCAGTGAGGAAAGCCGTCCCACTAATACCGCGTCCTTTGGGGTGAGTCGTTTATTGACAAAAATGACTGGAGAGGATGATCCAGAGGTATTTTTGACCACATTTGAAAGGACTGCTGAAAGAGAAAAGTGGCCTGAGGAGCAGTGGGCTGGACTGGTGGCTCCTCTGTTAACTGGTGAATCGCAGAAAGCTTACTATGACCTAGAGCCTGACCAAGCAAAAGACTATGTGATGCTAAAAGCTGAAATATTGGCAAGGCTGGGTGTCACCCTGGCTGTCCGGGCTCAGCGTGTGCATAACTGGACTTTCCAGCTTGGAAAACCCCCCAGGTCTCAAATGTATGATCTCATTCACCTGAGCAGGAAGTGGCTACAGCCAGAGACTTTGTCCGCACCAGAGATTGTGGAACGTGTTGTAATGGATCGGTTTTTGAGAGCTCTTCCTACTGCCATCCAAAAGTGGGTAAGCCATGGAGACCCAGAGACGGCCGGTGGTCTTGTGGATCGTGTAGAGAAATACTTGGCTACAGAGAACCTGACGGCCTGTTCCAGAGACACTCGGACTTTCCACCCTAAGACCAGACCATCCCCAGGGGCGGATAAGAGGATTCCAAGGGGTGAGGGTGGAGAGAGTGAGAGGGTGGGAGCTCTACCCCAAGTTTGGCGAGAACAGCCTGGGAAATCAGCGGCTCAAGAGGCCGCAAGAAGGATCGTTTGCTACCGCTGCCGGCAAGCGGGACATATTGCAGCCAATTGCCCGGTTGTGGAGGAACCCATGCAGTGTGACTTTCTGACGGGCAGACGTCAGTCGCTGTGTGCGACAGTCGCATGCACTGCCATTCGAGGAACTGAGAAACATTTATGCAAAATGTGTATTAATGGTAGAAATGTTGTGGTATTACTGGATTCAGGTAGCCTTGTGACCCTGATAAAGGCTGAATTAGTTAAAACAGAGGTCTCTGGGAATAGCAAGGTAGCTGTTATTTGTGTGCATGGGGACACCCGAGAGTATCCAGTGACTACAGTGTGTTTCGAGACCCCCAAAGGTACCCTCTCTCATCCAGTGGGCTTAGTATCTCAGTTACCGCATGACGCCATTGTGGGAAGGGATTTTCCGAAGTTCTGGGAACTGTGGGATGATCCTGAGCCCCCCACTGGTGCCCCTATGTACCAGGAATGTGATAGCCAGAACTCCTCTGAGAGTGGTGAGGACTCTCCAGAATTTCCCTTGTCAGTATTTGCAGGGGAGACTCAAGAAACTGGAGAGGAGCCCACCTCCTCAGACGAAAACCTACCGTCTGTGGAGTTTTCTGATCTGGAGGTTCACAGGGAAAATTTTGCCACAGAACAGTTAAAAGACCCCGCCCTAATAAAGGCACGGGAAAACGTAGTGGAAATAGATGGCGAGTTAGTGAACCCAGATAATACCTGCACTTACCCATACTTCAGCGTAGAGAAGGACCTACTGTATCGGGTGGCAAAAAGGGCAGAAGAAACCGTTGAGCAGCTGGTGGTGCCCAAACCTTACAGGAAGTTGGTGTTGGAGTTGGCCCATGGGCACATTCTTGGAGGTCATCTGGGGACAGAGAAAACCCGAGAGAGGGTATTACAGAGATTCTATTGGCCTGGGGTGATGAAGGACATAGAAAATTATTGTTCCTCCTGCCCTGTGTGTCAGAGGTCGGCCCCGATGCCACATTTCCGTAGCCCGCTGGTCCCTCTACCCATCATTGAGGTCCCGTTTGAGAGAATCGCAATGGATTTGGTAGGTCCTATAATCAAGTCCGCTAGGGGGCACCAGTACATATTGGTTATAATGGACTATGCCACCCGTTATCCAGAAGCGATCCCTCTCAGAAATACCTCGGCCAAAACCATAGCCAAAGAGCTATCTCTTGTTTTTAGCCGGGTGGGTATTTGTAAAGAACTGCTTACGGACCAAGGTACACCCTTTATGTCCCGGGTTATGAAAGAGCTGTGTAAATTGCTCAAAGTGACGCAATTGCGTACATCTGTGTATCACCCCCAAACCGATGGGCTGGTTGAAAGATTCAACAAAACCCTAAAACAAATGTTGAAGAAAGTGGTGGATAGAGATGGAAAGGATTGGGACTGTCTACTTCCTTATTTGATGTTTGCTATTAGGGAGGTGCCCCAATCCTCTACGGGATTCTCCCCCTTTGAGTTACTGTATGGGAGACACCCAAGAGGGCTGTTGGATATTGCCAAGGAAACTTGGGAAAGTGAGAGTTCTCCCCACAGGAGTGTGATTGAGCATGTCGCCCTGATGCAAGATCGAATTGCACAGGTAATGCCCATCGTGAAGGAACATTTGGCCCAAGCGCAGTTGGCACAGCAGAGAGTGTACAACCGTGGAGCAAAGACCCGTACCTTTTCCCCGGGGGATAGGATATTGGTACTTGTCCCTACGGTTGAAAGTAAATTCCTTGCCAAATGGCAAGGCCCCTACGAGATAATGGAAAAAGTGAGCGAAGTGAATTACAAGGTCAGACAACCAGGAAGGCGAAAGCCCGAACAGATATATCACGTTAATCTGTTGAAAGCCTGGAGGGATAGAGAGTCCCTAGTCGCAGAAACTTGGTCACCAGCTCAAACTGGTTGCGTGATTCCGGAGGTTGGAATAGCAGCCACCTTGTCACAACCCCAACAACAGGAGGTTAAGGAGTTTGTGCTTCGCAACAAGGAGGTGTTCTCTGAGCTGCCGGGACAAACATCTGGGGTAGAGCATGATATTATTACCCCGCCCGGTGAAAGGGTGAAGTTAAAACCCTATCGGATCACGCTCCGTTAAAGTGGATGGCTCAAAACAAGGAGACAAATAGAAGAGTGAATAGGTGGTTCCTGGCCCTACAGGAATTCAACTTCACAGTAAAGCATCGCCCTGGCGTTCAAATGGGGAATGTGGATGCTTTGTCTCGAGTACATGAATGCCTGATTGCTGGTGTTCCAACCCCGAGGTTAAAACAAGAGGGGGGGGTATGTGACAGCAGGAAGGTAAAGTCACCTGGTTGCATCCAGGGGGGTAGATATATTTCGCCCAGATTCAGGCTTTACGCCGACTTATACAACTAGGTGGAGAGTTGTATAAGGCTAGTGGGCTCATGGATGACTCATACCTCTAGGGAGAGTGTGGGGCGTCGTGCAGACAGAGATGAGGAGACCAGCTGAACCTTGTCAGCTCATTTAGGCCTCTATAAGAACTCCCAGCTTCATTAGATGTTAGCTCATGCCTGGAACCAGACCTGTGTGGACTGTCTAGGGAGAGTGAACCCCTGTGCGGTGAGGCAAAGCCTGTGTGGCTATTTGTTTGGACTTTTACTAAACCAGGGACTTAGGGACTAGGACAGCACCAGGCTGATCCCAGTTGTTAGTTTAGGAAACCTGCATGTTTAGTCAGAGGTCAAACTGACCAGGATTTATTTTGTTTGTTTCTTTTTGGCTTTGCTGTGTTTTTGTCACTGTACATAGAGAAATAAACCGCACCTTTTGATTTTGAAAACCACAACCTCCGTCTGCTGGCCCTGTTTTTGTGTGGGGAGCCCAACCAGGGGGTCACACACACCCGCTACCGAGTTAACCCCCTCACACTATATTGAGGATAATTATGAACAACCTCCATATAGAAATAACCAACATGACCAATATGCATATTGGAACCAGGTTTTTCAACAGAAAATTTAATATTCAGAGATATCTTGTGTCCAATCCTTGCAAGCGTTTTGCGACAGCTGCGACTTCAGGTACAGTGCATTCTGGATTGTCGAATCCCTCTTTGTTCAACCCCCCTGTCCCTGTGGCCCCAGCTGTTAGCATTTTCAAGGATCTTGTCCTCAGTAGTGATGAGCCGAACACCCCCGGGTTCGGTTCGCACCAGAACCCGCGAACGGACAGAAAGTTCGCACGAACATTAGAACCCTATTAAATAAAATGGATGCGAACGTTCGGATTCTAAAGTGCTAATTATAACGACTATTATCCATGTTATTGTCCGAAACAGAGTTTGGGAACCCGGCTTCTGCACCAGGGGACATGTATCAATGCAAAAAGAAGTTTTAAAAACGGACGTTTTCCGGGAGCAGTCATTTTAATGATGCATAAAGTGAAAAAAAAAAAAGTCAAATATTCCTTTAAATATTGTACCTGGGGGGTGTCTAAAGTATGCCTGTGAAGTGCCACGTGTTTCCCGTGTTTAGAACTGTCCCTGCACAAAATAACATTTCTAAAGGAAAAAAAGCCATTTAAAACTGCTTGCGGCTTTAATGCAATGTCTGGTCCCGGTAATATGGATGAAAATCTTTATGAAAAATGGCATAGCTACCCCATCAACCCCCCCCCCCTACCCCAGCCCATTACCAGCCCCTTTGGGTCTTGTATGGATATTAAGGGGAACCCCGCACACAAAATAAAAAAGGCCCTATATACTCTGAACAGCCGTATACAGGCGGTGCATACAAGACAGGGACTGTAGGTTTGTTCTTATGTAGAATCTGTTTGTAATTTTGAACAGCTGCATTGTTTAAGTGGAGCTCCATGCCAAATTCCTTTTTTTTAGCTTTTTGTAAAACATAGGGAACGGTTATCACCCCTGTCACATTATATTTGCTGTCTGTGCCCCTGTTCAGAACATTTCACCTCACTTTGCGTCCCAATGACAACTGTTTTTGAAATGTGGTGTTTTTATTGAAACAAGGATTGGTGATAAAGCATCAGTAGAGAGGAGACACCTTTCTCCCATATTAATTCTTACAGGAGAGAATTTTCCTTCCAAGGGGTAGATTTCCTCTCACTTCCTGTTGTCTTCTTCCGTTTGCAAGTAGTAGTAGTTTGTAAGTTGGATGTTTGAAAGTAGGGACCTTCCGTATATACTCTGCAGAAATTGGCCCCTTAGGTGTTGGTGTTGGCACAACACTGAAAGCACTCACAGTTATTCTTGGTGGGTGCTGGAACGCCCTGCTGTCAACTATAATATCAGGAATTGTAATAACATATAATTGTTGATCAGTGGTAGTAAAAATTGGGCCTTTGATGGTGGTGCTGGTGCCACAACACTGTAAGGCCTGACAGTTACTCTTGGTGGGCGCAGCAATGGTCCCTGCTGTGAATTATTAGATCAATAATTATAATTGCATGCCCCTGTTGAACAGGGGCTGAAAAATTGGGCCTTTGGTGGTGGTGGTGGTGGTGATGGTGGTGCTGGTGCCACAACACTGTAAGGCCTGACAGTTACTCTTGGTGGGCGCAGCAATGCTCCCTGCTGTGAATTATTAGATCAATAATTATAATTGCATGCCCCTGTTGAACAGGGGCTGAAAAATTGGGCCTTTGGTGGTGGTGGTGATGGTGGTGCTGGTGCCACAACACTGTAAGGCCTGACAGTTACTCTTGGTGGGCGCAGCAATGGGCCCTGCTGTGAATTATTAGATCAATAATTATAATTGCATGCCCCTGTTGAACAGGGGCTGAAAAATTGGGCCTTAGGCACTGGTGGCACAACACTGCAACCCCTCACAGATACTGTACTTGGAGCACAGCAATGAGGCCTGTTGCAAAGTATTGCATCAAAAATTTTAATTACACGCCCCTGTTAAACAGGGGCTGAAAAATTGGGCCTTAGCCACTGGTGGCGTCACCCATAAACCAAAATGATCTTCCAAGCTATCATCGTTAATCGTATCATTGAGGAGGAGGAGGAGGATAGCCAGTCAACATAACAGCACAGGCACTCAGCATCAGCATCAGTCTTGAAGGGATGTGACATTTTAAAATCAATTAGTCTGTTATATCAGCATCTGGTGTGTGGTAGCTGGTGGTGATCCAAGACTGGTTCATCTTGATGAAAGTCAGTCGATCAACCGAGTCGGTGGACAGGCGCACCCTGTGATCCGTGACAAATCCTCCAGCAGCACTGAATGTGCGTTCTGAAAGAACGCTGGATGCAGGACAGGCCAGTAGCTCAATTGCATTCTGTGCAAGCTCTGGCCAGTGATCCATCCTCAAGACCCAGTAAGCCAGAGGATTTTCGGTGGGGAAGGTGTCCAAGTCTGACCTTGCCCCTAGGTATTCCTGGACCATGTATATCAGACGCTGGCGATGGTTGCTGGAACCGATCATACTTTGGGGCTGCGGACTAAAGAATTGTCTGAACGCATCGGTCAGACGGCCACCTTCCCCACCGCTCCTTCTTTGACTGCCCGAAGCCTCAGCAACTCGTTGTCCAGGACCAGGAGTTTGTAGCCTCCCAGTCTCTGGGAACGCGTTGCACAGACCTTTCTGCAAGGCCTCCCGGAGTTGTCTCATCCTCTGCTCCCTCTGCGATGGTACGATAAGGTCCGCAACCTTACCCTTGTACCGTGGATCAAGGAGAGTGGCCAGCCAGTAATGGTCCCTCTCCTTGATCCGAAGAATACGAGGATCCTTCCGCAGACTTTGCAGGATCAGGGAGGCCATGCAGCGTAGGTTAGCTGAGGCATTCAGTCCGGAGTCCTCTGGGTCACTAAGGATGACATGATCCGCAGCCACCTCCTCCCAGCCACGTACAAGTCCACTGGTTTCTTGGGACTGCAAATCATCCCTAAAAGACTGCTGCTGATGATGCTGAGTGCCAGCCTCCACCTCCATGCTGACACAATCCTCCTCCTCCTCCTCCTCCTCCTCTTCCTGTGCGATGGGTGGGACAGAAGGAACACTGTCTGGGTAAAGGGGGCCTTGAGAGGCAAGGAAGTCCTCCTGTTCCTGCCTCTGTTCTGCCTCAAGTGCCCTGTCCATTATTCCACGCAGCGTGTGCTCCAACAGGTGGACAAGAGGTACAGTGTCACTGATGCATGCACTGTCACTGCTCACCATCCTCGTGGCCTCCTCAAATGGTGCCAGGACAGTGCATGCATCCCTGATCATGCCCCACTGGCGTGGTGAAAAAAACCTGAGCTCCCCTGACCCTGTCCTGGTGCCGTAGTCGCACAGGCACTCATTGATGGCCCTCTGCTGCGTGTGCAGCCGCTGCAGCATGGCCAACGTTGAGTTCCACCTGGTGGGCATGTCACATATAAGGCGGTTCTTGGGCAGGTTCAACTCCTTTTGAAGCTCAGCCAGGCGAGCACTGGCATTATAAGATCTGCAGAAATGCACACAGACTTTCCTGGCCTGCCTCAGGACATCCTGTAAGCCCGGGTACCTGCCCAAGAACCGCTGCACCACCAGGTTAAGGACGTGAGCCATACAGGGCACATGGGTCAGTTGTCCCTGTCGGAGGGCGGAGAGGAGGTTGGTGCCATTGTCGCAAACCACCATTCCTGGCTTAAGCTGGCGTGGCGTCAACCACCTCTCGGCCTGCCCCTGCAGAGCAGACAGGACCTCTGCCCCAGTGTGGCTCCTGTCCCCCAAACACACCAGCGCAAGCACGGCATGGCATCTTTTTGCCTGCGTACTTGCGTAGCCCCTTGAACGCCTACGGAGCACCGCTGGTTCCGAGGACAAACCACAGGAAGAGGCCATGGAGGAAGAAGAAGAGGAGGGGGTGGAGGAGAGAGGTGTGTCACAACCAGTAGTAGCATTTTGGAGGCGTGGCGGTGGAACAACCTCCAACACTACTGCACCTTGTCCTGCATCCTTCCCAGCTGCCAAAAGAGTGACCCAATGGGCCGTGAAAGAAAGGTAACGTCCCTGTCCATGCCTGCTGGACCATGAGTCAGCGGTAATATGCACCTTACTGCTGACCGCCCTGCCCAGCGAGGCCAAGACATTGCCTTCCACATGCCTGTAGAGAGCCGGAATCGCCTTCCGTGCGAAAAAGTGGCGTTTGGGAACCTGCCACTGAGGAACCGCACATTGCACAAACTCACGGAAGGGGGCCGAGTCTACCAACTGAAAAGGCAGCAGTTGAAGCGCTAGCAATTTAGCCAAGCTAGCATTCAACCGCTGGGCATGTGGATGGCTGGGAGTGAACTTCTTTCGACGGTCCAGCAGCTGGGGCAGGGAAATTTGCCTGCTAGAATCGGACGTTGGTGTACTGCTAGCAGAGTGCCCGCAAGTACTTGCCTGTGACACACCTAATTCTACACCTTCATTCCTCTCAGAGCAGGTTTCAGAGAGGAGTGAAGGTATAGTGGGGTTGGAGATCCCAGCTGATGCGGTGCAAGAAGAGGTCAGCTTTGTTCTTTGGTGTGGGTCTTTAACGTAGGCTTGCCAACGAGCTGCATGGCAGGTCAACATATGTCTGATCAAGCATGTGGTGCCCAAGCAGCTGATGTTTTGGCCACGCGATATACGCTTGAGACATATGTTGCAAACAGCAGCTGTGCGATCTGATGCACTCGCCTCAAAAAAGGCCCACACCAAAGAACTTTTTGAATGACGGGCAGAGGCAGCGCCCTGCACAGGCGGAGCTCTGCAGTGTGATTCCGTCGGTGTGCTGCCCATACGCTGGCCACTCAAGGGCATCCTGCCTCGTTGGAGATGTGCCTCCTCCTCATCCTCCTCCTCCTCCTCTATCCTATTAGGCACCCACGTGGAGTCAGTGACCTCATCATCCCCTCCCTCCTCATCACTGGAGCCAATCTGGCAGTATGCTGCAGCTGCTGGAGCATGACTGCCAGATTGGTGTCCTTCTTGAGCATCCCCTCTCTCTGCTCTCACGCTGCTGCCTTCCTCTAGCTGGGTATCATCATCAGATCCTTCCAAACGCTGGGCATCCTCCTGGAGCATGTACCCAACACTGTGCTGAAACAGTTCGGGGGACTCCTCAGGAGGAGGACATGGTGGGTCTAGGGAAGGATTGACTAATGAAGATAATGATACCAGAGAAGAGGACGCTTTGGCAGCTGCTTTGCCAGTACCCTGAGCCTGGGTGAGAGAGGATGAGGAGGATGAGGTGGGCTTGGTCATCCACTCTACCAAGTCTTCGGCATGATGTGGCTCAACATGTCCAGCTGCCGAAAAGAAGGACAAGCGTGTCCCATGGCCATGTGCTGATGACAATGCACCGCGTCCACGACCAGCACTGTTGCCCCCAGACACAGAGCCTGCTTGCCCTCTTTTTTTGCCTCCTGACTGTCTGCCTCTCCTTGGTTGCCTTCCAGACATTTTAATGGATGGCCTGCAGGGAGATGGGAAAAAGAGCAATAAGGGCTACCTTCAGGTGTATACTGTGCAGGAGGCTTAGCAACAATGACACTGACACTGTCCCCTGCCTATCCTTCTCTGTCCCTAAACACAAGGATTGAAAATATGGTTCAGCAAAATAGTTTTAGAACAGAATAGCACACTGTCAGTTTCACTCACTGTACCTCTCTGTCCCTAAACTCAAGGATTGAAAATATGGTTCAGCAAAATAGTTTTAGAACAGAATAGCACACTGACACTTTCCCTCACTGTCCTACTCTGTCCCTCCCTACAAACAAGATTTAGCACAGAATAGCACACTGATAATTTCTACGAGTGTCCTTCTCTGTCCCTAAACTCAAGGATTGAAAATATGGAACAGCAAAATTGGTTTAGAAGAGAATAGCACACTGTCAGTTTCACTCACTGTACCTCTCTGTCCCTAAACTCAAGGATTGAAAATATGGTTCAGCAAAATAGTTTTAGAACAGAATAGCACACTGACACTTTCCCTCACTGTCCTACTCTGTCCCTCCCTACAAACAAGATTTAGCACAGAATAGCACACTGATAATTTCTACGAGTGTCCTTCTCTGTCCCTAAACTCAAGGATTGAAAATATGGAACAGCAAAATTGGTTTAGAAGAGAATAGCACACTGTCAGTTTCACTCACTGTACCTCTCTGTCCCTAAACTCAAGGATTGAAAATATGGTTCAGCAAAATAGTTTTAGAACAGAATAGCACACTGACACTTTCCCTCACTGTCCTACTCTGTCCCTCCCTACAAACAAGATTTAGCACAGAATAGCACACTGATAATTTCTACGAGTGTCCTTCTCTGTCCCTAAACTCAAGGATTGAAAATATGGAACAGCAAAATTGGTTTAGAACAGAATAGCACACTGTCAGTTTCACTCACTGTACCTCTCTGTCCCTAAACTCAAGGATTGAAAATATGGTTCAGCAAAATAGTTTTAGAACAGAATAGCACACTGACACTTTCCCTCACTGTCCTACTCTGTCCCTCCCTACAAACAAGATTTAGCACAGAATAGCACACTGATAATTTCTACGAGTGTCCTTCTCTGTCCCTAAACTCAAGGATTGAAAATATGGAACAGCAAAATTGGTTTAGAACAGTCAGTTTCACTCACTGTACCTCTCTGTCCCTAAACTCAAGGATTGAAAATATGGTTCAGCAAAATAGTTTTAGAACAGAATAGCACACTGACACTTTCCCTCACTGTTCTACTCTGTCCCTCCCTACAAACAAGTTTTAGCACAGAATAGCACACTGATAATTTCTATGAGTGTCCTTCTCTGTCCCTAAACTCAAGGATTGAAAATATGGAACAGCAAAATTGGTTTAGAACAGAATAGCACACTGTCAGTTTCACTCACTGTACCTCTCTGTCCCTAAACTCAAGGATTGAAAATATGGTTCAGCAAAATAGTGTTAGAACAGAATAGCACACTGACACTTTCCCTCACTGTCCTACTCTGTCCCTCCCTACAAACAAGATTTAGCACAGAATAGCACACTGATAATTTCTACGAGTGTCCTTCTCTGTCCCTAAACTCAACGATTGAAAATATGGAACAGCAAAATTGGTTTAGAACAGAATAGCACACTGTCAGTTTCACTCACTGTACCTCTCTGTCCCTAAACTCAAGGATTGAAAATATGGTTCAGCAAAATAGTTTTAGAACAGAATAGCACACTGACACTTTCCCTCACTGTCCTACTCTGTCCCTCCCTACAAACAAGATTTAGCACAGAATAGCACACTGATAATTTCTACGAGTGTCCTTCTCTGTCCCTAAACTCAAGGATTGAAAATATGGAACAGCAAAATTGGTTTAGAACAGAATAGCACACTGTCAGTTTCACTCACTGTACCTCTCTGTCCCTAAACTCAAGGATTGAAAATATGGTTCAGCAAAATAGTTTTAGAACAGAATAGCACACTGACACTTTCCCTCACTGTCCTACTCTGTCCCTCCCTACAAACAAGATTTAGCACAGAATAGCACACTGATAATTTCTACGAGTGTCCTTCTCTGTCCCTAAACTCAAGGATTGAAAATATGAAACAGCAAAATTGGTTTAGAAGAGAATAGCACACTGTCAGTTTCACTCACTGTACCTCTCTGTCCCTAAACTCAAGGATTGAAAATATGGTTCAGCAAAATAGTTTTAGAACAGAATAGCACACTGACACTTTCCCTCACTGTCCTACTCTGTCCCTCCCTACAAACAATATTTAGCACAGAATAGCACACTGATAATTTCTACGAGTGTCCTTCTCTGTCCCTAAACTCAAGGATTGAAAATATGGAACAGCAAAATTGGTTTAGAACAGAATAGCACACTGTCAGTTTCACTCACTGTACCTCTCTGTCCCTAAACTCAAGGATTGAAAATATGGTTCAGCAAAATAGTTTTAGAACAGAATAGCACACTGACACTTTCCCTCACTGTCCTACTCTGTCCCTCCCTACAAACAAGATTTAGCACAGAATAGCACACTGATAATTTCTACGAGTGTCCTTCTCTGTCCCTAAACTCAACGATTGAAAATATGGAACAGCAAAATTGGTTTAGAACAGAATAGCACACTGTCAGTTTCACTCACTGTACCTCTCTGTCCCTAAACTCAAGGATTGAAAATATGGTTCAGCAAAATAGTTTTAGAACAGAATAGCACACTGACACTTTCCCTCACTGTCCTACTCTGTCCCTCCCTACAAACAAGATTTAGCACAGAATAGCACACTGATAATTTCTACGAGTGTCCTTCTCTGTCCCTAAACTCAAGGATTGAAAATATGGAACAGCAAAATTGGTTTAGAACAGAATAGCACACTGTCAGTTTCACTCACTGTACCTCTCTGTCCCTAAACTCAAGGATTGAAAATATGGTTCAGCAAAATAGTTTTAGAACAGAATAGCACACTGACACTTTCCCTCACTGTCCTACTCTGTCCCTCCCTACAAACAAGATTTAGCACAGATTAGCACACTGATAATTTCTACGAGTGTCCTTCTCTGTCCCTAAACTCAAGGATTGAAAATATGGAACAGCAAAATTGGTTTAGAACAGAATAGCACACTGTCAGTTTCACTCACTGTACCTCTCTGTCCCTAAACTCAAGGATTGAAAATATGGTTCAGCAAAATAGTTTTAGAACAGAATAGCACACTGACACTTTCCCTCACTGTCCTACTCTGTCCCTCCCTACAAACAAGATTTAGCACAGAATAGCACACTGATAATTTCTACGAGTGTCCTTCTCTGTCCCTAAACTCAAGGATTGAAAATATGGAACAGCAAAATTGGTTTAGAACAGAATAGCACACTGTCAGTTTCACTCACTGTACCTCTCTGTCCCTAAACTCAAGGATTGAAAATATGGTTCAGCAAAATAGTTTTAGAACAGAATAGCACACTGACACTTTCCCTCACTGTCCTACTCTGTCCCTCCCTACAAACAAGATTTAGCACAGAATAGCACACTGATAATTTCTACGAGTGTCCTTCTCTGTCCCTAAACTCAAGGATTGAAAATATGGAACAGCAAAATTGGTTTAGAACAGAATAGCACACTGTCAGTTTCACTCACTGTACCTCTCGGTCCCTAAACTCAAGGATTGAAAATATGGTTCAGCAAAATAGTTTTAGAACAGAATAGCACACTGACACTTTCCCTCACTGTACCTCTCTGTCCCTAAACTCAAGGATTGAAAATATGGTTCAGCAAGATTGGTTTAGAACAGAATAGCACACTGACACTTTCCCTCACTGTACCTCTCTGTCCCTACAAACAAGGATTAGCACAGAATAGCACACTGTCACTGACACTCTCCCTACCTATCCTTATTTGTCCCTAAACACAAGGAATCCAGGATTAGTAAAGGAAAAATAATGACACTGTCCCTGCCTATGCTTCTCTTTCCCTGCTCCGGAACACACTACACAAGGCCGCCGCGCTGGCGGCCTTTTATAGTGTGGGGCGTGTACTAAACCCCCTCAGCAATAATTGGCCACAGGCATCCTGCCTGTGGCCAATCATTGCTCTCCTCGCTGCCGGCGCTGTGATTGGCCAAGCATGCGGGGTCACAGTGCATGCTTGGCCAATCACAGCGCCTGGATGACACTGCGATGGCGTAGTGCATTGTGGGCCGTTCGCGTCACTCGAATTTGGCGCGAACGGCCCAAATCGTTCGATCTTCGTCGAACGATCGAACAGCCGATGTTCGAGTCGAACGTATGTTCGACTCGAACACAAAGCTCATCCCTAGTCCTCAGTGATTTGGCTCAATTACCTATTAAAAAGCCTTGCAGTCATCCTGCGTTGCAAGCTGGCATTAAATCACTCAGTGAGAACAAGGACATAGTCATATGCCCCGCCAATAAGGGCGGGGGCATTGTTGTCTTGGACAGGACAGATTATGAACAAGAGATGTATAGAATTCTTAGTGACATTGAAACATATAGGGAAATACCCATTACCCCCACCAACAGTTTTAGGAATCAATTAGTAGCTATAGTTGACAAAGGATATGAAATAAAATTTTAAATCAAAAAGAGTGATCCTATTTGGTGCCTCTAGCACCAAGGATCCCTACCATATATTTTTTACCCAAGATCCACAAGGATCCTATTCACCCTCCTGGTCGCCCCATCATAAGTGGCATTGACTCGGTCAACCTCAAGAATTGGCCGATATATTGATTTCTTTTTACAGCCGCTAGTCAAACGTGTTCCTTCGTATCTCAGAGATACTAGCCACACTATTCAGCTATTGGAAAGGATAGATATACAGGGCGATTATTAGACTTGTGCACAACGGAAAAATTTGTTTCGTTTTGGTTCGTTTCTTTTCGGTCCTGTTGATTCGTAATCGTTCGTAATTTTGCTAGACGGGATTTTTCGTGTTCGGACTAATTCGTACTTTCGGTAGAGTACATTGTTTTTCGTTGATTCTGGACACAACTCCTACTTTTGTAACTTTTTTGGGGTTCGTTGATTCGTCATTTTCCGTGTCTCTCTCACAACGACGCTGCCTATTATGCCTAATGTGCTTCGAATGGATTTGTACTTTTCTAAATACATAGTGGTTTTTGTAACGATTCGAAATCTCGTATTTTACTTTCGGTTTTTTTACATGCGGCTATAGCCTCCGCCCCTGTACACCATTTTGAGAGGGAGTTCAGCACGGTGAGGGGGAAGCAGAGAGCAGAGCAGAGTGTTATTGTGCTTCGAATGGATTCGTACATTCGTAACTTTTTTCATAACGAATTATGCCGAAGACATTCGGGCATTCGCTATTTGCGATATAATTTATTTCGGATTCAGTTTTATTCGTAATTGCTTTGTTCGGAAATTCGAATGCTTCCGAATATCCGAAAGTTGCTAAATTCGGACGAATTTTGATTCGTTGCGAAACGAATTGCACAAGCCTAGCGATTATATATTGGCCACGGCCGATGTTGCCTCCCTGTATACCTGTATCCCCCACACTTTAGGCATTGAGGCTGTCACACATTTTTTTGAGCAAATATCCTTCTATTACACCGGTCCAGTGCAGTTACATTATAGAGCTGTTTGAATTTGCCACAGCGCATTACTATTTTTGGTTCGACCAACGTTATTACATTCAACAGAGAGGCGTCACTATGGGGGCCAAGTTTGCCCCCAGCCTTGCCAATCTGTTCATGGCCAAGTGGGAGGAGGATGTCGTCTATCAAGAGGGGGGCTCCTCCCTAGTCCTTTGGGCCAGGTATATAGACAACATCCTCCTCCTCTGGGATGGCAGCCCTGAATCTCTTGAATCTTTTTTCTCTACGTTGAATGCCAACGACCAAGGGATTTCTCTCACTCACGAGTCTAGTTCCACCAAGGTACATTTCTTGGACCTTGAGGTAGAGATTGTCTCGGGACGTTTCAAGTTTCAAACATTTTTTAAGCCAACTGACAGAAATGGGTTTATTCCCATAGATAGCTGTCACCATCAATCATTGCTTAAAGCTGTCCCAAGGAGTCAATTTCTAAGACTCCGTAGGAATTGTACAGACATAGATATCTTCATACAACAGGCTGCCACATTGACCAAGACATTTTTAGACAAGGGATACGACCCAATGTCAGTGCATTCACAATACCAGGAAGTCTTGGAGATAGACAGACATTCCTTGTTGTTGGATCGACCATTAAGGGTACAGGCAGGGCCGCTGATAGGGGGGGACCACCAGCCCTCCAGTAGGGGGCCCGAGCACACATGGGGGCCCGGACAGGGATGCAGATCGGTGAGCTGTGACAGTTAGACAAGTGATGCTGTGTGTGTCTCTCTCCCTCCTGTCGGCTTTCAGCTGCTAGAGGGAGAAATTTACGGCGTCGTTTCTGTAACTGTCACAGCGCACCGATCTGACTCCCTGTTTGGGCCACATATGATCCTCCCATAGGTGCCTGGTCTTCCCCCAGCGCTGCCTGTTTTCCTCTCCCTGAAAGCAGGGGGATTCGTCAGGACACTGAGAGCGGGAGAGGGCTTGCCTGTCTCAATGCACAGGCACTTTTGCGAACTGCCCAGGGGTCCTAGGTGCATGTGGGGGCCTTTGAAGTTTCCTCCCCACAGCTTCAGGCAGTGGTAACAGTTCTCCTCACTTTGGCTGTCTCTTTTGCTAGTAGTACAGGTCAGTTCTGTTATCTGTCTCTCTGATGTCTGCAATGCTCTCTCTCCCTCCCTGGCATCTTCCTCCCCACCTCAGCCACTATCCGGACCGTCCTGCTCCCTGTAATCCTCCTCACACAGATCCATTCATCTTTGCCTGTCACACTGCTCCTCTCAGATGGTTGTTATCTGTCACGGAGATCCTGCCAGAAACAGGTGCCCTGGAATTCCTGGTTCCCGATCGTGGGTGCGTTCGCGCATGCGCATGCGCACACGTTCTGCAGGTGCGCACGAGTGTTCTTCAGGTGCGCGCGTTCATTCTGCAGGTGCGCGCGCGCATTCTGCAGGTGTGCGCGTGCGCATTCTGCAGGTAGCGCCAGAAGGCCTATTGAAACCTGTCAATGACAGACAGTCCCTGCTGTCTGCTCTACAGCGTTTAGTACCTGAGAACCTGATCCAAAGACTTACCTGCATCTGACCCGGCTTGCCTGTGACCTTTCCAGTTTTCTGCCTGCATCTGACCTCTGGCTTGTTGTGACCTCTCCTCTGCCTGATCCCTCAGTACCTTTGCTGCCAGCCAGTTAACCGACCCGGCTTGTCTGACCAATCTTACCACCCCTGGTTCCAGTCCTGCCTGCTGTGTTCCTGTGTTCCTGGTTCCAGTTCTGCCTGCTGGTTTCCTGTGTTCCTGGTTCCGGTCCGGTCTGCTGTAGCTGTTCCAGTCCGCTTGCTGTGTTCCTGTGTTCCTGGTTCCAGTTCTGTCTGCCGTACTTCCTGTGTGCCTGGATCCAGCCCAGTCTTCAGAATTACCTCCACCTTGGTTGATCCTGCCAGGCACTCGTACCACTCCTACCTCTGCGCCTTCTGTTACACTACCAGGGGCCGCTGGAGGGAGCTGTAAGGGAGGCCTTCCTCTGCAAATCTGGGCTCGTCACCGTCAGGTACGTGACAGTAGCAGACAGCCATGTCTGAGCCCGAGCAGGGAGCCTCACCTATGGAGGAACTTTGCCGGCACCTGGCAGGATTGACTGAAGCAGTCAAGAGCCTTCAACAAGGCTACACCCATCTGGAAGAACAAGTGTGGGCCCTCTCCAACCCCTCTGCTGCCCAACGGGGCCCTCATGCCTCTACTTCCACAGCCGGGACAGGATCTACACCCACAGTTGTCATGCTTCCTCCTGAACCCAAGGTTCCTACACCCGAAAGATTCTCCGGGGATCGGAGCAAGTTTAGGGCCTTCCGTAATTCTTGTGAACTGTACTTTGCCCTACAGCCTTGCACCTTCTCTTTAGAGGCCACCAAGGTGATCTTTGTGATTTCCCTGCTCTCCCGAGACCCTCAGAGCTGGGCCCACCGTCTCTTGGAACGGAAAGATGTGACTTTAAGCAGCCTTGCTGCCTTCTTCCATGCCATGGCCCAGTTATATGAAGACTCCCAGCTCTCAGTAACCGCAGAAACCGCATTGCGCACCCTTCAGCAGGGGCGCAGAGCGGCAGAGTACTATGTAGCGGAATTCAGGCGGTGGAGCGCGGATACCAATTGGAATGATGCCGCCCTCCGCCATCAGTTCCGCATAGGACTTTCCGACCCCCTGAAGGATGAGCTTGCTAGAGTCGGTGTACCGCAGACCCTGAACCTGTTAATTGACTTAACTATCCAGATTGACCGACGTCTGAGGGAACGGAGGGCTGAGAGGGCTACGGGCTTCTCCCGCCTGACCTGGATGCTTCCCCGGGCTCCTAGCCATCTGTACCCGGCTCCCGCTGCACCTCCAGCCCCCACATCTGACGCACCTGAGCCAATGCAGCTCGGAGTCCTTCGTCCATCCCTCACTCCAGAGGAACGCCAGCGTCGCCGAATTAATAACTTGTGCCTGTACTGCGGGGAACCCGGACACTTCGTTAGAAACTGTCCCCTGAAGCTTCGTAAGTGCTTTTCAGTTTCTCCTAACATGACCGATCCACAGGCCAAATCCACATCTCACCTTGCTCTTTCTGTCTCGTTACAGCTCCCAGGAAGGACTCTGCAAGTGCCCGCCATTATTGATTCTGGGGCTTGCAGCTGTTTTAATGACTCAGCCTTTGCCGTCAAACACCAGATCCCCCTTCTTACCAAGACCCATGGACTATGTGTTCATCTGGCTGATGGGTCCGTCATAAAGTCTGGACCCGTGGTCCAGGAGACCCTCCTCCGAGCCGGAATTACAGGCTAAGGATGGGCTGTTGTGGTACCAGAACAGGATCTACGTACCTAAGGAGTTAAGAATAACCGCACTGAAACTCTGCCACGACCACGCCCTTGCCGGGCATTTTGGCGTTGCCAAAACCACTGACCTGGTACAGCGCACCTTCTGGTGGCCTAGTTTACGCGAAGACTGTAAGAGGTTTGTGGACTCTTGTACAATTTGCACCCGAAACAAGGGTTCCAAATCCAAGGCCTGGGGACTAGGGATGAGCTTCGTGTTCGAGTCGAACATACGTTCAACTCGAACATCGGCTGTTCGATCGTTCGACGAAGATCGAACGATTTGGGCCGTTCGCGCCAAATTCGAGTGACGCGAACGGCCCACAATGCACTACGCCATCGCAGTGTCATCCAGGCGCTGTGATTGGCCAAGCATGCACTGTGACCCCGCATGCTTGGCCAATCACAGCGCCGGCAGCGAGGAGAGCAATGATTGGCCACAGGCAGGATGCCTGTGGCCAATTATTGCTGAGGGTGTTTAGTACACGCCCCACACTATAAAAGGCCGCCAGCACGGCGGCCTAGTGTAGTGTGTTCCGGAGCAGGGAAAGAGAAGCATAGGCAGGGACAGTGACATTTATTTTTTCTTGCTTAACCTGGATTCCTTTAGTTTAGGGAAAGAGAAGGATAGGTAGGGAGAGTGTCAGTGTGTTTTACTGTGCGAATCCTTGTTTCTAGGGACAGGGAAGGACAGTGAGGGAATTCTCCTTGTGCTATAGTGTGCTTTAAAAAAACATTTTTTCTAGGGACAGAAAACTATAGGTAGGGAGAGTGTCAGTGTGTTTTACTGTGCGAATCCTTGTTTCTAGGGACAGGGAAGGACAGTGAGGGAAATTCTCCTTGTGCTATAGTGTGCTTTAAAAAAACATTTTTTCTAGGGACAGAAAACTATAGGTAGGGAGAGTGTCAGTGTGTTTTACTGTGCGAATCCTTGTTTCTAGGGACAGGGAAGGACAGTGAGGGAAATTCTCCTTGTGCTATAGTGTGCTTTAAAAAAACATTTTTTCTAGGGACAGAAAACTATAGGTAGGGAGAGTGTCAGTGTGTTTTACTGTGCGAATCCTTGTTTCTAGGGACAGGGAAGGACAGTGAGGGAAATTCTCCTTGTGCTATAGTGTGCTTTAAAAAAAAAAAATTTCTAGGGACAGAAAACTATAGGTAGGAAGAGTGTCAGTTTCTTTCACTGTGATAATCCTTGTTTCTAGGGACAGGGAAGGAAAGTGAGGGAAATTCTCCTTGTGCTATAGTGTGCTTTAAAAAAACATTTTTTCTAGGGACAGAAAACTATAGGTAGGAAGAGTGTCAGTTTCTTTCACTGTGATAATCCTTGTTTCTAGGGACAGGGAAGGACAGTGAGGGAAATTCTCCTTGTGCTATAGTGTGCTTTAAAAAAACATTTTTTCTAGGGACAGAAAACTATAGGTAGGAAGAGTGTCAGTTTCTTTCACTGTGATAATCCTTGTTTCTAGGGACAGGGAAGGACAGTGAGGGAAATTCTCCTTGTGCTATAGTGTGCTTTAAAAAAACATTTTTTCTAGGGACAGAAAACTATAGGTAGGAAGAGTGTCAGTTTCTTTCACTGTGATAATCCTTGTTTCTAGGGACAGGGAAGGACAGTGAGGGAAATTCTCCTTGTGCTATAGTGTGCTTTAAAAAAACATTTTTTCTAGGGACAGAAAACTATAGGTAGGAAGAGTGTCAGTTTCTTTCACTGTGATAATCCTTGTTTCTAGGGACAGGGAAGGACAGTGAGGGAAATTCTCCTTGTGCTATAGTGTGCTTTAAAAAAACATTTTTTCTAGGGACAGAAAACTATAGGTAGGAAGAGTGTCAGTTTCTTTCACTGTGATAATCCTTGTTTCTAGGGACAGGGAAGGACAGTGAGGGAAATTCTCCTTGTGCTATAGTGTGCTTTAAAAAAACATTTTTTCTAGGGACAGAAAACTATAGGTAGGAAGAGTGTCAGTTTCTTTCACTGTGATAATCCTTGTTTCTAGGGACAGGGAAGGACAGTGAGGGAAATTCTCCTTGTGCTATAGTGTGCTTTAAAAAAACATTTTTTCTAGGGACAGAAAACTATAGGTAGGAAGAGTGTCAGTTTCTTTCACTGTGATAATCCTTGTTTCTAGGGACAGGGAAGGACAGTGAGGGAAATTCTCCTTGTGCTATAGTGTGCTTTAAAAAAACATTTTTTTCTAGGGACAGAAAACTATAGGTAGGAAGAGTGTCAGTTTCTTTCACTGTGATAATCCTTGTTTCTAGGGACAGGGAAGGACAGTGAGGGAAATTCTCCTTGTGCTATAGTGTGCTTTAAAAAAACATTTTTTCTAGGGACAGAAAACTATAGGTAGGAAGAGTGTCAGTTTCTTTCACTGTGATAATCCTTGTTTCTAGGGACAGGGAAGGACAGTGAGGGAAATTCTCCTTGTGCTATAGTGTGCTTTAAAAAAACATTTTTTCTAGGGACAGAAAACTATAGGTAGGAAGAGTGTCAGTTTCTTTCACTGTGATAATCCTTGTTTCTAGGGACAGGGAAGGACAGTGAGGGAAATTCTCCTTGTGCTATTGTGTGCTTTAAAAAAACATTTTTTCTAGGGACAGAAAACTATAGGTAGGAAGAGTGTCAGTTTCTTTCACTGTGATAATCCTTGTTTCTAGGGACAGGGAAGGACAGTGAGGGAAATTCTCCTTGTGCTATAGTGTGCTTTAAAAAAACATTTTTTCTACGGACAGAAAACTATAGGTAGGAAGAGTGTCAGTTTCTTTCACTGTGATAATCCTTGTTTCTAGGGACAGGGAAGGACAGTGAGGGAAATTCTCCTTGTGCTATTCTGTGCAAAAGCAATCATCCTCAACCATATTTAGAAATCCTTAAGTAAAGGGACAGAGAAGGACACCTGAAGGTAGCCCTTATTGCTTTTTTCCCATCTCCCTGCAGGCCATCTATTAGAATGTCTGGAAGGCAAACAAGGAGAGGCAGACAGTCAGGAGGCAATAAAAGAGGGCAAGCAGGCTCTGTGTCTGGGGGCAACAGTGCTGGTCGTGGACGCGGTGCATTGTCATCAGCACATGGCCATGGGACACGCTTGTCCTTCTTTTCGGCAGCTGGACATGTTGAGCCACATCATGCCGAAGACTTGGTAGAGTGGATGACCAAGCCCTCCTCCTCCTCCTCATCCTCTCTCACCCAGGCTCAGGGTACTGGAAAAGCAGCTGCCAAAGCGTCCTCTTCCCTGGTATCAATGTCAGACTCATCATCAGTCACTCCTTCCCTAGACCCACCATGTCCTCCTCCTGAGGAGTCCCCCGAACTGTTTGAGCACAGTGTTGGGTACATGCTCCAGGAGGATGCCCAGCGTTTCGAAGGGTCTGATGATGAAACCCAGCTACAGGAAGGCAGTAGCGTGAGAGCAGACAGAGGGGATACTCAAGAAGGACACCAATCTGGCAGTCATGTTCCAGCAGCTGCAGCATACTGCCAGATTGGCTCCAGTGATGAGGAGGGAGGGGATGATGAGGTCACTGACTCCACGTGGGTGCCTAATAGGAGAGAGGAGGAGGAGGAGGATGAGGAGGAGGCACATCTCCAACGAGGCAGGATGCCCTTTGGTGGCCAGCGTAAGGGCAGTACACCGACGGAATCACACCGCAGAGCTCCGCCTGTGCAGGGCGCTGCCTCTGCCCGTCATTCAAAAAGTTCTTTGGTGTGGGCCTTTTTTGAGGCTAGTGCATCAGATCGCACAGCTGCTGTTTGCAACATATGTCTCAAGCGTATATCGCGTGGCCAAAACATCAGCCGCTTGGGTACCACATGCCTGACCAGACATATGTTGACCTGCCATGCAGCTCGTTGGCAAGCCTACCTCAAAGACCCACACCAAAGAACAAAGCGGACCTCTCCTTGCACCGCATCAGCTGGGATCTCCAACCCCACTATAACTTCAGTCCTCTCTGAAACATGCACTGAGAGGAATGAAGGTGTAGAATTAGGTGTGTCACAGCCAAGTACTTGCGGCCACTCTGCTAGCAGTACACCGACGTCAGATTCTAGCAGGCAAATTTCCCTGCCCCAGCTGCTGGACCGTCGAAAGAAGTTCACTCCCAGCCATCCACATGCCCAGCGGTTGAATGCTAGCTTGGCTAAATTGCTAGTGCTTCAACTGCTGCCTTTTCAGTTGGTAGACTCGGCCCCCTTCCGTGAGTTTGTGCAATGTGCGGTTCCTCAGTGGCAGGTTCCCAAACGCCACTTTTTCTCACGGAAGGCTATTCCGGCTCTCTACCGGCATGTGGAAGGCAATGTCTTGGCCTCGCTGGACAGGGCGGTCAGCGGTAAGGTGCATATTACCGCTGACTCATGGTCCAGCAGGCATGGACAGGGACGTTACCTTTCTTTCACGGCCCATTGGGTCACTCTTTTGGCAGCTGGGAAGGATGCAGGACAAGGTGCAGTAGTGTTGGAGGTTGTTCCACCGCCACGCCTCCAAAATGCTACTACTGGTTGTGACACACCTCTCTCCTCCACCCCCTTCTCTTCTTCTTCCTCCATGGCCTCTTCCTGTGGTTTGTCCTATGAACCAGCGGTGCTCCGTAGCCGTTCAAGGGGCTACGCAAGTACGCAGGCAAAAAGATGCCATGCCGTGCTTGCGCTGGTGTGTTTGGGGGACAGAAGCCACACTGGGGCAGAGGTCCTGTCTGCTCTGCAGGGCCAGGCCGAGAGGTGGTTGACGCCACGCCAGCTTAAGCCAGGAATGGTGGTTTGCGACAATGGCACCAACCTCCTCTCCGCCCTCCGACAGGGACAACTGACCCATGTGCCCTGTGTGGCTCACGTCCTTAACCTGGTGGTGCAGCGGTTCTTGGGCAGGTACCCGGGCTTACAGGATGTCCTGAGGCAGGCCAGGAAAGTCTGTGTGCATTTCCGCAGATCTTATAATGCCAGTGCTTGCCTGGCTGAGCTGCAAAAGGAGTTGAACCTGCCCAAGAACCGCCTTATATGTGACATGCCCACCAGGTGGAACTCAACGTTGGCCATGCTGCAGCGGCTGCACACGCAGCAGAGGGCCATCAATGAGTACCTGTGCGACTACGGCACCAGGACAGGGTCAGGGGAGCTTGGTTTTTTTTCTCCACGCCAGTGGGGCATGATCAGGGATGCATGCACTGTCCTGGCACCATTTGAGGAGGCCACGAGGATGGTGAGCAGTGACAGTGCATGCATCAGTGACACTGTACCTCTTGTCCACCTGTTGGAGCACACGCTGCGTGGAATAATGGACAGGGCACTTGAGGCAGAACAGAGGCAGGAAGAGGAGGACTTCCTTGCCTCTCAAGGCCCCCTTTACCCAGACAGTGTTCCTTCTGTCCCACCCATCGCACAGGAAGAGGAGGAAGAGGAGGAGGAGGAGGAGGAGGAGGAGGATTGTGTCAGCATGGAGGTGGAGGCTGGCACTCAGCATCATCAGCAGCAGTCTTTTAGGGATGATTTACAGTCCCAAGAAACCAGTGGACTTGTACGTGGCTGGGAGGAGGTGGCTGCGGATCATGTCGTCCTTAGTGACCCAGAGGACTCCGGAGCGAATGCCTCAGCAAACCTACGCTGCATGGCCTCCCTGATCCTGCAAAGTCTGCGGAAGGATCCTCGTATTCTTCGGATCAAGGAGAGGGACCATTACTGGCTGGCCACTCTCCTTGATCCACGGTACAAGGGTAAGGTTGCGGACCTTATGTTACCGTCGCAGAGGGAGCAGAGGATGAGACAACTCCGGGAGGCCTTGCAGAAAGGTCTGTGCAACGCGTTCCCAGAGACTGGGAGGTTACAAACTCCTGGTCCTGGACAACGAGTTGCTGAGGCTTCGGCCAGTCAAAGAAGGAGCGGTGGGGAAGGTGGCCGTCTGACCGATGCGTTCAGACAATTCTTTAGTCCGCAGCCCCAAAGTATGATCGGTTCCAGCAACCATCACCAGCGTCTGATAAACATGGTGCAGGAATATCTAGGGGCAAGGTCAGACTTGGACACCTTCCCCACCGAAAATCCTCTGGCTTACTGGGTCTTGAGGATGGATCACTGGCCAGAGCTTGCATAGTATGCAATTGAGCTACTGGCCTGTCCTGCATCCAGCGTTCTTTCGGAACGCACATTCAGTGCTGCTGGAGGATTTGTCACGGATCACAGGGTGCGCCTGTCCACCGACTCGGTTGATCGACTGACTTTCATCAAGATGAACCAGTCTTGGATCACCACCAGCTACCACACACCTGATGCTGATATAACAGACTAATTGATTTTAACATGTCACATCCCTTCAAGACTGATGCTGATGCTGAGTGCCTGTGCTGTTTTGTTGACTGGCTATCCTCCTCCTCCGAGTCCTCAATGATACGATTGATGATGATAGCTTGGAAGATCATTTTTGTTTATGGGTGCCGCCACCAGTGGCTAAGGCCCAATTTTTCAGCCCCTGTTTTACAGGGGCGTGTAATTACAATTTTTTTAGCAATAATTTGCCATAGGGCTCATTGCTGTGCTCCAAGTACAGTATCTGTGAGGGGTTGGAGTGTTGTGGCACCAGTGCCTAAGGCCCAATTTTTCAGCCCCTGTTTAACAGGGGCGTGTCATTACAATTTTTGAAGCAATACTTTGCAACAGGGCTCATTGCTGTGCTCCAAGTACAGTATCTGTGAGGGGTTGTAGTGTTGTGCCACCAGTGCCTAAGGCCCAATTTTTCAGCCCCTGTTCAACAGGGGCATGCAATTACAATTCTTGATCTAATAATTCACAGCAGGGCCCATTGCTGCACCCACCAAGAGTAACTCTGAGGGCTTACAGTGTTGTGGCAACGCCACCACCACGAAAGGCCCAATTTTTCAGCCCCTGTTCAAAAGGGGCATGTAATTACAATTCTTGATCTAATAATTCACAGCAGGGCCCATTCCTGCACCCACCAAGAGTAACTCTGAGGGCTTACAGTGTTGTGGCAATGCCACCACCACCACCACCACGAAAGGCCCAATTTTTCAGCCCCTGTTCAAAAGGGGCATGTAATTACAATTCTTGATCTAATAATTCACAGCAGGGCCCATTCCTGCACCCACCAAGAGTAACTCTGAGGGCTTACAGTGTTGTGGCAACACCACCACCACCACCACCACCACGAAAGGCCCAATTTTTCAGCCCCTGTTCAACAGGGGCATGCAATTACAATTCTTGATCTAATAATTCACAGCAGGGCCCATTGCTGCACCCACCAAGAGTAACTGTCCTGGCTTACAGTGTTGTGGCACCAGCACCACCATCAAAGGCCCAATTTTTACTACCACTGTTCAACAATTATATGTAATTAAAATTCCTGATATAATAGTTGACAGCAGGGCGTTCCAGCACCAACCAAGAGTAACTGTGAGTGCTTACAGTGTTGTGCCAACACCAACAACTAAGGGGCCTATTTCTGCAGAGTATATACGGCAGGTCCCTACTTTCAAACATCCAACTTACAAACGACTCCTACTTGCAAACGCAAGAAGACAACAGGAAGTGAGAGGAAATCTACCCCTTGGAAGGAAAATTCTCTCCTGTAAGAATTAATATGGGAGAAAGGTGTCTCCTCTGTACTGATGCTTTATCAGCAATCCTTGTTTCAAGAAAAACACCACATTTCAAAAACAGTTGTCATTGGGACGGAAAGTGAGGTGAAATGTTCTGAACAGGGGCACAGACAGCAAAACAAATGTTACAGGGGTGATAACCCTTACCTATGTTTTCCAAAAAGTTTAAAAATAGATTTTTGGGCTGGAGCTACACTTAAACAATGTACCTGTTCAAAATTACAAACAGATTCTACATAAGAACAAACCTACAGTCCCTGTCTTGTATGCACCGCCTGTATACGGCTGTTCAGAGTATATAGGGCCTTTTTTATTTTATGTGCGGGGTTCCCCTTAATACCCATACAAGACCCAAAGGGGCTGGTAATGGGCTGGGGTAGGGGGGGGGTCATGGGGTAGCTATGCCATTTTTCTTAAAGATTTTCATCCATATTACCGGGACCAGACATTACATTAAAGCCGCAAGCAGTTTTAAATGGCTTTTTTTTCCTTTAGAAGTGTCATTTTGTGCAGGGACAGTTCTAAACACGGGAAACACGTGGCACTTCACAGGCATACTTTAGACACCCCCCAGGTACGATATTTAAAGGAATATTTGACTTTTTTTTTTCACTTTATGCATCATTAAAATGACTGCTCCCGAAAAACGACCGTTTTTAAAACTTCTTTTTGCATTGATACATGTCCCCTGGTGCACAACCCGGGTTCCCAAACCCTTTTTAGGACAATAACATGCATAATAGTTGTTATAATTAGCACTTTAGAATTTGAACGTTCGCATCCATTGTATTTAATAGGGTTCTAATGTTCGTACGAACTTTCGGTCCGTTCGCGGGTTCTGGTGCGAACCGAACCCGGGGGTGTTCGGCTCATCACTACTGGGGACTACTGAGACCCTTAAGCGTTCCAGATAGGCCCTGGAGAATGTTGTCCATCGACTTCATTGTTGAGTTGCCCCCGGCTGAGAACCATACCACTATCTTCGTGATAGTGGATCGCCTGTCCAAGATGGCACATTTCGTTCCTATGAAAGGGACTCCCTCAGCTCCTGAAACCGCACAGGTGTTCATCAGAGAGGTCATCAGACTCCACGGGGTACCAGTCAATATTGTCTCCGATCGGGGGGTACAATTTACCTCCCGGTTCTGAAGATCCCTCTGCAAGACTCTGGAGATAGAGTTATCACTTTCCTCTGCTTACCACCCCCAGACCAACGGACAGACGGAGAGGACGAATCAGACCCTCGAGCAGTACCTGCGCTGCTTCTCCTCTTTTGCTCAGGACGACTGGATTTCCCTGCTTCCGTTGGCCGAGTTTGCCTATAATAACTCTATCCATTCCGCTACCAGTCAGACTCCATTCTTCGCAAATTACGATTTTCACCCTACATTTCTGCCCAATTCCCTTCCTGAGTGCTCTGTGCCTGCAGTCCAGGAAAAGTTTAATTTTTTTTCGGCTAACAACCAACTTCTGCAAGAAACCATGACCAAGACTCAGGAACACAACAAAACGATCTACGACAGGAAGAGACGGGGTGAATTAGTGTTGGCACCCGGCGACCAAGTATGGCTATCCACCATAAACCTGAGGATGGCATGCCCTTCTAAAAAACTGGGCCCCAAATTCTTAGGGCCGTTCCCTGTCAAAAGGAAGATTAATGAAGTGGCTTATGAGCTGGAGCTCCCTGACTCTCTTAAAATTCATCCGGTTTTCCATGTCTCTCTGCTGAAACCTTCAGTTGCCAACCCGTTCCCAGGTCGAAGCCCGGCTCGCCCTGATCCGATCATTATAGACGGTGAGCAGGAATTTGAAGTGGAAGCTATCATGGACTTCAGGAGAAGAAATAACCGGAACCAATTCCTGATTAAATGGAAGGGCTACGGACCTGAAGAAAACTCTTGGGAACCTGAGGAGAACATCCATGCCAGGAGCCTGGTGCAGTCTTTCAAGAGGTCTCACCCTGAAAGGTTTACCCGGATGGGCATCCGGAGGCTGCCCCTTGGGGGGGGCAATGTCACGGAGGTCCTGCCAGAAACAGGCGCCCTGGAATTCCTGGTTCCCGATCGTGGGTGCGTTCGCGCATGCGCACACGTTCTGCAGGTGCGCGCGCGTGTTCTTCAGGTGCGCGCGTTCCGCAGGTGGCACCAGAAGGCCTATTTAAGGGCCTTTTTCAGGAACTGGGTGGATGACCCTAATGCTCCCTGTGGTAAACTTTTGGTGGGTGGGAAACTCCCCCCGTTGGAATCACTTAGGGCATGTCATGGCGCTTTTCCATTGGACTTTTGGTGACACGCGCAGCTTAGTCACTTTTTTGCAACGCAGGTTACCCATATTCGTACCACATCTCAACTCTCACCCTCTGAGCTTCTCTTTGTCGGGGAGGACCCCATCTCTCATATGATATCCAAGCTCTATCAGCTACTCGGCTCATCCGTGACGGAGACTAAGCCGGCCTATATTAGGGAATGGGAGCGCGATCTGGGGACAGAGTTCTCAGAGGCGCAGTTGGCTCCCCTGTACCGCCTAATCCATTCTAGCTCCATAGAGTCTAGAACGCAAGAAACAAACTACAAGTTACTGACAAGGTGGTACAGGGTGCCTGCTGTGCTCTCACGCATATACCCCACTGTTTCTGATCGTTGCTGGAGAGGCTGCGGCCTCCGTGGCACCTTGCTTCACATATGGTGGGAGTGCCCGAAAATTCAGCCCTTTTGGGAAACTATTCAGCAACAAATTAAGGCCATACTGGATATAGATGTCCCGCTTTTGCCAATACACTTCCTTCTCCATGTACCATCTATGCCGACCAGCCGTTACAGGAAATGTGTACTGCCACATCTCCTGAACGCTGCTAGGCACCTGCTCCCTATGTATTGGAAGCAGGCTCATGTACCTGGGCTAGAGGACTGGTCCAAGAGGGTACGGGAAATTAAGGAAGCTGAAGAATGGGTGGCGAATTGTAATGGCACGAGTGAGCGCTTTCAAACCATCTGGGCTGCCTGGTTGCAACATACTTCAGGTGGGGAGTTTGTTCCATCTAGTCTAGACATCGCCCTGTTGGAACTTGCAGAGCCCTCTCTTAGGGGAAGTAGGGAAGCTGAGGCACAGGCCCCGGAGGCAGAGACTGAAGATGTGGGAGCCCGGAGATTGAGCTGAGCACTGAGGATCTTCTCTTGGTGGGTGGAGCTGTGCGACGCTACGGGTGCATGCCTGATGGAGGTAGTTCTATTTCCCTCTACTTCTTTCTACTATTCCCTTTTTCTGGCTTTCTTACCCTGCTGTTTCCCGTTTATGTTTGCCTGTCTTGTCTGTGTTTTTTTTTTCTCACTCTAATGCCCCGTACACACGATCGTTTTTAATGTCATTTTTTAAACCGACGTTTTTCTCCTCGTTTTTTTTCATGTTTCCTCTCAAGCCTGCCTTGCGTACACACCATCATTAAAAAAAACGATCAAGCAAAGCGCAGTGACGTTCAACACGTACGACGGCACTATAAAGGGGAAGTTCCGTTCGAATGGCGCCACCCTTCATGTTAGTAAAGTTTGTTGAGCGACGATTCGCGCTTTTCAGTCCGTTACTGTGTAATGAATGTGCTATCTCCATTACGAACGCTAGTTTTACCAGAACGAGCGCTCCCGTCTCATACTTGATTCTGAGCATGCGCGTTTTTTTTCACGTCGTTAAAGCATACACACTATCGTTTTTCACGTCGTTAAAAAAAACGACATGAAAAACGACGTGAAAAAAGAGAGCATGTCCGGAATTTTTAATGGCCGTTTTTCACGTCGTTAAAAATGCTCTGGAGCATACACACGATCATTTTTCAGGGCCATTTTTTAAAATGGCAGTTTTAACGGCATGAAAAACGATCGTGTGTACGGGGCATTATACGTGGATCCTCTCTTACTTGTTCAGCTTAGGTTGTCTACTGGCGGCAGGGGTCTTCCCCTTGCCTGGGCCTGCTCTTATTATGCAGTTGAAGTCTCTTCTCCTTCTGTTCGGGGGAGAAGATTCCTAGATGAGAGGGGCCCCCTCACCTCTTTGTGCCCAAGGGCCGGATTTTGGCCGGGGAGGGTTTGATGGAGGTTATTTAGCCCCCTCTCCCCACACAGGGTACGGGGAGGTGAAGGCCCCTTGTTTAGCTTGGTCCATGTCCCCGGTAATTGTTAGCGGACCAGTAAGCAGGTTGGGGGGGAGTGGTTCCCCTCAATGGAATTATTACATTGTTTTGAAACTGGTACCTTTTTCTTTTATTTTTTGCTGAATTATACCTTTTGCACCGTACTGGATTGTATGCTTGATGTGGACCATGTATGCCATAAGTTGCACTTTTGTTTGTGTGTGCATGTTTTTTCTCAATAAATACAGATTATACAAAAAAAAAAAAAAAAAGAAGGGCTATTTAAACCTGTCAATGACAGACAGTCCCTGCTGTCTGCTCTACAGCGTTTAGTACCTGAGAACCTGATCCAAAGACTTACCTGCATCTGACCCGGCTTGCCTGTGACCTTTCCAGTTTTCTGCCTGCATCTGACCTCTGGCTTGTTGTGATCTCTCCTCTGCCTGATCCCTCAGTACCTTTGCTGCCAGCCAGTTAACCGACCTGGCTTGTCTGACCAATCTTACCACCCCTGGTTCCAGTCCTGCCTGCTGTGTTGCTGTGTTCCTAGTTCCAGTTCTGCCTGCTGGTTTCCTGTGTTCCTGGTTCCGGTCTGCTGTAGCTGTTCCAGTCCGCTTGCTGTGTTCCTGTGTTCCTGGTTCCAGTTCTGTCTGCCGTACTTCCTGTGTGCCTGGATCCAGCCCAGTCTTCGGAATTACCTCCACCTTGGTTGATCCTGCCATGCACTCGTACCCCTCCTACCTCCGCGCCTTCTGTTACACTACCAGGGGCCGCTGGTGGGAGCCATAAGGGAGGCCTTCCTCTGCAAATCCGGGCTCGTCACCGTCAGGTACGTGACATTATCTCTCACTTGGTCACTCCCCCCTCCCTTCCCTGTCTTTTCCTCTGCAGACACTTCGCCTTCACACATGTGTGTGTCCCGGGATCTACAAATGGCAGGAATCCCCCACCCTGCACACCCCCAACACTGTCTCTTTACTAGGCACTGGAGATCACTCCCTCTCCCCTCCCTGACAGACAGCCCATTTACTTTTCTTATACTATGGCTATTTCTTATTTCTTATACTTATTGCTTCAGGAGACCATATCTGTATTCTACATTACTGTTCTATACTATACCCTCTTGCCCCCTGTACTATGTCCACTTACCCTCCCCCTGTACTGTACCCTCCTAACCCCACCATACTATACCTTCCTGCCCCCCTACTGTACTTTCCTGTCCCTCTCCTACTGTGCCCCCTGTACTGTACCCTCCTAACTGCTGTACTGTGCCCTCCTGCCCCCCCGTACTGTACCCTCCTGCCCCCCTGTACTGTGCCATCCTGCCCCCTCCCCCCACACTGTATCCTCCTGTTCCCCTGTAAGTTTATATGTTTTGTTGTGTTTGTGTATGCTAATAATGATTTGTGTGGTGTATTGTTAGCAAAAATATTGTTTGGATATTTTTTTATGGGGGCCCTGTCAGGTAGGCTGTACGGGGCCCTGTGATTTCTAACAACAGCCCTGGGTACAGGACAATTCACATAAATGGGCCATAGTAACATCATACTCTGTACAACATAAGGACATCAAAACTATATTGAACAGACATTGGGGAGTGTTCAGAACAGATAAGGTTCTCCGTCCATTATTAACAGAAAATGCCAGTCACATTCAGAGGAGTACCTTCTTTACAGAGTAAAATTGCTCCAAACATAATTAACCCTCCTGTACGTCCTTCTTTCTTTCACAACATGAAAGGTTATTATCCCTGCAAAAAATGTGTTGTATGTTGTCACAATAGTATTGGCAAGGCCAAAACTTTGGAGTTTTGCTCCTCTGTCACCAATCAAACGTACCAGATCAAAGGTTTTCACACATGTGCTTCAAGATACGTTGTATATCTGATTACATGTCCATGTGGCAAACAGTATATTGGACGTACCACACGTACGTTTACAATCAGAGTAGGGGAACATATTGCCAAGATCATAGGTGGAGACACCAAACATACAGTTCCCAGACATTATAGGGAACACCACGATCGCAACCCTGTAGGTACCAGTTTCTTGGTGATAGACAGTTACATTCCCCCATGAAGAGGTGGTGCCCCCACCAGGGGCGTATCGAAACTTGAGAAGTATTGGATATACGTTCTCCAATCCTACCAACCGTGGGGTATGAACGTTGAGTGGGTTGTCAACGCTTTTTTGAACAAGGCCTAGCCCTTTTAGCCCAACATTAATATTACATATTCAGGAGAGGATTCGATTTGGGTAATCACTAGATATTACAAAAAATATTTTTTTCATGTCCATAATCACTATATATACACATTTTTATATTTATTCTTTATAACTTTTCCAATATGCTTAGGTACATGTTTATCATTATTATGTGCATGTATTTCTACTTTCAGTGTATATTATCCCGCCGTGGGGGTCAGCTCTGCGCTAACATCATTATTTGATTACAATTGGCTCAGTGTACATCTACATGGTGACACATTGAGTTTAATGGATGGCATACACATGGGGAGACTATATATGGGTAGTTTATTCCATACCCTTGCACAGCTCATATCAGTTTTGGGTGCACTATAGCTCATAGTCGGTCTAAATTTTAATTTCATTTTTAATTTTATCCATTTTGTTTCCTATATTTCTTTTGACCATCGGTGTATTTCCAGGGGTTTATTACACCCGGGGGTCACCGATACAGCCAGGACGAGGCTTGGCCTACAGTTAGATCCAGTCATCATTTTGTTGATGACGCCCACTAGAGGACCACGGTTTTGACTACGGACGCCATTTTGCAGTAGCTTTAGGGCGTAGTATGCCCTCAGGCCCCCCTTCTTTAATTTTAAGTTCACACACATCATGGGACTGCTTTTGGGGGTTTTATTACTCCCGGCGGGTGTCAGTCATGGCCACAGTGATGCTTAGCCCAATTTTGATACGATTCACTCATTTGTATATCGGGTCTAATAGAGGAACAAGCTTCCGGTTTTGGGCACCATTTTATTGTGGCCGTACGGCGCATCACATCTATATATTTTATTGCTTTCCAGCTTAGAAATCCAGTGTCGATCGACATACTTATCAGTTGTCGGTCTTTTATGTATTCTCAAGGATAGTTCACATTTTCTTCTCGAGTCAGAGGGGTCTGGCTAGATTATATTTATTCTAACTCTTAATCTTTTGAGATCGAGGCTTGAGCCACACATCAGAGTGAGGCTTGAGGTGCAAGCCACGGGCGCCATCTTTACAAACCGGAAGTGGCTTGTTTACGTTTTTTGACAGTCGTGGAGCTGGCCCTCATTTGGGGCACCTCTTTATCTATAAATACGCAGTGGCTGCAGTGGACCAGCACCCCAGATGATGCCTTATTAGGACGAAACACGTCAGGGAGGGCTCTGCTGTTGCCACTGCGTTATTTGATCTACATGCTTTTATATGTCTTCTCAAATGTGAGTGACCATTTTATACTTTACAAATAAATGTTCCCATTTTAAACGGAATTACACTATGTGGCCCAATTTCTCTCCTTTTGCCATATGATATACTGGGAGAATTTGTATATGAAGTACGGTTACCTAACCTATAGTGGATACTCATTGATGTCAATGTTGTGAAATACCCCTGCAAGGTTTACAGTGGAAGCTGTGCTTGCTGTACCTCTACCTAGGTGTGCTACACCAATAAGCTATTTTGACTCACCAGGCGTAAGCCTTGCTGAGTCCAACTCGTCTGGTAAGCCTTTGATCTTCATGGTGGTGGATTACCTGCAGACAACTAGTTATACAGTCACCTTTATCACCTTGGAATTTTGGACTTTATATTCACATTGGTTCATTGCCATTCATGGTGTTTACCATTTTATGTATTATTGGTTATTAATCCATATATTTTTTCCAATATTCTTTGTACACTTTAAACCAATACACATTGGTTTTAATTATCCATTGGTTCAACACAGATGCCACACTGTTATTTTTTCTTTTTATTTATTTTTTTCAATTTTTTTCAATTTTTGATCATACAAAATATATCATTTTGAGCGCCGCACTTTATCACTTCCATTTGTCTTTATGTCACAGTATATCTGTTGTGCAGGCAGCTACTACCAGTAATTATTGACAGCGCGTTTTTTTCCCCCTTTTTCTTTTTTGTATCTCTATTAGTGTTGTCAGCTTCCCAATGCAGGGGTCTCATGGAAACGATGGTGTCTTTCATCCCTATGCTACCCTGGGCACAGTGGACATGGAATTCTCTGGACATTTCAAAGGCGACAGGTTCCCATAGAAGTGGAACTATCAATTCTCTGACCAAATGTTATCTTCATGGGCTATGGGCATTGTACCTTCTGGGTGCACAGGATGTTGAAAGGGACTGTCACCACAGGTGTTGTTGGTTCCCAATGAATGGGTCCTTAATCGGAACATATTGCCCATATCACTCAGGTATGGGGCCTCCCTCAGTTGAACCTGTTTGCATCACCAACCATTAACCCGTTGGTGGAGGAAGTGGATGCTGTCACTCACCCAGTGATAAGTCACCTAGCAGATGACTCTCTTCCACTGCCTCTGGTAATGAAGTTCCAGGGAAGACTATTGTTAGAGAGTCTCACTGGGATAGAAGCAAGACCAATTGGCCAATTGGTCCGCAGGCCTTGAGTTTACCCTAGCAATGGAATGCAGTCTGGACCAAGCACTTCAGCTATCAGTATTTCCACAACACCTGTCTTAGGATGGACTGGAAATTTAAAGGGAAGGATTGGAGGACTTTGGCCATCCTCGGGCAGCTGGTAAACCCTGGCAGAGTTCCAGGAAAGACACTAACAAACACGGCCAGGCAAGAGCCTCTAGAAGTGGTAAAGGCTCATTCAGCTAAGTCCATTTCTACGTCTTTAAGTTCAGGGCAGCGCATGCAAAATGTCTATGGAGACATCTGCAAAGAAGCAGGCTGGTTGCTACAGTGCACCTGCCTCAGGCACTACAGTAAAGATCCAGGAGCTTGTACGTCAGTGGACTTCGACAGAATGATGGTTCAGGCTTCCATGTCCATTGCAATAAAGTTTGATTATACATTTAAGCCCTCCCAGCTTGTTAAGTATGCTGCCCTGTTGGCATCAGGAAAATGGAAAATTGTATCAATACTTGCTGTACTTTTATTTTCCTGACTAAAATCCATGGCAGCATACGAACCCTGATGAGGCTGATGAAGTCCTGCTCCTTGGGACGATACGCGCGCGAGAGGGATTGACGTCACCTGCGGCCGTCTCCTCATGCTGACGCCATGTGGTTTTATGTGACAGAACTCTTTTTTGCTGGCACTTAATGGAAGTGCCTTGTATGTAAGTGTGATTCTTCCTTTTTATCATATTAAACCCATGCCAGCAGAGAGCACTAGATATTTTTATTTGCATATATTGGGACACTGATAATCTTATGCTGTGATCCCCTGTATATGAGCTAATATGGTGTGCTAATATGTGCTTTGCACTCTGAAGAGGTTTATTGCTACTCTCCAGGATTTTGCCTGTAAGGGAAAGCCTTTTTGACCCTTTTTTGACTCAGGGGTCCTATCATTGAGGTGAGCGGCAAAGAGTGTCTTATGGTGGAGGTCACACTTCTGGCATCGATTTTCAGTCTTCATTGATGCACATTGTCACTTTTTGAAATCCTGATTTCTATATGAACGTTCATTAACTTTTTATAGTTACATAGTTACATAGTTAGTCAGGTTGAAAAAAGAAAAAGTCCATCCAGTTCAACCATAAAAAAAAAAAAAAAAAAATATCGTACAATCCCATATACCCAATCCTATACCCACAGTTGATCCAGAGGAAGGCAAAAAACCCCAGCAGAGCATGATCCAATTTGCTACAGCAGGGGAAAAAATTCCTTCCTGATCCCCCGAGAGGCAATCGGATTTACCCTGGATCAACTTTACCTATAAATGTTGTAAGGTATAAGAAGATCATGAACCAATATTCATGGTTAGAGTTCTCCTCAAATATATATTTTACAATAATGTTTCTCTGACATGAGTGTGAACAAGATGTGACTTTTTTGGTCAAACTAATCTTTCTTCTGTGTAACAGGCATGTATATTTAGGTTGAAATGTGACTTTGTGGTTAGGCCTTTTCCGGGAAAAAGTTTATCTCACTTCTGCTTTTTAACTGACAGATTGACCACACTGACATCTGGCGTTTCTTATCTTCCTGTTTCAAATGTCAGAACATGTCTAGTTTGACCACAATTGACGTATGTTAACTGACCGCTTTTGCAGAAGTCAAAAAACCTGTTAGAATTTATTTTTGTCTAACTCATGAGGTTTTTGCTTATTGCTGATAGGTCCATAGGAGGGAGGCAACTTTTCTCGCTGTGTATAAAAAAGGACATGCAACCATTAAACCACATATTCTAGTATACCCATTCACTGTTTATTGGTGTCTTGAATATCCGACCGGTCAGAGAGACTGCCACAGATCCTGAGTCCAGCTCGAGCCAAGAAGGTCCAACAGAACCAAACAGAACCAGAACCTTTCAGTGGTGTCAGAAGTGGGATGATCCAATTGAACAGGTAAGACCCCTTAAGACTTTAATTATTATTGGGAACAACAGTCTTGCCTTGTCAATTGGTTCACCATAAAGTAGACTCTCGAGAAAACTACAAGTTTTCTGGGACTCTGTTAAGATTGAAAGGTAGATTTAGAATAGATACAGAGGGTCTCGCTAGGTTGGCCAGACCAGGTTATTAGATTGAGAAAGAATCTTAAATTCTTCTCTACATAGGACGGATCTGTGGAAACTCTATATCTAAAGGTGTACACAAAAAGGGTTACCTTTTTAAATGTCGACTGTATATTGTTGTCCTGAATGTAAAACTGGTTTATTGTTTGCTTATAAAGGGAAGACCACGTCATTAGTGGCAATTGTTCCAGGGGGGTATCATGTCAAAATTGGCAAGGGTCCTATGTTCCAGGGATCAAAACAACATATGTTAAGATTTAATATACATAATTCTTTATCATATAGTTTGACACTCGAGGGCCTAAGTGTGGCTGAAATCCAGTGTCTAATTATATACCAAAAAAGAAGAACACTGGGTTCCTTGTCATAAATCTATAAATTGTCATAAGTTTAAGGACATTTTCCGCCCCTGGAACGAAATAGAGAAAGCAAGTCTGAAATTTTTTAATTTTAAAGTATAAGTATTATTGTTTGCTATAATGGGTAATCAAGCAGGAAAGGAAGCTGAAGGTAAGCAGCACCAACCCTCTCCGATTGATTACATTAAAGTCAATTATGGGAAAAATTATACTGATCCTTTTTGGTCACTAGTTTTAAAAAGAGCACATCAGTTAGAAGTGCCATGTTTGGGGGGAATACGGATCATGTTCCGGGGAAGAGTGGGAGGAAGTGAACAGAATATGTGGCCAACATAAACAGTATAATTATCCCATAAAAAACCTTGACAAAGATTACATGACTAAATGTTGTAAGATTTGGGCAAAGGGTATGAAGGAATATAGAAAGAAATATACAAGTGTAAAAATAGAAAGGAAAGAGCAATTAGAAGACGCAATAGGAAGTCCATCAGCTCCCCCTAATTTTTATCAAGAAAAACCCCCTCCATATGCTATGGTAAAAGATGAATCCCTTGTCCCAAAAAAAATATACCCCTCGTTAGATCCAAATGTTATAGCAGGAGTATTAACCATAGCTAAACAAAAGGGAACTAATTGGTTACGGGAGGGGGACGATAGAAGACAGATACAGGAACGTTTAAGTCAATTAGTAAAGGAGGAAGAACAGTGTATTAAAAAAGAGGAAGATGAAGAAAAAGTGATAGGAGAAAAGCTGAGGAGGATAAGGATGATGAGGCAGTGGGTGGCTTGACCTCGGGGATAGAAGCCCTCAAATTCCCAGTTATTCACATGGGAGAAACCCCGGTCCATATCCCACTCCCCCTCGGGACGTTAAGGGATATTAAAGATCTTTGCCCAAAGCCACGCAAACACCCCAGAGAGGCAGCTCTGTTCTTACAGAGACATTGCGCAGGCACTGGCATGAATGCCGATGACTGTGAAATAATAATACAGACAGTGGATCCAGATCCCATCTGCGATGTAGAAGTTAAGACATTATTTGCTGATAATGACCCCTTTAAAATGCAAAGGGATGGGAATCATTTTGGGCAGCTGTTTGGCAGTAAAGTTACAAAGGAGAGAGCGCTTTGCAGATAATGTGCACTGCAAAGCAGGGACCGGGAGAAAACTTTTATTCATTTTGTAAACGGGTACACCAGTTATACAAAGATACAGGAATGGAGAACCCTGAACTGTATGTGAGCACAGTCATGTCCGGGGGAGATCCCAAAACAACACAGTTACTTAAATTAATTACCCCCAATTGGTCAACATTAAAACCTGATGCCTTTCTCAAAGACATTAAAAAAAAAGCGTGCATCCTCGGGCTTATTCACTACAAAAGGAGGGGTATTTCCCTCATTTAACCCCGAACAGATAGAAAGCCCGCAGTTAGCTGCTGCACAAATGGTTGTCCCTTATACACAACCAGTTCCCCAACAATCCCAACAAGTACAATACCAAGCATATCCCCAGGATAACCAGCAGGGTTGTTTCACATTCAGGGACATGGGACATTGGAAGTCAGAATGCCCCCTTAGGAGAGGAACAAGTAGGGCAGCTAACCGCAGGGGTAATACGGGAAGAGGCAGATTGCCCGTTGGTACAGTTCATGACCAACATCTTTTTAAATGAGTTTTGCCATTCTGACTGACCACTTCCTCTGGGAAGAGACTTAATGTCAAGTTTAAACATTCACATCAAATTTACAAAAGATGGGGGCCTGCTAGCTACATCAGAAATCTGTGGTTTGTCTAACCCAAAAAAGACAGGATTTTAGAGGGTACTTTATGTTACTATCGGCACACCTTGAAGCACACCCTATATGGGCACTGCATACATTGTACACGATACAAGCCCATCATTGGGGAAGGAGCAGTAGTACATTACCAAAAGCAATATTTAGCAGAAGGAATACTGAAACATACAATCAGTCCCTGGAACACCCCCATTCACCCAGTCAAAGCCAGTGGTGAATGGCGCTTTGCACAGGACCAAAGGGCCCTGAACAAAGCTATTGTCCCCCTTCCACCTTTTGTTGCGGATATTACTACAATATTTTGTGAGATACCGGCAACGTCCAAGATCTACATGGTCATTGATTTAAGTATCGCGTTCTCTTCCATACCTGTTGCAGAGGAAGCCCAAAATTACTTTAGACCTGGGCTAGGCTCCCGCAAGGCTTTGCGAACAGTCCTGCAGCGTGCTCCATGGTCTTGAATCGATCTTTGAGCGATTGGGTACCAAAAGAAGGCTCAGTGTTGCTTCAGTATGTGGATGTCCTATTGCTGTGTAATGAAAATAAGGTCAGCTGTGCGGAGGACTCAGAGCACCTACTAACTCACCTTGCCTCAAAAGGTCACTTGGTGTCTCGCAAAGAGATCCAGTGGTGCAGGTCGCAGGTTGAGTACTTGGGGTGTATAATCCGAACCGAACGTTTGGTGTCACCAGCTCGAGTCAAGGCACTGTCCTCCTGGAGTCCACCAAGAGACAAGTCAGCGCTTCTCTCTTTCCTAGGGTCCATAATATACTGCAGGCAGTGGATACCTGATTGCTCTTATTATGATTCTATCCTAAGGTCTGCTACCCTGCAGGGTGCCCCAAAGTTTATTGATTGGACAACAGAGAGGGTTAAGGCTTTCACAGCATTAATCAGCTCTCTAAGGCAAGCCCCTGCATTGGGACTTATAGAGTGCGCAGGGCCTTTTTCATTGTACTGTGTGGTATCTGGACCTACGGTTGCAGCGGTCCTAGCACAATCACATGGGAATTCTCTGAGACCCATATCATACATCTCAGAGAAACTTCCAGATCAAGTTCAAGGTATGCCACATTGCTTACAGGCCGTAGCAGCCTGTGCAATGGCCGTACAAGAGGCTTCAAAGGTGGTTCTGGGACATGACCTCACACTGTATACTACACACCTCATGACAAACATGGACACACAACACATGACAATGCAAAGGTGCAGCGGCTATGAGATTATCTTGCTAAAAACACATAATCTAACCATAAAATCATGTTCAGAAACCTCAAAGCCCATTAGGTTTTTACATTCAGGAACACGATTGCACTGAGGTACTTGCAGAAACTACCCTCCCTAGATCAGACCTCACAGATGTTCCGTATCCAAATGCGGAAAATGTTTATGTAGATGGCAGCTGCTCCCGACCCGATGACAAAACTTATCAAACTGGTTATGCCATTGTTCAATTGCCAGATGTAATGATTGAAGCCAAATCTCTGAATGCTAGTTCAATCCAGATTGCAGAACTCATTGCTATAACTATGGTTTGTCAGATTTTTGAAGGAAAAGATGTAAACATTTACACTGACAGCAGATATGGGTACACGGGTTGACAAAAGATCCTACTGGACTTTGGTCAACCAAGGAGGGAATAATAGGGAATAAAAGGGGTGCACCACATGATAGAATCCCTAGATTACACACAAGTCCCCACACAGATGGGCAATTTAGAATATCTTTTGGTTATAGTTGACAGATTTACAGGATGGGTAGAAGCAATCCCTACCACAGGAGAGACAGCTAGAGTACTAATAAATCAGTGGATCTGTAGGTTTGGCCTTCCGGCCACTATTTGGTCAGATCAAGGTCCAGCATTTACCTCGGCCTTAGTGAAGGAGCTCAGGAGTAGAGGAAAGTATGAACAGAACCATAAAAGACAAATTGAAAAAAGCAACAGGTGGCACAATGAAAAACTGGTTAGATTACTTGCCAGCAGTCTTATATCAAATCAGGACTACCCCCCACAGAACAGGAATATCTCCTTTTAAGATACTTATGGGTAGGCCAGCACAGAGGAAACCTGATGAGGGAGAGGAGGTTAATCTTTATTCTTTACAGGAAGAGTACGTGAAACATCTGGTAAGTAGCCTTAGTGAAACAGGAGGACAAGGTTGCTGTCACTTTTCCTCCTCTCTCCACAGAGCCTACACATCCGTATATCCCAGGAGACAAAGTATTGATAAAACAACTTGCCGTCCGGAAACAACCAGGCCCTATCTTCCAAGGACCATTTGAAATTCTGAAGGTTGCCAGAACAGCCGTTCTTACAGATCAAGGACCACAATGGATCCATGCATCCAGACTAAAGACATTTCCGAAAGGAAACTGGAAGAAGGTGAAGGAGAAGACAAAGACCTCTGTTCTGGAGAGTATTCCAGAAGAGGATCTGGAAAATACTCCCTAGTGGACCATAAAAAACAAGAAACTCAGAATTCCATACCCATAGACACTAATGGTCAAAAAGGAGGGGTCACTTCGGCAAAACTTTTTCTTTTTTCCTTAATGATTACATTGTTTATTTTAATGCTCATAATCGTAGGACACTGTTGGTCAGATAATTCTAACAGACCAAAAAGAAGTATGGAAGACAATTTTAGTGGTAAAATGCTGCTGCTTAAATTTAAGTATGCTTATGCTCAAAAATCAAGATATGGAAAATGTTGGATATGTAGTAAACTCCATCCTAGCACTGCTAGGATCCCCCTAATGGCAGTACCTCTAAACTTCACCCCTCTCCTAAACGGCACACCACCCGTCGTCCTTAATAATCCAATGATCGATGGGCTTCAATTCTTGAAGCCATGATCATAAGGAGGGGTTGTAAGGTATAAGAAGATCATGAACCAATATTCATGGTTAGAGTTCTCCTCAAATATATATTTTACAATAATGTTTCTCTGACATGAGTGTGAACAAGATGTGACTTTTTTGGTCAAACTAATCTTTCTTCTGTGTAACAGGCATGTATATTTAGGTTGAAATGTGACTTTGTGGTTAGGCCTTTTCCGGGAAAAAGTTTATCTCACTTCTGCTTTTTAACTGACAGATTGACCACACTGACATCTGGCGTTTCTTATCTTCCTGTTTCAAATGTCAGAACATGTCTAGTTTGACCACAATTGACGTATGTTAACTGACCGCTTTTGCAGAAGTCAAAAAACCTGTTAGAATTTATTTTTGTCTAACTCATGAGGTTTTTGCTTATTGCTGATAGGTCCATAGGAGGGAGGCAACTTTTCTCGCTGTGTATAAAAAAGGACATGTAACCATTAAACCACATATTCTAGTATACCCATTCACTGTTTATTGGTGTCTTGAATATCCGACCGGTCAGAGAGACTTCCACAGATCCTGAGTCCAGCTCGAGCCAAGAAGGTCCAACAGAACCAAACAGAACCAGAACCTTTCAAATGTTAGTACCCAGTTATATTATTTACATTTAGGAAAGTATCCAGGCCTTTCTTAAAGAAATCTACTGAGCTGGCCAGAACCACCTCTGGAGGGAGTCTGTTCCACATTTTCACAGCTCTTACTGTGAAGAAACCTTTCCGTATTTGGAGATGAAATCTTTTTTCCTCTAGACGTAAAGAGTGCCCCCTTGTCTTTTGTGTTGACCGCAAAGTGAATAACTCAACACCAAGTTCACTATATGGACCCCTTATATATTTGTACATGTGTAGCGGCCTCACCCTCCGTTAGTAAATAAAATGGCTTGCTTGTCTAGGGGTATGCGGGAAGAGGGTGAGGTTCACTACGGCCCATGTCCTCTAAGGTGTAGAGGTGAAGGCCAACACTATTTTACCTCCGAGTCCTGCGTTCTGGATGGAGCCTCTGACCCTCCTGCAGAGGGCAAGTTTGACTGTCAGTAATAGAGCCCCACACCATAAAAAGTCCAACACTCTTTTATTCTTCTTCACATAGGAACAGTATCAGTTGAACTTTAAACGAACATAAAGGGTGTGGATACGAGTAGGCCCAGGCACAATGAACTGTCCTATTCCCTCTTTGGCGAATAGGCTTGGCGCACAGTCACTGCCACCGACCGTGAGTTTGGTTGCTGCCACCGACCGGGTGAACTGTTGAGGCCCCTGCCACAGGCCTAATAGCAGGTCTCTGCCACCGACCTGAATTGACTAGATGTACCGGTGCCACCGGTCACAGAACATGAATTACCTTCCTTTATGAATAGGAGAAGGATATCCATCCAAGCGGTCTCCGGAGGTCCACCCGACACTGGCAATATGCTGCACCAACTTCACGAAGGGTCACCTCTCCGGTCCCTTACGCTCCGGATTCAGGTGCCCAACACCCGGGGCACCTTAGGACGATCCCTCCCTCGCGGGACCCAGCGGAAGATACTGGGCCCCAGGCCCCCGGCTGAGTACCTCACCCCAGACTGAAGGTGTCTGGGATGGAACACAAACTCCTCGTGTACAGGCCAAGGGCGCCTGAACACCGAACACGGACAGCAGCCCTCAGGCTGAAGGTGCCTGGGACTCGGACCTCGTGGCGAAGATGTCCGCCCCTTTATACCCTCTCCCGGCAAGCACAGCGGGTTCCCTGCCCCGCAGTACAGCTGCCGCGAGAGGTCACAAAGGGTACGGCACTGCAGTAGTGGTTCAACCCCGGCTCAGAGCAACAGCGCCACCCACTGAGCCGCAGGGAACTGTGCACCACTGATGTCCTCACCCGAACAGAATACAGCCCTATTCTTCCAATCAGTGCATCAGGGTCATGCTACCACCCAGATGCTTCCCCTAAATAGTACATGCCTGCTACATATGTTAATCATATCCCCCCGTATTCTCCTCTTCTCAAGAGTGAATAAATTCAGTTCCTCTAAACTTTCCTCATAGCTGAGCTCCTCCATGCCTCTTATCAGTTTGGTTGCCCTTCTCTGCACTTTCTCCAGTTCCCCGATATACTTTTTGAGAACTGGATCCCAAAACTGAACTGCATATTCCAGATGAGGTCTTACTAATGATTTGAACAGGGGCAAAATAATATCTCTCTCTCTGGAGTCCATACCTCTCTTAATACAAGAAAGGACTTTGCTCGCTTTGGAAACTGCAGCTTGGCATTGCATGCCATTATTGAGCTTATGATCTACCAAAACCCCCAGATCCTTCTCCACTACGGATCCCCTCAGTTGTACTTCCCCTAGTATGTATGATGCATTCATATTCTTAGCCCCCAAGTGCATAACTTTACATTTATTAACATTAAACCTCATCTGCCACATAGTCGCCCAATTAGACAGGGCATTGAGGTCAGTTTGTAAATTGGCGACATCCTGTAAGGACGTTATTCCACTGCATAGCTTGGTGTCATCTGCAAAGACAGAAATGTTACTTTTGATCCCAGACCCAATATCATTTATAAAGATATTAAAAAGTAAGGGTCCCAGCACTGAACCTTGGGGTACACCACTGATAATCTTAGACCATTCAGAGTAAGAATCATTAGCCACTACTCTCTAAATTCTGTCTTTTAGACAGTTTTCTATCCATTTACAAACTGATATTTCCAATCCTGTAGACTTTACCTTACACATGAGCCGTGTGTGCGGAACTGTATCGAACGCTTTTGCTTTTATGATTCTTGCTTTCCAATAACTATATCTTTCATATATTAATTTAATGGATGAGATGTATTAATTGTGATATTTAGCGCTGGACTATTCTTTGTACTATTATTGGCTGGGATTTTTTGTAAAGTTGCCTTAAGCAGCTGTTTATATTTTAACTATTTTTTTTGCGCTGGTATAATTTTATTCCATTAAATCCTCCCTTTCATGACCTGGTTATTTTTATCAAGAATGGCGGAGGTTTCTCGAGTTTCCCTTTTATAGGTTTATAAAGGTAGGTGGAGATAGGGGAGAAGCTATATGACATGTATGCTGCCATGGATTTGATGTCAGGAAAGGAAAATTACGGTAAATATTTGACATAATTTTCCATTTATTTGACACAAGTTTTTATGCATATGTGCAGTCATTCTAAAACAGGTTAGCATAATACAGATAAAAGGAGAGTACACATTAACCACCTCGCGCCCGCCGTACGAGAATATACGGCCGCAAGGTGGTTGTCAAATGCCGGGAGGCCGTTAATATACGGCCTCCGCTATTTGGCCACTGGGGGGCGCGCGAGCGCCGCCGGCGGCACGCGCGCGCGCCCGGCGCATCACTGAGATGCCGATGCGCGTGCCTGGCGGCCGCGATGTCCGCCAGGCACCCGCGATCGGCGGTTACAGAGACAAGGACATGGATCTGTGTGTGTAAACACACAGATCCATGTCCTGTCAGGGAGAGGGGACCGATGCTGTGTCCCTTGTACATAGGGACACAGATCGGTCACCTCCCCCAGTCAGTCCCCTCCCCCCACAGTAACAATCACACATAGGGAACACATTTAACCCCTTCCTCGCCCCCTAGTGTTAACCCCTTCCCTGCCAGTCACATTTATACAGTAATCAGTGCATATTTATAGCACTGTTCGCTGTATAAATGTGAATGGTCCCAAATTAGTGTCAAAAGTGTCCGATGTGTCCGCCATAATGTCGCAGTCACGAAAAAAATCACTGATCGCCGCCATTACTAATAAAAAAAAAATATATATAAAAATGCCATAAAACTACCCCCTATTTTGTAAACGCTATAACTTTTGCGCAAACCAATCAATAAACGCTGATTGCGATTTTTTTTTACCAAAAATATGTAGAAGAATACGTATCGGCCTAAACTGAGGAAAAAAATATATATAAAAAAAAAAAAATTGGGATATTTATTATAGCAAAAATCAAAAAAGATTGCTTTTTTTTCAAAATTGTCGCTCTATTTTTGTTTATAGCGCAAAAAATAAAAACCGCCGAGGTGATCAAATACCACCAAAAGAAAGCTCTATTTGTGCGAAAAAAAGGACGTCAATTTTGTTTGGGAGCCACGTCGCACGACCGCGCAATTGTCATTCAAAGCGTGACAGTGCTGAAAGCTGAAATTTCGCCTGGGCAGGAAGGGGGTATATGTGCCCAGTAAGGAAGGGGTTAACAGACAATAAACACAGGTACATAACTCCCATCACACATTTTTTGCTAAATATTGTACTTTATTTGAAGATCTCTCTGTAAAGTAAGGAGATTCATGCAGGAGATAAAAACAATTAAAAGGAGAATCAGATTGCCTGGGCTGGTTTAGGCTGTCCGATATTGAGAACAAGGTCCAAGATGGCTGCAGGTAGATAGGAAAAAGGCACGAAGAAGAATTTGGCATCACAGCCTGCAGAGTAACGTGTCCAGGGGTGGACCGCTGTCAGTGCATGTTCCATGCAATCTGTAACACGAAAAAGTTTGGTGGACCAGAACGATGACATAATATCAAAGGAGGTGTAAGCTGCAACATAAAATATACAGTGTAAAAAAGGGAACCTTAGTGAAAGACTATGGTGTCTGTTTATTAAAAAAATGCTTGTGAATGTCTCAAACATTCGCACAGCCGTCACAAATAATCACTGCAGTGTGTCTAATTTTAATCATGTTTATTTTCTATAATTGACAACTCCATCTATTGGCCATAATGCAGTATTTTTCCTGAATACTCCATTCAGAAAAATGCTGCATTATGAATTATGACCATTAGATGGAGTTGATGGTCATAGGAAATAAGCATATTAGACACATTACAGTGATTATTTGTGGCAAATACTTGAGATCCGACTTTAGAAGTATTAATGAGCAAATAAGGTTTGCGACAAGGGAAAATCATCAGACTGTGAATATTTAGATTTGGCTGAATACATATACGCTGATAGTGCTGATATACTGTACAAGTAAGAGTTCATGCTAGATCAGAACACTTTGCTTGAGAAGATATTAGATCTATATTTGTGACAACCTTCTAGATAGGTGCTAGGAATTAGATAAGCTAGAAGTAAATTAGTTTTTGATAGGTAAATTTAGTTGCCACACTTTAGTCAGAGTGGCTGTATTGGTTTTTTAGGTAAAAGCATAGTCTGCTCACTGTACTAAGTGAAGTTGCAATCTGCTAGTCAGTTTTACTCAGTGTGTATAGCTGCTGCCAGCCTGGCCTATAGCTTCCTTTGTATCCAGGGAATGTAAGAAGTTTCTGGATGATAGGTATATGCAGATGGCAGCATGAATATTAAAACAGCTCTGGCCTAGAGATGTAGGCTCTGATGGCATGCTGGGAGACTGTATATATTCTGTGAGCATACTGAGCTCAGGGTTTTTTCCCAGAGTGGATTAGTCCAGCCTGGGGGGCAGGATGCCCTGTCAGGCGAAGGCTGTTGTTGGTGATACCTCAGGTGGGCAACCTGAGGGGCTTGAATGCTGAGACCTGGGTGCTAAATAGAGCTGACAGAGGGAGGCTGTCTGCTGAAGATCTGGTCTGGCATCACGGGAAGGCAGGAAGGTTTCACTTGAAAGTTGGATGAAGGCTACCAGCTATCCTTTGTCCTTGTGAGTACAGATGCCTGAGAGACGGGCTAGTGCAAGAATTTTTGACACCCTAGGCAAAACCTCATTTTGCCACCCCCCCTTGGCTTCACTCCTGACTCCACCCCCATTTTCCTGCCCATGTAAACAACACCTTTTTAAAGAAGCGCCCATCAAATGCAGCCCACCAGTGCCCATCAAATGCAGCCTCACCAGCGCCCATCAAATGTAGTCTCACCAGCGCCCATTAAATACAGCCTACCGGCGCCCATCAATGCAGCTTACCAGTGCCCATCAATGAATGTTAACCTTGCTTCCATTCATTCGGGAGTCGGGACACAGACACAGTCCTTCGCCGCCACTGCGCCTCTGACACTATGTGCGAACAGAGCGGCGGCTGCCTGTTGATGCTGAGACTTAGTTGCTTGCTGCAGAGAGAAGAGAGGAGGAACACCAGTGGCCGGGCACCCTAGGCAGCAGGGCGCCCTAGGCGGCTGCCTAGTTTGCCTAGTGGTAGCCCTGCTTGAGAGATCTTGGAGATCTTTGTGCTTATGCAAATTCTCAGGTACTAGTCAGCAGTGGGTCTATTTAAAGGGGACATCAGATGGTGACCTGAATAGCTTGTCCACCTAACCTTCTACTTAAAGTGGATGTAAACCTGAAATTACATTTTTTTTTTTTTGCTGTCACAATGTAGTGTATAAGATTTCCTATCATTTGTGCCAGGTCCTGCCACAAAGAGTTAATCCAGCTCTGAGCAATCCTCTTTTATTGTTCAGTGAGATAAAATGGACAAACAGAGTTACCTTTGTCCGTTGCGCTCCCTTGCTTTGAGTGACAGGTTATTTACATATCTCGTGCACTAGCATTATTTTTTAACTCCAACCCCCACTCCTTTTTCTGAAGTCATGTGGTTACTTTTCTGGATTTTGACTGGATGTTCGTGATCATAGCAGAAGGAATTCACAGGATAAAATGCATGTTGACAAGGGGAGTGTAGAGGTGGGCGGGGAGTCAAATGGCATCACGACTCCACCCACCGAGCTCCAGGCAACAGATCCACCCACAGAATCTGCAGTTTTTCCGGTCTCATAACAGACAGAGGGGAGACATTTGACAGGTAAGGATACATGCAGGAGGCATCTATATCCTTAGGCCCCTTTCACACTGGGGCGGTTTGCAGGCGCTATTGTGCTAAAAATAGCGCCTGCAAACTGTCCCTAAACAGCGGCTGCTGTTTCTCCAGTGTCAAAGCCCGAGGGAGAAACTGGAGCGGTGCGCTAGCAGGACGGTAAAAAAGTCCTGCTAGCCGCATCTTGGGAGCGGTGTGTTTACTGCTCCTCCACCGCTCCTTCCCATTGAAAGCAATGGGAAACCGCGGTAATACCGCCGGCAATGCGCCTCTGCAGAGGCGCATTGCTGGCGGTATTAACCCTTTTTCGGCCGCTAGCAGGGGTTAAAACTGCACCGCTAGCGGCCGAATACCTCCGCAATTCCGACGGTATAGCGCCGCTAAAAATAGCGGCGCTGTACCGCCATCGCACCCCCCGCCCCAGTGTGAAACCAGCCTTATAGATCAGCACTATGGCAGTAGTTTAGAAAGGATTACATCCACTTTAAAGGGACTCTGCTCTTGTGGCTCTAATTACTACTACTAAGCTGAAGTCTACTGTTTGTTGTAAGCCCAAGCTTCATTATAGCTTGTTCAGGAAAGAATACCTAAGTCCTCAAGTGTACAAAGTTCTTGTTTTTGGAGTATCCCACCTACACCCTCAAACCTATCCAAGTTCTCCAAAAATAAAAAAACAAAGAAAACAAAAAACACCCATAGACTGGTTATTGAAGAAACGTGTAATTAAGCCTGTGAGCCTGGCTGAGGGGGAAAGCCTGTGGGAAAGACCTGGAGAGTAATCCTGCGGCTCCCACAGGAGTAGCGCTACATATTTTAATTTGCAGTTTGTTTTTGTTTTATTGCTCTGTTGGGTAGATTTCCCTTTTGTATATGTCCTGAAGATACAGCAAGCACTGGGAAAAATCCTCTTCAAAGTGAGAATGTCCTCTTAAGCTGGCCATAGATAGTTCGAGTCATCTATAGGAAGGCTGGTTGTACCCAAGTTGATCCATCGATTGACTTGGGTACAACCGGCATATCAGATTTTTACAGGCAACTATTGTGCTAGCAACAATCACTGTGTTCTCCCAAAAGGAAGGGCCCCTACAGGGATGACACAATAGTTCTGTGACAGGAATTCCCTCATCAACACTGATGGTGTTGATGGGGGAATCCAGAGATTTTCTTCCTTGTAACCTGTGGAAGTGCGCCAACCAGTAAGGAGCAGGAGAGCTGTCTTGTACCAAGTCAAGCTGTGCCAGGCTGGACTGTATTAAGTCATGCTGTTCAAAACTGTGTAGGATCAGAGAGAGACAGAGAGCGGATTGCTGTGCTGGACGCCGGGACCAGGGGGCTGATCTAAGCATGGGTACCTGCAACCCAGAGTCACTGTTCAGATTGCCACCGCATCTTCTGCCGTTTGCTGTGTTGCTGCCTAAGGGCAACACAGCAGACGACATACAGACCACTTGCTGCCGTGCTGAGGACTGACTGTCGCCAAGGAATTTGGTGAGAGGGTCTCTGACCCACATCATAGACAATAGCTAACTGTTAACCCTGTAGCACCCTTTAGTGTGTACTAGATGTAGACTGGGTATGGATGGAAGCCCTGTCAGCGGTGACAGTGCGCGGCTGGAGGGCTTCGCTCTAAGGTAAGTATTTCATAATGTGCTAGTATACGATGCATTGCTTTTGCAGGGGCTTTATGTTATTTTGTTTGCCAGCTGAGTTTTACTACCACTTGCAGTTAATTCAGTCTGTTTATGCTTTTCAAAGGGCAGTGTGTGCCATCTTTGTGTTTCTGCTGTAAGTCCCCAGTCAAGGTATTTCTGTTGGTGGTGGACAGTGAAGGTGAGGCCAGAAGAGAGGAGAGGACCCATAATTATCAGAGGCTCTTGCACGGGTAGCGCTATCAATTAACCGCAGGCAGTGGGCAGATCCTATAGCCAATCACAGGTTATCCTATGGATCGCCTACTGCCTGCTGTCGGGGAAGTGGACCTTAGGGAGAATTAGTGTCTGTGAGTCCCCATCAAGCTCCACCCAATCAGTTTCAAAACTGCCACACCACTTCACTGACTCTGTGACAGCTGCAGGAGGAAGCGCAGTTGTGTCTGTGTAGCGGCCTCACCCCCTCTTTTTGGTCTAGGGGTATGTTGTACGTGAGGGTGAGATGCGCTACGGCCCATGTCCTCCCCATTGCAGCAGGTGAGGTGAAGGCCAGTACCAGTTATTCTTCTCGGGCCTGTGTGTTTCTATTCACAACCAAGTCTTGCTGTGCTGACACTCCCCTTCATTCCCATTACTCAGAGTTCCACACACCGATAAGGATCCAACTCTTGTTTTTATTGTAACACACAATAAACAGTTCTGAGGCCTCGTACACACGACCGATTTTCTCGTCGTAAAAAACACGTCGTTTTTTTCGACGAGATTCTTGTTAAGCTTGTCGATTTTCTCGTCAAGCTTTCTATGCGTACACACTGTCATTTCCCAATTTCCTCGTGGTTCTCTGCGCTCACGTCCAGCACGTACGACGGCACTATAAAGGGGAAGATCTTTTTTCTTGGCGCCACCCCTTGGGCTGCTTTTGCTGATCTCGTGTTACCGTGTGTGAAGTAAAAGTTTGGGAAGAGACGATTCGCACTTTTCAGTCTTCGTGCTTTCAGTTCGTTTTAGCGTGACGAATGTGCTATCTCCATTACGAAGGCTTGTTTTACCAGAAGATGCGCTCCCGTCTCATAGTTGCTTGTGAGCATGCGCGCTTTTGGAAGAGTCGTAAAAGCATACACACGAACCATTTTCTCGTCACAAAACAGGCCGACGAGAAACACGACGAGGAAATCTGGACTCCTGACGAGAAAATAGAGAGCAGGTTCTCTATTTTCTTGTCGAGATTCTCGTCAAGTTTCTCGTCGTAAAACCATACACACGAACGTTTTTCTAGACAAAAGAACTCTCGCGGCACTTTTCTTGACTGTTTACGACGAGAAAATCGGTCGTGTGTACGAGGCCTTAGTCAGCCAACTGGTTGAGATCCATAAACAGTTCAATACGGTGGGGTGAGCAGGTCGAGGCACTGTCCTAATGAAAAAACCAAACAAGGTGCCTGGGCGCGCGCTCGAGAAAAAGACCTTGTGGCGAGGGCGTCTCTCCCCCTTATCTCCTCCCGTGACGCCACAGCAGGTTCTCCGCCCCCGCTGTACCACCGCCGGAACGGGACAAAAAGGACAGCACTGCGGCAGTAATTCTACCTCGACCTGTGGGAACACCGCCACCCCAGGCCAAGTAGAATAGTACACCACCAAAGTCCTCCACGACTGAAAGTGGTCTAAATCCTCTATGATTTACACACACCTGGGTCATACTACCACCCAGGTGTATCCCCCTAAATTTAGACCCCCGCTACATCTGTATGGACACTCTGTGCACCTCCAGAGATGATGCTTGCCCCAAATCCACATACTTGTTTCAGGTACATGAATCTGTTAGCTACACCAACATTGTTTGCATGAGGGAAAGCTCTGCTGATTTCTATCGTCCAATCATGTACAAGAAAAAATGCTAATTTTTATTTTCCTTGCATGTGATTGAAAATTCATTGCAAAGTGAAGATTTACCTAATTTACTAAGCTCTGGAGCAAGTGCATTTGCAATGCACTTGCAGTGCACAGTATATTAGTCTTTAGTAAATTGACCTTCTCGAATTTTTAAGGAGTTACTAAATTTTAATTACCGTATATACTCGAGTATAAGCCGACCCGAGTATAAGCCGAGGTACCTAATGTTACCACAAAAACCTGGGAAAACGTACTGACTCGAGTATAAGCCGAGGGTCAACAATGCCCATTTGCACGCCTCACTGTGCCCATTGCAACTTCACTAAGCCCATTGCCACCTTACTATTCCCATCCTCACTGTTCCCATCCTCACTGTTCCCATCCTCACATGTGCCCATCCTCACATGTGCCCATCCTCACTGTGCCCATCCTCACTGTGCCCATCCTCACTGTGCCCCTAGAATTAAAATTGAACATTGTAAATTGTACTTGAAGGCTGCGGCGTCCATTGTTTAAAACTCGAGGTCTCTTTCTGGTCTCTTCCGTGATAGGCGGAACTGTGTCTGCTGAGAATCGCCTATCACAAACGTTCTCTCATCCTCACCCATTCCAGCAGACATTGTGTTCAGTTTCTGCCAATCACGGACATCTGCTGGGAAACTGAGGATGAGAGAACGTTCGTGATAGGCGATTCTCAGCAGACACAGTTCCGCCTATCACGGAAGAGACCAGGAAGAGACCGCGAGTTTTAAACGATGGACGCCGCAGCCTTCAGGTACAATTTACAATGTTCAATTTCGCTGACTCGAGTATAAGCCGAGGGGGGGACTTTCAGCCCAAAAAAGGTCTGAAAATTTTGGCTTATACTCGAGTATATACGGTATTTCTTTCCTTTCCAAGGCTCCCAATTTTTTTAAAGGGCAGAGCTTATAAACTGGTAGGCATGGCTGCCTCATGAGAGACCTTGTGATTGACTTTGCAGGCACTGAGCATTGCAATGTAGGACAGCATTAGACATGTCCTCTTTTTTTATTGTTTAACTTTTTATATTTTTAAAATACATTTTTGTATACAGTCTATGTAAATATATACATGATGTAGCGCCCACCCCATTTAGGGGTGCTATATACCCAAATTTAGGGGCTGCCGGTCTGAGATAGTAGTTAGGCTCAGATCGTTCTCAATTTATAGGTTGTGCTGCTTTATTTCCAGGATGGTATACTGGTGTGTAGTTCCCTGTGGCCTGTAGGTGGCACTGCCATAATGGGTCAGGGTTGAACCGCTGGTATTAGTGCTGTGCCTTAGGGTGTCCTCTCTCGGCAGTGGTACAGTGGGCGTGGTCAACCTGCTGTGCATGCCGGGAGTGGATACATAAGGGGCAGTTGCTGCCTGGGAGGGGTCGTCTTGTGGTCTTCGTCTTCGGAGAAGGAGGGGAGTCCAAGTGCGTGGTATGGCCCTCCAGGCCATGGGGCCACGTGTGCACCAGTCCCAGGCACCTTTAGTCCTGGGGCTGTATCTTCAGCATTGAGCCCAGCACCTTTAGCTGGAGCCCGCTTAGAGGAGGAGAAGTCCCAGGGTGTCTCTCGTGAGAGAGCCCGCTTCTAAGAAAAGGAGGCCGGGGGAGGACCTTTCTGACGGACCGGTGAGAGTTCACGGTGAAGGAAGGGGCCCGGTAACTCTCTGGAGGGATTCTTCTATCCACCAAGGGCCTAGTAATGTGCTGCTGCTGGCACCTGTCCTTAAGTACCCAAGAAGCTAAGAGGTTTGGGGTCTGATAGATTCTGTGGCAGAGAGTCTCCCGATCGCATCTAGGAAAGAACCTGATCACTTCGGCTGCTAGGATCCACTTTGTAGGAGACTATCTGGGTGAGCTAAACCTACTCTTCGGTAGAGTAGTAATTGTGATATCCATTTGTGCCTGGTCTAACCTCCCAAAACCTTGCTGTCCTGTCTCTATTCCACCCTTTTCCTATCTGCTGAACATTGAGAAAATAAACTCAACGTTGGAGTTTAAAGTGGTGTGGACATTGGAATTACTGGGGGGAATACAGAGACTTGTCCCTATATCCTAGGAGACGAGAACCAACTGATGGAAGAACCTAGCTGTGGGACCCAAATACATAACACCGCTTAACCCCCTCATCCAGGAGGGTGTACGGGCATATAGTACGGTGTGCCTTTTTCCTGCAATTGAGCCAAAGCAAGGGAAAAGGGTCCGTGTGCTACACGTGGGGGGCTCGTCCGGGATTCTGCAGCTATACCCCCCCTGAAGTTGGACTTTGTTTCCCCATGTGGTTCCGAGGAGGTCGGCCATTTTGTGAATTTTGAACTGCGCCACTGATGTGAGTAATGGAGGTACAGGCCTAAAACTGTATTTCTGGCGGCGTAGTTCGTGGGCGCGTCTCAACAGGAAAAGCCCGCGAGTTGAGTGCAACAGGAAGAAGAAAGGGGAGGAGCCCCGACATATCGCGAGTTGCACGTGGTGACCTTGGCGTTAAAGTGGACAGTGCGTGCTGGAAAAGTGAGTGAACAACATGTCTGCTGTTCCATGGAGTTCGGTGTCTACTTCCACCATGGACGTTGCCTCACTAGCTGCCCCCTTGACAGATACGGGGATTCAGATGAAGCCTCGGGGCCGCTTTGCACTGTATACATGCCGAGATGCTGAGATCTTGGGGATGATCTGTCCCACGTGCCAGAGACTAGTGGTGCACCTCCGACCTTTCGGGAGATGTACCAGATGTGGAGAGTTTCTCTTCAAGGTGGAGAAGCCTACGGAAAAGCCCCGGGCCTATCGGGTGAATTGCTTGATGGGCGCCACCACTCTAGAGGAGGAAACTTGCGTTTCCACAACCACCCCCACGCGCACCACTGTGACCGAGAGGGAAATCAAGCTCGGGGTTCTGGTTGCTGCAAGGCCGGAGACGGAGAAGCCGGTGGATGCTGCCTCTGTCGCTACCGAGACTTCCCTTCCACCTCCCAAGCGGAGAGTGGGCTACGTGAAAGCCTCCCGCGGCTGCGGTCGAGGTACACCCCAGCGCCTACCTGAGCAGGAGCTCCGACCCGGAGGGACCTCCAGGAGATTCACGACAGGCAACGGTAAGGAGGCTGGAGCCATGTCAGTAAAGAGTTTGCCGGGGAAAGGGAAGAGGCTCAGTGTCCGTACCATATGGGACGCTTGGGTGCCTGACCCGCAGGAACTTTTAAAAGAAAAGGAGTCAACATTGACTAAAATCTACCTGCCGGCAGAGGAGTATGATACCTCCTATTTAGAGTCGTCCTCTGATGTGGGAGACGACTTTGAGGTAGACGAACTGTTAGCCAGGAAGGGATGGGACAAAACCTTGTTGCCCGCACCCCAAAGCACAAAAGAGGGATCGCCCATGGATTCTGGGGAGGCTGCACCCCGGGTGGAAGCCCCTGCATGTGAGGAAGGAGATGTTTTTGCACCTGTATTGTCTGCACCCGTATTTCCAGCGCCTGCTGCTGTGGCTGAGCGTGCACCACTGCGGGCCCCTTTACCAAAACTTGAGGCAGTGAAAGTGCCCAGGTCCCCGGATGCCATTGTTTTACCAGGTGCAGGAGATCGTGCCACCCTTCCTCCCCTTTCGAGACTGCAGCGGCTCTTTAACAAGAGAGAGGCTGTTGAGTACGGCTGAGAATACCCCTATGTTCCCAGGGACTTGCTGTTTGAGGTTGAGGCCTATAGAGAGAGGTGGTATGCAGACTTTGCGTGGAACCACCTAAAAGTGCCTAACGCCCGCAGATACTTTGAATGCTCCGCTAATATGACTGAATGGTTTAAGGGATGCAAACAAGAGTGGAGCTATGGGCGGCACATCCATGCGGATCGGGTGGTCGTTTTTAACAAGGAGCGAGAAGATTCTGTGTACTCTGTAGAAACTTTTGATGCAAAGTGGAAGCTCCTTGTTTTGCCCGATCCTCACTTTTATCTCTAAAAGACAAGACTTTGTTTTTTTTTGTGTCCTCTGGAAGTTGTTCCGTCTGGAACTTAGGAACTTTGCCCTTCACTGTTTGGGGTAATCTGCTCTACCAAGAGTCAGGAGAGCTGCTGTTCCTCTCCGCTTGCAGCTCCACAAGAGAACTGAACTTTTGGGGTAGAGATAGTTAGGTTCATCGGTGAGATCATTGCGCTCAAGATGGAAAATGTATAGCAGTGTTACCTTACCATGTTAGGTAGTGTCAGTGCTATGATGGTTGCACTACCACCAAGTGGCGGTGATTTGCAGGACTTCTATTTTTTTATTATGCATCTCCCTTGAGGAGCGTTATTCCATATACTAGGCCTAGTGTATGCAATCTTAGTTGAAGGGAATCATCTTTCCTCAGGAGGATGGTTCACTTCATGTACAGATAGATATCGGTAGGATGTTATTTGTTTTTGTGTGTTTTTCTCTCCCTCTGCAGGTGGACTACTAGAACTGCCGGAGAATGTGTGCAGTAGTTAGTCCAGAGGGGTGGGATTGAAAATGTAATATGCTATGTGAATGCGACATTGAGTATGGGATGTCCTGTTTGTAATCTTGTTAACCCTTCCTTCACCTCTTTATTTCATGTCCCTTCCCCATTATGTTGGTTCCGGTACAAGGATTTAAAATTGTACATAGTTGGAGATAAATTTGCGCTGGCTCAGGCTTGAGGAGCGTGAGTTTATCCCAGACACTGGGGACAGTGTCTCTTTTAGAGGGGGGGGTGTATGTAGCGCCCCCCCCATTTAGGGGTGCTATATACCCAAATTTAGGGGTTGGTCTGAGATAGTAGTTAGGCTCAGACCGTTCTCAATTTATAGGTTGTGCTGCTTTATTTCCAGGATGGTATACTGGTGTGTAGTTCCCTGTGGCCTGTAGGTGGCACTGCCATAATGGGTCAGGGTTGAACCTCTGGTATTAGTGCTATGCCTTAGGGTGTCCTCTCTCGGCAGCGGTACAGTGGGCGTGGTCAACCTGCTGTGCATGCTGGGAGAGGACACATAAGGGGCAGACGCCGCCTGGGAGGGGTCGTCTGGTGGTCTTCGGAGGAGGAGGGGAGTCCAAGTGCGTGGCATGGCCCTCCAGACCATGGGGCCATGTGTGCACCAGTCCCAGGCACCTTTAGTCCTGGGGCTGCATCTTCAGCATTGGGCCCAGCACCTTTAGCTGGAGCCCGCTTTGAGGAGGAGAAGTCCCAGGGTGTCTTTCGTGAGAGAGCCCGCTTCTAAGAAGAGGAGGCTGGGCGAGGACCTTTCTGACGGACCGGTGAGAGTTTACGGTGAAGGAAGGGGCCTGGTAACTCTCTGGAGGAATTCTTCTATCCACCAAGGGCCTAGTAATGTGCTGCTGCTGGCACCTGTCCTTAAGTACCCAAGAAGCTAAGAGGTTTGGGGTCTGATAGATTCTGTGGCAGAGAGTCTCCCGATCGCATCTAGGAAAGAACCTGATCAAACGTCCGAGCATTACTTCGGCTGCTAGGATCCACTTTGTAGGAGACCATCCGGGTGAGCTAAACCTACTCTGGGGTAGAAAAGTGATTGTGATATCCATTTGTGCCTGGACTAACCTCCCAAAACCTTGCTGTCCTGTCTCTCTTCCACCCTTTTCCTATCTGCTGAACATTGAGAAAATAAACTCAACATTGGAGTTTAAAGTGGTGTGGACATTGGAATTACTTGGGGGGAATACAGAGACTTGTCCCTATATCCTAGGAGATGAGAACCAACTGATGGAAGAACCTAGCTGTGTGACCCAAATACATAACACTGCTTAACCTCCTCATCCAGGAGGGTACGGGCATATAGTACAGTGTGCCTTTTTCCTGCAATTGAGCCAAAGCAAGGGAAAAGGGTCCTTGTGCTACAATGATGTTTGTCTTGCAAATACACATTGAAAGCCCAGCTTCACCCAAAAATTATTTTTTGTCTGTGTCTCCCCCCCCCCCCCCCAACACATCCTGCTTGGTGTAATGTTTTCCTTACCTGGTGAATCCAGTTATAGTTAACCCCCATCCAAGTACCTCACTAACACAGTTCTCCTGTGGGGACTGCTAATGCAGCACCACTTGTTAACCCTCACTATCTGGCCCTCTTCACTACCATTGATCCGACATCATCTCTCCTCAGGATCCTAAGAGGACCCCTACAATAACTGGCCAATGAGAATTGTCCACATCATGCAAGCAGTGATGTGAACACCCCAGGGAAGGATACATCCAAGAAGTAAATAGCGAGCAGATGGACTGGGTGCTGAATGAACACGAGACTGATTTTTGTTAATCCAATGGTCAGATAGAGGTGTTGGGTGGAGGGCTGAGAAGGGGGGTTACATTTACCCTGGAGTTAAGCTTTAATGCACACAGAGCACTATGGCTTTTTTTTTTATAAATAGAGCAAAAATACTCTTTTATTGTTATATTTTATTGTGGAATCATGCCTAATCAATGCATGTTTGATACTATTAACTATGAATTACAGAAGTTCCACTCACTTTTACCAAAGTACTCCACTCCGTAAGCTTTCTGAACCTCTTCTGAGGCTTTCTTCCAGCAGCGCTTTAGACTTTCTTTATGTGATTTGCCGTCATTCATTTGTGTACTGTAAAAGCCGCTCTCAATTATGCACACCTTCACTCCGAATGGATTCATTTCACGCCTGAAAAGCACACATATGATCATATAATCTATGTAGCTACATATGTTAACCTTTTCCCTTTCAGTGCTGGGCTCAGTTTTCACCAGGCACACTGGTAAGTGCACTGACCTTTACCTTGGTTGATCTAGTATGTGTGTGTTAGATAGAAGGCTCCACTTTGGAAGGGACTGAATTTATTAGTGTCATGTACACACATAAAATACAAAACTGCATTTTACTGAAACTATAAAATCAAATTATAGTAAAGTTGAATGCCTTCTCTTTCTTGTTTCTTTCCCTTTATCCTACTGTAGCACCACCCTCTCCTCCTAGGGCAAAGGAGAGGCACCCATGCCACAATGCCCGCGTCCTCTAGTTTAGAGGTCAGGCGGTGTATAATGTACCTGGGTCCCGCAGCGAGTTACCTCCTTCCACTGGTTCCCATCTCCAGAGTGTAGAGACGAGCCTGTACCTTTCCCTTTCCAATAAAGTCAATGTCCAAACACTTAAACTCCAACGTTGAGTTTATTTTATGTCTTTGCTGGATAGGTAAGAGAGAGTAGATGAGAGATGATGGTTGAACTGGAGCAGATTCAGGCACAGAACTCCCAAATTTATCACCACTCGGTCCCGAGTGGGTACAGCTCACCCGGTTAGTCCCTCTATGGTCCTAGCAGCCAATATGGAGCTCGAACAAGCAATTTAATCCTCCAAGGACAAGTTCAGTCTGTCCCCAAAGAGCAGAAGCACTACGCAGGGTCAGTTCTGCGGAGCATAGGATCCTTCCCTCTGAGAGGTCACCGGGCCTTTCCCGAGACAGCAATCTGACTATTATCACTCGTCTCCTGTTATGGGACCGATCCTCCCCTGGCTTCTTCTTGGTCGGAGCGGATACCCTAACCCGGGCATCCTGGGACTCCAAAATTCTGCCTGTAGACCCAGTTGAAGGTACTGGGCCTACCCGGAATGTTGCAGCCTCGGGCCGAAGATGCCCGAGACTCCTCGGTCGGGGCACGCACCCCCTCCTTAGGGGGCACACTCCTCCGGGTACTGGTCCCCGGGTCTCTCCTCCAATGAAAATGGCGTCTGCCTCTTTTAAATCCTCTCCCAGCATGCACAGCAGGCAGAACCCGCCCACCGCACGGTAGCCGAGAGAGGACATCCAGTAGCGCCAATGTAACCTATGGTTCAACCCTGACCCAACATAACAGCGCCACCTGCAGGCCACAGGGAACTTTACATAGGCACACAGCAATAAAGCAGAGTCCAGAACAATTAGAAGGCCCGAACCATACTATTGCTCGGGTCATCCCCCTAAATTTAGACATAGGGACCCCCCTTAAACTTGGAGTACCCACTACACTACAAATACTGATAAAATGGTTTATCCACACTACTGTAGAACAGGACTAACTGGTTGGAGCCTAACATCCCAATGAGCTGTTATGGTTTAATAAACTCTATTCCCCAGAACTTCATACATTTAGGATTCTTATCACGTACCTCCCTGAAGTGCTTTGAGACACTGTGTTCCCTTTTACCTTTTTTAATATAATTTATATGTTCTCTGACCCTACCAGCAGGGGTTTGGATGTGTGACCCACATACTGTAATTTACACGGGCACTCAAGAACATATACCGCCCCTTCTGAGGAACAGATTACTAATGGTGCCCAGGTGCGTAGCGTGAAAGGGTGCGAGAGTCGCAGTTGCAATCCCGCGTTCAGCTCCAGGGGGCCCGCAGCTCCTTGAGCTATCTTACATGCTGTATTTTACAATCACAAAATTCTGGAAATAGAATCCAGGTCCGATCCGCCCTGTGTCTCCCAGGGTCCCAGCCGAGCTCTGCAATCCAGTCCGGAGCTTCTAGATTGCCTTCCCCCCAGACCCCCAGACCACACCCCTCCTCCGCTCTCATTGGCTGGGGAGTAGTTGTGCTGTTTCCTGAACTGTGTGGAGCCCAGGAGTCGGGACAGGTAAGTGTGGCTTTGTGCTGCTGTGTGCTGACATGTTGTGGGGACAGCGAGCTGCCTCCCTGTCACAAAGACCTGTATCTGTGTGTGCGAGGAGGAGGGAGAAGAGAGCAGTGCCTGATAGCCGGGACAGGACGGCTGTAGCTGATGTATGACACTGCTCTGCTCACTCATGTCACTCAGTGTACCCCCAACCTGACATGTCTGCTCATGTGCAGGGGCGGACTGACAGCTCATGGGGCCCCCGGGCAAAAGGAGATCATGGGGCCCCCTGTGTCTCTGCCCATGTGTCCCCACCCACGTTTAAGCTACATCCACACAAAGTCCCACCTACATATTGCACTGCCCACATTGCATGCGTTCAAAGAATTTCTCTACACGATGTTCAAAATAAATGTTTATTATAGGAATTAAAACATTCTTCCCACTAACCACCAATCTAAGGAACATTCTTCCCTCTGACCACCAATCTAAGGAACATTCTTCCCACTGACCACCAATGTAAGGACATTCTTCTTAATGACCACCAATGTAAGGACATTCTTCTCACTGATCACCAATGTAAGGACATTCTTCTCAATGACCACCAATGTAAGGACATTCTTCCCACTGACCACCAATGTAAGGAGCATTCTTCCTACTGACCACCATTATAAGGGTCATTCTTAGTGTACAGATTTCAGTGATATATATATATATATATATATATATATATATATATATGATAAACTCACTACTTAGCCTAGGTTAACACTGACAGCGGGAATGAAAGCGTGCAAATTCAGCTAAACTCGCACGATTTCATACCCGCATGTTAGTGCGAGTTTGGCATCTGTGCTGGTTGCTGCACAGATGTCTATGAAAATCGCACCCAGAAGTCGCTAAAAGATGTATAGAAACTCCTTCTGGGAATCAGTGCGGCGCCACAAATGCGGCATCACACCGATTCGGGTAGTGCCATTGCCGGCAATTGCCGCTGATTTGCCATGCGATTTGCCATGTCAAATCGAATGGCAAATTGCTCCAATGTGAACCAGGGCTAAGTGCTATTCCCTATATATAACACTGATATCTGTACACTGAGTGCACTGAGTGGCATTCAATGTACCAGATGTCAGTGTGCACTAGTGAATAGTACCTGCCACCTGGTAAATAGGCACAGCACAGGGCAAGAAGGAAGTGGAACACTCAGCAGCATGGCTCACTCGTTTTTCCTTTTTACAACACAACAGACATACACTAACTGCTGCTGTATTTGTATCACACTGACCTGCTGCTGCACACAAGGCAGGTCAGTGTGGGTGCCTTTGGGAAAGGGAAATTCTTCTAGATGACTCCGCTCAGCCTCCGCGTGCACTCTGCAGCCTCCAGCTCCTTTACCGGCTGACGCTGTCCCCTGCGGCAGTGACGAATGGCCCCGCCCCTCGGCTGAATTCCACAGGGGGAGAGGTGGCTGGAGCACCTGTCACTAAAATCATCCCCACATGGATGAAGGCTCGCCTCTGAGCTGATGAATGATCCATCCCGGCCAGCTCTGCTCTCATATAGCCGCATCAACCGGATAAGCGGGATTTAAAGGGTTTAACGTTTTACTGCTTCCTCGGGGGGTATCGTTTTGCATATTAAGCTTTGGGCACCTCCAGGTGCGGACTGAGCCGGCCCGGGCCCCCCCCACCACGGGGCCTTCGGGCGGCTACCGAGTCACCGAATGGTCAGCCTGCCCCTGCTCATGTGGAAACACTGACAGCTGAGAACAGACACACAACCCTCCACAACACTTACAGAAATGTTGGTAAAAAATCCCCTAACGCCTCCTGAGGGGCCCCAAAGATGTTTTTGTGTCAATTAGAGAAGTACTAGAATAGGGTGACCAGACATCCCCGATTTCTGGGGACAGTCCCCGGATTGAGGACACTGTCCCTGGACCAAGTCTGTTCCCAGTTTTGTCCCCGGATTGGATTTGAACAGGGACTGGGTCTATTTCAAAGACAGTCAGTGCAGAATTAAAAAAAAAATCTGAATTACACACCCCTGCCGCTCCTACTAGCTTAGGGGGTGTATTTTTTTCCATTATCTGTGCCCCTTTCTGATGATCATGTGCTGGTCAGAGCGGAGGGAATATTTCTTCAGTTTCGGGTGCAAGCCAATTCAGTTCCGGTTGCATGTTCTTCTGCCTTGGCTCAAGTCCTGGCCAGCCGCCTGCCTTCTTATCTCCTTGCCTTCCCTGGTGGAGTGTTCTTCCTCTGCTCACCACCCAGTAGTAGCCGGGGCCCGAAGAGTAAGACTTGACAGGCTGTGTGGCGGGCGGCGACGGGCAGAGTCGCTGATTGCCACCATTACTAGTTAAAAAACAATATGTCCCTGGATTTCATTTAAAAAATCTGGTCACCTTATACTAGAAGGGATGGGGGGGGGGGGGGGGGGGCTGGGCAGGGGAATGTAGCATTAACATCAGGGGGCATGTGTGATTACCAGGAGGAGGACACCTATCATTACCTAGAGGTGGGGGACATTTGTCATTACTAAGGGGGTGCATGTGGCTTACCAGGAGGGGGACAAACCTCTGTTATTAACTTGATGAGGGAGGAATTTAATATGTTGCAACTGGGGTGGGGGCATGTTACATTACCAGGAGGGGGGCATACAATTTGTAAAAATCAGACAATTTTACTGTGCCTGTAAGCCCTGGTTCACACTGATGCGATGCGGGAAACGCAGACGCAGAAGATTCTCTGCGTTTCCTCGCATTGCACTGCATAACAATCACGCAACATCCATGTGATCTGCGGTGAGTGTCAATGTTAGATTAATGACACCCCAAAACAGATTGAAAAACGCAGTGCTATTGCCAGAATCGCATTGCGTGGGTGTGAACACCCATGCGACGCGATTTAGGTGCAGGGAAAAAAAAGAGTCCTGCACCACTTTTGTGCGGATGTGATTTGAGCCATACAAAATGTATATCTCGTATCACACCACACAGACATTGCATGTTATGTACACAGGAATGCGTTGTGATTCCTGTGCGAATCACATGCAGCGTTCTGCACGCACCAGTGTGAAACCAGGCTAAATGTCTGGGAATGGCAGCCACTGCCCATAAACAAAATATGGCCACAGGTCAGCTTGCAACTGCACATGCTCAGTTCCAAAAGCAGCAAAGTAAGGGGGGCACTGATATAAATCAAGCCTTATATCAGTGACCCCCCCACACTTTAGTGTATTCACTCCATGGAAGGTGATCTGTGGTCACCGGAGTCCTCCCTGCCCTATCAGAGAATCCAGCTTTCCCGCTTAGGCTGTATTTACATCTGAGCGTTTCAAAGTTGCAAGTTTTTCCACGTTTTTGTACAGGTCACCAATGTAAAAAAAGCAGAAAAACGCCTGTAATCTGCCCCAAATAAGCTCATGTTCTTTTTTGAGCTTAAAGAGGAAGTAAACCCTGAAAAAAAAAAAAAAAACCCCTGCAAAAGAAAGCCATAATACTAGCTCATTATGAATGACTTACCTGAGATCGAAGCCCCCGCAGCGGTCCTCGGTCACCTCCGCCGCCGCCATCTTCCCTTGATGTCCCGTCCCAGATGTCAATGTATCGCTGCTCCTGCGCTGTGATTTGCTGGAGCGGCAATGACGTCACACGTATGCGCGCTCGGGCCGGTAAGAGCCCATTCAGAAAACCGGCAATGAAGCTGGCCCGCTAGTGCGCATGCGCGTGACGTCATCGGCGCATTGATATATAGTAAATATCTCCTTAACCATGTAGGTTAAGGAGAAAATCTAGGCTTACCTGTAGGTGCAAGTTGTCTAGGTGGGTTTACAACCACTTTAAGGCGTTTTGCTTCAGGTGACAAAATGCTCAGATGTGAACAAGGGCCATTGAAATGAATGGGATTTTGCTTGTTGGGCATTTTTCAGGCATTTTTTTGGGCATTTTATGAGCGTTTTATGAGCTGAAAACGCTCAGGTGTGAATGCAGCCTAAAGTGGTAGTAGACTTTTTTTTAAAATCAATATCTCCTTAACGTGCACTGATTTAGCAGCAGCGGTTGATGTCACTGTGAGCTGTGTGCCACTTCAGAGACTCTCATGCATGTCATCGCGGCTCATCCAGTCAGACGGCCGGAGTCCCCAAACCGGGAAGGAAGACCGAATGAAGATGGAAGCGTCTGCAGTGGTGACAGCGTGCCGCTGGAGGGCTTAGTTCTATGGTAAGTCTTTCATAAAGTGCTGGTATGCAGTGCATACTAGCACATTATGCCTTTAACTTGCAGGGCTTGTTTTTGTTTTTTGTTTGAAATGCCTTTACTACCGCTTTAAATCAGAGTCCTCAGCGTTCTCCATTACAACATCAGAGTTTGCAGTATTCCCATTTACAGTGCAAGGGAGAACTCTTGTGGATCCTGATATAAAAAGGGAACACTGTAGACTGTGATGCAAGGGGGAATGATGCAGACCTGAATGTAAGGGGGAACTGGAATTGTTGTGTAATGCCACGTACACACGATCATTTTTCCCGTCTGGAAAACTTACATTTTTCCCTTTGGACGAGAAAAACGATCGTCTGTGGGAAAAACTGCATTAATCAGGACGAGAAAAATTAGAACATGCTCTAATTTTTCTCGGCGTGATTCCTGTCATTTTTTTCCGCGGCAGTTTTCCCATAGGGAAACACTGCCGCGGAGCCTACACACGGTCGTTTTTCTCGTCAAGAGAAAAAATTATGGGAAAAACGGCCGTGTGTGGGGGAACAAGCCGTTCCCTCGTTTTTCCTGTCGTGATTCACGGCGGTGTTTTCACCGCCGTGAATCACGATCGTGTGTACGCGGCATAAGAGGGGGGAGGCTCTGGTGTTCAGAGACCCCCTACATCAGAGTTTCCTTTTATTCCCCCTAACATCAGGGACCACAGAGTTCTCCTTTTACATCAGGGACCACAGAGTTCTCCTTTTACATCAGGGACCACAGAGTTCTCCTTTTACATCAGGGACCACAGAGTTCTCCTTTTACATCAGGGTCCACAGAGTTCTCCTTTTACATCAGGGTCCACAGAGTTCTCCTTTTACATGTGGGTCCACAGAGTTCTCCTTTTACATCAGGGTCCACAGAGTTCTCCTTTTACATCAGGGACCACAGAGTTCTCCTTTTACATCAGGGACCACAGAGTTCTCCTTTTACATCAGGGACCACAGAGTTCTCTTTTTACATCAGGGACCACAGAGTTCTCCTTTTACATCAGGGACCACAGAGTTCTCCTTTTACATCAGGGACCACAGAGTTCTCTTATTACATCAGGGTCCACAGAGATCCCCCTTACACTGTAAAGCATGGGTGCTAACCTGTGGCCCTCCAGCTTTTGCAGAACTACAAGTCCCATGAGGCATTGCAAGGCTGACAGTTACAAGCATGACTCCCAAAGGCAGAGGCATCATGGGAATTGTAGTTCCGCAACAGCTGGAGGGCCACAGGTTGAGCACCCATGCTGTAAAGGGTAACCCTGCAGACTATGATGTAATGGGGGGACTCTGATGTAAGGGGGGGATGCTATGGACTCTGATGTAAGGGGGGACTCTGAGAACTCTGATGTAAGGTGGAATGCTATGAACTCTAATGTAAGGAGGGACTATTGGAACCCTGATGTATAGGGAAATGCTTGTGACTTTGATATAAGGGGGACTCCAATGTGAACACATGGTTCATTCTAACTGCTACACTCTACATGTTTTGTATGTTACTTACTCCTGACCCCTGCACTCTATACATTATGCTGTGCATTACATAGTCCTCCAGGTGTTCTTTGCCCCAATAGTTGCTGGTTTTATTGAAGTTATTTTTTAAAGCGTAACTACATGTCATCTGAGCTCCACAAACTAAAAACACTATTTAATTTACTTTTTAATATTTAAAGCAAACACGTTAATCCATCCATGTCTCCATGATTTATCACTTTGAAAAACACTACCCTAGCATTTCTGCCCGTGGCCATTATAATCCTAGTCAGGCTCACATTTCAAGCAAGAAACTGCCACTCGCCTTAGCCAGTCCTAGTATGTATGTATACATGTAAAAGCCTCAGTCAATGCCGCTCTTCGGGTCACGCCACCTGACATGTTTTGTCCCATCCAATAGGGCTTAATCATGACACCTTTAAAATATTTTGAATTACCCTCTCAATATGTAAATAAATCTCTGAAACAACTCTTTTAGCCACTTGGAGTATCATGGTGCATAACGGAAAAATATTGGCACGCGGTGGAAGTGGCGAGTGGTAGTGGGGGGGGGGGAGGCCCAGGTCAACTTCTGCATCAGGGCCCACAAGCTTCAAGCTACGCCTCTGATGGTGCCTAATGCATTTGTCACCCTAATGATTAAGTATGTGTATGTGTTTATGCATGTTGTGTTGAATAAATAACATTTTAGAATGTATCCAAGCATATACGGATAAAGTCAGAAGTGAGCTATGTGTGCCATTTATTGTAGCAAACGGGACAGAGAGGGGGGAGTATGGAAGGATTGATGAAAGTAGTATATGTAGGTCCCGTCACCCAGATGAGGTGGGTGGGTACACATAAGTTCAGGACTTCAGAGGAGATGGCAGTTAGGTTGCCATGACGATGACAACTGATAAAAGGGCTGGGGTGATTGGGCTGTTTCATCCTACTGAAGAAGCTATCCTATTGGCGACACGCGTATAGGAGGGGGTGGCCCAGCCCTGAATCGTTACATGATCACTGAGAGCCTGAGTGTTGTGGTAACGATCGAGATATTAAGAAATGCTGTTTTTTATTTAATTTCTTGTAAGTGCAATTTTATGGGGGTATTTTAATAAATGATTCTTACAGAGATCACTATGCAATTGCCTTTCTATTTCATGTGGTCCATGTGAAAAGATTTTGAGAGAGGAAAACCATATCCAAAGATAAGAAAGGAGATATCCATCCCTAAGGGATTGGCTGGAGTTGTAAGAAATATAAGCCTGTTATTAATAGGAGTGAGGTGAGAGCACAATTCACCTGGTGGTATAAACGCTTGCTTTACATGAGAAGATTGTTGAGGAGCACAGCGTTGGATTAATACACATTACAAAGACTTTGATTATATGTTTATTTTATTGTACTTTTCAATTTTAGTTTTATTAGGTCACGGATTATTTTAGTGTGATACCTTGTATGCACAGTGGAGCGGATTGTATGAGAATAGCGCTGCACCATTTATATATGCAATTTTCTATTTGTATGGTGTAGTGAATCCCTGATAGGTGTACAGTAGCTGTTTCATATTTTTAGATTTCATAATTATGATTATTCATTAATAATATTTAAATTAATATTATTGAGATTTATGTATGTGTAGCGGGGTCTTTAAATTAGGTAGGGTACACCTGGGTGCAGGCCCGGACTGGCCATAGGGCAAACCGGGCAGATGCCCGGTGGGCCGTTGCGGCCCGCGGGCCGCCAGTGGCCCACGACGGGCCGCGGCGGCCCGCGGGCCGCCGGACGTCATGCATGTCTCCCTATCATCTCCAATGTCTCTGGAGGCAGCCGTAGTTGGTGGGGAAACGTGACATGACGTCCGGCGGCCCGTGGGCCGCCGAAAGTCATGCCATGTCTCCCCATCATCTCCAATGTCTCTGGAGGCAGCCGGAGTTGGTGGGCGAAGCTGGGAGTGTGGCTGCCCAATCCACTCCTCCCACAGACTCCCCTTATGTCACCGCAACCTGCCTAATGCCACCGCAATCTGCCTAATGCCACCGCAACCTGCCTTATGCCACCGTAACCTGCCCTATACCACCACAACCTGCCCTTTTCCACCGCAACCTGCCCTATGCTACCGCAAACTGCTCTATACCACCCCAACCTGCCCTATGCCACCGCAAACTGCTCTATACCACACCAACCTGCCCTATGCCACCCCAGCCTGCCCTATGCCACCGCAAACTGCTCTATACCACCCCAACCTGCCCTATGCCACCGCAACCTGCTCTATGCCACCACACTCTGCCCTATATCACCCCAACCTGCCCTATGCCACCCAGCCTGCCATATACCACCCAAACCTGCTCTATAGCACCCCAGCCTGCCCTATACAACCCCAACCTGCCCTATTCCACCCCAGCCTGCCCTTTATCACCCCAACCTGCACTATACCACCGCAACCTGCCCTATATTACACCAACCTGCCCTATATTGCCCCAGCCGGCCCAATACCACCCTATACTTTATTTACCGGGGTCATTTGGGGGTGCGCCTCGTGACCGTGCGCTGCCTGCAGGGCGCTGGGCAGGATAGACAGGAGGGGGGTGACACCATGTTTTGCAGCAACCCTAGTGATGCCACTGCCCCAGTGCACTCTCAGCTGCGAGTCGGAGCCGCACTCGAGTGACAGTGACACCCGTCAGCACATCAGGGGGCCGGGACCCGCAACGATCCCCTTCTCTCTGGCAAGGTGGCCACGGCACTGATGATCTGATCAGTCTCGGGTTCGGCTGTCTCACACAGCCGAGCAGAGTGAAGCCGCCTCCCCCTCCTCCTTTATGTCCAAACAGGGGGAGGGGACCCAACATGCAGTCCCACGCTGATCTGAGGTACAATATGGTATTGTAGGGGTGGTTTGAAATGTAGGGGGGTTCTGTATTGTAGGGGGGTCTGTAATGTAGGGGGGTTCTGTATTGTAGGGGGGTCTGAAGTGTAAGGGGGTTCTGTATTGTAGGGGGGTCTGTAATGTAGGGGGTTCTGTATTGTAGGGGGTTCTGTAATGTGGGGGGTGTGTAATGTAGGGGGTTCTGTATTGAAGGGGGGTCTGAAATGTAGGGGGGTTCTGTATTGTAGGGGGTCTGAAATGTAGGGGTTCTGTAATGTAGGGGGGTTCTGTATTGTAGGGGGGTCTGTATTGTAGGGGGGTCTGTACTGTAGGCAGGCGGTCTGTAATGTAGGGGGGTCTGTAAGATAGGGGGTTCTGTATTGTAGAGGGGGGCTGTAATGTAGGAGGGTCTGTACTGTAGGGAGAGGGTCTGTACTGTAGGGAGGGGGTCTGCACTGTAGGGAGGGGGCCTGTACAGTAGGGAGGTCTGTGTAACATGCAGGGGGTCCAGAACTGTTAGGGGGTGTGTGTAACAAACTGGGGGAGGGGCTTGTAATGTAAAGGGGTCCAGAGGTGCGGTGCTATGTAATGTAAAGGGGTCCAGAGGTGCAGGGTGCTGTGTAATGTAAAAGGGTCCAGAGGTGCAGGGTGCTGTGTATTGTAAAGGGGTCCAGAGGCGCAGGGTGCTGTGTAATGTTAAGGGGTCCAGAGGTACAAGGTGCTGGAACCCCACATCCCATTATTAACCGCCGCCGCCAGCCCCCCCCCCCCTGGGCTGCTCAGTCTAAAATGCCCGGGCCTATTTTTTGTCCCAGTCCGGGCCTGCCTGGGTGGAAGTTCAGGTGTGTAGGTATGGGAGTAATGACTATTTGTATTCGTGGAGGATTGGGCGGTGTAATAATCTTCTTGGCCAGTGGGTGGTGAGTGCCCGCAGGGTCAAGGTAGATTCACTGCTGTAGTGCTGTCCCTTTTTGTCCCTTTTTGTCCCTTCTCGGAGACGGTACGGCGAGGGCGGGGAACCTGCCGTGGCGTCATGGGAGGGGATAAGAGGGGGAGACGCCCTGGTCACGAGGTCTTGCTCTGCTGGAGGTTCTTCAGGATGCGCCCAGGCACCTTAGGCCTGGGTGCGGGCGGTTCCGGTTTCCGGCTCAGGTGCCCTAGGCCTGACCGGAATGGAGTTGGAGTCCATCCCAGGCACCTTCAGCCTGGGGTGAGGTACTAAACCAGGAGGCCTGGGGCCCAGTGACTTCGACTGGGTCCCCCGAGGGTGGAGAAGTCCGAGGGTCCCTGAGGTGGATGGGGCCCATGTCTGAGGTGAGGAGGCCGGGGAGGTTACCCATTCGGAGAGTCTGTAGCAGCATCAACCCAGTGACGGATGGGCCTCTGGTAACTCCCTTGGAGGGACATCTTCCCCTGATAGGAGTACCTTCGCTGCGTTGCGGCCCCTATCTATGTTCTCTTGAGTCGCTGGTAGAGACTCTCAAGCTCTAAGTCCTTTCAAGATATGGTTATAGTAACCGCTGGCGAGATCGCAGTGGTTTAGCTGAGAATTAGGATAGTGCCTCGGCCTGCTCATCCCCTGTATCCAAATGTTAACAAGTCGCAACCAGTTGGCTACTGAAGCACTGTTTATTGTGAGACATGCAATAAAACAAGAGTTGGACTGTGATCGGTGTGTGGAACTCTGGTTAATGGGAGCAAAGGGAAGTGTTGGCGCAACAGGACTTACTCCTTTACAGAAGCACATAGGCCCGAGGAAATATCTGGTACTGGCCTTCACCTCACCCACAGCTATAGGGAGGACATGGGCCGTAGCGCATCTCACCCTGTCGTGTGACATACCTCTAGACAAAAGAGATGGGGTGAGGCCGCTACACGTGGGGGCTCGTGAGTCCGGGATGATATGGGTTTTGACTTTGGAAGTAAGAATGGCTGTGTCTAGACTTTGCTGCCCGGAGGAGTTCCGAGCAGGTCGGCCATGTGATCGGCCAAAGTGCATCCCTGCTCAAAGTCGTGGAAATGACCCTAAGACGGGAAAGGCCCATGCGGAGGAGCGAGAAGAGGGAGAAGTCCAGCCGTGTGACGTACTACATGTGGGGGCTTTTACTGCACTGCGCCATGAGGCACCCCGTGACTACACAGTTCATGGGCGGAGCTTGATGGAAGCCCGCAAAGACGTGCAAGTCGTGGGAGGAGTCTGGCCATGTGGAGGAACTCACGTGGAGACTTCGGCGCGTGGTCAGTGCGTGATGGAGCAGCAGACAGTCGGGATGGCCTCAAGCTTCCCGTGGATTCCGGTTCCCTACCCCACGAAGATGACTACGTTCGCTGCTCCCCTTACAGACACGGGGATAAGACTCAGGCCCCGAGGACAGTTGGCTCTGTACACCTGCAGAGACACGGAGGCCCTCTGTGTGATCTGTCCCGGATGCTCGGGACAGGTGGTTCACCTGAAGCCATTCGGGCGTTGCGAAGCATGCAAAGAGTTCTTGTTCGAGGTGGAGCCATCCACAGTAAGGCCCCGGGCCCTTCGCCTCAACAGCCTCACAGGTACCGCTACTCCGGAAGGGGAGATCCAGGCCTTTGCGGAGGTTCCCGTACGCACTGACCAGGGCGATGTGACTGCCCAATCAGAGACTGAGAAGGAAAAATCCGAGGATGCTGCTTCGGTCACCACAGATTCTCTGCTCCCACCTCCGAAGAGGAAAGTCGGCCTGGTGCAGGCCTCCTATGGTCGTGGAAGAGCTTCACCCCGTCGCTTGCCTGGCCTGGATGGATCCGGTTGGAAGAGTCCTGGACATCCCAGTTCTACAAAAGGTCAAGGTGAGCTAGGGGCTGGGACTGTGGTGGTGGGTGGAGGTGTTGGGGGCTCACAGTCGGTGGAGCCCGCTAGGGAGGGTAGTACCACGTCTACCAGAGACTACCTCCCCGCGGAGATGTATGACACCTCCGACCTAGAGTCACTGTCGGATTGTGGAGATGACGGTGAGATCGATGAGCTGTTTCACCAAAAGGGCTGGGACAAACGCCCATTGCCTATGCTACGTGCACCCCAGGATTCACCTATGTCCATAGGAGATAGCACGCCCCGGGCGGAAGCTCAGGAGTCTATGAGGAAGCCTAGTCCTCTGGTTGCTCTTCCACAGTCCACAGCATCACCCGTTTTGTTGGCGGGGAAACAGCGAGCATCACTATGGGCACCGAAAGAGAAGCCATCAGAGGTAGTGAAAGTACCTCGGCACCCGGAGGCCATCGTTCAGCCAGGAGAAAGTGAGCGGGCCACAATGCCTCCTTTAGCCCGATTGCAACGACTCTTTTCCCAGAGGGTCGCTCATGAGTATGGGTGGGAATATCCGTACTTGCCCAGAGACTTGTTGTTTGAGGTTGAAGTTCTGCGACAGCGATGGTACGATGAGTTTGTTTGGGAGAAGCTTAAAGTGCCTCATGCCCGGCGATATTTATCCTGTTCGCCACCAGTGTCGAAAAAGTTTAGAGACTGCAGAGCAGACTGGATGTGGGGCCGCCATATCCACGCAGACAAGGTGCGCATCTGCAGGAAAGATGGAGAGGACGCAGACTATTCGATTGAGGTTTTCGATAAGCATCTGAAGCCTTTGTTTTTGCCTGACCCAAGGTTCTATTTGTGGGAAGAGACTCACTTGTTTTCTGTGAAAAGTTTTCGGAAGTGTCCTTGCCGGAGCATCGAACTCAGAGGCGGCTCTCTAATTAGGCAAATTAGGCGGTCGCCTAAGGCCTCGCACTCACAGGGGCCTCGCGGCCGCCTAATTTGCCTGTGATCAATACTAATGTCGGCGTCATCGGATCTCTCTATTACCCCTCTCTCTTTCTCAGCTCCCCCTCTCTCCCCCCTCTTGCATTGGCTGAATATGTCTGATGGGTGAGGAGGGTGCCCTGGAAGTGGTGCTGATCACCTGTGTGCTAGATCCGTGCATTTTCTGCAGCCATTTTTCTTGCTTGAATTATTTTTCCCATTATGGGCGTGAGTGGGGCCTCATGTCTAAGTTTTGCCTAAGGCCTCACAAAGCCTAGAGCCGCCTCTGATCGAACTGTACCCTAGTTTTTTTATTTGGGTTTTTTTTTCTACTCTTTGGAGGAATGAGAGCTGTTTGTTTGTTCTCTCTTCTTCACAGTTCAGAGACAGAGACTTTGGGGGTAGAGTCAGAGTAGGAAAGCAGGAAGATTGAAGATTTCACCAAGTGTCATCACCATGGCATTGTCACCAGGTGGCGGTGTTGCGCAAGGGCTGTTGCTTATACATTTGCATTATTTTACTTATTGGGGTGAGTGGGTCGCTCGGCTGATAGACCCATTCATTCCAAATTTGCACAGAATGTCAGGATGTGGTTTTCCTTGCGTGTTGTTTTTTTTTCTTTCCCTGTGCAGGAGATTCGTCTGTCAAGACTACTGAGTATGGGGTGGTTTTTAGACAGAAAAGGGAGGGATTGTATATGAGTACATGTTTAGAGGGTTTTAGAAAAAAAAAAAGGGGGTTTATTGTTTTATGTTCCCCTTCCCATTGAGCGGGTCTTGGTACGATTGAGGTTCAAATTTTTAGGGATGCCTCTGGGGTCAGACTTATGTCGCCGCCTTTGGGAGACATGGTTCGCACCAGCCGCTGGGGACCAGCGTCAAATCACAGGGGGGAGTATGTAGCGGGGTCTTTAAATTAGGTGGGGTACACCTGGGTGGAAGTTCAGGTGTGTAGGTATGGGAGTAATGACTATTTGTATTCGTGGAGGATTGGGCGGTGTAATAATCTTCTTGGCCAGTGGGTGGTGAGTGCCCGCAGGCTCAAGGTAGATTCACTGCCGTAGTGCTGTCCCTTTTTGTCCCTTCTCGGTGACGGTACGGCGAGGGCGGGGAACCTGCCGTGGCGTCATGGGAGGGGATAAGAGGGGGAGATGCCCTGGTCACGAGGTCTTGCTCTGCTGGAGGTTCTTCAGGACGCGCCCAGGCACCTTAGGCCTGGGTGCGGGCGATTCCGGCTCAGGTGCCCTAGGCCTGACCGGAATGGAGTTGGAGTCCATCCCAGGCACCTTCAGCCTGGAGTGAGGTACTAAACCAGGAGGCCTGGGGCCCAGTGACTTCGACTGGGTCCCGCGAGGGTGGAGAAGTCCGAGGGTCCCTGAGGTGGATGGGGCCCATGTCTGAGGTGAGGAGGCCGGGGAGGTTACCCATTCGGAGAGTCTGTAGCAGCATCAACCCAGTGACGGATGGGCCTCTGGTAACTCCCTTGGAGTGACATCTTCCCCTGATAGGGACCGCAACGCAGCGAAGGTACTCCTATCTATGTTCTCTTGAGTCGCTGGTAGAGACTCTTAAGCTCTAAGTCCTTTCAAGATATGGCTATAGTAACCGCTGGCGAGATCGCAGTGGTTTAGCTGAGAATTAGGATAGTGCCTCGGCCTGCTCATCCCCTGTATCCAAATGTTAACAAGTCGCAACCAGTTGGCTACTGAAGCACTGTTTATTGTGAGACATGCAATAAAACAAGAGTTGGACTGTGATCGGTGTGTGGAACTCTGGTTAATGGGAGCAAAGGGAAGTGTTGGCGCAACAGGACTTACTCCTTTACAGAAGCACATAGGACCGAGGAAATATCTGGTACTGGCCTTCACCTCACCCACAGCTATGGGGAGGACATGGGCCGTAGCGCATCTCACCCTGTCGTGTGACATACCCCTAGACAAAAGAGATGGGGTGAGGCCGCTACATATGTTTTAGTTAGTATACAGGTCACTGATTTAGTTTGTTTGTGTTTTAGGATACCAGGTAGCGCTTATTGTTTCACTTTATTTATATTCATGATGCTCTTAAAGGGCCTAACGGATAACTGGCAGAACAACATCTCAAAGGACTGCCCCTCCCATAATAATTATTCTGCAAGCCCCTTTTCTTCCCCTGACCCCTCTGCTACCATCCTCCTTTTCTTTTAAACAGTGCATACCGAGTGGGCCTCGCAATATCAGTGCCGCTATAAATGCACTCTGGCAGCATAGTTCCAGCACTCAGTAGATTAATGTTTACTACTGCTAACTGCTGCACTTGAAGTGGCCTTGCTACTGTTTTTGGTGATCTGGACGCCAAAAGTCATCTTATGCCTAGTCTCTACTTTTAATAACTTTGTATGCTGAATTGAGTTATTACTATTGATAACCACTTGCTGCCTGTTAACAGTATATACTCCTAGCAGGTGGCACAGCCAGGCCAAGTTACATACTAGTTTGTCGCCCGGCACATATGCACTAAGGCACACATTGGTGTGATCCCATGACCATGATTGGTCATAGCGATCACATAATTACAATGTAAACAAACTGTCATGAATCCTTTCCATTTATGACTTCTTGCTTAGTGTTGTGAAGCTGTGATTGGCCTACAACTATCATTTGGTACCTGACACCATGTGGCTAGCTGTAGCCAAAAGCAAGCTGTCATGAATGGAAAGCTATTCACGACAGTTAACTATTACTTATAACAGTGAACATCACTGTTATAAGTAATAACAGTGTAAACCCCCCCCCCCCCCCCCCCAGAGTAGTACAGTGTCACAATGATGACACTGAACTACTCTGATAAAAGTATGCAAAAAGCACGATATTTGTGTAGTGTTTTTTCAAACACAATTTTTGGGGGAAAAAATACATATAGCAATACCCCCGAAGGGGCCGCTGGTTTAATTTTGGGCTTTGCACGTTACCTCACTGTTCTGTATGCTTGTCTCAGGGGTTTTCCTTGAAGAGTTGTCTAGAAGAAGTTTGCACCAACACAAAAGTCTCTTTCAAGGGTTTATTTGAAATAAAGTTTCCAACAGAGGGGATGAAGGGATGGGGAGGACTCGGGTACCTAAATTGCGACTCATAAGAATTCTCCCAGGTCCAGAGGAATAACTGCCTCCACGCTGGACTCAGCAGACATCGGATAGGCCCAATCTCACTGGCCTAGCAACCAGGGTACAGCTCGATCACGTATAGTCTCTGCCACAGACTTGGTGTAATTAGAACAGTCTCTGCCACAGACTTGGAATAACCTTCACTTTGGTTACCTTCTGAATGAAGAACACAGCTCTCAGTGTTAGAATCTTTCAGCTGTTCCGGCAGCACTGTGAGGTAAATTAGGATCCGGGTGCATCCTCCAATTGCTTGGTCCCTTCCAGCAGGCAACACGACACAGGATCATCCCTGGATCAGTAGGCCCCAGCAACTCCCGGGCCTACTCGTCAGTAACGAAGCCTTAGGCCAACGTGGCCCCGAGGTGGAAACTGCCAACACTTCCCTGAGGCCATGAGGGCCCTCAGGTGGGGACCGAAGACACGACCCCAGAATCTCTCCCTGCCCTAATGGCGTCTGTCACTTAAATACCCCATCCCAGCATGCACAGCGTGTTCACCACGCCCCCTGGGCTGCTTGCTAGGAAAGAGGTACCCGATACAGTCAACCTGTAGCCTTTCCAATCCTGACCAGCGGTGGCAGCGACACCTACTGTCAGGAGGGAAATCACACAACCAGCTGAACTGAAACAGAATGCAATTTATAACACAATCCCTTTGAGCCAAACTATAGCTCAGATAACTATAATTTAACATATAGCGTACACTCATTGGGAGCAGGGCGCTACATACACTTTTTTGAATTTTAATACAAAAAAAAAAAAACACAGTTCATAACTCAATCTTTGTAAAATATATAAGATGATCTTACGCTGAGTAAATAGATACCAAACATGTCATGCTTTAAAATTGTGCACACTTGTGCAACGGCAACAAACAATGTTAATAGGCACCGTTTTAAAAGCATTTACAGGCTAAGGCTCCATGTACACAGAAGCTCAAAAACTGTCGTTTTTAAAGCAGCAGAAAAAGCTAGCTTTTATCAGCATTTTTTTACTAGCTTTTATTAGCGTTTTTCAGTGTAGCGTTTTTTCGTTTAAAAAAAAATATATATATATATATATATTTTTTCAATGGACCAAAAAACGCTAAAAAACGCTCGTGGCCAGCGTTTATGAGCATTTTTCAGCGTTTTGCGTTTTTTTCTGCCGAAAAACGGCACTTTGAACGCAAATTTCTTGCCTTCAGAAAAAAGCCCATTAACTCCACTGCTCATTAAAGCTAAAAAACGTTATGTGTACATGAACACATAGGCTAACAGAGTGCAGTTAATGGGCTTTTTAAAAAAACGCCAAAATGCCAATAAACTGCAGTTTATCAGCTTCTGTGTACATGGAGCCTAACACTTTAGATTTACACAGGAGGTCTAGTGCTAGAATTTCTGTACATGATCTGGCATTCATGGCGAAACCTCACACATGTTGGATGATCGCTGTTTGTGTGCGTGTGGGCCCGACACATGCGTTTACCTTTGCGCACTAGCACGGGGATGTGGGGGCAGTTAAATTTTTTTAATAATAATCATTTATTTAATTATTTTGTTTTTACACTGTTGCTTTAATTTATTCTTTTTTTGATCACTTTTATTGCTGTCACAAGGAATGTAAACATCTTTTGTGACAGTAATTGGCACATGACAGGTACTCTTTATGGAGGGATCGGGGGTCTATAATACCCCAAATGCCTCCTCTGCCCTTAAAAGCATTCAAAACACCAAGATTGGGGTTTCTGAATACTTTCGATCTTTTTTTAAATGGTGCTTCTGACATCTGAGTAAACTGGAAGTGATGTAATCGCTTCCAGGTTACCATAGTGGAGTCCCAATCAAAGCCGATCCTGGCCTTGTTTGGGTGTCCAACTAGCCGGCGGACATTCCAGAAGGTAGCTCAGGTCTCCTGGTGGGACAGCAGAGCCAGAGCAAGCCACGGAAGGCGGCGAGAGGGGAGAGGATGTCCCCTCCTGCTGCTTGTAATAGTAATCAAGCGGCTAGTTATCTGCTTTGATTGCTATTACAAGAGAGACGACTGTCGGCTCTAAAAAACAGTAGGCATTACCCCAATACAACCCCTTGAAGTCCAATGATGTACCAGGTACATGATTTGGCGGCAAGTGGTTAAAACAAAAATGCATCTTCAATTGTGTAAATATGCTTCTCAAGGGAAAATACGATAAATTGATCACCCAACCAACTCACCGAAGACTATCAGAGAATGACTCTACTCCATATTTAGACATACAATATCCTCCACCACACATTGTGAGTCTACCAGCCACACTGGCTACATTTACTACACGTCCTCTGGTTTTCCGGATCAGTGGCAAAAGATGAATTGTCACATCAACAACACCCAGCAGATTTACATTGAGAATCTTCAAGAAATCTTCCTTAGTTAGCCATTCATTGTTACAGCTTGGGAATTCTATTCCTGCATTGTTTACCAGGCCCCAAAGTCCTGTAGCGAAATGGGAAAAAGAATGGCATTAAAATGAGCATAACCACAAAGATATTCCTTTAACCACTTGCCCACTGGGCACTTAAACCCCCTTCCTAACAAGGCCAATTTTCAGCTTTCAGTGCTCTCACACTTTAAATGACAATTACTAAGTCATGCAACACTGTCCTTTTTTTCCCCACACAAATAGAGCTTTGTTTTGGTGGTATTTAATCACCGCTGTTTTTTTTATTTTTTGCGCTATAAATAAAAAAAGACAAACATTTTTGTAAAACAAATACATTTTTCTTTGTTTCTGTTATAAAATTTAGCAAATTAGTAATTTTTCTCCATAAATTCTGGCCAAAATGTATACTGCTACATATCTTTGGTAAAAAAAAAAAAAAAAAACAACAAATCAGTGTGTTTTATTTGGTTTTTGCGAAAGTTACAAGCTATGGTGCCAATCATTAAAAATGTATCACACCTGTTGTTCTGACGGCCTATCTCATTTATTGAGACACTGAGCTTAGGTTCACACTTGTGCGATGCGGGAACCAGCGCGATTACAGCGGCGGTTCCCGCATTGCATCTCTCCCGCAGGCAGTTCACACTGCCCTCTGCGAACCACCCCTCTTTCCAGGGGCGGATCCAGGGGGGGCAACAGGACAATTGCCCCCCACCCCAGACCATCTGTCACACTCACTTGCTTGCTGTTTTTTTTTTTTGCGCCTGATCTCCCGACGTTGGGGACCCGTTACCGGCCGGTCGTAGGTCCCCTGGACCCCAAACTTGGCACACATGTAGCTAGCCCCATGTCTCCTCTATAAGTGTACAAAGTTAGGTGTCTGGGGGACCTACGGCCGGCGATCACTGAGTTTTTAAAGCTGGGCACCCCTTCCATAGACTCCAATGTTAAACGGTAATTTCTCTGGTGACTTTGTGGACCCGCTACCGGCCGGTCGTAGGTCTCCTGGACCCCAAACATGGCACACATGTAGCCCCATGTCTCCTCTACAAGTGTACAAAGTTTGGTGTCTGGGAGACCTACGGCCGGGGAGAACCGATTTTTCAAAGCCGGGCACTCCTTCCATAGACTCCCATGTTAAACATCAGTCTAGTCATGGGCACAGTGAAGCATGGGCACAGTGAGGCATGGGCACAGTGAGGCATGCAGATGGACACCCTAGGCTTATACTCAAGTCAATACGTTTTCCCAGCTTTTTGTGGTAAAATTAGGTGCCTCGGCTTATATTCGGGTCGGCTTATACTCGAGTATATACATTACTTGTTCTGCGGCTGCCGCTGCCTCTCTGAGTCTCTCTCTCAGTTTCTCACATCAGCCGATCAGCGACGCAGAGAGAGAGACTCGTCTAATGTAGTTACGCGGCGCACTGACACGATACCAGGAGCGGAGGAGGAGGTGGGTAGGAGCCTCTTCCCTGCACGCTTGGCGTCTTGCAACGAGTAACGTCAGTGAGTCACGTCGGGCCGCTCTGCGGGCAGGTGAGATAGCGTGCGGCTCCACAGACAGGTAAGAAAGCGGGCGGCTCCGCTTGCGGCGTGGTTTGTGGGCGGGCGGTGCGGTTCATGGGCAGACCGTGCTGCTCAGTGTGTTGGCAGCGCAGGTGAGAGTGAGAGAGCAGGCTCAGTGTGGCAGCTGGCCAATCAGCTAGCCGGGAGCGGGGGAGCAGAGAGATGAGATCATCTCTCACCGCCCGTGCCTGCCCTGCATTCCTGCAGTGACTTCCGCCCTCACTGTGCAGGCAGCAGAGAGATTACATTATCTCTCTGCTGCCTGACTCTGAGAGTCTGGGACACAGCAAAAGACAACCTAAACTACACCTTAGCAGGCAAGTTAGTGACAATCCGCAAGGTGTGGCAGGCGACGTGGCAAGTGACAAGCCGCAAATTGTGTCAGGTGACGTGGCAAATGACAATCTGCATCTGGTGGCAAGCAAGTGACAATCAGCAAGGTGTGGCAGGTGACATGGCAAGTGACAATCCGCAAGGTGTGGCTAGTGACAATCCGCAAGGTGTGGCAGGTGATGTGGCAAGTGACAATCCACAAGGTGTGGCAAGTGACAATCCACAAGATGTTGCAGGTGACGTGGCAAGTGACAATCCGCAACGTGTGGCAAGTGACACGCTCAGGGCTCCCACTAATTGCAGGTGACGGTGGCAAGTGACACACTCGGGGCTCCCACTGATTCTGCATTGAACTATTTAATTTTATATTACAATGTAATAATAGAAATAATGCGCTTCAATCATCCTGACACCATAACAACCATGGTGCCGGGATGATTGAAGCGCCGACACCAGCCATTTCCCTGATAAATTTCCCACAAAAAAAAAAACATATTTTTGGCAGTGCCCCTCCCGAGAAAAGACTCTGGATCCGCCCCTGCCTCTTTCACATGCAGCACTCTTTAAAAAAAAGAAAAAATTCCTTTCTCAAAAAAAGAAAAAATCTTTAGTGCTTTGAGGCTGGCGGCAGGGCTTTAGATCATCCTAAAATAAACTGCTAGACAGGAGCCCTAATGCCTTGTACACACGATCGGATTTTCCGTCGGGATAAACTCTGATGGATTTTTCTGACAGAATTCCGTTCAAGCATACACACTGTCACACCAAATTCCAACTGTCAAGAACGCTTTGACGTACAACACTAAGACGAGCCGAGAAAAATTAAGTTCAATGCTTCCGAGCATGCGTCGACTTGATTCTGAGCACGCGTGTTTTTTTCTCCGTCGGAGTTCCATACAGACGAACGGAACATGTTCTCTTTCTAACTCCGTCGGAATTAGCCAGCCAATCCGACCATGACACGTCACCTGCTTCACTCCAGTTCTCCGCCCCCCCATGCCAAAGCATGTGAAACTGCCATCACCAGTGGACTACAAGTGCCAGCAAGACTGTTATGCTGTGTACACATGATCAGAAATTCCGACAAGAAATGTCCGATGTGAGCTTTTGGTTGAAAATTCCAACTGTGTGCAGGCTCCATCGGACATTTGCTGTCGGATTTTCCGCCAGCAAAAGATTGAGAGCAGGTTCTCTATTTTTCAGACGGAAAAAGTTCTTGTCCGAAATTCCGATCGTCTGTATGCAATTCTGATGTGCAAAAAACACGCATGCTCAGAATCAAGCAGAAGAGCCGAACTTCCTATTGAACTTCATTGATCTCGGCTCATCATACGTCTTGTACGTCACCGCGTTCTTCACGTTCGGAATTTCTGACAAGATTTGTGTGACCGTGTGTATGCAACACAAGTTTGAGCCAACATTCCGTCGGAAAAAAATCCACGGTTCTCTTGTCGGACTTTCTGATCGTGTGTACGCGGCATTAGGGGGAAGAAAAACACCAAACCAAATCGCCAGCCAGCTTAATTACAGTCATTTACACTGTATCAAAAAGCGGGAAAGAACCTGCACTGGAAAGCGGCAGCCGCTGCAATGTTTAACTGCCATCTGATGGCTCCAGCATTAAAACACAGTAATTTATACTGCAATGTAATTGACCCCAGCACCGAGGGTACCCACCAATCGAGGGAGATTTACAGAGATTTTTTAGAGCTGTCCGGAATGAGGACGAAAAAAGAACATTTCCTATGGGAGACTATGGTTGCCACCTTTTTTTCCCAAGTCAAACCCGAACACTTTCAGCGACGCACAGCAATTCGTTTTTTGTTTTTTATAGTAAAAACTATATATACTGTATATTTTGCAATTAAATAACACTTCCAATCATATGAAGTTAATCACAAGAGTTCCCCTTTTATATCTGAATCCACAGAGTTCCCCTTTTATATCTGAATCCACAGATTTACCCTTATCATCTAAACTCGCAGAGTTCCCTTACACTGTGGAGGGGGGGGGGGGGACTCTGATGTAATGGAGAACTCTGGGGACTCTAACATAAGGGATGCTCTGGGAACCCTGATTTAAGGGGAACACTGAGATTTCTGATGTAAGGGGTGCTCTGAGAATCCTGATTTACCTTAGAGTACTCACTCAAAGGCAGGAGAGAGAAGGGGGAGACTTCAGCCAGACAGGGACAGCTTACTCACCCCTTGGCAGTCAGCATCTCTCATTCAGATGTATCTGGGGCTGCTGGACTTCAAATTTCCGACCCCCACTTTCTTTTTCTGAGGCACAGCACCAGGGATTGGAGTGTGGTCAGACACAGAGGGATAGGGGCGGGAGGAAGAGGTGTAGATCTCCTCTCCCCTCTGTGTGTGTGTGTGTGAGGGAATTGTTAGTGCTGGCTTTGGGCAGTGTGAAAGACAGTATATATAGGAGGAAGTTGGCGCTGGTACCAGAGACAATAAAACAACTAATAAGGTTGGGAATAAAAGCCAGGGAACTGAAATAAAAAAAAAAAATATATATATATATATATATATATTAAAAATACAAATCAGTGGATGCTATTAAAAATGTTCACATGAGTCTAAAAGAAAATCTTTCTAGTCCATCCTAAACACTTAGAAGGCAGCCCAGTGAAGATGTGAAGCAAATCCAGGGAAGCTAAGGGGAGAAGCAGAAAAGCGCCACTCTAATTGCAGTAGTAACAGTAAATTTTAATGGATAAAATGGAGAGGGAGCATGTATGTACTCACAAACGTGGAGTTAAAAGTGGACATATAAGATGGAGGAGTCCATATTCTTTCTCAGGCAGAACGGTGGTGCGGAACCGATGGCGCCGGTAGCAGGGAGGAACGGAGCCAGGGATGGAGAGATCCTCAGCGGGCGTAGAGGCCGTGCTGCGAGCCGTGACTCGCGGTGAACTTCCGGGTTGCTGGGAGATCAATGTGTTTCGGGTGACTGGAGAACCAATGGGTAAGCGCTTTCGGAGCATGGTCTGATGAAGGAGCGCATGCTCCGAAAGCGCTTACCCATTGGTTCTCCAGTCACCCGGAACACATTGATCTCCCAGCAACCCGGGAGTTCACCGCGAGTCACGGCTCGCAGCACGGCCTCTACGCCCGCTGAGGATCTCTCCATCCCTGGCTCCGTTCCTCCCTGCATTGGTCGAATCGCGGCCCAGCAAGCGCCGGCTACCGGCGCCATCGGTTCCGCACCACCGTTCTGCCTGAGAAAGAATATGGACTCCTCCATCTTATATGTCCACTTTTAACTCCACGTTTGTGAGTACATACATGCTCCCTGTCCATTTTATCCATTAAAATTTACTGTTACTACTGCACTTAGAGTGGCGCTTTTGTGCTTCTCCCCTTACCTTGAAAGACAGTGTAACAGACACTCTTGGCTTACACAGCTGCAGCCAGCAACCCTCCTGGGAAGCCATAGTTCGGTCTGAGTAATGTGTCTGGGTTTCTGGTGGTCTGAAACCCTGATGCATGATTCCAAACCGGAACTGTTTGGGTTAATCCCGGACAGATGGCAACCCCATGGGAGACAGTTGCACTTTATAGGCTAGTTAGAGGTTGTCCTAGAGGGGTCAGAGGGGCGGAGCTGACCCGTATTAGGCTAACATGAGGAGGTCCAAGAAAACTTTCTTGCTGTTTTTGCCATTAACTTGGAGGTAATAAAAAGCTTTTCTATTTTTTGAAGCAGAATGGCAAAGCCTTTCAGTATTTGAGTAAAATGGACAAGCTCCATGGGTTGGAAGTGACAAAGCTTCGTCCAATAACGCAAATAAGTGTTCTGCAGAAATCAAACACTTTGGCCTGATTTGCTTATAATTATTTTTATAATTCAGGGGAGTGAGAAAGTCTTTGCAAACATAATACAAAGATAGCTAAAAATATTTCTGTGTGTGTAGAATTAGCAGTAATGATTCATGGAAGTGTGAATAAAGTTCAAAAAAGGTATAACAAAGACATCCCTTACCTTCATCTTTTACAATAGATGAAACCCACTTGGCAGCAGAACCAACACTCTGGCTATCAGTGACATCCAAGATTACAGTTTGAATTCTCTCTGAGGTCTCTTTCTTCAGGTTTTCAACCCCGGCTTCTGTCAGACAAGCAGCTAAAACCTTCATTCCACGTCTGTCCAGCTGCTTTGCCAGCAGGTTCCCGAATCCAGAATCACATCCAGTTATAAAGACATATTTATTGGTAACATTCTCCATAATAAGGCTCTGTCTGTGCCATCTGTACAGATAAATTATACCCAGCACCACCAGCAGAGGGAGCCACATATCTACAAAAGGATGGAATTACTGCAGTGGAAACACAAATACAAAGCATGTACAGAATTATTATTCAGGTAAGTTTCTTGTATATGGGAATTGTTGCTTAAATAGAAAAAAGTTAGAAAAATCAATCAAGCCAAAGTCACCATAACTTGATGCTACCTTCATCCAATTAAAAACGTATATATTATTAATTGGAATGATAGCCTTTTGTACAAATTTGCTTTATTTATTGTGATTAAAAAAAAAAGTTTCATTTTTTTCAATAATTAAATATAATATACATCATATAAATATTTCATATGTGCATTTCCAGCCAAAAGGTGGAGCTCTAGGCTTTTTAAACTACTTAAAAAGGGGACAAAGAAATGGACAAAGGGTAAAAATACCCTGGGACTTTTAAACGGTATTCAGTTGATAGAATAGAAATACAAAAAGTATAAAAAATTTACATAGTTATTGAAAAGAGTAAAAAACAGACAAGCATTGAATAAAAAAAAAAACATCCACGTTGGGTACATGAGATTTTGCCAAACGTATGAATAACTGCCTTAAGATCACTCAACTAGTTTCGCTCGGCTGAGCTTCTTCAGGAGTTTTTTTGCTGTTAGAGCAGGTCATACTGAAAAAAAATTGCACAGAACGGACATATAATGAATGGATAGCAAGTTAGTTTGGATTGAAAAGGAACATATACATAATTCAAACAATATTGCATAGTATTCGGTATTGGTTAGATACCTTTGAAAATATACAAAATTAAAGAAAACAATAGTTAATTAATTTAAACAATAATCACAATTTAAACTGGAGTAGAGTCTTACCATAACAGTCAGTTTCAGCTCGCATAAAACAGGAGGTCATGAAGGGTTAAATACAAGCAGTCCCAGAAAATGTCTTGGACCCAGCCTTCCAAGTGAATCCACCCATTTGTTGTATGGAGCCACAGAAGGAAAAGAGCAGTGTGGAATTTTGCCTAAAAATAAACAAAAATAAGGTAGGGGTCTTCATAGATGGCAAAAAAGCTGCCCCAAGAGGAGGACCAATAGCCTCAGCGAACGGGCATAGTGGAAACAAAAAATCATCACTGTGAATGATTCAGAGTCTCACATACCTGAATAACAGAGCATATAAAGGATAGGCCAATAGGATTTAAGCCGCTAGTCTAGATTAGGAGAGGCCAGTGAAGACCACAATCCACGAAGTAGATGAAAAGGAAGGATATCCTATATGTAGAATGCTGTCAGATAGTCCAGTATCGGCAGTTCTTATAAAAGTACTGACATACTGCAAAAGTAAATGGACATAAATTGTATTAGTAAAAAAAACTGGTCTAAAGTGCTGTCAAAGAAGGACAGTCGGTAAGCACTGCAAGACCTCTTGATGGCTTACCTCAATAGTGCAGAGACTGGACAAGCTGAATGGGGAGAGAGATCACCTCTCCCTAAAGGAAGATGCGTCCTGACAGGGATCACGGCATTTGCTGCGCTCTTTTAAACCTTCCATCCCGGCGGCGTCTGATGTCACCGCCGGGATACAGACAGTCGTAGACCACGCAGTGCGCATGCGCGATCCTCCATTTGCAACAGATGGCATCGCGCAGTCATGAGCACTGGGGGGAAGAGGCTCCGACGCACGTCCAGTGACCTTTTTTCCAGCCTCTCCTCGTTTCTCTACTCATTTTAAGGAGCCACACGGAAGACCCGGGCACTCGATGGACCAGGTGTTATGCCGATCGCCTATTCCATCGTGAGCCCTAGTATAATCTACCTTTTGTTCATAATTGTTTTCCTCCATATTTGTGTTTTGATTACGCAAACAGTTTTGAACATCACACTCTGGCGATGGGCATTGTATCATTACCCATTCTGTTTCCCTTTTCAGCTTAATTTCAATCCTTAGGCTTTCCCTTAATCAACATGGCGCCGCGTGTCCTCTCCCCTGGTGGTGTGGCCCCGCCGGCGTCACTGGATGTGCGTCGGAGCCTCTTCCCCCCAGTGCTCATGACTGCGTGACGCCATCTGTTGCAAATGGAGGATCGCACATGCGCACTGAGTGGTCTACGACTGTCCGCATCCTGGCGGTGACGTCAGACGCCGCTGGGATGGAAGGTTTAAAAGAGCGCAGCGAATGCTGCGATCCCTGTCAGGACGCATCTTCCTTTAGGGAGAGGTGATCTCTCTCCCCATTCAGCTTGTCCAGTCTCTGCACTATTGAGGTAAGCCATCAAGAGGTCTTGCAGTGCTTACCGACTGTCCTTCTTTGACAGCACTTTAGACCAGTTTTTTTTACTAATACAATTTATGTCCATTTACTTTTGCAGTATGTCAGTACTTTTATATGAACTGCCCATACTGGACTATCTGACAGCATTCTACCTATAGGATATCCTTCATTTTCATCTACTCCGTGGATTGTGGTCTTCACTGGCCTCTTCTAATCTAGCAGCTTAATACCTATTGGCCTATCCTTTATATGCTCTGTTATTCAGGTATGTGAGACTCTGAATCATTCACAGTGATGACTTTTTGTATCTACTATGCCCGTTCGCTTAGGGTATTGGTCCTCATCTTGGGGCAGCTTTTTTGCCATCTATGAAGACCCCTACCTTATTTTTGTTTATTTTAAGGCAAAATTCCACACTGCTCTTTTTCCTTCTGTGGCTCCATACAACAAATGGGTGGATTCACTTGGAAGGCTGGGTCCAAGACATTTTCTGGGACTGCTTGTATTTAACCCTTCATGACCTTTTGTTTTATGCGAGCTGAAACTGACTGTTATGGTAAGACTCTACTCCAGTTTAAATCGTGATTATTGTTTAAATTAATTAATTATTGTTTTCTTTAATTTTGTATATTTTCAAAGGTATCTAACCAATACCGAATACTATGCAATATTGTTTGAATTATGTATATGTTCCTTTTCAATCCAAACTAACTTGCTATCCATCCATTATATGTCCGTTCTGTGCAATTTTTTTCATTATGACCTGCTCTAACGTCAAAAAAACTTCTGAAGAAGCTCAGCCGAGTGAAACTAGTTGAGTGATCTTACGGCAGTTATTCATACGTATGTCAAAATGTCATGTACTCAAAATGGATGTTTTTTTAAATTTTTTATTTAATGCTTGTCTGTTTTTTACTCGTTTCAATAAATATGTAAATTTTTAATAATTTTTGTATTTCTATTCTATCAACTGAACACCGTTTAAAAGTCCCAGGATATTTTTACCCTTTGTCCATTTCTTTGTTTGCTTTTCATTAAACGGGATGAGGTGTTCTAGATTTGAGTGTTTTTGTCCCATTCTATAGTCTACTGAAAAAGGGGCTAAAGGGGCACTTTCACCCCCTTTCTGCCCGGGCCATTTTTCAGCTTTCAGTGTTGTCACAATTTGAATCACAATTGCGCGATCATGAAACACTGTACCCAAATTAAATTTAATAATTTCCTTCACACAAATAGTGCTTTCTTTTGGTGGTATTTAATCACTTCTGGGTTTTTCATTTTTCGCTACAAAAAAAGAAAAAAGTCTGACAATTTTGAAAAAAACCCCCCAGTTTTTCTTAGTTTCTGTCAGTAAAATTTGTAAATAAGTTATTTTTCTCCTTTACTGATGTGCGATGATGATGCTGCACTGATGGGCACTAATAGGCTGCACTGATAAGGTGGCGTTTAAGGGCACTCATGAGGCAGCACTTATGGGCACTTATTAGGTGGCACTGATGAGGAGTAGTGATGAGCCGAACACCCCCGGGTTCGGTTCGCACCAGAACCCGCGAACGGACCGAAAGTTCGAACGAACATTAGAACCCTATTAAATACAATGGATGCGAACGTTCGAATTCTAAAGTGCTAATTATAACAACTATTATGCATGTTATTGTCCTAAAAAGGGTTTGGGAACCCGGGTTCTGCACCAGGGGACATGTATCAATGCAAAAAGAAGTTTTAAAAACGGTCGTTTTTCGGGAGCAGTCATTTTATTGATGCATAAAGTGAAAAAAAAAAAGTCAAATATTCCTTTAAATATCGTACCTGGGGGGTGTCTAAAGTATGCCTGTGAAGTGCCACGTGTTTCCCGTGTTTAGAACTGTCCCTGCACAAAATGACACTTCTAAAGGAAAAAAAAGCCATTTAAAACTGCTTGCGGCTTTAATGTAATGTCTGGTCCCGGTAATATGGATGAAATTCTTTAAGAAAAATGGCATAGCTACCCCATGACCCCCCCCCCTACCCCAGCCCATTACCAGCCCCTTTGGGTCTTGTATGGATATTAAGGGGAACCCCGCACATAAAATAAAAAAGGCCCTATATACTCTGAACAGCCCTATACAGGCGGTGCATACAAGACAGGGACTGTAGGTTTGTTCTTATGTAGAATCTGTTTGTAATTTTGAACAGGTACATTGTTGAAGTGTAGCTCCAGACCAAAAATCTATTTTTAAACTTTTTGGAAAACATAGGTAAGGGTTATCACCCCTGTAACATTTGTTTTGCTGTCTGTGCCCCTGTTCAGAACATTTCACCTCACTTTCCGTCCCAATGACAACTGTTTTTGAAATGTGGTGTTTTTCTTGAAACAAGGATTGCTGATAAAGCATCAGTACAGAGGAGACACCTTTCTCCCATATTTATTCTTACAGGAGAGAATTTTCCTTCCTAGTGGTAGATTTCCTCTCACTTCCTGTTGTCTTCTTGCGTTTGCAAGTAGGAGTCATTTGTAAGTTGGATGTTTGAAAGTAGGGACCTGCCGTATATACTCTGCAGAAATAGGCCCCTTAGTTGTTGGTGTTGGCACAACACTGTAAGCACTCACAGTTACTCTTGGTTGGTGCTGGAACGCCCTGCTGTCAACTATTATATCAGGAATTTTAATTACATATAATTGTTGAACAGTGGTAGTAAAAATTGGGCCTTTGATGGTGGTGCTGGTGCCACAACACTGTAAGCCCTGACAGTTACTCTTGGTGGGTGCAGCAATGGGCCCTGCTGTGAATTATTAGATCAAGAATTGTAATTACATGCCCCTGTTGAACAGGGGCTGAAAAATTGGGCCTTAGGCACTGGTGGCACAACACTGCAACCCCTCACAGATACTGTACTTGGAGCACAGCAATGAGCCCTGTTGCAAAGTATTGCTTCAAAAATTGTAATGACACGCCCCTGTTAAACAGGGGCTGAAAAATTGGGCCTTAGGCACTGGTGGCACAACACTGCAACTCCTCACAGATACTGTACTTGGAGCACAGCAATGAGCCCTGTTGCAAAGTATTGCTTCAAAAATTGTAATGACACGCCCCTGTTAAACAGGGGCTGAAAAATTGGGCCTTAGGCACTGGTGGCACAACACTGCAACTCCTCACAGATACTGTACTTGGAGCACAGCAATGAGCCCTGTTGCAAAGTATTGCTTCAAAAATTGTAATTACACGCCCCTGTTAAACAGGGGCTGAAAAATTGGGCGTTAGGCACTGGTGGCGGCACCCATAAACAAAAATGATCTTACAAGCTATCATCATCAATCGTATCATTGAGGACTCGGAGGAGGAGGATAGCCAGTCAACATAACAGCACAGGCACTCAGCATCAGCATCAGTCTTGAAGGGATGTGACATGTTAAAATCAATTAGTCTGTTATATCAGCATCAGGTGTGTGGTAGCTGGTGGTGATCCAAGACTGGTTCATCTTGATGAAAGTCAGTCGATCAACCGAGTCGGTGGACAGGCGCACCCTGTGATCCGTGACAAATCCTCCAGCAGCACTGAATGTGCGTTCCGAAAGAACGCTGGATGCAGGACAGGCCAGTAGCTCAATTGCATACTGTGCAAGCTCTGGCCAGTGATCCATCCTCAAGACCCAGTAAGCCAGAGGATTTTCGGTGGGGAAGGTGTCCAAGTCTGACCTTGCCCCTAGATATTCCTGCACCATGTTTATCAGACGCTGGCGATGGTTGCTGGAACCGATCATACTTTGGGGCTGCGGACTAAAGAATTGTCTGAACGCATCGGTCAGACGGCCACCTTCCCCACCGCTCCTTCTTTGACTGGCCGAAGCCTCAGCAACTCGTTGTCCAGGACCAGGAGTTTGCAACCTCCCAGTCTCTGGGAACGCGTTGCACAGACCTTTCTGCAAGGCCTCCCGGAGTTGTCTCATCCTCTGCTCCCTCTGCGACGGTAACATAAGGTCCGCAACCTTACCCTTGTACCGTGGATCAAGGAGAGTGGCCAGCCAGTAATGGTCCCTCTCCTTGATCCGAAGAATACGAGGATCCTTCCGCAGACTTTGCAGGATCAGGGAGGCCATGCAGCGTAGGTTTGCTGAGGCATTCGCTCCGGAGTCCTCTGGGTCACTAAGGACGACATGATCCGCAGCCACCTCCTCCCAGCCACGTACAAGTCCACTGGTTTCTTGGGACTGTAAATCATCCCTAAAAGACTGCTGCTGATGATGCTGAGTGCCAGCCTCCACCTCCATGCTGACACAATCCTCCTCCTCCTCCTCCTCCTCCTCCTCCTCTTCCTGTGCGATGGGTGGGACAGAAGGAACACTGTCTGGGTAAAGGGGGCCTTGAGAGGCAAGGAAGTCCTCCTCTTCCTGCCTCTGTTCTGCCTCAAGTGCCCTGTCCATTATTCCACGCAGCGTGTGCTCCAACAGGTGGACAAGAGGTACAGTGTCACTGATGCATGCACTGTCACTGCTCACCATCCTCGTGGCCTCCTCAAATGGTGCCAGGACAGTGCATGCATCCCTGATCATGCCCCACTGGCGTGGAGAAAAAAAACCAAGCTCCCCTGACCCTGTCCTGGTGCCGTAGTCGCACAGGTACTCATTGATGGCCCTCTGCTGCGTGTGCAGCCGCTGCAGCATGGCCAACGTTGAGTTCCACCTGGTGGGCATGTCACATATAAGGCGGTTCTTGGGCAGGTTCAACTCCTTTTGCAGCTCAGCCAGGCGAGCACTGGCATTATAAGATCTGCGGAAATGCACACAGACTTTCCTGGCCTGCCTCAGGACATCCTGTAAGCCCGGGTACCTGCCCAAGAAGCGCTGCACCACCAGGTTAAGGACGTGAGCCACACAGGGCACATGGGTCAGTTGTCCCTGTCGGAGGGCGGAGAGGAGGTTGGTGCCATTGTCGCAAACCACCATTCCTGGCTTAAGCTGGCGTGGCGTCAACCACCTCTCGGCCTGGCCCTGCAGAGCAGACAGGACCTCTGCCCCAGTGTGGCTTCTGTCCCCCAAACACACCAGCGCAAGCACGGCATGGCATCTTTTTGCCTGCGTACTTGCGTAGCCCCGTGAACGGCTACGGAGCACCGCTGGTTCATAGGACAAACCACAGGAAGAGGCCATGGAGGAAGAAGAAGAGGAGGGGGTGGAGGAGAGAGGTGTGTCACAACCAGTAGTAGCATTTTGGAGGCGTGGCGGTGGGACAACCTCCAACACTACTGCACCTTGTCCTGAATCCTTCCCAGCTGCCAAAAGAGTGACCCAATGGGCCGTGAAAGAAAGGTAACGTCCCTGTCCATGCCTGCTGGACCATGAGTCAGCGGTAATATGCACCTTACCGCTGACCGCCCTGTCCAGCGAGGCCAAGACATTGCCTTCCACATGCCGGTAGAGAGCCGGAATAGCCTTCCGTGAGAAAAAGTGGCGTTTGGGAACCTGCCACTGAGGAACCGCACATTGCACAAACTCACGGAAGGGGGCCGAGTCTACCAACTGAAAAGGCAGCAGTTGAAGCGCTAGCAATTTAGCCAAGCTAGCATTCAACCGCTGGGCATGTGGATGGCTGGGAGTGAACTTCTTTCGACGGTCCAGCAGCTGGGGCAGGGAAATTTGCCTGCTAGAATCGGACGTCGGTGTACTGCTAGCAGAGTGGGCGCAAGTACTTGGCTGTGACACACCTAATTCTACACCTTCATTCCTCTCAGTGCATGTTTCAGAGAGGACTGAAGTTATAGTGGGGTTGGAGATCCCAGCTGATGCGGTGCAAGGAGAGGTCCGCTTTGTTCTTTGGTGTGGGTCTTTGAGGTAGGCTTGCCAACGAGCTGCATGGCAGGTCAACATATGTCTGGTCAGGCATGTGGTACCCAAGCGGCTGATGTTTTGGCCACGCGATATACGCTTGAGACATATGTTGCAAACAGCAGCTGTGCGATCTGATGCACTAGCCTCAAAAAAGGCCCACACCAAAGAACTTTTTGAATGACGGGCAGAGGCAGCGCCCTGCACAGGCGGAGCTCTGCGGTGTGATTCCGTCGGTGTACTGCCCTTACGCTGGCCACCAAAGGGCATCCTGCCTCGTTGGAGATGTGCCTCCTCCTCATCCTCCTCCTCTCTCCTATTAGGCACCCACGTGGAGTCAGTGACCTCATCATCCCCTCCCTCCTCATCACTGGAGCCAATCTGGCAGTATGCTGCAGCTGCTGGAACATGACTGCCAGATTGGTGTCCTTCTTGAGCATCCCCTCTGTCTGCTCTCACGCTACTGCCTTCCTCTAGCTGGGTTTCATCATCAGACCCTTCGAAACGCTGGGCATCCTCCTGGAGCATGTACCCAACACTGTGCTGAAACAGTTCGGGGGACTCCTCAGGAGGAGGACATGGTGGGTCTAGGGAAGGAGTGACTGATGATTTGTCTGACATTGATACCAGGGAAGACGACGCTTTGGCAGCTGCTTTTCCAGTACCCTGAGCCTGGGTGAGAGAGGATGAGGAGGAGGGCTTGGTCATCCACTCTACCAAGTCTTCGGCATGATGTGGCTCAACATGTCCAGCTGCCGAAAAGAAGGACAAGCGTGTCCCATGGCCATGTGCTGATGACAATGCACCGCGTCCACGACCAGCACTGTTGCCCCCAGACACAGAGCCTGCTTGCCCTCTTTTATTGCCTCCTGACTGTCTGCCTCTCCTTGTTTGCCTTCCAGACATTCTAATAGATGGCCTGCAGGGAGATGGGAAAAAAGCAATAAGGGCTACCTTCAGGTGTCCTTCTCTGTCCCTTGAAACAAGGACTTTCACAGTGAAAGAAACTGACACTCTCCCTACCTACAGTTTTCTGTCCCTAGAAAAAATGTTTTTTTTAAGCACAATATAGCACAAGGACAATTCACTCACTGTCCTTACAGGTCCCTGGAAACAAGGACTTGCAGAGTGAAAGAAAAAAAACACTCTCCCTACCTACAGTTTTCTGTCCCTAGAAAAAATGTTTTTTTTAATCACAATATAGCACAAGGACAATTCACTCACTGTCCTTCCAGGTCCCTGGAAACAAGGACTTGCAGAGTGAAATAAACTGACACTCTCCCTACCTACAGTTTTCTGTCCCTAGAATAAATGTTTTTTTTAAGCACAATATAGCACAAGGACAATTCACTCACTGTCCTTACAGGTCCCTGGAAACAAGGACTTGCAGAGTGAAAGAAAAAAAACACTCTCCCTACCTACAGTTTTCTGTCCCTAGAAAAAATGTTTTTTTTAATCACAATATAGCACAAGGACAATTCACTCACTGTCCTTCCAGGTCCCTGGAAACAAGGACTTGCAGAGTGAAAGAAACTGACACTCTCCCTACCTACAGTTTTCTGTCCCTAGAATAAATGTTTTTTTTAAGCACAATATAGCACAAGGACAATTCACTCACTGTCCTTAGAGGTCCCTGGAAACAAGGACTTGCAGAGTGAAAGAAACTGACACTCTCCCTACCTACAGTTTTCTGTCCCTAGAATAAATGTTTTTTTTAAGCACACTATAGCACAAGCACAAAACACACTGACACTCTCCCTACCTATCCTTCTCTTTCCCTAAACTAAAGGAATCCAGGTTAAGCAAGAAAGAAATAACAGTCACTGTCCCTGCCTATGCTGCTCTATCCCTGCTCCGGAACACACTACACTAGGCCGCCGTGCTGGCGGCCTTTTATAGTGTGGGGCGTGTACTAAACACCCTCAGCAATAATTGGCCACAGGCATCCTGCCTGTGGCCAATCATTGCTCTCCTCGCTGCCGGCGCTGTGATTGGCCAAGCATGCGGGGTCACAGTGCATGCTTGGCCAATCACAGCGCCTGGATGACACTGCGATGGCGTAGTGCATTGTGGGCCGTTCGCGTCACTCGAATTTGGCGCGAACGGCCCAAATCGTTCGATCTTCGTCGAACGATCGAACAGCCGATGTTCGAGTCGAACGTATGTTCGACTCGAACACGAAGCTCATCCCTAATGAGGAGTAGGGATGAGCTTTGAGTTTGAGTCGAACTCATGCTCGATTCGAACATCGGCGGTTCGCTCATTTGACGAATATCGAACATTATGGGCCGTTCGCATCAAATTCGAGTTGCGCGTCACGGCCCATAATGCACTGCGTTATCGCAGTGCATTGCTGGTTGATGATTGGCCAAGCATGCACTATGACCCGCATGCTTTGGCCAATCACAGCGCCGTCAGCACAGAGAGCCATAATTGACCAAACCCAGGGTGCCTTTGGCCAATCATGGCTAAGGGGGACTAAGTACACGCCCCACACTATATAAGGCCGCCTGCGTGTCGGCTTTGTGTAGTGTGTTGCAGCGTTCAGAGAGAGACAGAGAGAGAGAGAGAGAGAGAGAGAGAGAGAGATTGTGGCTTTATTTCAGTTAGCAATAGCTAGATTGAGCAGGCAGTTGATTGAGCTAGTTAGATCCAGTATTCCAGTATATTTAGTATATATATGCATTGCACGCTTTGTGCGTATATATATTATATATATATATATATATATATATATATATATACACACTGTATACTGTATACAGTTTAGCTAGATCTCATTGCAGAGCGTTCCTGTTATTCTATTCCTACTAATAATACAGGCAGCAGTTGATTGTGCTAACCTGCAGTCTATTAAGTCAGTGTACTGTAAACTGGGTACAGTGTGCACGTAAAGCTGACTGCAGACTATTTATTTTTCTATTACCAATAATAGAGGCAGTTGATTGAGCTAACCTGCAGTATATTAAGTCAGTGTACTGTATACTGGGCACAGTGTGCACGTAAAGCTGACTGCAGACTATTCCTTTTCTATTACTAATAATAGAGGCAGTTAATTTGAGCTAACCTGCAGTATATTAAGTCAGTGTACTGTATACTGGGCACAGTGTGCACGTAAAGCTGACTGCAGTGCAGACTATTCCTTTTCTATTACTAATAATAGAGGCAGTTGATTGAGCTAACCTGCAGTATATTAAGTCAGCGTACTGTATACTGGGCACAGTGTGCACGTAAAGCTGACTGCAGACAATTCCTTGTGTACCTATCCCAATACATCAAATACAGTATGTCTGGAAGGCCAACAAGGAGAGGCAGAATCTCACAGGCCAATATAAGAGGGCAAGCAGTCTCTGTGTCTAGAGGCAACAGTGCTGGTCGTGGACACGGTGCATCCTCATCAGACCGTGGCCGTGGGGTACGATTGTCCTTTTTTTCGGCAGCTGGCCGTGTTGAGCCGCAACATGCCGAAGATTTGGTAGAGTGGATGACCAAGCCATCCTCATCCTCCTCATCCTCTCTCACCCAGGCTCAGGGTATTTGTCTGCCAAAGCAGCTGCCAAAGCAAAGAGGAGTCCCCCGAACTGTTTGACCACAGTGTTGGGTACATGCTGCAGGAGGATGCGCAGCGTTTTGAAGGCTCCGATGATGGTACCCAGCTTGAGGAAGGCAGTAACATAAGCCCAGAGAGAGGGGGTGCCCAAGAAGGACAGCAAACTGGCAGTCATGTTCCCCCAGCTGCAGCATACTGCCAGGTTTGCCCCAGTGACGAGGAGGGAGGGGATGATGAGGTCACTGACTCTACGTGGGTGCCTGATAGGAAAGAGGAGGAGGAGGCACATCTCCAACGAGGCAGGATTCCCTCCAGGGGCCAGTTTAAGGGCAGCCAACCAACTGCATCACACCGCAGAGCTCCGCATGTGCAGGGCGCGCTATTCCAAAAGTGCGCGTTATTCCAAAAGTTATTTGGTGTGGGCCTTTTTTGAGACGTGTGCAGCAGATTGCACTGTTGCCATTTGCAACATATGTCTGCGTATCTCGCGTGGCCAAAACATCAGCCACTTGGGCACCACATGCTTGACCAGACATATGTCGACCTGCCATGCAATCCGTTGGCCAGCGTACATAAAAGACCCACACCAAAGAACAAAGCGGACCTCTCCTTGCTCCTCATCAGCTGGGATCTCCAACCCCACTATACCTTCATTTCTCTCAAAAACTGGCACTGAGAGGAATAAAGGTGTAGAATTAGGTGTGTCACTGCCAAGTACTTGCGGGCAATCTGCTATCGTTACACCCACGTCCGATTGTACCAGGCAAATTTCCCTGCCCCAGCTGCTGCACCGCCGAAAGAAATTCGCTCCCAGCCATCCACATGCCCAGCGGTTGAATGCTTGGCTAAATTGCTAGCACTTCAACTGCTACCTTTTCAGTTGGTAGACTCTGCCCCCTTCCGTGAGTTTGTGGAATGTGCGGTTCCTCAGTGGCAGGTTCCCAAACGCCACTTTTTTTCACGGAAGCGATTCCGGCTCTCTACCAGCATGTGGAAGACAATGTCTTGGCCTCGCTGGACAGGGCGGTCAGCGGTAAGGTGCATATTACCGCTGACTCGTGGTCTAGCAGGCATGGACAGAGACGTTACCTATCTTTCACGGCGCACTGGGTGACTCTGCTGGCAGCTGAGAAGGATGCAGGACAAGGTTCAGTAGCGTTGGAGGTTGTTCTGCCACCACGCCTCCAAAATGTTACTACTGGTGATTCTGACACACCTCTCTCCTCCACCCCCTCCTCTTCTTCTTCCTCCATGGCCTCTTCCTGTGCTGATTTGTTCTCGGAACCAACGGTGCTCTGTAGGCGTTCAAGGGGCTATGCAAGTACGCAGGCAAAAAGATGCCATGAGGTGCTTGAGCTGGTGTGCTTGGGGGACAGGAGCCACACTGGGGCAGAGATTCTGTCAACTCTGCAGGGGCAGGCTCAGAGGTGGTTGACGTCACGCCAGCTTAAGCCAGGAATAGTGGTTTGCGACAATGGCACCAACCTCCTCTCCGCCCTCCGACAGGGACAACTGACCCATGTGCCCTGTTTGGCTCACGTCCTTAACTTGGTGGTGCAGCGGTTCTTGGGCAGGTACCCAGGCTTACAGGATGTCCTGAGGCAGGCCAGGAAAGTCTGTGTGCATTTCCGCCGGTCATATAATGCCAGTGCTCGGCTAGCTGACCTCCAAAAGGAATACAACCTGCCCAAGAACCGCCTAATCTGACATGCCCACCAGGTGGAACTCAACGTTGGCCATGCTGCAGCAGCTGCACACGCAGCAGAGGGCCATCAATGAGTACCTGTGCGACTATAGCATCAGGACAGGGTCAGGGGAGCTTGTTTTTTTTTGCCACGCCAGTGGGTCATGATCAGGGATGCATGCACTGTCCTGTCACCATTTGAGGAGGCCACGAGGATGGTGAGCAGTGACAGTGCATGCATCAGTGACACTGTCCCTCTTGTCCACCTGTTGGAGCAAACGCTGCATAGAATAATGGACAGGGCACTTGAGGCAGAACAGAGGGAGGAAGGCCCCCTTTATCCAGACAGTGTTCCTGCTGGCCCGCCGATTAAACAGGAAGAGGAGGAGGATTGTGTCAGCATGGAGGTGGAGCCTATCACTCAGCATCAGCAGCAGTCTTCAAGGGATCATTTACAGTCCCAAGAAACCCATGGACTTGTACATGGCTGGGAGGAGGTGGCTGCGGATCATGTAGTCCTTAGTGACCCAGAGGACTCCAGATCGAATGCCTCAGCAAACCTACGCTGCATGGCCTCCCTGATCCTGCAAAGCCTGCAAAAGGATCCTCGTATTCGTGGTATCAAGGAGAGGGATCATTACTGGCTGGCAACCCTCCTTGATCCACGTTACAAGGGTAAGGTTGCGGACCTTATCCAGCCATCGCAGAGGGAGCAGAGGATGAAACATCTTCGGGAGGCCTTGCAGAAAGGTTTGTGCAACGCGTTTCCAGAGCCTGAGAGGTTACAAATTGCTGGTCCTGGACAACGTGTTGCTGAGGCTTCTGTCAGTCACAGAAGGTGCGGTGGAGAAGGTGGCCGTCTGACCGATTGTGTTCAGACAATTTTTTAGTCTGCATCCCCAAGGTATGATCAGTTCCAGCAACCATCACCAGCGTCTGATTCACATGGTGCAGGAATACCTAGGGGCAAAATCAGACTTGGACACCTTTCCCACTGAAAATCCTCTGGGTTACTGGATCTTGAGGATAGATCACTGGCCAGAGCTTGCACAGTATGTAATTGTGCTACTGGCCTGTCCGGCATCCAGCGTTCTTTCGGAACGCACATTCAGTGCTGCTGGAGGCTTTGTAACCGATCACAGGGTGCGCCTGTCCACCGACTTGGTCGATCGGCTGACCTTCATAAAAATGAATCAGTCTTGGATCACCAGCTACCAAGCACCTGATGCTGATGTAACCGAATATATTTTTTTCCATGTGAGATCCCTTCAAGACTGCCTATGCTGATGCTGAGTGACTATCCTGTTATGCTGAGTGACTATCCTCTTCCTCCTCAATGTTGATAGCTTGTAAGAACATTTTTGGTTCTGGGCACTGCCACCAGTGGCTAAGGCTCAATTTTTCTGCCCCTGTTTAACAAGGGAGTGTAATTACAATTTTTGCTGCAATACTTTGCAGCAGGGCTCATTCCTGCGCTCCAACTATAGTATCTGTGAGGGGTTGCAGTGTTGTGGCACCAGCACCAGTGCCTAAGGCCCAATTTTTCTGCACCCACCAAGAGTAACTGTGAGGGCTTACAGTGTTGTGACAACACCACCACCACCACCACCAAAGGCCCAATTTTTCTGCCCCTGTTCAACTGGTGCATGTAATTACAATTCTTGATATAATATTTCACAGCAGGGCCCGTTCCAGCGCCCACCAAGAGTAACTGTGAGGACTTACAGTGTTGTGGCACCAGCACCACCACCACCAAAGGCCCAATTGTTCTGCCGTTGTTCAACAGGTGCATGTAATTACAATTCTTGATATAATAGTTCACAGCGGGGCGTTCCAGCACCCACCAAGAGTAACTGTGAGGGCTTACAGTGTTGTGGAAACACCAACACCTAAGGCCCAAATTTCTGCAGAGTACATAGGGCAGGCCCCTACTTTCAAACATCCGACTTTCAAACGACTCCTACTTACAAACGGAGGGAGACAACAGGAAGTGAGAGGAAATCTACCCCTAGGAAGGGAAATTCTCTCCTGTAAGAGTTAATATGGGAAAAAGGTGTCTCCTCTCCACTGATGCTTTTTCACCAATCCTTGTTTCCCCAAAAAAAACAAATTTTCAAAATCCAATTGTCATTGGGACAGAAAGTGAGGTGAAATCTTGTGAACAGGTGCACAGACAGCAACACAAATGTTACAGGGGTGATAACCCTTCCCTATGTTTTCCAAAAAGCTTAAAAATAGATTTTTTGTCTGGAGCTACACTTTAAAAATGTACCAGTTCAAAATTACAAACAGATTCTTCTTAAGAACAAACCTACAGTCCCTGTCTTGTTTGCACCACCTGTATACTGCTGTTCAGAGTATATAGGGCCTGGGGGCCCCACGCCTTTCCTTTTTTTAATTTGGGTGCGGGGTTCCCTTTAATATCCATACAAGACCCAAAGGGCCTGGTAATGGGGTGAGGGGAGGGGGGAGGGGGTAGTGGTACCCATGCCGTTTTTCTCAATGATTTTCATCCATATTGCCGGGACCAGACATTACATTAAAGCCACAAGCAGTTTTAAATTACTTTTATTCCTTTAGAATTTTCATTTTGTCCAGGGACAGTTATAAACACGGGAAACACGCGCCACTTTACAGGCATACTATAGACACCCCCCAGGCACGATATTTAAAGGAATATTTCACTTTTATTTTTTCACTTTAAGCATCACTAAAATCACTGCTCCTGAAAAAACGGCCGTTTTTTGCATTGATACATGTACCCTGGGGCAGGAACCGGGTCCCCAAACCCTTTTTAGGACAATAACTTGCGTATTAGCCTTTAAAATTCGCACTTTTGATTTCTCAGGAGTTCGAAAGTTCGCGCGAACTATCGGTCCATTCGCATGTTCTGGATGCAAACCGAACCGGGGGGCGTTGGGCTCATCCCTAATGAGGAGGCTCTAATATGCCACACAGATATGGGGCACTGATGAGCACTGATAGGCGGAACTAATGGGCACTGATAGGTGTCACTGGTGGGCACTGATAGGTGACACTGGTGGGCACTGATAGGCAGCACGGATAAGCACTGATGGGCGGCACTGATGGGCCACACTGATGGGAGGTACTGATGGGCAGGCAGTGATGGGCACTGAAAGGCAGCACTGAATGGCATCACTAATGGGCACTGATTGGTGTCACTGATGGGCACTGCTGGGGCTTTACTGCAATCAGGGCACTGATGATCAGTGCCCTGATTACCTGCCCTGGTCTTCCCTGCGAGGAGATGCCGCTGATCGTCTCTCCTCGCCACACATTCTGTCAGTGTGAGGCGAGGAGAGCCGAATAATGGCACTTCCGCACTTACAAGTGACTGGCTGTGATTGGACACAGCCGATCACATGGTTAAAGAGCCGTATCATCGGATCTTTATAGAGCTTGGGGTCATGCTGTTTTGAGATGCCATTTTTGGGACGCCGTCATATGATGTTCTCCCGGAACGAGAGCTGCACCGCCCCTCTGTCATTTGACAGCGGGCGGGTGACAAGTGGTTAACCGCTTACGAATGCCTGCCGTCATTATACGTCAGCTGTTTGAAGAGGGATATCGTTGTTATGGCAGCAGCTAGCTACCATAACTCCGGTATCTCCTTCTTCAGCGGGCGGTCCGCTTTCAGATAAAAGAGGTCTCTGCGGCGGATTCGCCGCAAGATCACTTTTATCGTCGGCGAGCCCCCCCCCCCACCCACCGTGCTCCGGTGCCCTCCGTCGCTTACCGGAGCTGCCCGCAGCAGCGGAGGCGATCGCATCCGCTCCCGTGTGTGGTATGGAGCTGAGTGAGGGGAAGATAGCCCCCACCCGTCTCCATACCCAACGTCAAAACGTCACTTCCGCCCATAGCTCTTAAAAGAGACTTTTTTTTTTTTTTTTGATTTTTGCTTTATATATTTTTTTTATTGCATTTTAGTGTAAATATGAGATCTGAGGTCTTTTTGACCCCAGATCTCATATTTAAGAGGTCATATATAAAAGTCATATATAAATGGAATAAAGGTGACACAATTTGTGTAAAAATAAAAAATAAAAGGTAAAATAAATGAGAATTTTTTTTTAAACGTGCCCTGTCACGCTACGCTTGCGTGCCGAAGCGAACGCATACGTGAGTAGCAGCCGCATATGAAAACGGTGTTCAAACCACACATGTGAGGTATCGCCGCGATCAGTAGAGCAAGAGCAATAATTCTAGCCCTAGACCTCCTCTGTAAAACATGCAATCTTTAGATTTTTTTAAACGTTGCATATGGAGGGTAAACGTTTGTCGCCATTCCACGAGCAGGTGCAATTTTGAAGCGTGACATGTTCGGTATCAATTTACTCGGCGTAACATAATCTTTCACAATATAAAAAAAATTGGAATAACTTTACTGTTTTATTTTTTTATAAATTTTTTTTATGTTTTCCAAAAAAAGGGCGCTTGTAAGACCGCTGAGCAAATACGGTGTGACAAGAATTATTGCAACAACCGCTATTTTATTCTATAGGGTGTTCGAAAAAAATAAAATAATATATATATATATATATATATATATATATATATTTATGGTCGGAGCCCTCTGACCGAAGAGATATGGATCACATAAACACGTCACAAGACTAACAACACAAATAAGACCTGAAGTGTGGCCTGGCCTTTTGTACGGTATGCCAAAGAAAGGGGCCATACCTGAATAGAAGTGATAGATGATTCTGCTGAGAATTGTTGTAGAGGAGTGCCCTAGAAAAGGGGGATATGGGTGGGTGGGTACCGCGCACTACAGCCGACGCTGAACCTCGTGGATGGTCTGTATAAGTACCCCTCGAACTCCTCCCATAATTTCAGGCTAGCATACCAGCCTTCCTATTTATGGTCGGAGCCCTCTGTCCGAAGAGATATGGATCACATAAACACGTCACAAGACTAACAACACAAATAAGACCTGAAGTGTGGCCTGGCCTTTTGTACGGTATGCCAAAGAAAGGGGCCAAAAAGTCACACAAGGTTAGGAAGGAATTGATCTATTATGTCAGGTAAACCATTATAGAGCGAGACTGTTAAAGGCTCGTGATATTTCTGACTGAGGATCGGGGACGTGTTGGGCGAAACACGAGGATTTCCACCTGCCTATCTTCCTTATTGCGTGGTCAGGAACTCTGTTTCGTGATGTTGCTGGGGCTGGTCTAATGCGAAAGCGAGTCCTGAGTAACATCCTGGGTCAAGGCCCGAGGTGCTCAGGAGTGTTCTGACGTGGCTGATGAACTGGTTCCCACTTAGGGGTTCAGTTGGGAAAGGTAGTAGAGGGCTGTCCTCAGATGGCTCGGACAGCAGAGTTTACCAATTACCGTAGAACGGCCATGGCGTTGTGTGTCTGGAAAGGTTTAATGTCTACTCCGGGACCGGGTTGTATCATTTCCGACACCGTCGGGTGTAGGATGAAATGACTTCGGTGGCAAGTCGGGTGGTGCCCGAGTAGTACTCAGCATTTGGGGCTGGTGATAGTAATTCGCCGGCCGTAAAATCGTAAAAGGCTAGGTAAGTGGCTGCTTGAACTACCAGGCTGGGCCATAGACCGAGGGGAGAACGTGAAAGGATAGCAGACATGTCCCGGAGTATGGCGCTGGTCACTGGTAAGCGTTTGGTACTAGAGTGTGGTTGCCGCCACCTGTAGTGTGTTGGCGGATCAGGATGCATTGACGAGGGAGGTAGCACCATGGAGGTGCTATCCGATTCCAGAGTTGGTTGCGACTAATGTGGGACGCCGGACATGGTCGAGTCGGCTCCGGCTTCTGTGAGAGGATGTGGCATGGTCAAGCGGGATAGCGCGTCGGCCGAGGTGTTGCATTGACCGGGGATGTGGACACTGAGGCTACTGAGCTGATGATGTAGGGAAAGTAGCAACGGCCTGTGTGGGAAGGACATGACGGGCAACGATTTATTGACCTGCCTTTGTTGACGACTGTGACTGTAGCCTGGTTGTCTGTGGCGAACCTGGCGGTCTGTCCTGCCCGGGGCTGCCCCGTACTTGAGTTGCTGCGACTATGGGGTAGATCTCAAATAGAGAGGAGGACTGACTAAAAGCGGAATTGTGAGCATCTCTGATGGATCGGATCTCCTGAAACCAATGATGGCCAAAAGTTGCAGCGAAGCTTGTGGAAGCTGCTACGTCCGTGATTATCTGAGGTGACGAGGAAAATGCTGATGGGATAAACAAGGGTCTACCTATCCGGTCTCAAGGAATTGTTCCCCCATGGCCAGATCCTGCTACGGAGGCTGCGTCTAGCTTAATGACTTGGTCAGGGTCTTGTGCCTGGGAGAGGAACACTAAGAAGCGTGCGATAAAGGATCGCCCTTGAGAGACGATCCTCATCGTGGTTTGAGCATGCCCAGTAGGGATTGTAGCTGTGGGTTAGTGCACCCTTGCGTGTCGGTGGACGTATGGACGACTGTCCTGGTGTGGGTCAATCTACCGAGAGGTGGGCTGGCCCGCATGGCGTGTTTGTCTAGAATGATTACCAGGAAGGAGCTGAACTGTGCCGGTCTTTCTATTTTTTTCACGGTTGTGGGCACGTCAAGGTTTTAAAGACCTCTCTTGGATTTCTTAGATCTCACAAGAATCCTAAACCATCGGGAGAACTCCTGTGAGGGTATGCAGGAGTTTGACTGGGTAGTTTTGGAATGAGTCAGGCAGTGTAACGAGTCCGGTGTGGAACCCTGTAGTGTCCCCTGTACTAGAAAGGCTGCTAGAGAGGAAGTTGGGTGTGAGGAGAGAAAGTCGAGCCGCCCAAAGTGCATGTGGCCTGGTCCAGCTGGACTCTGCTGCTTGGCGCCGCAGGTATTTCTAGGGAGAGCCTTCTGGCACAGGAGGCGGATGTGCAGAAGTTTGCGGTGGGGTAAAAGCAACTCTTGAAATTAAGTTGCTGGAGATGGCTGCGCCCCCCGGTGCTCAAATTGGACATCCTAGTCTGACTGGGAGGATTGGTTACATCTCTAAGGCTTCCAGAGGCTACCACGAACTTGTCGCTTTCGAGCGAGCCTGGGGTCCTTGGCCATTAGGATGACTGAGACGTCCCCCTAGGTACGTGGCTTGTTCCCTGTTATGACCTGTGCCGAAGATGCGTGGGGACGCTAGGTTCGCGTCCTATCGCTTAGGATGTCCTTCCTGATGCCCGCTGGGACCAGGTGCGAAGAAAAAGGGGTGCAAGCGTCGGGCGTACCTACAGTGGGGGGTTCGGTAACGACGGTGGAGACTGGGGCTGATAGGGGCGCGGCTGACCGTGTTTCCAGGGCCCCTACTCTAGCCTGGACGTCGGTGACTGCGGTTTCCAGTGTGGTCACCAAGGCGTGTAGCTGAGTAATGCCGAGGATATCGACTGCAGCGGAATTTGTCTGGTAGAGTTGCCGCTGGTTATGGAACAGCAGCCTAACAGCTTGGTTTCCCTGGCCGTGGCCGGGTAGGGGATGCCCCTACAGCGTAGTTCGGCTGTAAGCCTGGGGATGGTCCAGCCCTGAGGAACTGTGTGGAGTCGTCCGCTGAACCCGAACGTGGTGACGATGGGACGAAGGTAAAGTCATCGCAGTCGGTCTGCGACATGTTGGGGGTTGGAGAAAAACGAGAAAGAAAAGGGGGGGGGGAATGTATGTTTATAGAGTGAGATGCCAGGTATGGAGGGGATAGAGGAGGTACGAAAGTGGGTAGGGAGAAGGAAGGGAGGATGGACAGAATAAGGAATGACAGGCGCAGAGGATAGCCAAGTTTTGCGTACGAGCGCTTGTTGAGTGTAATTTAGAAAACTCAAAAGAGTGCGTGGCAACTGAGGTGAGCCAGGAGGTGACTGGCTAGGTAACCGATAGCTCGGGTGCCGTCTGTGCTTGGCACAGACTGATGAACCAGAGCCCCCAGGGCGTACTGGGGCGGGTGGCTGGAGTCTGGTATACTAAGTAGGAATGTTTCGATCTGTAGTTCAATGACGTGTGGTCGGTCTGCCAACTCCTGCACTGCCAGCAAGGTGATGTTGGTGACCTTGTCTGCGTAGTGAAGGATCTCGGATCGGCTTCGAAAACAGAGTGTCATGCGTAGAAGTATGTGGCAGTTGCTAGCGCCTGGTGAGCGGTCGAATTGTGTATGTGAAGGCAAATATGTCGTGAAAGAGTGCGGAGAGAAAGCAAGGAGGGGCCTTGCGTTTACGCACCTGATTTGAGCCCTGTCCTGGTTGAGGTCGAGACATGGGTCGACCGGGACCTGTGAGGAGGGTGACATGGAGATATATATATATATATATTCCTTTTTTTTTTTTTTTTTATTATTATTATTTATCTTTATTTTTTTTTATTTTTTTTTTATTTATTTATTTATTTATTTATTTATATATATATATTTTTTTTTTTATTATTTATTTATTTCTTTATTTATTTATTTTATTTTATTTTATTTTATTTATTTATTTTTTTTTTTTTTTTTTTTTTATTATATATATATATTTTTTTTTTATTTTATTTTTAATTTTTTTTTTTTTTTTTTTTGTAGGCCTGAAGAGTTGTGGGAGCGGTAGGTAGCTCCGGGTGAAGAAGTGTGTAAGACCCCCTGCCCCCCTTTTTTTTTTTTTTTTTATCGTGAGATATCGTCCGACCTGGATTACAGGGTGGACGGGATGGAAACTCAATCTAAACTGACGTGTGTGGTGGAAAGGGATAGAGAAATCGGTGAGTAGCCGTTTGACTACTGGAGGAGGTGAGTGGCTGGTGTGCAACCACTCGTCGAACGCTCGCAGCGCTTGCGAGGAACAAATGCCTTAAGGAGACGAAAGAAGAAGAGTTTGTGACTTTCGAGTGTGTGGGGATGGCCGTTTCGTGATGAAACGGGAGTGGTAAGTAATGCGTGTGTATGCGGCTTGGGGTTCGAATCATTGTGGCCGATGCTACGGCTGGATTCGTAACGTTCTGAGACGTTCGACGTTGTATCGGAGGTATGGGTCGGAGCTGCTTAGAGCCGGGTATGCAACTGCGAACGAATTGGTTGTTCAGCCGAGGATCCGAAACTTGGAGCCGATGCTACGACTGGATTCGGGTCGGCTAAAGAAGTTTAATGCTGAAGATCGGAGCGGTATGCGCCGGTGGTGCGACTGTGACTCGACCGCGACTGAGCCCAGAACGGCCATGTTAGCGGAGGATCCGAACCTTTGAGCTGATGCTACGACTGGGTTCGGATCGGATAGGAGGGTCAGTTGCTAGAGATCCGAGTCGATTGAGCCGGTGAAGCGACTGGACTCGGATCGCTTGGGAATGCCATTGGTTCGAAAGTTTGAGCCTATGCTACGACTGAATTCAGATGGTTTAGCGGTTCGATGTTTGTAGGTCCGAGCCGATGAGCCGGTGGTGCGACTGTGCTCGGAACCAACGTGGATGCCAGAGATCCGAATCTCTAAGCCGATGCTGTGCCTGTATACGGGCTGATAACGGGTGCAAGGCGGGGATTTGAATTTCCCGGGTCCGAATCGTAGCGCCGGAGATACGGCTGGATTCGGACGGGTGTTCGTTGTTTCGAAGTTGAAGGGGCTTGTGATTGTCGAGGGTCCGGCCTGTAGTGCTGATTGTTAGCGACAAGAGCCGGCCCAGACTGTTTGGTGTATGGTGTAAGTAGGAGGTGTGGGGCATCAGTAAGGTGAAGGGAGAGTATCGTAGGAGGTGTAGGGCATCAGTGACTAAGGATAAGGAAGTGCAGTGTGGGATACCAGTCCGACGACTGGGTATCGGATGTGCGACTAAGGCGAGAGCCTTGCGAGCTGTGAGTAATTCGTACAACAGCTCTGAGAGCCGTAGTGTCTGAACGGACCGTTACCGGTAGCAACGTGGGTGTGACAGGGTACAAAAGACAACTGGACTAGTCGATAAACATACGATGCAGACGGAAAACACGGGGTTATGAACCGTGTGATTTTTGTAAAAGAAGAAACGTGTACCGGCGCTACGATTCGTACGAACGGTAACGGCCGGTCCTACCTGCGACCGCGAGCGGGGATACGATCAACTGCGAGCGAAGCTGGAAGGTACGAAAGCAACTACATGGACGTTGCGAGTCGTAAGGCGTCGGCTGATGACGACGAGTACCGCGCACTACAGCCGACGCTGAACCTCGTGGATGGTCTGTATAAGTACCCCTCGAACTCCTCCCATAATTTCAGGCTAGCATACCAGCCTTCCTATATATAATGTTTGGGGGTTCTAAGTAATTTTCTAGCAAAATTTTTTTTATTTTAACTTGTAAACAATAGGTTTGAAAAATAGGCTCGGGGCTGAAGTGGTTAAACATACCCCCCAGGCTAGCATTTACTGCTTTGCTGTTGCCTGGTAGTTATAGATCTGAGTAGCTTAAATTCTAATTACATACACAGCTTTATGCTTCACAAATGTGACAACTCCCTACATATGGGGATTCGGTCCTGACAGTCTGAAGGTCAAGAGTAGGGATGAGCTCGGTGTTCGGCGAACATCGAACGATTTGGGCCGTTCGCACCAAATTCGAGTGACGCGAACAGCCCACAATACACTGCGCCATCGCAGTGCAATCCCGGCGCTGTGATTGGCCAGGCATGCACTGTGACCCCACATGCTTGGCCAATCACTGCGCCGGCAGCTAGGAGAGCCATAATTGGCCACAGGCAGGTTGCCTGTGGCCAATTATAGCTCAGGGGGTTTAGCACACGCCCCACACTATAAAAGGCCGCCAGCGCGGCGGCCTTGTGTAGTGTGTTCCGGCGCAGGGAAAGAGTTACATAGGCAGGGACAGTGTCAGTGCTATTTGTACCTCAAGCTTGTGTGTAGGGAGAGAGAAGGATAGGCAGGGAGAGTGTCAGTGTCATATTCTTTGCTAAACTTTGTGTACAGGGAGAGAGAAGGATAGGCAGGGGACAGTGTCAGTGTCATATTCTTTGATAAACCTTGTGTGCAGGGAGAGAGAAGGATAGGCAGGGAACAGTCTCAGTGTCATATTCTTTGCTAAACCTTGTGTGCAGGGAGAGAGAAGGATAGGCAGGGAGAGTGTCAGTGTCATATACTTTGATAAACCTTGTGTGCAGGGAGAGAGAAGGATAGGCAGGGGACAGTGTCAGTGTCATATTCTTTGGTCTTTGCTAAACCTTGTGTGCAGGGAGAGAGAAGGATAGGCAGGGAGAGTGTCAGTGTCATATACTTTGATAAACCTTGTGTGCAGGGAGAGAGAAGGATAGGCAGGGAACAGTCTCAGTGTCATATTCTTTGCTAAACCTTGTGTGCAGGGAGAGAGAAGGATAGGCAGGGAGAGTGTCAGTGTCATATACTTTGATAAACCTTGTGTGCAGGGAGAGAGAAGGATAGGCAGGGGACAGTGTCAGTGTCATATTCTTTGGTCTTTGCTAAAACTTGTGTGCAGGGAGAGAGAAGGATAGGCAGGGAGAGTGTCAGTGTCATATACTTTGATAAACCTTGTGTGCAGAGAGAGGGAAGGATAGGCAGGGGACAGTGTCAGTGTCATTGTTGCTAAGCCTCCTGCACCTTATACACCTGAAATTAGCCTGTATTGCTGCGTTTTCCTGGTGTGTTACACCAACAGGCATTTGCAGCACTTACAGCGGGCGGAGTGTGCCTCCTGATCATATTACACCTGAAGTTAGCCTGTATTGCTGCTTTTTCCTGGTGTGTTACACCAACAGGCATTTGCAGCACTTACAGCGGGCGGAGTGTGCCTCCTGATCATATTACACCTGAAGTTAGCCTGTATTGCTGCTTTTTCCTGGTGTGTTACACCAACAGGCATTTGCAGCACCTACAGCGGGCGGAGTGTGCCTCCTGATCATATTACACCTGAAGTTAGCCTGTATTGCTGCTTTTTCCTGGTGTGTTACACCAACAGGCATTTGCAGCACTTACAGCGGGCGGAGTGTGTCTCCTGATCATATTACACCTGAAGTTAGCCTGTATTGCTGCTTTTTCCTGGTGTGTTACACCAACAGGCATTTGCAGCACTTACAGCGGGTGGAGTGTGCCTTCTGATCATATTACACCTGAAGTTAGCCTGTATTGCTGCTTTTTCCTGGTGTGTTACACCAACAGGCATTTGTAGCACTTACAGCGGGCGGAGTGTGCCTCCTGATCATATTACACTTGAAGTTAGCCTGTATTGCTGCTTTTTCCTGGTGTGTTACACCAACAGGCATTTGCAGCACTTACAGCGGGCGGAGTGTGCCTCCTGATCATATTACACCTGAAGTTAGCCTGTATTGCTGCTTTTTCCTGATGTGTTACACCAACAGGCATTTACAGCACTTACAGCGGGCGGAGTGTGCCTCCTGATCATATTACACCTGAAGTTAGCCTGTATTGCTGCTTTTTCCTGGTGTGTTACACCAACAGGCATTTGCAGCACCTACAGCAGGCATAGTGTGATTCCTGCAAAATATACTCCTGAAGCTAGGCCTTATTGCTGGTTTTCCCATTTCCCTGCAGGCCATTAGAATGTCTGGAAGGCAATCAAGGAGAGGCAGACAGTCAGGAGCCAATAAAAGAGGGCAAGCAGGCTCTGTGTCTAGAGACAACAGTGCTGGTCGTGGACGCGGTGCATCGCCATCAGCACGTGGCCATGGGACACGCTTGTCCTTCTTTTCGGCAGCTGGACGTGTTGAGCCGCATCATGCCGAAGACTTGGTAGAGTGGATGACCAAGCCCTCCTCATCCTCTCTCACCCAGGCTCAGGGTACTGGCAAAGCAGCTGCCAAAGCGTCCTCTTCCCTGGTATCAATGTCATCATCAGTCACTCCTTCCCTAGACCAACCATGGCCTCCTGAGCAGTCCCCCGAACTGTTTGAGCACAGTGTTGGGTACATGCTCCAGGAGGATGCCCAGCGTTTCGAAGGGTCTGATGATGATACCCAGCTAGAGGAAGGCAGTAGCGTGAGAGAAAAGAGAGGGGATGCTCAAGAAGGACACCAATCTGGCAGTCATGTTCCAGCAGCTGCAGCATACTGCCAGATTGGCTCCAGTGATGAGGAGGGAGGGGATGATGAGGTCACTGACTCCACGTGGGTGCCTAATAGGAAGGAGGAGGAGGAGGATGATGAGGAGGAGGCACATCTCCAACGAGGCAGGATGCCCTCGGGGGGCCAGCGTAAGGGCAGCACACCGACGGAATCACACAGCAGAGCTCCGCCTGTGCAGGGCACTGCCTCTGCCCGTTATTCAAAAAGTTCTTTGGTGTGGGCCTTTTTTGAGTCGAGTGCATCAGATCGCACAGCTGCTGTTTGCAACATATGTCTCAAGCGTATATCGCATGGCCAAAACATCACCCGCTTGGGCACCACATGCTTGACCAGACATATGTTGACCTGCCATGCAGCTCGTTGGCAAGCCTACCTTAAAGACCCACACCAAAGAACAAACCGGACCTCTCCTTGCACCGCATCAGCTGGGATCTCCAACCCCACTATACCTTCAGTCCTCTCTGAAACCTGCACTGAGAGGAATGAAGGTGTAGAATTAGGTGTGTCACAGCCAAGTACTTGCAGGCACTCTGCTAGCAGTACACCGACGTCCGATTCTATCAGGCAAATTTCCCTGCCCCAGCTGCTGGACCGTCGAAAGAAGTTCACTCCCAGCCATCCACATGCCCAGCGGTTGAATGCTAGCTTGGCTAAATTGCTAGCGCTTCAACTGCTGCCTTTTCAGTTGGTAGACTCGGCCCCCTTCCGTGAGTTTGTGCAATGTGCGGTTCCTCAGTGGCAGGTTACCAAACGCCACTTTTTCTCACGGAAGGCGATTACGGCTCTCTACCGGCATGTGGAAGGCAATGTCTTGGCCTCGCTGGACAGGGCGGTCAGTGGTAAGGTGCATATTACCGCTGACTCGTGGTCCAGCAGGCATGGACAGGGACGTTACCTTTCTTTCACGGCCCATTGGGTCACTCTTTTGGCAGCTGGGAAGGATGCAGGACAAGGTGCAGTAGTGTTGGAGGTTGTTCCGCCGCCACGCCTCCAAAATGCTACTACTGGTTGTGACACACCTCTCTCCTCCACCCCCTCCTCCTCTTCTTCCTCCATGGCCTCTTCCTGTGCTTTGTCCTCGGAACCAGCGGTGCCATGCCGTGCTTGCGCTGGTGTGTTTGGGGGACAGGAGCCACACTGGGGCAGAGGTTCTGTCTGCTCTGCAGGGGCAGGCCGAGAGGTGGTTGACGCCATGCCAGCTTAAGCCAGGAATGGTAGTTTGCGACAATGGCACCAACCTCCTCTCCACTCTCCGACAGGGACAACTGACCCATGTGCCCTGTGTGGCTCACGTCCTTAACCTGGTGATGCAGCGGTTCTTGGGCAGGTACCCGGGCTTACAGGATGTCCTGAGGCAGGCCAGGAAAGTCTGTGTGCATTTCCGCAGATCTTATAATGCCAGTGCTCGCCTGGCTGAGCTGCAAAAGGAGTTGAACCTGCCCAAAAACCGCCTTATATGTGACATGCCCACCAGGTGGAACTCAACGTTGGCCATGCTGCAGCGGCTGTACACGCAGCAGAGGGCCATCAATGAGTACCTGTGTGACTACGGCACCAGGACAGGGTCAGGGGAGCTTGTTTTTTTTTTACCACGTCAGTGGGGCATGATCAGGGATGCATGCACTGTCCTGGCACCATTTGAGGAGGCCACGAGGATGGTGAGCAGTGACAGTGCATGCATCAGTGACACTGTACCTCTTGTCCACCTGTTGGAACATACGCTGCGTGGAATAATGGACAGGGCACTTGAGGCAGAACAGAGGCAGGAAGAGGAGGACTTCCTTGCCTCCCAAGGCCCCCTTTATCCAGACAGTGTTCCTTCTGTCCCACCCATCGCACAGGAAGAGGAGGAGGAGGAGGAGGAGGATTGTGTCAGCATGGAGGTGGAGCCTGGCACTCAGCATCATCAGCAGCAGTCTTTTAGGGATGATTTACAGTCCCAAGAAACCAGTGGACTTGTACGTGGCTGGGAGGAGGTGGCTGCGGATCATGTCGTCCTTAGTGACCCAGAGGACTCCGGACTGAATGCCTCAGCTAACCTACGCTGCATGGCCTCCCTGATCCTGCAAAGTCTGCGGAAGGATCCTCGTATTCTTCGGATCAAGGAGAGTGACCATTACTGGCTGGCCACTCTCCTTGATCCACTGTACAAGGGTAAGGTTGCGGACCTTATCTTACCATCGCAGAGGGAGCAGAGGATGAGACAACTCCGGGAGGCCTTGCAGAAAGGTCTGTGCAACGCGTTCCCAGAGACTGGGAGGTTACAAACTCCTGGTCCTGGACAACGAGTTGCTGAGGCTTCGGTCAGTCAAAGAAGGAGCGGTGGGGAAGGTGGCCGTCTGACCGATGCGTTCAGACAATTCTTTAGTCCGCAGCCCCAAGGTATGATCGGTTCCAGCAACCATTGCCAGCGTCTGATATACATGGTGCAGGAATACCTAGGGGCAATGTCAGACTTGGACACCTTCCCCACCGAAAATCCTCTGGCTTACTGGGTCTTGAGGATGGATCACTGGCCAGAGCTTGCACAGTATGCAATTGAGCTACTGGCCTGTCCTGCATCCAGCGTTCTTTCAGAACGCACATTCAGTGCTGCTGGAGGATTTGTCACGGATCACAGGGTGCGCCTGTCCACCGACTCTGTTGATCGACTGACCTTCATAAAGATGAACCAGTCTTGGATCACCACCAGCTACCAAACACCTGAAGCTGATATAACAGACTAATATATTTTCAAATGTCACATCCCTTCAAGACTGATGCTGAGAGACTGTCCTGTTATGTTGACTGACTATCCTCCTCCTCCTCAATGATCCGATTGATGATGATAGCTTGGAAGAACATTTTTGTTTCTGGGTGCCGCCACCAGTGGCTAAGGCCCAATTTTTCAGCCCCTGTTTAACAGGGGCATGTAATTACAATTTTTTATGCATTGCTTTGCAGCAGGGCTCATTCCTGCACTCCAACTAGAGTATCTGGGAGAGGTTGCAGTGTCGTGGCACCAGCACCAGTGCCTAAGGCCCAATTTTTCTGCCCCTGTTTAACAGGGGCATGTAATTACAATTCTTGATCTAATAATTCACAGCAGGGCCCATTCCTGCGCCCACCAAGAGTAACTGTGAGGCCTTACAGTGTTGTGTCAACACCACCACCACCACCACCACCAAAGGCCCAATTTTTCTGCCCCTGTTTAACAGGGGCATGCAATTACAATTCTTGATCTAATAATTCCCAGCAGGGCCCATTCATGCGCCCACCAAGAGTAACTGTGAGGGCTCACAGTGTTGTGGCAACACCAACATGTAAGGGGCAAATTTCAGCTGAGTATATACGGCAGGTCCCTACTTTCAAACATCCAACTTACAAACGACTCCTCCTTGCAAACGGAAGGATACAACAGGAAGTGAGAGGAAATCTACCCCTAGGAAGGCAAATTCTCTCCTGTAAGAGTTAATATGGGAAAAAAAAGTGTCTCCTCTCCACTGATGCTTTATCACCAATTCTTGTTTCAATAAAAACCCCAAATTTTCAAAAAACATTTGTCATTAGGACGGAAGGTGAGGTGAACTGTTCTGAACAGGTGCACACTGCATAGACAGCAAAACAAATGTTACAGGGGTGATATCCCTTCCCTATGTTTTCCAAAAAGCTTAAAAATAGATTTTTTGGCTGGAGCTACACTTAAACAATGTACCTGTTCAAAATTACAAACAGATTCTACATAAGAATAAACCTACAGTCCCTGTCTTGTATGCACCACCTGTATACGGCTGTTAAGAGTATATAGGGCCTTTTTTATTTTGTGTGCGGGGTTCCCCTTAATATCCATACAAGACCCAAAGGGGCTGGTAATGGGCTGGGGTAGGGGGCTGTGATGGGGTAGCTATGCCATTTTTCTTAAAGATTTTCATCCATATTACCGGGACCAGACATTACATTAAAGCCGCAAACAGTTTTAAATGGCTTTTTTTCCTTTAGAAATGTAATTTTGTGCAGGGACAGTTCTAAACACGGGAAACACGTGGCACTTCACAGGCATACTTTAAACACCCCCCAGGTACGATATTTAAAGGAATATTTGACTTTTTTTTTTTTCACTTTATGCATCATTAAAATGACTGCTCCCGAAAAACGGCAGTTTTTAAAACTTTTTTTTGGATTGATACATGTCCCCTGGTGCAGAACCCGGGTTCCCAAACCCTTTTTAGGACAATAACATGCATAATAGTCGTTATAATTAGCACTTTAGATTTCGAACGTTCGCATCCATTGTATTTAATAGGGTTCTAAAGTTTGTGCGAACTTTCGGTCCGTTCGCGGGTTCTGGTGCGAACCGAACCCGGGGGGTGTTCGGCTCATCACTAGTCAAAAGCTTCTGCCATGTTCTCTCTTGAGAAGTCCAGAACCTAATGTTATATGAGCCTCCTGTATTTAATGTTTATTTGAAAAATAAAGATATATAGTATCTCACAAAAGTGAGTAAACCCCTTACATTTTTGTAAATATTTTATTATACCTTTTCATGTGACAACATTGAAGAAACAACACTTTGCTACAATGTAAAGTAGTGAGTGTACAGCTTGTATAACACCCCTAAGTGAAAATGCCCAAATTGGGCCCTATTAGCCATTTTTCCTCCCCGGTGTCATGTGACTTGTTAGTGTTACAAGGTCTCAGATGTGAATGGGGAGCAGGTGTGTTAATTTTGGTGTTATCGCTCTCATTCTCTCATACTGGTCACTGGAAGTTCAACATGGCAAAGAACTCTCTGAAGAATTTAAAAAAAGAATTGTTGCTCTACATAAAGATGGCCTAGGCTATAAGAAGATTGCCAAGACCCTGAAACTGAGCTGCAGCACGGTAGCCAAGAGCATACAGCGGTTTAACAGGACAGGTTCCACTCAGAACAGGCCTCGCCATGGTCGACCAAGGAGGTTGAGTACGTGTGCTCAGCGTCATATATAGAGGTTGTCTTTGGGAAATAGACGTATGAGTGCTTCCAGTAGACATGTGCACACTGAAATATTTTGTTTTGGAATTTCGTTTTCATCCGAAAAATAAATTTATTTAGTTTCTACCAAAATTTGTTTTTATTTATTTTGTTTTTCGTTAGAAATTGCATTAGTCCGAAAATCCGAATTAAGGTCGAATCTGTCATTGAAGGCTTATGGTGTCTGTCGAATGTTCAAAGAAGATTCGACGGAGCAGCAAAACTGTACGACGCCGCAATTGAATGTTCCGTCTACAAGCTATAGAAGAATTCTAATGTTGTATGACTAGTAATAATTATATTTATTAATTATTATTACTAGTCAACCAACATTAGAATTTTTCTATAGCCTATGGGCGGATGCATTTGACAGGAAATGTATGATTGCGGCATCGTACAGTTTAGCTGCTCCGTCAAATCTTCTTAGAACTTTCGACAGACACCATAAGCCTTCAATGACAGATTCAACGTTTGTATGTTTTTCGATGCTTTGTCGAATCTTCGTCGTTCATGTTAAATTGTCAAGTTTATATCTATTTTACTGCTCCTCCTCTTTGGTTAAAATCAGCCAATAACATTCATCATCATCATCATTATTTTTATTTTATTTCCCCCACCCAATTCCAGCAGCGATCTTTCTCTCTATAATGTCGAATCTTTTCTCTCTATAATGTCGAATCTTTTCTCTCTATAATGTCGAATCTTTTCTCTCTATAATGTCGAATCTTTTCTCTCTATAATGTCGAATCTTTTCTCTCTATGATGTCGACTCTTTTCTCTCTATGATGTCGACTCTTTTCTCTCTATGATGTCGACTCTTTTCTCTCTATGATGTCGACTCTTTTCTCTCTATGATGTCGACTCTTTTCTCTCTATGATGTCGACTCTTTTCTCTCTATGATGTCGACTCTTTTCTCTCTATGATGTCGACTCTTTTCTCTCTATGTAGCATAATCTTGGACTAATAGAGTTAAGGTTAGGCACATTCGACCGCAGGTTCGATGGACACAGATTGTTATTGTCCGCGTCATGTCGAATCTCCTATCTATATCGAACTGTTGTTGCAACGAAAACAAAAATAAAGCATTTGTTTATGTCGGATCTTTTGGTTTTCGGATTCTGCGCTTTCGTTTTCGTTTGTTAAAACGATAACGAAAATACCTGAAATTCGGACGAAAATGCATTCGGACGAAAACGAATGCACATGTCTAGCTTCCAGCATTGCTACAGAGGTTGAAGGGGTGGGGGGGCCAGCTGTCAGTGCTCAGACCATACGCCGCACACTGCATCAACTTGGTCTGCATGGCTGTCATCCCAGAAGGAAGCCTCTTCTAAAAGATGATGCACAAGAAAGCCCGCAAATAGTTTGCTGAGGACAAGCAGACTAAGGACATGGATTACTGGAACCATGTCCTGTGGTCTGATAAGACCAAAATAAACTTGTTTGATTTAGATGGTGACAAGCGTGTGTGGGGGCAACCAGGTGAGGAGTACAAAGACAAGTGTGTCTTGCCAACAGTCAAGCATGGTGGTGGGAGAGTCATGGTCGGGGGCTGCATGAGTGCTGCCGTCACTGGGGAGATACAGTTCATTGAGGGAACCATGAATGCCAACATGTACTGTGACATACTGAAGCAGAGCATGATCCCCTCTCTTCAGAGATTGGGCCGCAGGGCAGTTTTCCAACATGATAACGACCCCAAACACACCTCCAAGATGACCACTGCCTTGCCAAAGAAGCTGAGGGTAAAGGTGATGGACTGGCCAAGCATGTCTCCAGACCTAAACCCTATACCCTATTGAGGATCTGTGGGGCATCTGTGGGGCATCCTCAAAAGGTGGAGGAGTGCAAGGTCTCTAACTTCCACCAGCTCCGTCATGGAGGACAGTGGCAACCTGTGAAGCTCTGGTGAACTCCATGCCCAAGAGGGTTAAGGCAGTGCTGGAAAATAATGGTGGCCACACAAAATATTGACATCTAGGGTGCAATTTTGACATTTTCACTTAGGGGTGTACTCACTTTTATTCCCAGCAGTTTAGACATTAATGACTGTGTCGAATTATTTTGAGGGGACAGCAAATTTACACTGTTATGCCCCATACACACGATCGTTTTTCATGCCATTTTTTAAACCAACGTTTTTCTTGTTGTTTTTTTTTCATGTTTCCTCTCAAGCCTGTCTTGCGTACACACGATCATTTAAAAAAACGTTCAAGCAAAGCGCAGCGACGTACAACACGTACGACGGCACTATAAAGGGGAAGTTCCATTCGGATGGTGCCACCCTTCATGTTAGTAAAGTTTGTTGAGCGACGATTCGCGCTTTTCAGCCTCCTGCTTTTCAGTCCGTTACAGCGATACGAATGTGCTATCTCCATTACAAATGCTAGTTTTACCAGAACGAGCGCTCCCGTCTCATACTTGATTCTGAGCACACGCGTTTTTTTTCACCTCGTCAAAGCATACACACCATCGTTTTTCACGTCGTTAAAAAAAACGACATGAAAAACTACGTGAAAAAATAGAGCATGTTCGAAATTTTTAATGGCCGTTTTTCACGTCGTTAAAAATGCTCTGGAGCATACACACGATTGGTTTTAATGCCCATTTTTAAAAATGGCATTTTTAACGGCATGAAAAACGATCATGTGTATGGGGCATTATACAAGCTGTACACTCACTACATTGTAGCAAAGTGTAATTTCTTCAGTGTTGTCACATGAAAAGATATAATAAAATATCTACAAAAATGTGAGGGGTGTACTCACTTTTGTGAGATTATGTAACATAAATGTTTAAAATATATAAAATATTGGCATAACAACTAGTAAATTTAAAAAATCTTAGAATACTTTGCTTCACCAGTTGACTGGACCCATTCAGCTGTATTCAAATGAGAATCACAAAATTAAAGTGGTTGCAAACCTCAGACATGAAATATTAACAAAGCATATCTCTCTATGGTATGTACTTGCCTCAATCTTGTCCCTGACATCCTTGGAAAGCTCTTTGGTCTTGGCCATGGTGGAGAGATTAGAATCTGATTGATTGCTTCTGTGGACAGGTGTCTTTTATACAGGTAACAAGCTGAGATTAGGAGCACTCTCTTTAAGCCCTGGTTCACACTGGTGCGATTTGACATGCGATTTGACATGTCAAATCGGCGATATTTGCCGCAAATTGCCGGGAATGGCACCGTCCTAATTGGTGCGACGCCGCATCTGCGGCGCTGCACCGATTTCAAAAAGTAGTTTCTGTACTCCTTTTTGCGATTTCTGTTTCAGATGTCTTTGAAATCGTGGCTGAAATCGGGACTGCCAGCGGGAGTGAAATCGTGCGAGTTCAGCTGAACTCGCAGGCTTCACTCCCGCAGCCCAGTGTGAACATGGGCTAAGGCCTCTTTCACACTGAGGCGCTTGAAAAACTGCCAGTAAAACACTAAGCGCTTTTGAAGAGCTTTTCAGGCGCTTTTGAAGAGCTTTCAATTCATTTCAATGGAGAGGGGTGTTTTTTCACTGCTCTGTCAGCGCACTGCCCCAGTGTGAAAGCATTAATTGATTTTAATGGAAATACGTTTTCATAAGCTTTTTAGGCGCTTTTTTTAGCGTGAAAGTGCCTGAAAAGCGTCTCAAGCCTTGTACACACGGTCGGACTTCCAACGGACTTTTCTGTGGATTTTTGTCCGAACGGAGTTGGTCGGGAACACCCATAGCATACACACGCTCTGACTTTTCTGCAAACTGTCCTAAAACTTCTTACAACATCACGTGGTTTTTCTGCTCTTTTCTGCTCTTTACCGCCACCCTTTGGTCAACTTCTGCTATTGTTGGTTGATTTTAACATTAGTTGTTTTGTCCATCGGACTAAAGTCCGATGGTTTTCTGTACACACGGTCGGACTTTGCTCCATCTGACTTTTGTTGGGCAAAAGTTTGTCCGTTTGCAGACCCAACTTTTGTCCGATGAAATCCAAAACCAAACAAAAACAGTTTATCTGATGGAGCGTACACACGGTCGGATTGTTGGTCCAACTTGCTCAAAATGAAGTTTGTTGGGCAAAAGTCCGACCGTGTGTACGGGGCTTTAGTGTGAAAGTGGTCTAACAACTAATGTTAAAATCAACCAACAATATCAGAAGTTGACTAAAGGGTGGCGGTAAAGAGCAGAAAAGAGCAGAAAAACCACGTGATGTTGCAAAAAGTTTTGGGAAAGTTTGCAGAAAAGTCCTGTGGTGTGTATGCTATGGGTGTTCCCGGCCAACTCCGTTCAGACAAAAATCCACGGAAAAGTCTGATGGAAGTCCGACCGTGTGTACGAGGCTTAAGAGAGTGCTCCTAATAGCTCGTTACCTGTATAGGAGACACCTGGGAGCCAGAAATCTTGCTGATTGATAGGGGATCAAATACTTATTTTACTCATTAAAATGCAAATCAATTTATAACTTTTTTTAAATTAGTTTTTTTTTTTTGTTATTCTGTCTCTTACTATTAAAATAAACCTACCATTACAATTATAGCCTGTTTATTTCTTTGTCAGTGGGCAAACATACAAAATCAGCAGGGGATCAGATCCTTTTTTACCTCACTGTATATATTGTATGTAAAGAGCTGTGTAAATTGAAGGTGTTGTAATAAATAACAGTAACATTTCTCCTTTCATGTAGGTGTCGTAGAAACATATACAGTAAATGTGACGGCAGAAAAAAGACTGAGTGGTCTTTCTTTTTCTTTCTTTTTGTTTTGTTTTTTTTATTAGCCTTTTTGTCTGAGTATAGGTCTATGTTTGTCCCAAGCATGTTTGAAGCAATTTACTGTTGACTGTCTACAGTTAGTGACTCCAGCCAATGCAGCTGTTACCTGTGACCCAGATTGACAGACGAATTACAAAAACAAATGATTTTGCCTTTTTTTTTTTTTTTTTTTTTTTTAGTTTTTACATTATTAAATACATAAAGCACATTTTTTTATTAACATAATTTTCTTACAATTTATTATATTCATCAACGTGGAAGGGTTTATACATAAAACACAATACTATACATAAATCAGCATTAGTATCGCACAATGTTGAGGTAGTGATACAGAAAAATATTACAATAGATATCTGTATAAAATCTCACATTGGTGCATAGCAGTTAATACACAGTTATGCCCCGTACACACGACCGGTTTTCCTGTAGGAAAAAGTCTGACGAGAGCTTTTAGTTGGGAATTCCAACCCTGTGTATGCTCCATCAGACTTTTTCCAACAGGAAAACTGCCGGAAAAAAAAAGAGAGCAGGAAAAAATCCTTGCGGAAAAAACGTTCGTCTGTATGCTTTTCTGACGGGAAAAAAACATGCATGCTCAGAAACAATTTGACGCATGCTCAGAAGCATAGAACTTCATTTTGTCGGCTCGTCGTAGTCTTTTACGTCACCGCGTTCTAGCCAGTCAAAAGTTCACCGGACTTTTGTGTGACCGTGTGTATGCAAGGCAGGCTTGGGAGGAATTCTGTCGGGAAAACCATTGTTGTTTTTTCCGACGGGAAAACCCGCTCGTGTGTACGGGGCATAAGGGATTGTTCACACCATAGGTGCGTCCGAGTGCCGCTTGTGTGTTTTTGGGCAGCCCAATAATTTCAATGAAATTAAAAACACAAAATAAGTGCCAGCATAATTTTTAAGATCACGCCGCACCGAAACACTTGGTACTGCAACATCATGCATTTTGGCAGGCATGAACACAAATGCACATCTCCTAGAGTGCCATTGAGAATTAATGGCACCCACATGCATCTGCAAAAGGCAGTGTGTTTTTGTGCAGTGCAGGAAAACGTGCAATTTTTCATGCCTTCCCATACTGCACCTGGTGTTAACAAGCCCTGAAAATGTATGGGCTATGAGTGGCCTCTGGATGGTCTGCCAAATTTAATCCTCTACAAAACTTGTGAAGTAGGACTAATATCAACATGGAAAAATGTGCAAGCATCAGACAAACGAGATCTAACCAACAGGTGGCATTACTTTTTCGGGAACTCGTAATAAAGGTTCCTATCTCTTTTTGAATCGCGTACAGTGTTCCAGTAAGATTTAAAGGTTCTACTTTCAATCATCCACACTAAAGACAAAATAGAAAAATGCTGGGATACTACAGTACACAAGTCAATCATCCTTCTTTATTTGTATTTTGAAGTGGCCACGTTGCCTGTTCTATGTGGGAGAAACAACACAAAAAGTAAAAACAGGGCTGTGATACATACATTAAGTATTCAAGTAAGGCCAGTTCACACCTGAGGGCAATAACATACAGATACTTGTACCCTGCATACCCGACACTAGAAACCCCCCTGACCATCTCTAGTCATGCATCATGTTGATGTCTTGAGATGGCTACCTTACATGTATCCAGTAACACACAGAGAGTAGGGTGTTAGCAATAGAGTACGGTAGTAATATTATACAATACATTTAATAGTCACACACACTACCCATACCTCAGTGGACTGGTCGATGCACAGCAGCTGATTTACTAATGGATTTATGAATCTTCACTCAATAAGTTGAGTCAATATTTGCTTTAATTATCCAGTCATATACAGAAAAAAAGCAGATTATTTTTTATTTATTTCATCTGCACATAGACAGACTGAAGCTCTAATTCCTGAAAAGCCCATGGTTGAGGTCACCTGTGGATTCAGTGATTGCAGAGGTCAGTGAACTCTAGTTCGTCACTCTCCTGCATCCTCACTGTGACCCTGAACATCCAAAGCTACCTTTGCTCTTCTGGCAGGCCTGGTCCTCTGCTGCTGCAGTCACCAGTGACAAGGGGAACAAGAACTGGTATCTGCAGAGGAGGTTGGTGAAAAAGACCTCACTGATCTCCTTCTGCCTGCTATTTTGATTCCAGCAGCTGCGTTTCTTGAGTTCTCAAGAGAGGAATGTGAGTGGACAGCATCAACCCTGGTTACCAAAATGCCACAATACAAGTTCCTGGCCTCAGGCCTCGTACACACGGCCGATTTTCTCGGCAAGAACCAGCAAGAAACTTGCTGGCAGAGAGGTCTTGCCGAGTAAATCGGTCGTGTGTACGCGGCTATCGGGTTTCTCGTCGAGAAAACCGACAAGAAACCTCGACGAGAAAATAGAGAACCTGCTCTCTATTTTCTCGTAGAGATTCTCCTCGGCATGTTTCTCGACGAGAAAAGTGAGTGTGTGTACACTTACCTGTCCTCCCGGAAGCCCGCGCATGTTCGAAATGAATTCGACGCATGCGCGGTAGCTTCCTAGGCATACGTAGGGTATACCAAGATGGCGGCGACGGCATCGAATGTGACGAGCGCATGCTCGTCGTAGTCGATGACGTCACCGCGTACGCTCCATTCAATGAACCGCGGGTTCTTTGAAACGAGCGTGTGTACACTCGGCCGGGACAAGTTTCTTGTCCAAGAATCTCGTCGAAAAAAACGACATGTTTTTTTCAACGAGAATCTCGGCCGTGTGTACGAGGGCTCACAGGAAGGGACTGTGAACCAAAGAGCACTAGAGGAGTTGGAGTAAGGAAAGGAGAGAAGCAGAAGAACCAGTGGCAGAATATTTTTCTATTTAAAGCAGAAGTTTTATTTAAAATTATATTTTTTATATAGGATAGGAAGTATTTATTTTTAAATAAATGTATCCATACCCATGGGTTTAATGTGAGGGGGCGCTATTGTGAGGACCATGGTCCAATAATAAAGTGCAAATGCTTGTGCAAATAAAAATAAAGTGTGGTAGATGTGTTGTATATGTAGCGCACCCACCTATCCCCCTACTGCATTAAACTCGGCTCCTCGCAGGGGGAGACAGGCACACCGCACTATCAGCCCGTACCCTCCTGTGTAAAGAGGTTAGGCGGTGTTATTTTTGGGCCTTGTCTGCAGCCAGGGTCCAAAGTCCTCCTGAGAATAATTCTCACCTCTACCGTGTGTAGATGCAAGTCCTTGACTTCCCCAGTAATGTAAATGTCCACACCAGCTGAAAGTCCAACTCAATATTTATTCTCACTCGAATAGCAAATAGTCTCTTGTATATGTAGCGGGTATATGCTTTCCTATTTTTGAATCTGGTGGGGAAACTGATGTATGGTTCCCTGGGGCCCACCAGGTGGCGCTGTCACTTTGGGCCCGGGGTTGAGCCATCGTTGAGGTGGCGTACCTCTTTTGGCCTCTCTCAGCGGTTGTATGGTGGGGCGGGGAACCCCCCGTGCTTGCTGGGAGGGGGTATAAAGGGGGTGGCCATTTTTGGTGGCGGGAGTCGAGTCCCGGGCACCTTCAGCCTGAGGGCGGTGGTTCGTGTCGGTCCCCTAGGCGGCCTAGAGGACGTTCGGAGGTCGTGTTCCATCCCAGGCACCTTTAGCCTGGGGTGAGGTACTCGGATGGAGGTCTGGAGCTCAGTGCCCACCACTGAGTTCCGCGAGGGAAGGAGGTCCTAGGGAACCCCGGGAGTGGGTACCCGAATCCGGAAGGCGTAATGGACCGGTGGGAGATACTTCCCTGAAGACCTGGTGCAGCATATTGCCAGTGACAGGTGGGCCTCTCATCGGAGACCACCTGGAAGGAAATCCCCCCTCGCTCGGAGACCGCAACCCAATTTCAGGAAGGAAAGTGGAGAGTTTATTGTGTCTGGGCCTACTCGCATCCACACCTCCTTGTCTGTTCTGTTCTCTAAGGGAGTCCAACTGATTGTGTTCACTTTTGCATTGAGAGGAATAAAGGAGTGTTGGACTTTAATGGTGTGGGGCTCGTTTTCTGGCAGACATTGTTCAAGGTAACTCTCTTTGGAGGTTCCAGGTGCAGAACACCGACCCGAAGGTAAAACAAGAACTTTGCTTTACACCACACAAACATCTGCGGTGAAGGCTTGGCGTGGTGACCCCGCACTCTCTCCTCTAAGGTACCCCTAGACAAGAGACAGACAAGCTGATAAAAAGAGAGAGAGAGGAGGCCGCTACACATGGGGGCTCGGGTCCGGTATGGTGTTCGTGTTACTACGGAATTGAACGTGTCTGCCCGGAGGAGTTCCGAGTAGGTGGGCCAATTTATTGGCCAAAGTGCATCCCTGCTCGAAGTCGTGGACATGACCCAGTGAAGGGAAAGGCCCGTGCAGAAGAGCGAGAAAAGGGGGAGCTCAGCCGTGTGAAGGACTACACGTGGGGGCTTCTATTTGCACTGCGCCACCAGGCACACCCCCACCGCTTAGTTCGTGGGCGTGACTCAGAAAGAAAAAGAAGAAAAGCCCGCGAACTGGAGCAAAGGGGAGGAGTCCAATATGTGTGAAGGACTACACGTGGGACGTTGGCGCAAAACCTTGCAGTGCGCGATGGATCAGCAGCAGGTCACCATGTTCGGACATACGTCGTGGATTCCGGTTCACCCTTCCACCACGACCTTGACTGCTGCTGCTCTGGTTACAGATACGGGGATCCGGCTAAAGCCAAGGGGTCGATTCGCCTTGTATTCGTGCATGGACGTTGAGGCCCTGGGTGTGATTTGTCCCGGTTGTTCGGGACTGGTGTGCCAACTAAAGCCATTCGGGTGATGCAAGGCCTGTGGGGAGTTTCTATTTGAAGTGGATCCAGCAGTTGAGAAGCCGAGAACCATTTACCCCGGCCGTGTTGCAGGCAGCACCACTCAGAGAGGAGGAATCACTGCTTTGACAGCCATCCCCCTGCGCACACTGGAGCGACAGCGGAGGAGGTTGCGAGTACTCAACGGGAGAAATCCGAGGATGCTGACTCGGTCACCACTGTCTCGCAGCGTCCCCCACCGAAGAGAAAGACCGGTATAGTAGCCCCGACCAGCGGTTGTGGTGGACCATCTCGCCCGATTACACCCGGCCCGGATGGATCCGTCGATAAGAGTTCCGGACGTCCCGCTTTAAGTAAAGGCCGAGGTAAGCCAGGCGGAGAGATTTGGTGTGTGGGAAGAGGTAGCAATTCAGTCTCCACTACAGGCTACTTGCCCGCGGAGGAGTGTGACACCTCTGACTTGGAGTCGCTCTCGGATGTGGGAGACGATGTTGCTATTGATGAACTGTTTGCAGAAAAGGGCTGGGACAAAGTACCTTTTGCCTCATCCCGCAGAACCAGGGACCCACCCATGTCTACGGGGGATAGTACACCCTGGGTGGAGGCACAAGCGCCTGAAGAGGGGTCCCGTCTTCAATCTGCCCTTACATCCCCGGTACCCCCTACACCTGGGACCGGGGAAAAGAGACTGCTGTTGCGGGCACCTATGCCCAGATCAGATGTAATCAAGGTCCCTCGTCACCCGGACTCAATAGTTTTGCCTGGCGAAGGGGACAGAGCCACTATGCCTCCTCTGGCGAGACTACAACGCCTATTTGGCCAGAAGGTTGCTGCAGAGTATAGATGGGAGTACCCATACTTGTCCAAGGAGTTGTTGTACGAGGTGGAAGTTTGCCGGGAGCGCTGGTACAATGACTTTGTGTGGACCCACCTTCAGGTTCCACATGCCCGCAGGTACCTGGCATGTTCCCCCAAGGCCTCTCAGCGTTTTAAGGATTGCAAGGCAGAATGGATGTTGGGACGGCACATCCACGCGGACAAGGTGCTGGTCCGGTGGAAGGAAGGGGAGGATGTTGAGTATCATCTGGAGACCATGGATCAGCACTTGAAGCCACTTGTTCTGCCGCATCCCCGCTTCTATCTGTAGGAGGAAAGGGACTCCGTTCCTGTTTCTTTATGCTGCTGAACTTTCTGGGGTTTGTTGTCCTTGTTACCCAGAGGAATGAAGGACTGTTCTGTTTTTGTTCTTCAATTTTCCAGCAAGAGATCATGTTGTCTGGGGTAGATAGGGCTCAAGAGAAGAAGGAAAGTTCCACAAGTGCAGTTACCGCGACGCTGTCACCAGGTGGCAGCGTTGCGCATCGTTAACACTTTTCACACACTCACTCTTTGGAGAAAAGGGATTTCTTCACGAAGAAGTTTCTTTCCACTTACACGAATATATGTGTCAGGGTTTATGTGTGTTAATTTTCTTTTTCCCTCTGCAGGAGAGCATCCCATCAAGACCACTGAGTATGGGGTGGGTCTTAGTCAGGATGGGTGGGGGGAAAAGTGTAAAGTGAATATGTGATTCTAAAGTTATGGTTAAAATGTTGTTGTTTCCCTTCCCTTTCATGTAAGGCTCAGACACAATTGCTTCAGTTGACCAAGTTTTTCAAAAAGTTTTATTTTGTACAATTTGTAGTTGGTTTCTGGACTGGGCTATGCCAGCCATTGAGGGCATAGTTTGCTCCAGAAACTGGGGACCAGTGTCAAATCACCAGGGGGAGAGTGTAGCGGGTATATGCTTTCCTATTTTTGAATCTGGTGGGGAAACTGTGATGTATGGTTCCCTGGGGCCCACCAGGTGGCGTTGTCACTTTGGGCCCGGGGTTGAGCCATCGTTGCGGTGGCATACCCCTTTTGGCCTCTCTCAGCGGTTGTATGGTGGGGCGGGGAACCCGCCGTGCTTGCTGGGAAGGGGTATAAAGGGGGCGGCCATTTTTGGTGGCGGGAGTCGAGTCCCGGGCACCTTCAGCCTGAGGGCGGTGGTTCGTGCCGGTCCCCTAGGCGGCCTAGGCCTAGAGGACGTTCGGAGGTCGTGTTCCATCCCAGGCACCTTTAGCCTGGGGTGAGGTACTCGGATGGAGGTCTGGAGCTCAGTGCCCACCACTGAGTTCCGCGAGGGAAGGAGGTCCTAGGGAACCCCGGGAGTGGGTACCCGAATCCGGAAGGCGTAATAGACCAGTGGGAGATACTTCCCTGAAGACATGGTGCAGCATGTTGCCAGTGACAGGTGGGCCTCTCATCGGAGACTGCCTGGAAGGAAATCCCCCCTCGCTCGGAGACCGCAACCCACTTTCAAGAAGGAAAGTGGAGAGTTCATTGTGTCTGGGCCTACTCGCATCCACACCTCTTTGTCTGTTCTGTTCTCTAAGGGAGTCCAACTGATTGTGTTCACATTTGCATTGAGAGGAATAAAGGAGTGTTGGACTTTAATGGTGTGGGGCTCATTTTCTGGCAGACATTGTTCAAGGTAACTCTCTTCGGAGGTTCCAGGTGCAGAACACCGACCCGAAGGTAAAACAAGAACTTTGCTTACACCACACAAACATCTGCGGTGAAGGCTTGGCGTGGTGACCCCACACTCTCTCCTCTAAGGTACCCCTAGACAAGAGACAGACGAGCTGATAAAAAGGGGAGAGAGAGGAGGCCGCTACATATAGTAGAAAGGTTGGAGCAAAGACACAGGACAGCTCAAGGTGTAGAGGAGGTCCAGGCACAAACGTAGCTCAAACTCTTCTGACTGTTCAGGTTTCTCAAACAGTTTTGGCGCACGGTCTCTGTCACAGACCATGAGGTTGGTCTCTGCCACAGACCCTGTAAATAAGGTCACTGCCACTGACCTGGTGAACAATGGTTTCTTCCTAGAACATGGCCCCTTTCAGGGAGAAGACATCCCCCCAGAGAGTCAACAGACCCTTCCTTCACCGTGACCACAGCATCGGTCCCTCTGAACAGATCCTCCCTTCTCTTAGGGTGCGGGTTCCCTCGCAAGGCGGCACCCTGGACTCCTCGATCCCTAGTGGACCCCAGCCGAAGATTGCTGGGCCCATGCCCGCTGCTGCAGCTCCTGGGCCTCCATACCCAGGCAGTCAGAAACGGTGAGGTAGTACCTCACCCCAGGCTAAAGGTGCCTGAGGTGGAAGAGGGCCTCCGGGTCGAGGGCACCCAGAGATGAGCCACACGCACTCCCAGGCTGAAGGTGCCTGGGGGTGGACCACCCGATCAGAAGATGTCTGCCCCTTTTATATCCTCTCCCGGCATGCACAGCAGGTTCCCCGCCCCACTGTACGGCTGCCAAGAGAGGTCACAAAAGGCACAGCACTGTATCGATAGTTCAACCCCGGCCCAATATGGCAGCGCCACCTATAGGCCACAGGGAACTCCACACCAATACTATCTCCTGAGGACAAAATGGTCCATAAATTCTAACAATTTAAGGTGTCTGAGCCTTTTATCACTCAGACACTTCCCCTAAATTGAACACCCCGCTACATATACAAAGAATAACAGTATTAATGTGCAATGTGCCATAATGTGGAATACATCTTCAATATATATTAAACATCTTGTAGTGAATTCAGAGAAATAGATAGCTGTGTAGAGCTAAAAATAGCCACTGATTACTGTATAAATGTCACTGGCGGGGAAGGGGTTAACACTAGGGGGCGATCAAGGGGTAAATGTGTGTCCTAGGAAGTGTTTCTAACTGTGGAGGGATGGGACTGTCTGGGGGAGGAGACCGATTGCTGTTCCTATGCAGTAGGAACAACAGATCAGTCTCCTCGCCCCTGACAGAATGGGGATCTGTCTGTTTACATTGACAGATCTCGGTTCTGTCTCTGTCAGGAGCGATCGCGGGTCCCCGGTGGACATTGCGACCGCCAGGCACGCACACGCGCTCCCTAGTACTTTTAAAGGGGCCGACGTACAGCTACGACGGCTCGTCCAGGGGAGCCAACCTGCCGCGGTATAACTGCGGCGGCTGGTCCTCAAGTGTTTAAAGTAACACAGTGCTGTATCCCAAAAAATGGCATGGTCATGAAGGGGGGTAAATCTTCCGGAGGTCAAGTGGTTAACTCATAATGCAGAAACGTTTTACTGCAGAGGAATAGTGACAAGTTATACCCTCACAAATCCCTTAAAAAGATATCCGGAAACCCCTGAAATAATTTTTTTGGCCTTCAGCTTGCAGTACATTAGTTGGATCAGTGAGAAATAAATATGTAAATATAACAAACATGAATAAACTATAAAATAGACTTGCATACTAAAGCTGGCCATATATAGAGATCAAAATGTCATTAGTTCAGCAGGGACTGGCTGATTTAGATCAATGTGTGGCAGTCCCTGATCAACAGAAGTCGATCAAATAATGGAAAGGTTGCAAAATTGATATTGATCAGAGCCTGCAGCCAATTAGCTGCAGCACTTATCTATGTCTCCAGACAGCTGCAGGTACCGCTATCAAAATTCAATGCCCTGGCTGGGGGATTCTTCTATCCACCCCGCTGGCTGAATGAATAAAAAAGAGTGTGGCCAACTTTAATCTAAATGACAGTCACAGATAACACTATTGGTGCTAAATGGCATCAATGGCTAACTAGCTTTTCAGTGCTCATTGCAAAATTCTATATTTGTATAGTGCAAACCTTAAAGGGTAACTCCACTTTCGTAGGAGAATAAAAATAGAAAATAGAGAAAAAATAATATAGCGCATATAATTGCATTGCACACGGAGTGTGTACTAACTACTCCCCAGAAACATAAATTTCCTGCTTGTGTGATTGGCTCACCAATTTTCCCAGAAGTCTGCCTAAGATACAAGTTAGATTTCAGGCATCCCCTGCAACAAAAATTTCATTTTTGGAGAGATACTTTCAATAGGAACACATCTAAACGGATGCAGGCCCATCAGATTTCCTCATTAATTAGTGCTCTGTAGCTGCACACCTGATAGTTAATTATGAAACCACTCCCATTAGATCCACTGAAAACAGAGGCACAGAGAAACACAGAGGGATTTTTTCAGAATAACAAATGGTAGGAATCTGCAACAAAGTTTGTTATAATCCTTGCAATGTACATAGATTACCCAGAGGGGAATATTTTTTTCTCTACAAAAGTGGAGTTATGCTTTAAAATTTGCATTGATTCTCAGGTAAAAATTTTAACTTTGCATTGCTGCTCAGAGTAAAATGTTAACTTTTCATTAGTGATCAGGGAGAAACTTTGAGGTGACACAATCCTTATTCTCCAAAAATAATCTGTACACATCCACTACTTAAAGTGTTACTAAACTCAGGACCCTGCATTCACTATATCTGGTCTCCCGCAGTACACAGAACATGGAATAGCAATTACTCTAGTAAATATAAACTGCTATATACCTTTTCTCATCAGCAGTATATAGCAGTCCTTGACTTCTATCAATGTCTGGTTAAAGCTTGTAGGAGGAGTTTTCATTCTACTCTGACTGTCCTATAAGGTTGTATGACCCCTGACACTCTGTCCTTTAAGCATGATAATGCACCATGTCACAAAGCTCAAATCCTCTCAAACTGGTTTCTTGAAAATGACAAAGAGTTCACTGTACTCCAATGGCCTCCACAGTCACTAGATCTCAATCCAATAGAGCACCTTTGGGATGTGGTGGAACAGGAAATTTGCATAATGAATGTGCAGCCAACAAATCTGCAGCAACTGCGTGATGCTATCATGTCAATATGGATCAAAATCTCTGAAGAATGTTTCCAAAACCTTGTTGAATCTATGCCATGAAGAATTAAGGCGGTTCTAAAGGCAAAAATCGGGTCCAACCCGGTAATAGCAGGGTGTACATAATAAAGTGGCGGGTGAGTGTAAATCCACTCCAATAGCAGCAGAACCCCTTAAGACCTCTCTTGGAGATTGAGAAATCCTTTTCGAAAGTCACATGAAAAAGGAAGAGAGGATGAAAAGGGGAAACATTAAGAAACAGTTCAGTTTGTGGTAGGTAGAGAAATGAACTCACTGTAAATTATTCAGCGGAAATAAAAATGAAGAATACTCTTAGTGTTTCTGAAATTTTGGATCCTACACTGCTGACTAATTTTAATTATTTTTCATAAGCTCTAAAAAAAAAATAAAAAAAAACAGTGCTGCAGACTGTGTAGGGTATATGCTCAGAAATAAATTAAATTACAATTGGGCTTGGTTCACACTGGTGCGTTTTGACATGTCAAATCGCCGGCAATGGCACCGTCCTAATCGGTGCATGCTGCATCTGCAGCGCTGCACCGATTTCAAAAAGTCGTTTCTGTACTATTTTTTGCATTTTCGGCCCGTGATTTACATTGACATCTGTGCAGAGACATGCACAGATGTCTCTGTAATCGCGTCCGAAATCGGGACTGACAAGCAGGAGTGAAATCGTGCGAGTTCAGCGGAACTCGCACTGCTTCATTCACGCAACCCAGAGTGGACCTGGGCTTAATGACATTTTAAAATCCCAGGCCAGTGAGTGTATTATACTCCATGTACACAGAAGCTGATAAACTGCAGTTAATGGGCGTTTTGGCGTTTTTTTTAAAAGCCCATTAACTGCACTCTATGTTAGCCTATGTGTTCATGTACACATAACGTTTTTTAGCTTTAATGAGCAGTGGAGTTAATGGGCTTTTTTCTGAACGCAGGAAATTTGCGTTCAAAGTGCCGTTTTTCGGCAGAAAAAAACGCAAAACGCTCATAAACGCTCAAAAACGCTGGCCGCAAGCGTTTTTTGGTCCATTGAAATTTTTTTTTTTTTTTTTTTTTTTTTAAAGCTAAAAAAAGCTACACTGAAAAACGCTGATAAAAGCTAGTAAAAAAAACGCTGATAAAAGCTAGCTTTTTCTGCTGCTTTAAAAACGGCCGTTTTTGAGCTTCTGTGTACATGGAGCCTTACAATGAATGCTGTATTGCTCAGGAAATTTGAAAAGGAAAAAATATATCTTCAGATGGCATATTCCGGAGAAATGCATTAACATTTTTCTAGACAGACAATTCAAAAGATTTTTCAAGCATAATTGATATGGTGATATGTAATCTTTGCAAAGACCCCTGCAAGCTCTAAAACTTGGGCTAAACTGAACAATGGTATATAAATAATCTCTTAGGCCCCTTTCACACGGACGGTCCGTTCAGGTCCGCCTGTCAGTTTTTTAGGCGGACCTGAACGGATGCTCCATGTAGCCCTATGGAGCCACGGATGTCAGCGGAGACATGTCCGCTGACATCCGACCCGCTCCGATCCGCAAAAGTGTGACGGAGGAAAACCCTATTTTTCGGTCCGTCGTCATCCGATCCCCCATAGGGGAGAGCGGCGCTCTGACAGGGCGGTCCCTGCACAGTGTGCGGCGACCGCCCAGTCATCCGTCGGCTCAGCGGGGATCAACGGAGCGATCCCCGCTGAGCAAGCGGAGCTTCACAGGTCGGATCTTCACGGATCCGTCCCGTGTGAAAGAGCCCTTACATTGACATTTTAAAATAAAAAGGTCTACAATGGCATGTAAAAATCCATCGATTTATTATGAGTCATACATTACTGTTCAAAAGTGTTAGGCAGGTGTGAACTTAAAGCGTTTGTCACCCCAAGACTTCATATTCCTCATATATGGTTGCTGTACCATGTACTTGTATGAGAAAGTATTCTGTTCTTTTTGTATTGCTTCCTTTATGTGAAATCCCTGGTGTTCCTGCTAGTCCCCTTACTTTCCGATTAAAAACTGACCACACTAAGCAGGAGAACACACTGTGGTCAGTTCCCTAGCTATGCTGGAAAATCAGCCTGCTCTCCTTTCAATAATCAAACTTGTCCTGACACGCCCCCCACTGCACAGCCATTCACTGGAAAGCTCAGTGTTCTGCTTCTTATCCTCCCCCCAGCTCTTATGCAGATGAGAACAGAGGGAATGTGATCACTTATAAAAAAGGGAAAAAAGGTATTTATAACGTTTTTTTTTTATATCTATACACAAATGGTTTGCCTTTCATTTCTGTTTTAAACGGAATGAGTTGTTTTACAAGGTGATCATTTAAAATCACTTTAGGAATGCTTTCTGAAATAGAAGTATTAATAGTTTATTTTTATCAATAACAAAATGGAAAGTAAACGAACAGAAGAGGAATCCACATTAAATCAATATTTGGTGTGATCACCCTTTGCCTTCAAAACAGCATCAGTTCTTCTAGGTACATTTGCACGCAGTTTTTGAAGGAACTCAGCAGGAAGATTGTTACAAACATCTTGGAGAACTAACTACAGATATTTTGTGGATGTGGGCTGCCTCAAATCCTTCCGTCTCTACATCTAATCCCAGACAGACTCAATTATGTTGAAATCAGGGCTCTGTGGGGGCCAAATCATCACTTCCAGGACTTGTTCTTCTTTACGCTGAAGATAGTTGTAATGACATCATTGGCTGTATGTTTGGGGTCATTGTCCTGTTGCACAATAAATTTGGGGCCAATCACACACCTCCCTGATGGTATGGCATGATGGATAAGTTTATTTATTACCTTATGTTGTAGGAAAATACATAATTGCTAAAACTTTGGGCCAAACAGCCAAAATGTAGTCTCTTTAGTATTTACTATGAACCTGCAGTGTACATGAATATGTGCATATTATGATTTTCTTTAATGTTAGTAAGTCAATCTAACTGCCATTTTGCAGGTGCCTCTATGGGATGGAACACTATGGGAGGCACACTCCATGAAGTGTGCATTCATATAACTAAGGAAGTCTGTAAAATTCCAACAAAAATAAAAATTCAATAGAGCACATTGTGATGGAGGTACCACAGTGAACAAGTACAATCTGGGGGTTATTTACGAAAGGCAAATCCACTTTGCACTACAAGTGCACTTACAAGTGCAGTCACTGTAAATCTGCAGGGAAGATCTGAAAAGAGGGGAAGCTCTGCTGATTTTATCATCCAATCATGTGCAAGCTAAAATGCTGTTTTTTTATTTCCCTTGCATGTCCTCGTAGATCTACAGTGACTGCACTTCCAAGTGCACTGTGGCCATGCCAAGTGCAGGTCCCAACCTTTTTTCATTTTACAACACACTGGGGGTTATTTACTAAAGGCAAATCCACTTTGCACTACAAGTGCAAACTACAAGTGCAAAGTGCACAGGAAATTGCACTGAAAGTTCGCTTGGAAGTGCAGTCGCTGTAAATCTGAGGGGGACATGCAAGGAAAATAAAAAATAGCATTTTAGCTTTCACATGATTGGATGATATAAAATCAGCAGAGCTTCCCCTCATTTCAGATCTACCCCTCAGATTTACAGTGACTGCACTTTCAGTGCAATTTCCAGTGCACTTTGCACTTGTAGTTTGCACTAGTAGTGCAAAGGGGATTTGCCTTTCGTAAATAACTCCCACAGTATGTTTTTTTTTTTTTTTTAGCTCCTTTCTTGGTTTGAATGTGCACATTTGGTACTTTATTAAGCAATGTTGGTTCTTGTGATAATATTGTGTTTTTTTTTTCATTAGAATAGAAAGGTGCATTCCATAGTGCATCTTTTTGCTATAGAGAACACAAAAACTGATTTTTATATTTTTTTATGTTTAATTCATAGTGCAAACTAGGAGCATACTATATGTGTTGAACATCTGTGTCTGTTTTGCTAGATAGTATATGACAAAAGGCTTTTCAATGTGTGAATTTCCATCTGTGCAATTATATTTGCAGGCCTATGCAGTCATGCCCTGGGCTTGTTTATTTTCCCTTTAGTAAATTAGGCTGTTTCCCTGCGGTTATTTTTTTGGCTATAATAAACTGCACATTCCCCTTTAACCACTTCCCGCCCAGCGTATAGTCAAATGATGGCCGCAGGAACCCTTCGTCCCTCCGGGCAGCCGTCATATGACGTCCTGGGATTCCCTGCAGTGTGGAGAGAGAGCGGTGCGCACGCACTCGCCGTATCACTGGGGACCCGATGCGCGTGCCCGGCGGCCGCGATGTCCGCTGGGCACCCGCAATTGCTCGTCACAGAGCAGGGATGTAAATCTCTGTGTGTAAACACAGAGATCCATGTCCTGTCAGGGAGAGGAGACCGATGGTGTGTCCCTTGTACATAGGGACACCGATTGGTCACCTCCCCCAGTCAGTCTCCTCCCCCCACAGTTAGAATCACTCCCTAGGGAACACATTTAACCCCTTGATCGCCCCCTAGTGTTAACCCCTTCCCTGCCAGTCACATTTATACAGTAATCAGTGCATATTCATAGCACAGATCGCTGTATAAATGTGAATGGTCCCAAAATAGTGTCAAAAGTGTCCGATCTGTCCGCCGCAATATCCCAGTCCTGACAAAAATCGCAGATCGCCGCCATTTCTAGTAAAAAATAAATAAATAATAAAAATGCCATAATTCTATCCCCTTTTTTGTAGACGCTATAACTTTTGCGCAATCCAATCAATATACGCTTATTGCAATTTTTTTTAACCAAAAATCTGTAGAAGAATACATATCGGCCTAAACTGAGGAAAAAAAATATTTTTTAATCTCCCTGGCGGTATAATTCTGTCAGATTTTAGGTGCTGAAACGGTACAATTATTTTGCATGGAAATTTGGCGTTTTATAGTGTAGCCCTGCAATTCTTAGGAATAACTCACTTAAATCTGTCCAAACCAGAGTCTAGTAGACATCCCGGGTATGATAAAGTTAAAAAAACTAAATCATAAATTATAATATAATAAATAACTATAAAATAATTATAACAAATAATAATAAAAGTGTTTTTCAGTGTTTGATGACGAATTTCCCCACAAATCGCTATCGCTCAATTCTGCGAGTGATTCTAATTTATTATCGCTGTTTTCTAGCTGGTCTAAAACCACTTTTGACATAAAGGGACACTTTTTGGTTGCTATGGACAATCTCCAGTTTCCAGGCAGAAAGAACAGTTTTTATAATATAAAAGTGCATGCAGGACACTGGGCAGACCACTAGGGACAAAGGGGTGTGTAATTATTTGATACAGTACTGTAATCTGTAAGATTACACAGAATACTGTATGTGTATTGTGTGTTTCACTTTTTGAATTTGGCGCCGAACTCCGCCCCCGTGCACCGCAACGTCGCAGGGAACGGAGCTAGATGGCACTCGGCAGTGTGAATCGAGCAAGATGACGGCTCGCACACACAGCGCAGGATCCAGGGAACAAGGTAAGTAACTTCCCCTGTATCCTCCCCTGTATCCTGCGATGTGATCCCGAGTCTGGCTCGGGGTTACCGCTTTAGGTACTGAAATTCCACCCCGAGCCAGACTCGGGAATACCGCTAGGCGGGTTAAAAAAAATTGGGATATTTATTATAGCAAAAAGTAATATTGTGTTTTTTTTCAAAATTTTCGCTCTTAAAGGAGTAGTAAAGTTACATGTTTTTTCACCTTAATGCATCCTATGCATTAAGGTGAAAAAACATTCGACAATACCGCCCCCCCCCGAGCCCCCGTTTTTCTTACCTGGCCCCTCGAAAGTCCCATGCTCGTCCCCGTCATCCTCTTCGTTTTTCTGCCTGGCCGCCGATTGGCTACACTGGATAGATTGAAAGCAGCGCAGCCATTGGCTGGCGCTGCTGTCAATCACATCCAATGATGCGGCACGCCGGGGGGCGGGGCCGAGTGATACAGTCGGCGGCTATGGCCGCCGCTGTATCACGGGAGCGCGCCCGCAATCACTCCACACCATGCGAGCTCACTCGCATTAAGGTGTGGAGTCCTTGCGGGGAGGAGCCAAGACAGCCGCCGAGGGACCCCAGAAGACCAGGATCGGGGCCACTGTGTGCAAAACGAGCTGCACAGTGGAGGTAAGTATAACATGTTTGTTATTTTTAAACAAAAAAAAAAAAAGCTTTAGTGCTCCTTTAATTTGTTTATAGCGCAAAAAATAAAAACCGCAGAGGTGATCAAATACCACCAAAAGAAAGCTCTATTTGTGGAGAAAAAAAATAATCAAAATTAATTTGGGTACAACGTCGCATGACCGCACAATTCTCATTCAAAATGTGACAGCGCTGAATGCTGAAAATTGGCCTGGGCAGGAAGGGGGTGAAAATGCCCGGTATGGAAGTGGTTAAAGTTCTTGGTTGAACTTTTTCAGTTTTCTCTGTTCACTTGAACAACTCTCCAGTTGAGGTAGTTCTAACTTATTTGTGATAGTTTATTTGGCTATAGTTTTACATTTGTATTCATTGTGTATTTTTGGAGGTCCTTTTTTGACTGTTCCCTTTATTAAGTTTTGGGACTCTTTCCCTTTAGGACAATGTGCATAAAGGTGTTCTGCTGATTTTGCAATACAACAGGCTTAGACCTTGACACTGCTCTGTAGTTATCTTTTAGATTTTTATTGTATGCTGTGCCCAGAGAAGAAAGAAAAAAAAAAATCTATTGAAATTCTGACGTTTAGCCATACTTTATCTGCACTTAAATGGACTCTGGCCGAGCTGATAAAAAAGAATGACCTGCAAAAGAAGAGGCTTTACACTAAGGTGACCAGATTTTTTAAATGAAATCCGGGGACATTTTTTTATTTTACTAGTAATGGCGGCACTTCTATTATGCGGTGGACAAATTGGACACTAAGTGACACTTTGTGGGAACCAGTGACACTAATACAGTGATCAGTGCTAAAAATATGCAGCCCCACGATCGGATCCGCTTCCCCTCTGTTCCTGCTGCTGGACACGGTCAGCTGAGCTCAGCTGCCTCTCTCTGCCCGTCGCTGCCGCCGCCCGCCTCACAGCCTCTCAAGTCTCACTTTCCGGGCCCCTGGCTACTACTAGGTGGGGAGCGGAGGAAGATCACTCTGCCAGGGAAGGCAAGGAGATAAACAGGCAGGCGGCTGGCCAAGGCAGAAGAACATGCGAGCGGAGCTGAATGGGCATGCGCCCGAAACTGAAGAAATGGCCCACCCCCCCCCCGCTCTGACCAGCACATGATCATCAGAAATGGGCACAGATAATGGAAAAAATACACCCCCCCTAAGCTAGTAGGAGCAGCAGAGCGGGGGGGGGGGTGTAATTCAGATTTTTTTTTTTATTCTGCACTGACTCACTTTAAAATTGCCCCAGTCCCTGTTCAAATCCAATCCAGGGACAAAACTGGGGACAGACTTGTTTGAAACCGGGGATGTCTGGTCACCCTACTTTACACTCACCTGTCTCATTTACTGGTCATTCCTCTGATTTCACTCTAATCAGGAGCCAAAGGCACCTGAAGGATCTTCAAATTCCACCCCTCCCAGCTGAATTGTATCCCTGGGTCCTCACTGTGGTTCCTTCTATCACCCCTTTGTCACTACTCTCTCCTGTAGAGATGTAGCGACCATCAGAAGAAACCACCTAGTGCAGCAGAGTTTAAGGCCCCATTCACACCTGAACATAGCGTTTTCAGGCAGAAAGTCGCGCAATTTTACCGCGATTTTGCAGCGTTTTTTTACCGCGATTTTGTACAGGTCCAAGGGTCACCAATGTAAAAAGCAGAAAAACGCCCAAATCTGCCCGATTCGCGTGACAAAAAAGGATCCTGAACTTGTTTGAGCTTCAGGCGTTCGGCTTCAGATGTTTTGGAGTGGAGATGTGAACCATCTCCATAGAGAATAATGGATTTTTTCCCCTCTAGCGTTTTGTAGCTTCAGGCTTCAGGCGACAAAACGCTCAGGTGTGAATGCAGCCTAAGGACCTAGGCCAACCCATCGTAATGTATTCTCATAGTATGTATATGTGTACACAATGGGGGTAATTTACGAATGGCAAATCCACTTTGCACTACAAGTGCAAACTACAAGTGCAAAGTGCACTTGAAATTGCACTGAAAGTGCACTTGGAAGTGCAGTCGCTGTAAATCTGAGGGGAACATGTAAGGAAAATAAAAAACAGCATTTTAGAATAAAATCAGCAGAGCTTCCCCTCATTTCAGATCTACCCCTCAGATTTACAGTGACTGCACTTCCAAGTGCACTTTCAGTGCAATTTCAGTTACACTTTGTTTGTTTTATTATGTTTTAATATGATTTTTTTTATTATGGTATCTTTATAAAATGTATCATATATGGGTGATTATTTATGTGCACTTGTTTTCTGCAGCACATTTTATAATTTTTTGCAGTGCTATACTATTTATTCTGATATTGTCTATTGTGGGCGTGGGAACACACTTATAAGTGGTAGCAGCAGCGGTATACAGTATGTGTGAGGTGTATTGCATTATCTAGCAGCGCACTGGTATTTATTTTGACACTTGTACACAATGCTTGCCAAACTAAACAAAACTATGGTCTTGTTCACATTGGTACTACAGTGTACATCCATGAGAGGGCTGTGTTGACCCACATGGAAATGCATAGGTATCTGTGCATCTCTGTGCAGGCAGTCCCATTAATGTCAATTGGGACACCACGGCTACACAGACACAGCCACCACCCAATTTGCATGGCCAAGGGTGCAGACAGTGTGCTTTCAGGACCCTGCATCTGTACCTGCATGACTTTCAAACAGGGAGTGGCAGCTGTTGCATCCCAATTGAGATGAATAGGACTGCCTTCACAAGGATGCACAGAACACCTATGCATTGCCGCTAGGGTGACCACGTGTCCCGGATTGCCCGGGACAGTCCCGCATTCTGCAGGTCTGTCCCGGGCACCTTCACTCTGGGACAATACAGTGTCCCGGAATGAAACTGACACAGGTCCCAGCATGAACCCCTCAGAGCTTAAGATGTGACACCCCACCCTCAAATAGTGATGAACTACAGGTCCCAGCATGAACCCATAAAATCTATGGGGTCAAACCCTTAGATCCCAGGGGTTCATGCTGGGACTAGTAGTCCTTTACTTTGGGGGGGTGACCTCCCCAAAGTGAAAGACAACATGTCCCAGCATGAACCTCCCCCCCCAGAGCTGAAGATGGGGGACCCCCCCTGCCCCCCAAATAGTGAAGAACTACAGGTCCCAGCATAAACCTGTGAAATCTATGGGATCACACCCTTAGATCTCAGGGGTTCATGCTGGGTGTTGTAGTCCTTCAAATTTGGGGAGGGGTGTTACATCTTTAGATATTAGGAGTTCATGCTGGGACTTGTAGTCCTTCACTTTTGGGGGATGTGAACCCCAAAAGTGAAGGACTACAGGTCCCACCATGAACCCCTCAGAGCTGAAGATGTGACCCCCCCCCCAACCAGTGAAGAACTAGAGGTCCCAGGATGAACCAGTGAAATCTGTGGGGGTCACAAAAAAAGGTGTAGCGGGGTATTCCCCTTTAATACAGAGAGACTACATCTCTCAGTACATCTTGCAGCACCCAGGGTACATTGCTCCGGAACAGAGACTGCTGGGGCAGACTTTATAAAGGGAAGGTGGAGTTTGTTCTGTCTCTTTTGGACACCCCCTCTCCTAGCAAGAGGATCTCTGTGCTGAACTGCTGTGTGCACAAGGCCTGAAGCCTGGGCCTTGTGCTCCTTTCCAAAGAGCCCCTCTGCCAGCCTAGCAGAGCCTTAGAGACATCTTCTCCTCCTTGCTGCAGTACACCAGAAGGATTGAAGACTTGGATGTCGGTGTATTCCTGTTCCCAGACGAATCGGCGGAGGAAACGGACTTGGACTTGTCCCGGTGGTGAGAGCTGTTTAAAGACAGATACTTTTATCTTTACTATTCGTTTGGATTACAAAGTTGTTCTTCAAGTGCACCACCGAAAGATTGCTAGCGAATATTGTTTCACTGAACTTCCATTTAGATCAGTCAGGCCTGACTGCATAGGTAGACATTGCTAGGTGTTAGTCTGCCCATGAGGGGAAGTAGCTGCAAAAGGGCAGCGCTAGAGTTGCATAGCAATACTTTATTATGCTGATTACTCTGTTTATCTTTATTACTGTTTATTGCAGGGATCTGCAACTTGTTATACTGTTATTTAATTACTTGCCCATTAGCATCAGTAAAGTATCTGGGTAAAGTACATTTGGTGTCAGTTTCGCTTACTTTAATAGGAGTTTTAAAGTATATTCTGTGTATGTTTGTTATAGGACTGCGTCACCAACAGTTGCGGTCACGCGGTCCTATCCCACTATCACTAGCTGTGCCCCGGGAGGTTAGAGCCGATTGCCAGGGGTTGACAGCGGTGCACTACAGGGCCCAAATCAATACCAGCAGCCCTCTTAACTGGGGGTATCGCTACACGTGGGGGCTCGAGCCGGGATCCCTGTACGCTGCAATCAAGCCGGTCAGAAGTACCAGCATGGACCCCATCAAAGTAGTCCAATGGTGCGAAGCAGAAGGGACACGCTCAGAAGCGAGCGTGGCCATTGAAATTCCAGGGAGTGACTGGGGAGAGAAACAAATTAAAGAGGTGGTACAAACATTATCCCCGGATAGAAAGGCTTACGTGGTCGCAGTGAGACCAGACCCAAGGACCAACTGCACTTATGCACTGATAGAGTGGGGACAGGATGTCCCTGAAAACTTCCACGGTGCCAGTATAAAATTGTCCGAAAAGACTGAGTTCCACCTGACACATCCCAGTCAGAAGCAGTTAGAATCATTGGACAGGAAAGCAGGGGCTGCTGTTAAATCGCAGGCAGAACAACAGCTGGTTGATCTGAAACGACAGTACCGTAACATACAAGAGAGGTTTCAGGAGACTTGCAGTATGATAGCCGAACGCATTAATGGGTTACGTGTCGCTTCTGAGGATCAGAAAGATGGTCAGATAACGCCCAAACCTGGGAAGGTACTGAAGAAACAAGCTCAGGGCCGCCTGCAGGAAGTAACCATCCGGAAGGATTTCCGCATTGACGGCCAGATAGGAGAAAGAGGGCAGAAGGACAAACTGTCCTACACCAGCCTCCTACACCAAATAGAGTTGGGGCTACAGAAAGGATATCAGGAATCTGAAATTAGAGAGGCTGTAATCCATGCCATCAGCCCAGGTTCAAGTGTCAGGGGCATGTTGGAGAGGAAGAGTGGATTGACCCTAAACCAGCTAAAGAGGATACTGAAAAGCTATAATGAGGAGGAAGATGCCGCCGAGTTATTTCATCGACTGATAAATATGACCCAGGATAGTAGAGAGACTCCTCAGAACTTCCTATTCCGGGCCATTGAGCTCAAGGACCGCCTGTTGTCTACATCCAAGGAAGAAGGAACTGGGGAGCATTTTGGAGCTGAGCTAGTCCAAAAGAAATTCCGGAGATCTGTGACTACAGGATTGAGGAGTGACTATATCAAGCTACAACTGAAGCAGCATTTGGAAGACCCCTCAACTCCGGATGAGGTCCTCATTGAGAAAGTGAATGAAGCAGATAAGATGGAGATTGAGAGGGACCAAAAACAGAGGAAACTTCAACCTCCTAGCACCACAAGTGCCAAAGTACAGCAGATAGATGTCCCTTCAGACACTCGGGAACTTAGTGTACTGGCAGCAGGCACTGAACAGGGATCATGGTCTTCACCTATTCACCACCTCCCCGCAAGTCAGACTGGACTGGAGAAGCTGTTCCAGACCCAGAAAGAAATACTGGAGATGATGACAATGTTGATGACTCGTCTGGTGAAACCCCAGACAGAAGAAGTCTCACCACTCAAGGCACTGGAGACTCCTACCACTCACTGCTCAATGAAACCAATACAGAGAGTCTGCTTCAAATGTGGAGGAGTAGGACATCTCAGGCGAGTGTGCCCAAGCCCGGTAGCTGAGGAAAAGTCCAAACAGCCGGCGGGAAACTTCAGAAGGCCCCGGTGAAGGAGCCAACCGGGTGTCCATCATCTTCTGTGAGCTCCAAACTGAATGAGAAGCTAAGGAAGAGAAAAGACAAAACTCCTCAGAGGAAGTACAGTATCCCTCAGCAGGGATACACCCCAAAGAGAGAGGGCCAGACCCCTCACAAGAGGCACAACATTCCCCAGAGAGGATGCACACCTAAGAAAGACAGTAATATCCCTCAGCGGGTCTGTACACCCATTAAAAGGAGGGAGGTCAATGCATACCAGGCCCCAGAAAGACTAAAGTCCAAAGGGAGTTGGATGAAAGAGAGTCCGAAGGGAAAGGACCAGAATAAGGTGGCCTCTGCCAGGCCATATCCAGAGAAGCTGGTAGGCCCCTCTCCTATAGTGCCCATTCAAGTGGAGGGAGTCTACACAAGAGCCATCTTGGATACTGGGGCACAAGTGACCCTGCTATACAGGGATTTCTATGACAAACACTTAAGTCATCTACCCATCCAGAAGATAGAAGAGCTGGAAATATGGGGTATTGGAACCCAGAGTTTCCCTTACGATGGCTACCTGCCCATCAAGATGACCTATGACCCATCGGTGGCTGGGAAGGCTGAAGTGTTCGACACCCTGGCAGTTGTGTGTCCTCGACCGCCTGGAGCCAACACGAGTTCCCTCATAATAGGGACGAATACGGATCTGGTCCGGAGACTCCTGACCCCCCTAGTACAAGGGAAGGGCCCTGCAGCCACCAAAATCCATCCCATGCTGAGGACGGCCTACCAACGGTTGGTTTTGGAGCAGAAGACCCCGAAAGAGGGGATAGGGAAGGTGTGGAGACTTGGAAGAAAAGGGGTAGTGTTGCAGCCCGGTGAAGTAACCTGTCTCAGAGACACTGTGAAGCTTACTTGGGAGCAACCCGGACCCTTTGTCATGCTGGAGCCCGACCCAAGGGAAAAACACTCGGGTTTAGAAGTGATCCCAGAAGTGGTTCCGCTCAAGGCCCTGAAGCAGGCCCATTGTAGAGTTCCGGTGAGTGTGAGGAACACTACAGGTGGTCCCATGGAGATCCCTGCCAGAATGCTGCTGGGTCAGGTGAGCCCTGCTGCCCCGGTTGCCCTGTCTGAAGTCAAGGGGACGGGTGAAGGAGGAGATGTTTGGGAGAAGCTCTCTATGGATAACCCGAATCTACCCAGGGCTTTGGAAAGAGAGAGCAAAGGCCCAGTTGACCAGGTGGGAAAGGATCTTTTCCCAAGATGAATTCGATGTGGGGTGTGCTAGGAGTGCCACCCATCAAATCCGCCTCCAGGAAGACAAGCTCTTCAGGGAGAGGGTTAGGCGGGTTCCGTTGGCAGACCTCGAAGACTTGAGGGAGCAGCTCGCCGAGCTCAAGCGAACAGGAGTGATTTGAGAATCTAGAAGTCCCTATGCCTCCCCGATAGTGGTGGTCTGGAAGAAGAATGGGTCATTGAGGCTGTGCATAGACTACAGGACCCTCAACAGGAGAACCATACCGGACCAGTATACCATTCCGAGGATAGAGGATGCCCTACAGAGCTTGTCTGGTGCCAAGTGGTTCAGTGTTATGGACCTTAAGAGCGGGTACTATCAGATCCCGATGCATCCAGAAGACAAAGAAAAGACGTCTTTCATAACCCCGGTAGGGTTCTTTGAATTCGACCGGATGCCTCAAGGTCTGTCTGGAGCTCCAGCCACCTTCCAAAGACTCATGGAGAAGACTGTGGGAGACATGAACCTCATCGAAGTCCTTGTATACTTGGATGACATCATTGTCTTCGGAAGAACTTTGGAGGAACATGAAGAGAGGCTGGAGAAAGTTTTGAAGAGACTGAGTGAGGAAGGACTCAAGCTCTCACCTGGAAAATGGCAATTCTATCAGTCTTCAGTCAACTATCTGGGACACATAGTGTCTGAAGATGGAGTGGCCACAGACCCTGAAAAGTTGGAGGCAGTCACCTCCTGGCCAAGGCCCACCGCAGTGACAGAACTCAGGTCCTTTTTGGGATTCTGTTCCTATTATAGGAGGTTCGTGGAGGGGTTTGCTCGGATAGCCAGGCCCCTGAATGAGCTGCTCAAGACGGAGGGGGAAGAGGATGACTCGGGCCCTAGAAAACCAGGGGAGTCAGTCAAGGATCAGTGGAATGAGAAGTGTGAAGATGCCTTCCAGATGTTGAAAAATAACTTAACCACTGCCCCTGTCCTGGCCTATGCAGACCCAAAGAAGCCTTATGAACTCCATGTAGATGCCAGTCACGATGGTCTGGGAGGAGTGCTCTACCAGGAGCATGAAGGGCAACTGAGACCTGTTGCGTATGTGAGCAGAAGTCTGACCCCCTCCGAGAAGAACTATCCTACTCATAAGCTGGAGTTCCTGGCCCTTAAGTGGGCCGTAGTTGACAAACTCCGGGATTATCTGTATGGGGCAGACTTCACTGTGAAAACGGACAACAATCTCCTCACCTATCTTTTCACCACAGCAAAGCTGGATGCCACAGGACATAGATGGCTGGCGGCGCTGTCTGCCTTCAATTTCAGACTGAAATACAGAACTGGGGTGGGAAATCGGGATGCGGACGCCTTGTCCAGAAGATCTCATGTCCCCACCTGCAGTACAGAAGACTGGACCCAAGTGGCACCCGACGGGGTGCGGGCTCTCTGCCAGGGGGCTGAACTCCAAGCCAGTGGAGGCTCAAGAGCAGACGAGATAGGGGTTACCGTAGCAGGAGTTCCCAAGCAGTACTACGGGGTAACCCAACTGGGGGAAGATAACTTACCAAAAACTGTCCAAAAAGGAGTTGAGATCCGACCAATTGGAAGACCCTATGGGGAGATTGGTCCTAGAGGCCCTGGAGAGCCAGGATCCGAACAGACTCCTACGTCACCCCTCAAAGGAAGCTCGCCTGTTGAAGAAGGAGTGGGACAGGCTGCAGGTGCGTCAGGGAGTGGTCTACCGAAGGGGCCCCTCTGATGACCTGGAGGACAAATGGCAGTTGTTCCTGCACGAGAAACACAGAGAGACTGTCATGATTGCTCTGCATGACAACCATGGCCACCTAGGGGCGGAAAGGACTTTCCAACTTGTTAGGGACCGTTTCTATTGGCCCTGCATGAGGGCTGAAGTTGAGGAGTACTGCCATTCATGTGCATGATGCATCCAGAGAAAGACTTTGCCCCATCAAGCTGTCCCAATGGGTCATCTGCAAAGCCAAAGCCCGATGGACCTGGTATGCATTGACTTCCTCTGCCTCGAACCCGACCTGAGTGGTCTAGGAAATGTTCTGGTGATAACCGATCATTTCACCCGGTATGCCCAAGCTTTCCCAACCAAAGACCAGAAGGCTTCCACGGTGGCCAAGGTACTTATGGAGAAGTATTTCGTCCACTATGGGCTACCGCAGCGACTCCATTCAGACCAAGGGAGGGACTTCGAGAGTCGGCTGATCCGGAAACTCCTGGATTCTTTAGGGATCAAGAAAACCCGAACCACCCCTTACCACCCACAAGGAGATGCTCAGCCGGAGAGGTTTAACCGAACCCTGCTCAACATGTTGGGGAAGCGAGAAGAAACAACATTGGAGCAGACACATAGCAGCTATAGTACACGCTTACAACTGTACCACTAGTGATGCTACAGGCTACTCACCCTACCGACTCATGTTTGGGAGAGAAGCAAGGTTACCCGTAGACCTGGCCTTTGGCACTTCTTTAGACCATTCCTCAGCCACATCCCACAAAGGATATGTGGACAGACTCAGACACAGCTTGAAGTTAGCCTATGAACAGGCCCAAGCGGCCTCAGGTCAAAGGGGAGCCCGCAACAAAAGGAACTTTGACCTGAAGGTCCGGATTCAGGACCTGCAGCCTGGGGACCGGGTACTGCTACGCAATCTTGGGGTCCCTGGAAAACACAAACTTGCATACAGATGGAGACCTGAGCCCTATGTCATTTGTAAGAAGTTGCCGGGCCTACCTGTTTACAAGCTGAAGCCAGAAGGGAAGGTAGGGCCACTGAAGACCTGGCATTGGAACATCTGCTCCCACTTACCGAAGCAGTCAGGATACCTCCAGTGAGGGACTCCCCTGAGCCGGCCTCCATCCTGGATACTCCCGGGCCGAACGCTCGGTCCCAGACCTCTCGAGCTGAAGATATCGAGGCCTCTGATCTAAGTGGAGATGAAGAAAAAGAACTTGATTGGTTGTGGCCTTCCCCAACTCCAGGAGCTTCTGCTATAGATCTTCCAACTACTGAAGACACTATAGACAGCAAACTGAATGCAGAAGCCACTGAGTTCATCCCATCTAGTCCTTTATCAGATCACTGGAAGGATGCCTGTGACACTTACTCAGAGGAGGACCCCAGAGACTCTATATATCTTCCAGCTTATGAATCAGATGTTCCGGAGCCCGCCGTGTCCCCTGAGCCGGCTCTGGAAGAAGAACCTGTGGCTCCAGAGCCAGAAACTCCAAGAGGGCAAAGGGCTCGAAGAGTCATAAGGCCTCCCAAAAAGTTGACCTACCCACAAATGGGGAAGAGCGCAGAAAATTCTGTGGTCACTGCCAGGAGGAATGCAGAGAATCCGGATCCCTCCACTGTTCATTTGGTGGAGGGCAACCCCAGCTCACTTCCTGGCACAGTTAGACAGGTCGCCCCCACTGAAGCGACCTATGGACAGGACAGCTCCCCATCATATGATGATTGGTGGGAGGCTCCTCTGTCAATCCTATGCAACCGCATTGAAGCTAAAATGTTTTGCAGATCTAAAAATGTTAGATGTCTTTGGGGACCAAAGATTCAAAGTGGGGGGGGGTGTGTAGCTGGGTATTCCCCTTTAATACAGAGAGACTACATCTCCCAGTACATCTTGCAGCTCCCAGGGTACATTGCTCCGGAACAGAGACTGCTGGGGCAGACTTTATAAAGGGAAGGTGGAGTTTGTTCTGTCTCTTTTGGACACCCCCTCTCCTAGCAAGAGGATCTCTGTGCTGAACTGCTGTATGCACAAGGCCTGAAGCCTGGGCCTTGTGCTCTTTTCCAAAGAGCCCCTCTGCCAGCCTAGCAGAGCCTTAGAGACATCTTCTCCTCCTTGCTGCAGTACACCAGAAGGATCGAAGACTTGGATGTCGGTGGATTCCTGTTCCTAGACGAATCGGCGGAGGAAACGGACTTGGACTTGTCCGGGTGGTGAGAGCTGTTTAAAGACAGATACTTTTATCTTTAATATTCGTTTGGATTACAAAGTTGTTCTTCAAGTGCACCACCGAAAGATTGCTAGCGAATATTGTTTCACTGAACTTCCATTTAGATCAGTCAGGCCTGACTGCATAGGTAGACATTGCTAGGTGTTAGTCTGCCCATGAGGGGAAGTAGCTGCAAATGGGCAGCGCTAGAGTTGCATAGCAATACTTTATTATGCTGATTACTCTGTTTATCTTTATTACTATTTATTGCAGGGATCTGCAACTTGTTATACTGTTATTTAATTACTTGCCCATTAGCATCAGTAAAGTATCTGGGTAAAGTACATTTGGTGTCAGTTTCGCTTACTTTAATAGGAGTTTTAAAGTATATTCTGTGTATGTTTGTTATAGGACTGCGTCACCAACAGTTGCGGTCACGCGGTCCTATCCCACTATCACTAGCTGTGCCACGGGAGGTTAGAGCCGATTGCCAGGGGTTGACAGCGGTGCCCAAATCAATACCAGCAGCCCTCTTAACTGGGGGTATCGCTACAAAGGTATAAAAAATTATATTTTTTTTTTAGGAAGGGGGGGGGGGGGGGGAGGGTGTCCCTGAATGGCAGTTTGGAAATGTGGTCACCCTAATTGCCGCAAATTCAAACATGGCCCATGCACAAGTGTATACTGTAGTAGGTCTGTATGAACAAGGCCTAACAGTGCACAAAGCAGGGTGGTGTGGTACCTGGAATCAAATTGATCCTGGAGTGGGGCTTTTAGTGACTTTAAAGTTTAATTAAAAGCAAATCGTCTTGTTTAGCTTTGGATAGAGCTATGAGGGATTAGAACCACCGCCATTTATTTTACTGTTTTTGTCCCAGCTAGGGAGATTTGCTCTCTGATATTCCCAAAAATTAAAGTTATTATAAATCCAAAATGTTGAACAGGTATTGCAAAGTGCCTATGCTTAGATACAGACACAAGCATCACTTCCATTTCCCACAACTCCCTGGGTTCCTGGCCAAATATTTAGGAAGCATAAATGTCTAATCTTCCCTCCCTCAGCAGCTCAGATAGGCCACACATGATTGGACACCTGCATCCCAGTGAATGTCCTCCACTGATAGAACCAACTTGTGTTTTTGACTATATTCTTCTCCTCAGTCTTCACAAAAGACACGTTAAACCAAGACTGTAAAGCTAATTTTCATAGCACGTCACAGGAAGCACCCTCATGGCTAACAGAGGACAGAATTAGAAATAGACTTGAAAAACTTAACATAAATAAGTCACCAGGACCAGATGGCATAGGCCCCTTTCACACGGGACAGATCCATGATGATCCGCCCCGTGAACCTCCGCTTTCTCAGCGGGGATCGCTCCGTTGATCCCTGCTGAGCCGGCGGATGACAGGGCGGTCCCCGCACACTGTGCAGGGACCGCCCTGTCAGATCTCCGCTCTCCCCTATGGGGGGGATCGGATGAACGCCGTCCGTCTGTCCGTGTTCACCCGATCGGCTCTGCAGACGGATTGAAAAATAGGATTTTCCTCCGTCTGCAGAATCGGAGGATTGTGGACCCGGATGAGATCGGGTGTAGGGTTGCCACCTCATCCCTTTAAAACCAAACACATATGAAATACACAGGTTCTGTGGCTGATTAAGGTGGTAATTAAACTCACTTGGTGTCTTATCTGTAATTAATTAGCCTCAGAACCTGTGAATTTCATATGTGTTCGGTAAATGGATGGATGAAAAAGCGGACATACGGTCCGCATGTGTGAAAGGGGCCTTACCGTAACATGGTGGGGGGTCTTAGGACATTAAAGCAGGGGGATAATGTAAATAGGGGCAGAGGACAGTACTATAGGGGGGGTTGATGTCAAGGAAGTGTAGCGCCCCTCCCAAATATTTGGGACGCTATGCATAAATTTAAGGGTAGTCTGAGCTAGTAGTTGGGCTCAGACCAATTGATTGTTCTAAATTCGCTTGTGCTCTGGGTGTGATACTGCCTGGCAGTAATGTTCCCTATTCGCCTGTAGGTGGCACTGCCACCACCGGCCCAGGTTGAACTACAGGGGGTATCACAACACCTTGGGTGTCTTCTCTCGGCAGCCATGCAGTGAGCGTGGTGAACCCGCTGTGCATGCTGGGAGAGGGTACATAAGGGGCAGACGCTATTAATTTTGGGTTCGTTCTTGGGGGCCCATCGGGCCTGGAGAGTGTGCGCGCCTTGTGGCCCGTATATCACGGGGTGCGTGTGTGTGTTCTAGCCCCGGGCACATTCAGCCCGAGGCTACATCGCTGCCTGGTAGGCCCAGCTCTGCTGGCTGGGGCCTATGCCTTAGGAAAGGATCCCAAGCTACCCACCTGCGGGGAGCCTGCTCTTAGGAGAGGAGACAAGGGGAGGATCTGCCCCAAAGGAGACCAATTACGGTACTGCTGTCTCGGGAGGAGGCCTGAAAAACTCACCTAAGGAGGGATCCATTATTACAAGCCCTGCAATACGCCGATCTGGCATAAAGGTTCTCTCTCTATTGCTTGGCCGGGAGGTTCGGGACTTTAATAATCCTGTGGCAGAGGATTCCTGATCGTATCCCTAGTTCTCAGATAAAGTTGATTTGTGCTTCATCCCAGCTTCTAGGACCAGTGAACGGAACTATCCGGGTGAGCAATACCTACTCAGGCTTGAGTGGCAACGTTGTGATTTTAGTGCTGCGTGCCTGAACCTTCCCCTTTTCTTTTCTCATTTCCTACTTTCCTCTCAAGTTCCCTCAGCAATGTAAATAAAGCCTGACTGTTTGGAGTTTAACATCTGTGTGGACATTGGTAGTTTGCATGGCCCAAAAGAAAACCAGCAGCCAATCTTAGAGAGGGGGGGGGGTGGGTATCGCTACAGAAGTGTGGGAACACTACTCTGGAAGGGGTGGAGGGGGGCGATGTAAAGGGGGAGATGAGGACACCTATCAAGAGGGGATCTTGATGTGAAGGGGAACGGGACTGTGATGTGCAGTGGGGACTGAGGACGCTGATGTAAGAGTGTATGAGTTCAGATCTGTGTATGTGCATTAGGTGCACACGTTGTGGGTAGGTCAGCCCATTTTAAAGGGCTGCACTACCACCAAGAAACATGGAGAAAGAAGTCCTTAGGCTGGGTTCACACTTGTGCGTTGCGTTTTTGAGCTCCGGAGTCTTTGCCAAGTTCGCAATCAGTCGTTCAGCGGTTCCTTTGCGTTTTAGCTGCGGATTTTCTGACCTGGGAGAGGAGACCTGGGAAGTGTACAGCCCCTGTATGACGTCACAGTCCCATCATTCCCCAGGGCTGTGACGTCATACGGGGGCGGGGTCACCGGGTGGCATCACCCGGTGACCACGCCCCATGATTATATAAATCATTGCGCACCGTGCAACCGGCATTACAGCGGCAGAGAGCGTTGTATCAACATCTCGAGAAGAGGGAAGAAGGCGACAAAGAAGACTGGGCCGCCGCTAGCAAAAGAGCTGGACGAAGATAGCGGAGGTGCCCGGCAGAAGGCAGAAAGCACTGCAGAGCGGGAGGAGAACCAGAGAGTGTGGAGAAGGCACCGGAAAGCAGGAGAAGAGGCCAGAGAATCGGAAGAGACCCCCGAAGTCGGAAGAAGACCCCCGAAGTCGGAAGAAGACCCCCGGAGCTGCCTAATAAATTACTTAAAAAACCTGTGTAGTGTTTTTTTATTGACATTTTTGTTCCACCAGGTGAATAGGTAGGGGTACGATGTACCCCATACTCATTCACATAGGGTAGAGGGCCGGTATCTGGGGGCCCCCTTATTAAAGGGGGCTCCGGGATTCCGATAAGCCCCCCGCCCGCAGACCCCGACAACCAACGGCCAGGGTTGTCGGGTAGAGGCCCTTGTCCTCATCAACATGGGGGCAGGATTCTTTGGGGTGGGGGGGCCGCAGGGCACCCCCCCAGCCCCAAAGCACCCACCCCCCCATGTTAAGGGCATGCGGCCTGGTACGGTTCAGGGGGGGGGCGGGGGGCGTTCGCTCGTCCCCACCCCCTTTCCTGACCGGCCGGGCTGCGTGCTCGGATAAGGGTCTGGTATGGATTTTGGGGGGACCCCCACGCCGTTTTTTCGGTGTAGGGGTTCCCCTTAAAATCCATACCAGACCTAAGGGCCTGGTATGCTCCTGGAGGGGAACTCATGCCGGTTTTTTATTTAAAATTTGGCGTGGAGTTCCCCCTCTTGATTCATACGTACTGTGTTCAGAACGCAACACATCTGCGAATCAGATGCGTTCCCATAGAACATAATGGTCAGACAATTCGCACCGCAATGCCTAGAAAACGCAGACGTTTTTTGGGCAATGCGCAGTGCGAATGCATCGCACATATGTGAACCAGCCTCATTGAAATCAATGTATTTAAAAATGTTATGCGAATTGGATGCGGTGTAAGCCGCAACCAATTCGCATAGATGTGAGTGGGGCCTTAATCTTTTTTTCAAAATCGCGCCGCTCCAAGCCGCATGGTGCTGCAGCAACATGCATTTTGGCACGCGCGAAAATGCGCTACGGGTACCGACGTGATATTCGGACCTCTGCTGTAAGAAATCTTTACTGACCGGACCTCTGTGAATTTTAATTTAATAACCCTGGTCTAGGGGGAGGGGAGCGTTAAATGTACTAGTAGATTTAAATAAAGTAACAATTTGAAGCCAAACTCCAGCATAAACTTTATAAGTAGTTACAGCAAACAGTTTTTCTTCTTTTGGGATAAAAAAATAATACATAAAGGCTGATCCATGAAAACACCCCAGTCAGTGTTAAATAATTCATTTTTTCTTTTGGGTTTAATACTGCTCTAATTAATTGAGTGACTGACTTAAATATAACATATTTTGTGCAAATCAAGAATAGACCAGTTGGGTCAAGGTAAATGGTTAACCCTTCATCCACTTGGCGGTAGTTATTTGTCCTGTTGAATTGGTATATCCATGAATTAAAAAAAAAAACTAAACAGTAAAGTTAGGCCAATTTTTTGGTATATTGTGAAAGATGATGTTACACCGTGAGAATCATGAGAGAATCATGATCTTTATTCTAAGCAAAAAAAATTTTTATTCAGAATCGTGCAGCTCTATTGTAAACCAAAAATTTGACTCAAGTGGTTAAGTGGAAGTAAAAACTGATGAAAAACTGATGCAAACTCATGTAAACTGATCCGTTTTTCCCTTTGAAAAAACATGACTGAACTGATCTGATGAAACCGTACACACGATCTGAAAATCTGACGAAAAATACAGTTTTCAAAGTGATCGTACGATAATCGGATCGTTAGTACACAGCTTTCGAGAGCCGATCGCGACAGCTCATCCAATATTATCCGATCAGACAAACACAAAAATGTTTTCGTATGACACCAGATCGTACGATTTTTGTTTAATCAGTACAGTTGTCATCCGAAAATACAATAGGAATACACTTCAACACATTACATCACTTCAGATTTTTGATTCTGTCGTACGAGAATTTTCGTAACTTTAGTAACCTCTCCATTTTCAATATGCGACTAGCATGCAAAAAAAAAAAAAAAAACGGAAATCTGTTGTCCGATTTTTGGATCTTGTGTACGGCCATTAGAACCAACCACTTTTTCCAGCTGGAATCCTCCTCTGATCGGTTGTAACAGGTATCCACTACACCTTAAGCACAGAGAACATCTCCCAAAAGGAGTCCCATGTATAAGTATCCTCTCCTCGTCAGAAGTACCCAGCAATGGAACCAAACAGTCTCATAGCATAACTCTGTAAATTTATTGATCCCACAAATCGCCCCTCAAGTAATTAACTTACAATGTTAAAAGCATATAAAAAGCATGTAACACTTTGGATCATTGCTCCGTCTGAGTGTGAGGCTCTCACTGCTCGTAGGGTGACTGCTCATGGTGATCCCCGGGTTGAAGGCTTTAAAGATCCCATCACCGGTGCGTGTCCGGATGTAGACCGAGGAAGACGTGCTGCTGTGGAGCTCCACATACCCTGACTCTATCCACTGCCATCCTGAACTTCCACCGATCCGGTGAGCCCCCAAACTTACCCTGCGGGTTCCTGAACATCCCCTGCCTCGGCCCCAGCTTGAATTTCAGGCCCTGGCCGATCGAACGTGCCGCTACCAAGCCCGCGGTCAGCTCCATGCTCCTGGGACCCGCCGCCATCTTGTGGCCTGCCGGCATTCCCGCATCCTCCGAGTTTATTTGCCGCGATCCGCGGGGCAAGAGGTGACTCATCCACGCCCGCCTGGGGCACCAGTTGCGGGGAGGGTGGACTGGAACTGTGCTGAGGCCACCTGGGGATCTTGGGAGGTTGATTCCCCACGCCCGTGGCCTACCGCCATTTTGCGGCCTACCGCACTTCCCGCAGCCTCCGTCCTCAATTAATCTGCTCCGCGGGACGAGCGGCGAACATCCACGTCCTCCTGAGGCACCATCCGTGCGGTGGGGGGGGGGTTTGCAGTACACCTGAGGACTTCGGAGGGCTGCTACCCCGCCTTGCGGCCTGCGGTACCAGCTGCATCCTCCGGGCATTGTAAGCCAGTCATTCCTTCCCTCCTCCTGTGGTCCTTGGGGGAGATTTACTATTCCACATCACTGCTGAGGGGGCGGTCTCACTCCTGCACCTCTCCACCTCGTCATTGCTACAGCCTCCATCCTGCTCCCTGGACTGAGCCCCCTGCCCACAATCCCCTCTGAACTCTCCTCCACCTCGGGGTGAGTCTTGGATGGGCCGCCCTAGGACCCGATATTTCACAACCAAGGGTCGAAGGCTCCTCATACCCCCCCGCCAGCGGCTGCTTCGTCTGCACGACGGTCCGCGGCTGGGATGGCGGCCAGTACACAGATGGCCGCGGAGTCGGGGGTGGCGGCGCCCCCCACGGGAGTGGAGATCCTGGCGGCCATCACATCCTGTAAAGAAACTCTGACATCTAAGATCGACTTCTTGACAGTGGATATCGGTCTCATCCGTCAGGATATGGATAAATTTCGCTCCCGCATCGCGGAGGTGGAGGACAGGGTCTCCACGGTGGAGGATACGGTCCGGTCGGACTCCAGGGAGGTGCGGGCCTTGCAGCTCCAAGTGAAAGCACTCCAAGAGCGCGCAATAGATACCGAGAACCGCCTCAGGCGAAACAACATCCGCATAATTGGACTGCCCGAGAGGGCTGAGGGCCCTAGACCTGCTGAATTCACTGAACAGTTACTGACCACTCTGTTTGATCTGGGTACCGCGCCATCTACTTTCGTGGTTGAAAGAGCCCACAGGGTTCCGCCACTCCCTCCGAGACCTGGGGCCCCTCCACGCCCCTTCCTGCTACGACTGCTGAATTACCGGGATCGCATTCTGGCGGCGGCACGCGCCATGCCTGAAATTAAATATGAGAATACCAGACTGCTTTTTTTCCCAGATTTCTCTCAGGAGGTACAGCAACGTCGCAAGTCCTTTACTGATGTGAGACGCCGGCTCCGGGAGAAGGAAATACGCTTTGGCCTTTTGTATCCCAGCAGACTGCGGATCACTGATGGCAACGACACTCATTTCTTTGACACCCCGGAAGCTGCGGCGGCGTGGCTGGACACCCGCTAACTACATAAGGCCGAGGACCCATGGTCGACTACATCCAGCAGGGAGCAGCTGAATTTCGCTTCCCTCCTTCAACAGGACTACCTCTTGTTTCCTGACGAATTCCAGCATTGCCCGCTTTATGTCCCCAGTCCTTCTTCTCCCTGCTGGTTTCTAACCAATTCCACCTTTATCCCATTTGTATGACAGATACAATTTGCTGACTAGATTGCCGCTTACTCCTGCCTAAGGAGCTCCAACAGCACCTACTGAATTGCCCCACCCTTGAACCGAACTGCCCGGGCTGTCCCTTGTCTCTCTCCCAAACTTTGAATCCCCCACCCACAGCCAAGACGGGCTTTCCCGGAGAGTGCTCCTCCACCTCCGGGCCAATTTCTTGAGGTCTCAGTGACCTATGGATACTATGTTTTTTTCAGTTATGGGACGAAACCCTGCATCAGTTTTTATGGTTCTTTGGTATAGCTTTTTGGCCTCTGAGCTAGGTTTGTATGATGTCTGGGTAGGGAGTTATATGTCATGGGGAGAGGGGTATATCTGTTTTGATGATCCAGATAAGTATTATACTGCTCAAATGCCTTCTCGGTCTCTGACCCTACTGAATATTTGTGCTAATGTTGGGTTCGCTTACATGTGTTGGTTTGATGGGCTCATCCTGCTCCTGTTCCCCCCTGGTGTTCCATGATGGCTCCCTCAGATGCTGAGCTACTAATCATTTTGTCGTGGAACGTCAGGGGGCTTAACTCCAAATATAAAAGATCACTCTTATTACAATATTTGAAACTGCATAATCCCCACATAGTGCTGCTGCAGGCGACGCACTTAACTGGTAGCAAGGTTCTGGCTCTGAAAAAACCCTGGGTGCAAAGGGCGCTTCATGTGACCTACTCTTCGTATTCTCAAAGGGGTGTCTATACTGATTAGCAAACGGGTACCATGTGTAATTCATTATGTTGATCTGGATCCACAGGGGAAATTTGTTATGGTAGCGTTGAGTGTTTATAACAAGAAATATGTTATTGTGAATCCCCCGAGCCAGATACAGATTCTGTACACACCCTATGAGAGGCTGGCTCCGCATTGCCCAGCACAGGTTCTGTTCATGGGAGATTTTAATGCTACACTGTCCCGTGACCTGGATAGGCCTTCCCCCCAATCTATTTTCAATTCTGATCTCGGAACGTGGGCTCAGGCCACAGAGTTCCAGGAGGCATGGAGATGGCTTCACCCCCATGACAGAATGTATTCATGCTTTTCAGCCACATTTCGAACCTCCTCCCGCATTGATCTGGCTTTTGCCAATTCCACCATGCTGGCTAACATTCAAGAGGCATTCTACCTTCCCTCTGGCCTCTCTGACCACCACCCACTTAAATTGACCATTAGGACCACCAGGTCGCGGAACAAAGCCCTTTGGAGGTTACAACCCCATTGGATTAATAACGAGGCAGTCCATGACAGAGTTTTTTCTCCCCTGGGGGAATATTGGGCACACAATGTGGGGTCGGCCTCCCTGGAAATGACCTGGGACGCCTCCAAGGCTCACAGCAGGGGCCAGTATTTCTCGGCTGTGGCAGCGGTAAAGGCGGAGCTGGGAGACAGGGTCTCTGACCTGCAGCGTAAGGTGGATGAGGCCCTGAATCAGTATTCAGCCTTGGCAGCGGTCCCCAATTTTGAGCACCTTTCATCGCTTAGGCGAGAACTACATCTCCATGTTTCAGATACCACTAGGCTTGGTATACAAAGTAGCAGACAGAAATACTTTGAACATGGGGACAAAAATAGTAAACTGCTAGCGCTGCTAACACAGCAAGACAGGCCCTCAGCGGTTATATCAGATGGCATTTTAGTCACCTCTCAGGAGGATATTCTGTCGGCATTCACCACGTTTTACACCTCTCTGTATGTTTCCTCACTCCCTGACGGGTTTGACCCTGCACCTATGATCTCTCTACTGGACACGCTAGCCCTGGGATGGCTCTCTGACACGGAGAGGCAACTCCTTGTCTCGGAGATCACTCCAGAAGAAGTCACACTGGCCATTAAGTCTTTCCCGGCATGTAAAAACCCCTGGGCCGGATGGCCTGCCCATTGAGTACTATAGGGCCCACATAGAACTACTCGCCCCCAAACTAGCTCAGATGTTCCAAACCTGTTTGCAACAAGACTCCTTACCGCCCTCTATGAGAGAAGCCCATTTCGTTCTCATTCCAAAGCCTAACAAAGACCCTAAGCTGTGCGCCTCCTACAGGCCAATCGCACTTCTAAACTGTGATTTAAAAATTTTAACCAAGTTGCTGGCCACTAGACTTAATAAAGTGATAAGCTCCCTGGTTGACTCTGATCAAACAGGCTTTATGCCCGGTAGGTCCACAGACATTAATATACGTAGGACTATTCTCTAATATACATGCCCCCCATACTAACCAGGGTACTAGGGTACTAGGACCATTGCCTCCCTAAATATAGAGAAGGCATTTGACACAGTGGAATAGCTCTATCTGTGGGAGGTTCTTAGAAGAATGGGATTCCCGCTGAAATTTATAGCTTGGATACGCACAATCTATACTAGTCCCACAGCATGCATCAAGCTGAGTGGCTCCTTGTCTCCTCCGTTCCCCCTGCAGAGGGGCACCAGACAGGGATGCCCTCTCTCCCCGGCTCTCTTCGCCCTGGCCATGGAGCCTATTGCTGAAGCCCTCAGGAGCTCGGCCGTGGTCCGTGGTCTTAAGGTGGGTTGGCTGGAGGAGAGAGTGGCTCTCTATGTGGATGATCTGCTGCTTTTTTTGAATGACGCTGGTGAATCTCTGCGGGGCGCACTCGGTATCATGGATGCCTTCTCGGTCTTCACAGGGTTGAGAGTGAACTGGCGCAAGTCTCAATTGTTCCCAGTGGATACGGGAGCCAGGTCTTCCTCACCCTCCTCTCTCCCACTTCAGTGGGTCGAGCAGTTTACCTATTTAGGAGTTGTTGTCTCAAGAGGGAGTGGGGACTTTGTGCAGCTCAATCTTGACCCTGTCTTGGTAGTCATTAAAACCAAACTAAAAGCGTGGAGTAACCTTCCCCTTTCTCTCATTGGGCGTATTAATCTTCTCAAGATGAAAGTCCTCCCTAAACTTACATACATTTTTCGGAACTCCCCTCAATGGCTGACTAAAGTTTTCTTTAATTCCCTCCTTTATTTGGGGGCCCAAGCCACCTAGATTTAAATATACCACCTTGACCAGGCCTGTGGATAGTGGGGGCTTGGCTCTCCCTGATTGCTATAAGTATTACTTGGCCACTCAGCTTGTGACCGCCCATTGGTGGCTGCAGCCGGACCTGACCAACTCTGCAACGGTGTTGGAGGCAGCCATAGTGGGGTCTTTGGAGGCACTGGAGGGGCTGCTATTCAGGGGGCCTAAAACGCCTCACAATCTCACCCCTTCGATGCGTACCACTCTGCGGGCATGGAAGGCGGGTGAGGCGCTGAGGGCACCCCAACCGAACTCTTGGTCTCCTCACACCCCCCTGTGGCTGAATCCTAACCTACCGCATTTCAACACTATCCCGGATCCACAGGCCTGGGCCAAATACAAAATACTGACCCTTAAACATATTATCACCAACAGAGACCTCACCCCCTTTCACATTTTATGTGCCAAATTTAATGTGCCTGTTCGGGCCCATTTTAGATATCTTCAAATTGCTCATGCCTACAGGTGTCAATTTTTAGGCCAACCAGTTGAATTGGTATACTCTGAGCTAGAATCCACCCTCCGGGTAAAAGACCTGGAGAAACCTACGTCTCAGCTCTATGGATCCCTGCTGGTTGCTGCTGTCCCCGCGCTGTCTTCCCTCCGCAGGAAATGGGTGGAGGACATTCCGGGGCTGGATGAGGACGACTGGAGGGAGATTTGGGACTTTCCCTTCTCCCCTCTGGTCTCAGCGAGGGACAAATTGGTCCAATATAAAATTGTACATAGAGCTCACTACACACCTCACAGGTTGCACCAGATGTCGCCGGAGCATTCTCCGGCGTGCTGGCGCTGCTCCTATCAACCAGGGTTTTTTTTCCAAATTTTGAAGTGCTCCAGGTGATCAATGAGGTCACTAAAGCTTGTGTCCATTATGATCCTATATACTGTCTGCTAGGGCTAGTTGAACATTTGCCAATGATCAGAGCCAGGAAAATACTCATATCCCTGTTACTATATTATGCTCGCAAAGCCATTACGATGAACTGGAAACAATCGACTCCCCCCTCTGTCAGATTCTGGAAGGGCCTAGTGAATGCCAGTTTACCCCTATATAAAGCCACTTACTCGACCAGGGGATGCCCGCAAAAATTTGAGAAGGTATGGAGTTGCTGGCTAGATGATAGAAGCACCACAAATGCTGCAGTGACCAATGCTTAGACTGATGGTGTATCCTTCGTTTGTTACTCTATTGACCCAACTTTTTTCATGCTGTTCTCTCCTGTTGACATCAATTTGAGCACAGATTATATTGAACTGACCCTCTCCCCACATTTGGGGTTATAGTATAAGTTAAGTTGTTTGTGCTATGTGTTGTGCCCTGTAGTGGTGCGTTGCCGCAACAGAGAAATTGCCCCTGCGTGGGCAAATGTTAAGCCCCTGAGTGAGCAAATCTTATGTGTTCATAAAAACTTCAATAAAAAGATTTTACAAACAAAAAAAAAAAGATCCCATCACCACACCATCACCAGGGCGTGACCACGCGGCTACAGTGACGGTCAGTGAGAGTGTCGCTCAACCCGACATCGCCGCGAGCAGTCACCCTACAAGCAGTGAGAGCCTCACACTCAGACTTGTTTGGGTGAGTCATGTGTTTTTTACACATATTTTTACACACAGTTTTGACCTTTTTAGTAGTCTTTTGACATTTGTGATTTTAATTTTATAGATATATATATATATAGATATATATGTATATATTTTTTTTTTTCACGTTCACTTTACTATCTCTCTCCAGGAGTCCAGTGATGGCACTCTTCATCCGTTTCTTTTTTCTTTCTGTTTCACATTTGTTCTTTTTCACCCCTATTTACACCTTCACGATTGTCCTTGGTCAGTTCAAGCACATCTGTCAGACATTTATACACTGTTTGTTATACCTACCTATACTCAATCACATATTTTTTACCATGTTTTTTCAGAGTTGGTCAGATGTGCTTTTGTGCTTTCCATACATGGATCACTCCTTCCCCTTTGGCCGGTTCCTGTGCTGTTCCCTTGCTCCGGGTCAGACTTTGTCATTGCAGGCTGGATTTTTACTTTGAGCTGACATGCGAGTATCAGACTTCTGGCCTCTGTTACATTCTTTTTTGTTACCCATATAGGGATTTTTACCCCTACATATTTTTTATTTATTACTATATTCACAGAGAATTTTGGCAACATTCTCCTGATGAGTGGACATGAGCCACGAAACGTGTAGAGATAATATACGTCAAGACGGTCTGATCCTTGCATTTTATATCTATCATGCATTTGTCTATTCTATTGTACCATGTATTGTTTTTTTTAATGAATTTATTAAAATAATCATATGCCATATGTCAGCTCTTAATTATGTTTATCAATCAATTTTTATTCTGTACCATGTATTTCGCTAAACATGAGATGGGCTACTACGATGAATTTTTGAATATACTTTATAATAAATTTTCTATTTTTGTTATTTTTATTTGTGATATGCCTCATTTAAAGTCCCATGACCAGAATTTTTGCTTGTATGTACGTATTAGGGATGGTGACATGTTCACGGTGGTGCTGCCAAATCACGCTCTTCTTATGATTCTAAGGTGTGGTTTATACCATTTTTAATGTCATTGAAAAAAACTGCATTTTTCTCGAAGTGATTCTTCTCAAGCCTGCCTTGCCTACACACTATCGTGGAAAAAAATGTTTGAGTAAAGCGCGGTGACGTACAACACGTACGACGGCACTATAAAGGGGAAGTTCCATTTGGATGGCGCCACCCTTCATGTTAGTAAAGTTTGTTGAGAGACGATTCGTCGCTTTTCAGCCTCGTGCTTTTCAGTCCGTTACAGCGTGCCGAATGTGCCATCTCCATTACGAACGCTAGTTTTACCAGAACGATCGCTCCCGTCTCATACTTGATTCTGAGCATGCGCATTTTTTTTTCACGTCGTTAAAGCCCACACACGGCCGTTTTTCATGACGAGAAAAACGACGATGTAAAAAACAACGTGAAAAATTAGAGCATGTTCCAATTTTTACATGGCCGTTTTTCACGTCGTGAAAAAAGCTCTGAAGCCCACACACGATCATTTTTAATGACCATTTTAAAAAATTACATTTTTCTCGTCATTAAAAACGGTCGTGTGTACACAGCATTAGATCTGGTGAGTGTAATGCCGCGTACACACGATCATTTTTCCCTTTGGACGAGAAAAACGATCGTCTGTGGGCTTTTTGCCATTTTTCCCAACGGGAAAAACGGCATTAATCACGACGAGAAAAAAACATGCTCTAATTTTTCTCGTCGTGATTCCTGTCATTTTTTTCCGCTGCAGTTTTCCCAAGAGAAAAAATGACGGGAAAAACGGCCATGTGTGGGGGAACAAGCCGTTCCCTCGTTTTTCCTGTCGTGATTCACGGCGGTGTTTTCACCGCCGTGAATCACGATCGTGTGTACGCGGCATAACATCTATAGGGAGTGGGACCCCACGAGGTGTGGTAATGGGATCTTTGAAGCAACTATGATCATCGTTTCCTGCCCTATATGATAGTTGAAATTAACTCTTTGGACTCACTAGGATGAAAGGAATCATATGACTTTGTGTTTGAGATTTATTATTGCAGCACTGCTAAAGCTTTTTCTGTTTTGGTAGACAAAGCACATTGCATGATTTTATGTGAAACCTATTAGTAGCCGCTACTTGTATTACAATCTTTATTTATACATGTGTGCTAAGGGAAGTGATAGTCTACACATATTTATGTGACATAATTGCTTTTGTTTTAAAATATAATGTTATTGTTTTAATAAATAAAAGAAAATGAGTAGTTCTCCAACTATCTGTGATTAACCTATTAACCTAAAATCAGTTCTGATATCGCTGTTTTACTAACCTGACAGTTTATTATTCTAAATAGGAAACCTTCATTTTGTTTGCAAATATTAAAGTTTCTAACTACCAGCAAGAATAAGTCCTTACATTTAAAGAGCACCTGTCATTTCAAGCCTCGTACACACGACCATTTTTCTCGGCAAGAAAACTGCTGGGAGAGCTTTTTGCCTGGAAAACCGTCCGTGTGTATGGTTTCTCGACAGGAAAACTGCCGGGAATCTCGACGAGTAAAATAGAGAACCTGCTCTCTATTTTTCTCGTCGGGATTCTCGGAAGAGTTTTCCTGCCGAGAAAACCGGTCGTGTGCATGCTTACCTGTCCAAGGGAAACCCGCGCATGCTTGAAAAGACTTTGACGCATGCGCGGTAGCATACAAGGTTAGTGTGAGGTGTAGCAAGATGGCGGCGACGGCATTGAATGTGAAGAGCGACGGCTCGTCTTAGTCGATGACGTCACCGCGTTCTTGCCATTCAACGGCGGTTCTTTTGAATGGTTGTGTGTGTACACAGGGCTTGGCAAGACAAACTTGCCAGGAATCCCATCGAGAAAACCAACGTTTTTTTTCCAACGGGATTCCCGCCCGTGTGTACAGGGCTTCAGACCCATCATGGCAGCGCCTGTTAGCGGGCATCCACTCACCTGCTGCCACTATGTCCCTCACCTTGTTGTGTCACTACCACATCACCAGCCATCCCATTAACGTGAATGGGACTGTTCGTGAGTCAACAGCGGGTCAGAAGAGGAGCCACTGCGGGACAGAGTTGACAGTTGCTCTTTAAAAATTATGATTTAAATCGAGTTGATTTAAATCATGCCTTTTTACTAGTGATTTGAATCATGATTTAAATTGTGATTTAAATTGACTTGATTTAAATCAAATCCACCCTGCTAATGACAATAAACAGAACCATTGTGGAAATGTAAACATTCCTCTGATCCATGGGGGGTATAAATGTGCAACAGCTGAAAAGGTTAAAGTGATAGTAAAACGTTGTTTTAATAAACAAAAAAACAAACATGTCATATATACCTGCTCTGTGCAATGGTTTTGCACAGAGCAACCCCAGTTTGCTTCTTCTCGGGTCCCCCACAGGCACTCCTAGCTCTTCCCCCTTGACCAGTGCCTCCAATAGCAAGCTTCTTGCTATGGGGAACTGGTGTATGCTTGCTCTCAAGCCCAGCTCTATGTATCCATAAGCCGCATAGAGCAGTGGCTCTGCCCCACCCCCACTCTCTCCTCATTGGCTCACTGGCTGTGATTGACAGCAGTAGGAGCCAATGGCTCCTGCTGCTGTGTCTCAGCCAATGATAAGAGAGAGACCCAGGACAGCTGAGGTTCCTGTGCACATTGCTGGATCAAGAGGGGGCTCAGGTAAGTATTAGGGGGCTCTGGGGGGAGCAGCACACAGAAGGTTTTTTAACTTCATGCATAGAATACATGAAGGTAAAAAATCTTAAGCCTTTACAAACACTTTAACCTCCGTGGCGGTATGATTATGTCTGATTTTTGATGCTGAAAGTGGTACAATTGTTTTGCATAGAAATTTGGAGTTTTATATTGTAGGCCTGTAATTCTATAGGCCCGTACACACGATCTGACTTTCTGACAACAAACCTCCGACGGACCTGTTTTTGCAGACAATCCAACCGTGTTATACTCTCCATCGGACAAACTTTTTTTCTTTTTTCATTGGACAAATGTTCGCTATGAGAACAGAAAAACTTTCCGGCAACAAATGTCTGATGGAGCAAACCCGATTGTGTGTACACAAGTCCATCGGACTAAAGTCCAAAGTCCAAACATGCATGCTCAGAACCAATGCTAAAGATCAGACAACAATAGCAGAAGTTACCCAAAGGGTGGCGATAAAGAGCAGAAAAACCACGTGATTTGGTAAAAGGTGGCTGAAAAAGTCCTGCCATGTGTATGCATACCAAGTTCACGGACAACGCCCTTCGGAGAAAAATCCACGGAAATGTCTGATGGAAGTCCGATCGTGTGTATGAGGCTTTAGGAATTACTCACTTAAATCTGTCCAAACCAGAGTCTAGCAGACATCCCGGGTATGATAAAGTTTGAAACACAAAATCATAAATTATAATATAATAAATAACTATAAATAATAATATAATAATACATTTTATTCAAAATATTTTAGCTAATAATCAAATCAAATCAAAAGCACGCAAATTTGTCCAAACAAGGGTGCAATATTACTAGTCATACTGGTTCAGTAAACATCCTGGGTATGATACATTTTGAAACATGGGACAGCACAAAGTCCGACGTCACAATCAGGACAATGGAACCGGGTTTCCATTTTCTTTCCACTGTCATCTCGCTTCGAGCAACAAACCACGCACATCCTTGTGGGTGCTGACTTTTTCTCGGTTGGTGGGATGTAGTCCATGAAGTGACAACCAGTCAGGCGTTCTGAGTTGACAACGCCAGCAGCACGATGTCCAGCTCTATGCACAGCCATTGGTGTTTAGTGGGTCAGAAAGATCAGTTTGTCAACTTTCCAAATAAAGTGAGCACGAACCACAGGCTTGTCACACTTTTTTTTTAGCAGAATGTAGGCATTCCACAAGCATTGCTCAAGAAGATACCTGGAAATCTTCTTGTAGTACTTTTTCTGTTGTTTTATCATTGCTGGGTCGGCTCTATCAACACCTCCCATGCTGTTGTTGTAGTCTATCACTACTTGTGGCTTTATGATGTCTTTCCTACCTGTAGTGGTACCCCCGTAGGAGCTGCTGGTTTAGTTGTGGGTCTTTGCACCCTACCTTACTGTTCCAAGTGTTCGGTTTAGGGGTTCTCTTTGAAGAGTCTATTCATAAGAAATGTCTGCACCGACACAAAGTCTCTTTCAAGGGTTTTATTGAATAAACTTTCCAGCAGAGGGGGTAGAGGAATGGGGAGGACTCAGGTATCTTACTTGTCAATCACGGAAACTTTCTAGGTCCAGAGGAGCGACTGTCTCCACGTTGGACTCAGCCACCACCGGATAGGCCCAATCTCACTGGCCTAGCAGCAGGTGCGAAGCTCAATCAATAGAATAGTCTCTGCCACAGACTTGGTATTGGAATTTGTTCAATAGGATAGTCTCTTCCACAGACTTGTATAACCCCTCACTGGGTTAGCTTCCTCAGAAAAGAACACAGCTCTCAGTGCCAGAATCTTTCAGCCGCTCCAGCAGCACTGTGAGGTAGATTTTGGGATCCGGGTGCATCCTCCAATTGAGTCCTCAATTACTCTGTCCCTTCCATCAGGTAAGGCGACACAGGATCATCCCTGGATCAGCAGGCCCCAGCAACTCCTGAGCCTACATCTCAGTTGCGAGGCCTCGGGCCCACGTGGCCCCGAGGCGGGAACTGCCAACGCATCCCTGAGGCCGGGAGGGCCCTCAGGTGAGGATCGAAGAAACCGGCCCCCAATTCTCTTCCACCCTAATGGCGTCTGTCCCTTAAATACCCTCTCCCAGCATGCACAGCGGGCTAAACTAATGCCCAGACAACAAAATTTCGACATATAGCGCCCACTCATTGGGAGCAGGGCGCTACATACCTTTTTGTGCATACCATGACAGTGGAGGTATTATGGATTGTACTCATTAGGCACACATCTTTTTTGTCACACCATCATTTTGCCTTTCTGCCAGGCAACCATTTCTCCAGTCTTGAGCTTCTTATTGCCAAATAAGCCCCCCCGCATGGTACTGAAATTTCACCCTGAGCCACACTTGGGAATACCACCAAGGAGGTTAAAGTGTATGTCCAGCTAAAACTTTTGGATGAAGGATTCCAACTCCTGACAGGTTTTTACTGCTATCTGGAGGACATAAATAAAAATTATTTTGTTTAGTCGAGTAGGGAAAAGCCAGGGCCCCTGTCAGATTGGTATCCCTGTGTCAAATTTTCACAAATTTCCTGTCTGGAGATACTGTTGTCAGCAGGATAGGAAGTGGGTTAAGCAAATGGATACCGCACTGCTACTGGCAGAACAAATATAGATACCCTGCATACAACTAAGGTTCAGTATTAAAAATATTAGACTGGTTAGTGGTAAATGAACCCAATATATTGTAATGGGTTGCAGTAAATGGCAGTATGCACATAAATGAGTAAGCAAAGGCTTAGGTCAGTCGCAGTTCACTAGACGGATTGATTAACTTCAACGGGAGAGTGCAAAATCGGGTGCAGCTCTGCATAGACACCAATCGACTTCCATTTTTTTGGTCAAAGCTTAATTAAACAAGCTGAAGTTAAAAGCTAATTGGGTAACATGCACAATTGTACCAGATCTTGCACTCTCCAGTTTTAGTAAGTCAACATCTAGGCTTTAGCAGCATAGAATGGAGTTCTATGCAGCTAAATTAGAGTAAACCTGGTAATAAACAAAATCAGCAATAAGTAATGGCATTAACCTAACAGCAATGATAATCAATTCTGTGATGACCTCTCTGTAAACAGTAGGCTCTTGCCACTTTAGAGTGCACTCTATATAAATAAGAGCATTGAAAGGTAAAACTCCCAAAAGAGGTACCTCTTACTATGGATAACAGGCAAAGTTCTTTTGAAACAGCTCTCCGATTGAGCAGTTGTTAGCCCTAGTACTTTAGCTGGCTAGCTTTAGGGCCCAGCCTTTACGGTGGTATACATAAGTACCCTTTCAGTAAAGTCTGCATGCAGTAAATGTTGCTAGTTAGATCAGGGTTTCTCAACTCCAGTCCTCAAGGCGCCCCAACAGGTCATGTTTTCAGGCTTTCCATTATTTTGCACAGGGGATGTAATCAGTTTCACTGCCTTAGTAATTACCACAGCTGTTTCACCTGAGGGAAATCCTGAAAACATGACCTGTTGGTGCGCCTTGAGGACTGGAGTTGAGAAACACTGAGTTAGATGGCCAGTCCCTATGTGCTATCAGCAACAGTGTCATGGTCAGGGGTCAGGCTCAGAGAGACCAGTAGCTATAGCAGTAGAGGGACTTCCACTGACCAGCAGGATTGGAATAAAAGCAGGTCAAGAGGAAAATTTAGCCAAGCTCTACTGTTATATAGTATAGTTGGTGTGTAGAGTAGTCGGTGCTCTGGCTAATTAAGCTCACAAATGATCCATAGAAAGTACAGGCCGGTAACTTGACAGCTTCTCCATAGAAAATATTTATTGAAGCATTAGAGCAGTAACATCATCCAAAAACGGACGCGTTTCGGCCTTAGGCCTTAATCAAAGCATAAAAATTTGACAATAAAAACAGGTACATATAAGCAAGCAGCCCTTCTAAACTATGAAGGGCAAAATTCACTTAATTAAAAAATCAACCCATTAATTGGTTACAGGTGGAGATGACCAAACCTGGGCCAAACAAACACACAGAAAACAGGGGGTTTAAACAGGAAACATGAAATGTTAACCATTGAAGTCCCACTGATACAACAGTGGAAAATATATATTTTTTTATTTTTTCCTGAGCTGTTTAAGCAAGTTGTCTATGACACACTGACCTGTTTTCCTCCCGAATTTGTATGCACCTTTTGAATTTGGTGTCTACTCCGGATACTCCACAAAAACTAGCAAAAGCAGCCGACAACGCCCCTGCACTCGAAGCAAAAGGCAAGTATGTCTGAGTGTGTGGAGACTTCTGACCAGCACCAGCATTTTGACAAGCGTCCAGAGTTTCAAGTACTGTGCTCTCTGAACAGACTTGATAACAGGAAGCTGTGGCTCATTTACTTGGCAATGTTCCTTGTGTCTAATTAGGGCTACCTCCATAGGAACGACTGATTAAGATGGGTCCTCCGTTCTTTGCCTCAACCTCTTTAAGCACTTCAATACAGGGCAATTTCCCCCCTTCCTGCCCAAGCCATTTTTCAGCTTTCAGCGCTGTCGCTGTTTAAATGAGAATTGTGCGGTCATGCTACACTGTACCCAAACAACATTTTTATCATTATTTTCCTACAAATAGAGCCTTCTTTGGTGGTATTTGATCACCTCTGGGGTTTATATGTTTTTCTAAACAACAATAAAAAAATTTGTTTACTCTTTCGTCCATGGACCGACACAGCTTCTCTATTGACAAAGTGGGTATTATCCGTTAATTAGGAGTGACTAGGCAGAAAAACTTGTAAAAAGTGTTGCATCACACCTTCTACAGTACCGCCCAGGGGGCGGACCCCCGGGTATACCCTCTCAGTCTGCACATCGCAGATCAGTTTTTTTCTGTCTAGCAAGGAGTAGGACATGGCTCCCTTCGGGCTCATTGGTCCGGGGAAAAAAGATATATATATTTTTTATTTTTTTGCTACATTTGTTGTTTCCTGCGATCTTCGATCAACTGCCGACTGGGTGACAGGCTGGATCCTCGATCCTTGTAGTCTCCCCAGTTTCGGCCATCGAGCGTGTGCCGACCCTAGCTACGCGCTGGGTTTTCCACGACATGCCCGTCGCTCCACGGGTGGCCGGTGAGCCTACGCTCCAGGGCCTGCATCGGACCGCTCAGCTTCGGCTGACCTTACGGCCGAGTCGCAGCAGCCTGGCCGGTGAGCTTACGCTCCAAGGCTTGCATCGGACCGCTCAGCTTCGGCTGACCTTACGGCCGAGTCGCAGCAGCCTGTCCGGTGAGCGTCATGCTCCAGGGCATACATATGATCGTCCCTTCTGGGTCCAATCACAGCATGCCTGGCCAACAGTCACCTTCCGTGCGCGGACGATGATCTGTTTGGAATGTCTTCCAGCAGAATACATGCAGGATAGGTAAGTAAAACTCCCCTGCCTCGGCTGGGTGATTTAGCTGGACATTCCTGGAGAGATCAAGTAAGTGGTTGTGGCCCCTTTCTTCCCTCTCTCCCTGCCTTTCCCTCCTCCCTGGGCTTCTAGCTAAAGGTTGCTGGGTGCTGGGGGTCACCTAGGGGGTCCCACTGGAGCGGGGCTGGCTGTAACTAACATTTAAAAGAAATGTCATTTTTGCTTACCTGTGTTTCTGTGTCTCCATGCTGTCGGCGGCCATTTTGAGGTGGTCCATGCCAAGTTTGGCCTCTTGTAACTGCCTGGCGGCCATCTTCCTGTAGTTCGGCCACACCCACTGGCCCCTATCAGGTGATCGGCGGCCATGTTTGTCCACCCTGTATGCAGATATTGCCGTTCGGCGGCCATCTTTTTTGTGGGCTATGGCTGCCTGACCTCTATCTTCTGTCGGCGGCCATTTTCTTAGAGCCCACATTATCTTCCATACAGACGGTTTTGGCAACCATTTTGCGAGAGCCTCCGGCCTCTAGGGTGCATTACACTGGCGCGAAAATTCACACAGGAAGTGCTGATAAAAGAAGCAGACTGACACAGCAGCAAGGGGACAGCATCATAGGCGCAGCATAGCAGTACCTATCCAGGGTGGTGAGTCCTCTGGGTAACCCAGCATCTCTGCAGCGCAGGAGGGTGGCCTATTGATATCTTGCCTGGAGCCCTGTGAGTGTCAGCGTGTGGTCAGCATGGCATCTGAGCCAGATGTCTTCTCCCCTGAAACACCAGATTTAGCAGCTGGTGTCCCTGAGGTGTCTATGGACGCTATGTCGGCAATCCTAGAGGCGTTTGCTGCCAGGGTGGAAGCAGCACACGGGAATACAGGGGGTAATAAACGCCCCCGTCCCCTGCAAGCTTCTGGGGATATTTCTGATGCAGAACCAGGTCCAGCTACGGCTCATGGCCCAGATTCTGATGCATCAGAGACTGCAGACCGTGACCGATCGGACAGTGAGGAGGACTCCAAGTCCAGGTCAGTACGCGAGACGGCTTTGGTATCTGACCTTATTACTGCAGTGCGGGATACGCTAAAGTTGGAAAGGACTGAAGAAGTAGCAGATACTCCAGTCCCCTTTGGGTTTCGTAAACCTGCCCGCACTGCTAAGGTGTTCCCTTGTGTGTCTTATTTTGACAAACTCTTATACAAGGAATGGGAGAACCCACTGAGGGTCTTTACAGCCCCAAAGAGGTTTGCAGTACGGTACCCCTTTGAGGAGAGTTTTCTGAAGATATGGACCTCTCCCCCTATAGTGGACCCTTCGGTGTCCAGACTTAATAGAGCCACCACTATTCCAGTAGAAGGGGCTCCTGTTTTCAAGGACCCTGTGGATAAGAAGGCTGAAGCACTCGCTCGCTACCTATACTCAGTGGTAGGCTCAGCAGTACGCCCGGCATTGGCGGGGGCCCTAGTGTCTCAGACACTTACTGAATGGGCAAAATTGCTACTCCAGGGGTTAAAGGAGCGAGATGCTCCTCCTAATGAGATAACTTTGGCCGACCAGTTGGTCCAGGGCCTTAAGTTTGTCTGCGAGTCAGACATGGATACTATTCCCCTGCTGTCAAGAGCTTCGGTTTATGCAGTAGCAATACGCCGCCTGATCTGGCTAAAGGGCTGGTCTGCGGACCAGACTTCCAAGAAAGCCCTATTGGATCTGCCTTTTAAGGGCGACAGACTTTTTGGGGCTTCTCTGGATGACATCATCAAGGATGCTACAGGAGGTAAAAGCACTTTGCTTCCCCAAACTAGCAAGGGTAGGGGACCACGCCAAGGGCAAGGGCCCTCCTTTACTGCACGTAAGCGGTTTTTTTCGCCCTCTTAAGGCGACAGGGAAAAGACCCCAGGCCGATAAAGCGCCTGCCCAAGGACAAAAGCGTCCTTGGTCCCGCAGACCCAACAAGCCTGTGGACAAATCTGCGTCCACATGAAGGTCCGCCCCCACCCAGCTCTCGGGTGGGGGGACGTCTTCGCAAATTCGCGACTCAGTGGACTGCTCTAGTCTCCGACAGGTGGGTTTGCGAAGTAATCTCCTCAGGCTACAAGATAGAATTTCTCTCTTGTCCACCAGACAGATTCATCACCTCCAATCTCCAGCTACTACCGACCCGTCGGGAGGCCCTGTATGGGGCGGTCCAGGGTCTACTGGAACGCGGGGTAGTTATTCCAGTTCCAGAACAGGAACGGGGTCAGGGTTTTTACTCAAATCTGTTCATTGTGCCAAAGAAGGAGGGGGTTCGTCCAATCTTGGATCTCAGAGCCCTCAATTGCTTTGTGAAGGTACAAAGATTTCGGATGGAGTCGGTTCGATCCGTAGTCACGGCTCTCCATCCGGGGGACTTTCTGGCCTCCTTGGACATCAAGGACGCATACCTGCATGTCCCCATATACTCCAGACACCAGAGGTTTCTGCGATTTGCTATCGGGAAGAACCACTACCAGTTTGTGGCCCTCCCGTTTGGCCTTGCCTCAGCACCCAGGACGTTCACCAAGGTGCTCGCTCCGATTCTGGCACTTCTAAGACAGCGGGGTATCGCTATCACAGGTTACTTGGACGACCTTCTGCTGAAGGGCCCTTCAAGCTCAGAATTAGAGGTAAGCGTGTCCATTACCTGTCAGACTCTTCGAGACTGTGGTTGGATACTAAACACGCAAAAGTCAGTATTGGTGCCCACTCAACGCCTAGTGTACCTGGGGTTGATTCTGGATTCCTCAGAAGCAAAGGTATTCCTCCCTGTGGAGAAGTTGCAGACCCTCCGGGCTGCAGTACGGCAGCTGACTTCCAGGAATTGGTCGTCACTCCGTTTTTGCATGCGAGTGTTGGGCCTCATGGTAGCCTCCTTCGAGGCGGTCCCATATGCTCAATACCACACTCGAGTGTTACAGAGGGAAGTTCTGTCCAGATGGAACAGATGCCCTTCATCTCTGGATTATCAAATCCGAGTGAGCCACCTAGTCAGGAGATCCCTGGTATGGTGGCTGACAGCACCGGCTCTAATGGCCGGGAAGTCATTTCTTCCGGTTTACTGGATAGTGATCACGACGGACGCCAGCCTTACAGGTTGGGGGGAGTCTGGGGTGTCCAGTCGGCGCAAGGTCGCTGGACCCCAGAGGAAGCCCTCCTGCCGATCAATGTCCTGGAGATCCGGGCGATCAAGCTGTGCCTCTTCAAATGGTCTCAGAGACTGCAAGGGCGTCCAGTCAGGATCCAGTCAGACAACGCCACAGCAGTGGCATATGTCAATCATCAAGGAGGAACAAGAAGCTCAGCTGCAGCATCGGAGATCGCTCGCATCCTGAAGTGGGCAGAGAGGAGCGTACCGGCACTGTCGGCCGTGTACATTCCGGGTGTGGAAAACTGGCAGGCGGACTACCTGAGCCGCCAGATGCTGGACCAGGGAGAATGGTCCTTACACCCGGAGGTGTTCCAACTCCTCTGCCAAAGATGGGGCACACCAGACGTAGATCTTCTGGCTTCCCGACTCAATCGGAAGGTATTGAGGTTTGTGGCCCGGTCAAGAGACCCATGGGCAGACGCAACGGACGCGTTGGTAGCATCGTGGGGCCAGTATCGGCTAATCTATGCCTTCCCTCCCTTAAGGCTTCTTCCTCTTCTGCTCCGCAGAGTGGAGGCAGAGGGAATTCCAATGATCCTAATCGCTCCAGATTGGCCTCAGCGTCCTTGGTACGCCGATCTAGTACGTCTGGTAGCAGACGTCCCCTGGCGCCTACCACTACGGAAGGACCTGCTGTCGCAAGGTCCCATATTCCATCCTGCTTTACAGTCATTGGCTTTAACGGCATGGCTGTTGAGAACCAGGTACTGAGAGACCGGGGCCTGTCAGACTCAGTAATTTCTACTATGAGAAGTGCTCGGAAACCGTCCTCTAGGAAGGTCTATCACCGCACTTGGAGGGCCTACATCTCCATGTGTGAGGAAATGAAATGGCATCCGCGTACCTATTTGGTTTCCAGAATCCTGCTGTTTTTACAGCATGGGGTAGACCAAAGGCTTGCCCTAAGTACGATTAAGGGACAGATATCTGCCCTGGCTGTCTTTTTTCAGCGACCCCTGGCGACTCACTCTCTCGTGAGTACATTTGTGCAGGGGGTTTGACATGTGGCCCCTCCGGTCCGCCCCCCGTTACCTCCGTGGGACTTGAACCTGGTCCTCTCGGTGCTTCAGAAGGCACCGTTTGAGAATATTAGAGATATTCCCCTGTTGACACTTTCTCAGTGGTCTTTTTGGTGGCTGTTACGTCAGTTAGACGAGTCTCTGAGCTGGCAGCCTTGTCCTGCAAGGCTCCCTATTTGATTTTCCACAAGGATAAGGTGGTGCTGCGGCCGCAGCCTTCCTTTCTTCCGAAGGTCGTTTCGGCTTTTCATCTCAACGAAGACATTGTACTTCCATCCTTGTGTCCTCAGCCGTCGAATCCTAAGGAGTCGGCGTTGCATTCCTTGGACGTTGTCCGAGCTTTGAGAGTATACCTATCTGCTACTTCCCTGTTCCGGAAGTCAGACTCACTGTTTGTTTCGGTGGCTGGTCCCAAGAAGGGCCAAGCAGTCTCATCGGCCACCATCTCTAGGTGGATCCGACAGATAGTAATCCAGGCTTACGCCTTAAAGGGTCAGGCGCCCCCCTTTCCTGTCACGGCGCATTCGACCAGGGCAATAGGTGCCTCTTGGGCTTTCCGACATCAAGCGTCTGTTTCCCAACTATGTAAAGCGGCGACTTGGTCGTCCGCTCACACTTTCACAAAATTCTACAAAGTTGATGTAGGTGCATCTTCGGATGCCTCTTTCGGCCGCAAGGTTTTGCAGGCGGCTGTTTAGAGTTGCAACTCCTCCGTTGGAGGAGTGCTGTTTTGTGTTTTGGGGTGAAGTTTGTTTTTATGCTGTTACCACCCCTCGTTTTTTCTCTGACACTGCTTTGGGACGTCCCACTTTGTCAATAGAGAAGCTGTGTCGGTCCATGGACGAAAGAGTAAATAGGATTTTTTACTCACCGTAAAATCCTTTTCTCTGAGTCCATGGACCGACACAGCACCCACCCCTCCTTTTAAGTTTGTACTGCTTTTTGACGAACTGATCTGCGATGTGCAGACTGAGAGGGTATACCCGGGGGTCCGCCCCCTGGGCGGTACTGTAGAAGGTGTGATGCAACACTTTTTACAAGTTTTTCTGCCTAGTCACTCCTAATTAACGGATAATACCCACTTTGTCAATAGAGAAGCTGTGTCGGTCCATGGACTCAGAGAAAAGGATTTTACGGTGAGTAAAAAATCCTATTTTTCTTCGTTCCTGTTATAAAATTTTGTAAATAAGTACATTTTCTCCTTCACTGATGAGGCTGCACTGACGGGCACTGATAAGGTGGCACTGATGAGCACGGATGAGGTGGCACTGATGGGCACCGATGATGGGCAGTGATATGCGACACTGATAGGGACTGATAGGCGGCACTGATGGGCACTGATAGGCAGCACTGATATGCAGTACTGATGAGCACTCATAGGCGGCACAGATGGGCACTCATAGGTGGCACTGATGGGTACTTATGGGTGGCACTGATGGGCATTGATAGGCGGCACTGATGGGCACTGATAGGTGGCACTGATAGACACTGATGAGTGGCACTGATTTACACTGATAGATGGCACTGAATGGCATCTCTGCTATTGAGGCACTGGCAGTTATTGCTGGTGGGCACTGATTGGCATTATGTTTTGGTACACATTGGCATCATGTGTGGGCACACATTGCCATCCATGGCCACCAGAGATGCCATACCTGGTGGTCATCAGTGGTGGCCATCCCTGGTGGCATCCCTGGTGGTCCTGGGCGGGCATCCGCGGGGGGGTCTGTCAGACGCGATAAACGGCTCTTCCTGTTTACATCGTGATCAGCCGTGATTGGACACAGCTTATCACATGGTAAAGAGTCTTCGTCAGAGACTCTTTACCTAGATCGGAGTTGCAGTGTGTCAGACTGACACGCTGCAACAACGATCGCCACGGGGGAGCGCGGCGGCTTGTTATCCTGATCACGTCATATGACGTCCGGTCAGAATAATACAACCATTTTGCCGCCGTCATTTTGCTATATGGCGGGCGGCAAGTCGTTAAAGTGATTGTAAATGTTCACCTTGTAAAACAGCCCATTTAGTTTAAATTGAAACAAAAGGCAAAACATTTGTGTATAGGTATAAAAATAAATTAAGGAACGACCACCCGTGCCGCTTCTTCAGAGCCCCGTGCCATGACCTGCAGCTCCAACGCGCATGTGTGGGAGTGACGTCATCGCTGCTCCGGCCAGTCACAGAGCCAGAGTCTGTGAACCCGGAAGCAAGATGGGTGAAGATGGAAGCAGCCTCCAGCTCTGACATCTTGGAGGGCTTAGTTTTAAGGTAGGTTTAGCATAATGTGCTAGTATGCAATGCATACTAGCACATTATGGCTTTACCTTGCAGGGGAAAAAAACAAAAAACATCCAGCGGTTTACAACCACTTTAAAGTGGTTGTAAACCCCTGAAATTTTTATATATTTTTTAAACTACCCGTAAGAGAAAGCCATAATGAGCTAATATGACTAGCATAATAGCTCATTATGCATCACTTACCTTAGATTGGGCCCCCGAAGCCGTCCTCGTCTCCCTCTCCAGCCGCAGCCATCGCTGCGGCGATAGCCGGAAGGTTACTTCCGGCTATCGCCACTCCAGCCAATCACAGCGCCGCTCCGGCGCTGTGATTGGCCGGAGCGGCGAAGACGTGACTCCGCGCATGCGCGCAGGAGCTGTCGAATCCGGCTAAGTCGGAGAATGCTGGGACTTAGCCGGATTTGTGAATGGGATTAACCCCATGAATGCGCCGTTGTCTACAATGTAATTTTTAGCAAATATCTCCTAAACCGTGTAGGTTTAGGAGATATTTCTTGCACCTACAGGTAAGCCTTAATCTAGGCTTACCTGTAGGTGCAAGTTGCAAAAGGGGGTTTACAACCACTTTAAGGACTAGGCCTAAGATGACACATGGGTAGGGATGAGCTTCGTGTTCGAGTCGAACATACGTTCGACTCGAACATCGGCTGTTCGATCGTTCGACGAAGATCGAACGATTTGGGCCGTTCGCGCCAAATTCGAGTGACGCGAACGGCCCACAATGCACTACGCCATCGCAGTGTCATCCAGGCGCTGTGATTGGCCAAGCATGCACTGTGACCCCGCATGCTTGGCCAATCACAGCGCCGGCAGCGAGGAGAGCAATGATTGGCCACAGGCAGGATGCCTGTGGCCAATTATTGCTGAGGGTGTTTAGTACACGCCCCACACTATAAAAGGCCGCCAGCACGGCGGCCTAGTGTAGTGTGTTCCGGAGCAGGGAAAGAGAAGCATAGGCAGGGACAGTGACATTTATTTTTTTCTTGCTTAACCTGGATTCCTTTAGTTTAGGGAAAGAGAAGGATAGGTAGGGAGAGTGTCAGTGTGTTTTACTGTGCGAATCCTTGTTTCTAGGGACAGGGAAGGACAGTGAGGGAATTCTCCTTGTGCTATAGTGTGCTTTAAAAAAACATTTTTTCTAGGGACAGAAAACTATAGGTAGGGAGAGTGTCAGTGTGTTTTACTGTGCGAATCCTTGTTTCTAGGGACAGGGAAGGACAGTGAGGGAATTCTCCTTGTGCTATAGTGTGCTTTAAAAAAACATTTTTTCTAGGGACAGAAAACTATAGGTAGGGAGAGTGTCAGTGTGTTTTACTGTGCGAATCCTTGTTTCTAGGGACAGGGAAGGACAGTGAGGGAATTCTCCTTGTGCTATAGTGTGCTTTAAAAAAACATTTTTTCTAGGGACAGAAAACTATAGGTAGGAAGAGTGTCAGTTTCTTTCACTGTGATAATCCTTGTTTCTAGGGACAAAGAAGGAAAGTGAGGGAAATTCTCCTTGTGCTATAGTGTGCTTTAAAAAAACATTTTTTCTAGGGACAGAAAACTATAGGTAGGAAGAGTGTCAGTGTGTTTTACTGTGCGAATCCTTGTTTCTAGGGACAGGGAAGGACAGTGAGGGAATTCTCCTTGTGCTATAGTGTGCTTTAAAAAAACATTTTTTCTAGGGACAGAAAACTATAGGTAGGGAGAGTGTCAGTGTGTTTTACTGTGCGAATCCTTGTTTCTAGGGACAGGGAAGGACAGTGAGGGAATTCTCCTTGTGCTATAGTGTGCTTTAAAAAAAACATTTTTTCTAGGGACAGAAAACTATAGGTAGGAAGAGTGTCAGTTTCTTTCACTGTGATAATCCTTGTTTCTAGGGACAAAGAAGGAAAGTGAGGGAAATTCTCCTTGTGCTATAGTGTGCTTTAAAAAAACATTTTTTCTAGGGACAGAAAACTATAGGTAGGGAGAGTGTCAGTGTGTTTTACTGTGTGAATCCTTGTTTCTAGGGACAGGGAAGGACAGTGAGGGAATTCTCCTTGTGCTATAGTGTGCTTTAAAAAAACATTTTTTCTAGGGACAGAAAACTATAGGTAGGGAGAGTGTCAGTGTGTTTTACTGTGCGAATCCTTGTTTCTAGGGACAGGGAAGGACAGTGAGGGAATTCTCCTTGTGCTATAGTGTGCTTTAAAAAAACATTTTTTCTAGGGACAGAAAACTATAGGTAGGGAGAGTGTCAGTGTGTTTTACTGTGCGAATCCTTGTTTCTAGGGACAGGGAAGGACAGTGAGGGAATTCTCCTTGTGCTATAGTGTGCTTTAAAAAAACATTTTTTCTAGGGACAGAAAACTACAGGTAGGGAGAGTGTCAGTGTGTTTTACTGTGCAAATCCTTGTTTCTAGGGACAGGGAAGGACAGTGAGGGAATTCTCCTTGTGCTATAGTGTGCTTTAAAAAAACATTTTTTCTAGGGACAGAAAACTATAGGTAGGAAGAGTGTCAGTTTCTTTCACTGTGATAATCCTTGTTTCTAGGGACAAAGAAGGAAAGTGAGGGAAATTCTCCTTGTGCTATAGTGTGCTTTAAAAAAAAAAAAATTCTAGGGACAGAAAACTATAGGTAGGGAGAGTGTCAGTGTGTTTTACTGTGCGAATCCTTGTTTCTAGGGACAGGGAAGGACAGTGAGGGAATTCTCCTTGTGCAATAGTGTGCTTTAAAAAAACATTTTTTCTAGGGACAGAAAACTATAGGTAGGAAGAGTGTCAGTTTCTTTCACTGTGATAATCCTTGTTTCTAGGGACAAAGAAGGAAAGTGAGGGAAATTCTCCTTGTGCTATAGTGTGCTTTAAAAAAACATTTTTTCTAGGGACAGAAAACTATAGGTAGGGAGAGTGTCAGTGTGTTTTACTGTGCGAATCCTTGTTTCTAGGGACAGGGAAGGACAGTGAGGGAATTCTCCTTGTGCTATAGTGTGCTTTAAAAAAACATTTTTTCTAGGGACAGAAAACTATAGGTAGGAAGAGTGTCAGTTTCTTTCACTGTGATAATCCTTGTTTCTAGGGACAGGGAAGGACAGTGAGGAAAATTCTCCTTGTGCTATAGTGTGCTTTAAAAAAACATTTTTTCTAGGGACAGAAAACTATAGGAAGGAAGAGTGTCAGTTTCTTTCACTGTGATAATCCTTGTTTCTAGGGACAAAGAAGGAAAGTGAGGAAAATTCTCCTTGTGCTATAGTGTGCTTTAAAAAAACATTTTTTCTAGGGACAGAAAACTATAGGTAGGAAGAGTGTCCGTTTCTTTCACTGTGATAATCCTTGTTTCTAGGGACAGGGAAGGACAATGAGGGAAATTCTCCTTGTGCTATAGTGTGCTTTAAAAAAACATTTTTTCTAGGGACAGAAAACTATAGGTAGGAAGAGTGTCAGTTTCTTTCACTGTGATAATCCTTGTTTCTAGGGACAGGGAAGGACAGTGAGGAAAATTCTCCTTGTGCTATAGTGTGCTTTAAAAAAACATTTTTTCTAGGGACAGAAAACTATAGGAAGGAAGAGTGTCAGTTTCTTTCACTGTGATAATCCTTGTTTCTAGGGACAAAGAAGGAAAGTGAGGAAAATTCTCCTTGTGCTATAGTGTGCTTTAAAAAAACATTTTTTCTAGGGACAGAAAACTATAGGTAGGAAGAGTGTCAGTTTCTTTCACTGTGATAATCCTTGTTTCTAGGGACAGGGAAGGACAGTGAGGGAAATTCTCCTTGTGCTATAGTGTGCTTTAAAAAAACATTTTTTCTAGGGACAGAAAACTATAGGTAGGAAGAGTGTCAGTTTCTTTCACTGTGATAATCCTTGTTTCTAGGGACAGGGAAGGACAGTGAGGAAAATTCTCCTTGTGCTATAGTGTGCTTTAAAAAAACATTTTTTCTAGGGACAGAAAACTATAGGTAGGAAGAGTGTCAGTTTCTTTCACTGTGATAATCCTTGTTTCTAGGGACAGGGAAGGACAGTGAGGGAAATTCTCCTTGTGCTATAGTGTGCTTTAAAAAAACATTTTTTCTAGGGACAGAAAACTATACGTAGGAAGAGTGTCAGTTTCTTTCACTGTGATAATCCTTGTTTCTAGGGACAGGGAAGGACAGTGAGGAAAATTCTCCTTGTGCTATAGTGTGCTTTAAAAAAACATTTTTTCTAGGGACAGAAAACTATAGGTAGGAAGAGTGTCAGTTTCTTTCACTGTGATAATCCTTGTTTCTAGGGACAGGGAAGGACAGTGAGGGAAATTCTCCTTGTGCTATAGTGTGCTAAAGCATTCCTCATCAACCATCTTTGAAATCCTTGTTTTTTTGGACAGTCAGGGAAATTGTCGTTGTGCTATTCTGTGCAAAAGCAATCATCCTCAACCATATTTAGAAATCCTTAAGTAAAGGGACAGAGAAGGACACCTGAAGGTAGCCCTTATTGCTTTTTTCCCATCTCCCTGCAGGCCATCTATTAGAATGTCTGGAAGGCAAACAAGGAGAGGCAGACAGTCAGGAGGCAATAAAAGAGGGCAAGCAGGCTCTGTGTCTGGGGGCAACAGTGCTGGTCGTGGACGCGGTGCATTGTCATCAGCACATGGCCATGGGACACGCTTGTCCTTCTTTTCGGCAGCTGGACATGTTGAGCCACATCATGCCGAAGACTTGGTAGAGTGGATGACCAAGCCCTCCTCCTCCTCCTCATCCTCTCTCACCCAGGCTCAGGGTACTGGAAAAGCAGCTGCCAAAGCGTCCTCTTCCCTGGTATCAATGTCAGACTCATCATCAGTCACTCCTTCCCTAGACCCACCATGTCCTCCTCCTGAGGAGTCCCCCGAACTGTTTGAGCACAGTGTTGGGTACATGCTCCAGGAGGATGCCCAGCGTTTCGAAGGGTCTGATGATGAAACCCAGCTACAGGAAGGCAGTAGCGTGAGAGCAGACAGAGGGGATGCTCAAGAAGGACACCAATCTGGCAGTCATGTTCCAGCAGCTGCAGCATACTGCCAGATTGGCTCCAGTGATGAGGAGGGAGGGGATGATGAGGTCACTGACTCCACGTGGGTGCCTAATAGGAGAGAGGAGGAGGAGGAGGATGAGGAGGAGGCACATCTCCTACGAGGCAGGATGCCCTTTGGTGGCCAGCGTAAGGGCAGTACACCGACGGAATCACACCGCAGAGCTCCGCCTATGCAGGGCGCTGCCTCTGCCCGTCATTCAAAAAGTTCTTTGGTGTGGGCCTTTTTTGAGGCTAGTGCATCAGATCGCACAGCTGCTGTTTGCAACATATGTCTCAAGCGTATATCGCGTGGCCAAAACATCAGCCGCTTGGGTACCACATGCCTGACCAGACATATGTTGACCTGCCATGCAGCTCGTTGGCAAGCCTACCTCAAAGACCCACACCAAAGAACAAAGCGGACCTCTCCTTGCACCGCATCAGCTGGGATCTCCAACCCCACTATAACTTCAGTCCTCTCTGAAACATGCACTGAGAGGAATGAAGGTGTAGAATTAGGTGTGTCACAGCCAAGTACTTGCGGCCACTCTGCTAGCAGTACACCGACGTCCGATTCTAGCAGGCAAATTTCCCTGCCCCAGCTGCTGGACCGTCGAAAGAAGTTCACTCCCAGCCATCCACATGCCCAGCGGTTGAATGCTAGCTTGGCTAAATTGCTAGCGCTTCAACTGCTGCCTTTTCAGTTGGTAGACTCGGCCCCCTTCCGTGAGTTTGTGCAATGTGCGGTTCCTCAGTGGCAGGTTCCCAAACGCCACTTTTTCTCACGGAAGGCTATTCCGGCTCTCTACCGGCATGTGGAAGGCAATGTCTTGGCCTCGCTGGACAGGGCGGTCAGCGGTAAGGTGCATATTACCGCTGACTCATGGTCCAGCAGGCATGGACAGGGACGTTACCTTTCTTTCATGGCCCATTGGGTCACTCTTTTGGCAGCTGGGAAGGATGCAGGACAAGGTGCAGTAGTGTTGGAGGTTGTTCCACCGCCACGCCTCCAAAATGCTACTACTGGTTGTGACACACCTCTCTCCTCCACCCCCTCCTCTTCTTCTTCCTCCATGGCCTCTTCCTGTGGTTTGTCCTCGGAACCAGCGGTGCTCCGTAGCCGTTCAAGGGGCTACGCAAGTACGCAGGCAAAAAGATGCCATGCCGTGCTTGCGCTGGTGTGTTTGGGGGACAGAAGCCACACTGGGGCAGAGGTCCTGTCTGCTCTGCAGGGCCAGGCCGAGAGGTGGTTGACGCCACGCCAGCTTAAGCCAGGAATGGTGGTTTGCGACAATGGCACCAACCTCCTCTCCGCCCTCCGACAGGGACAACTGACCCATGTGCCCTGTGTGGCTCACGTCCTTAACCTGGTGGTGCAGCGGTTCTTGGGCAGGTACCCGGGCTTACAGGATGTCCTGAGGCAGGCCAGGAAAGTCTGTGTGCATTTCCGCAGATCTTATAATGCCAGTGCTCGCCTGGCTGAGCTGCAAAAGGAGTTGAACCTGCCCAAGAACCGCCTTATATGTGACATGCCCACCAGGTGGAACTCAACGTTGGCCATGCTGCAGCGGCTGCACACGCAGCAGAGGGCCATCAATGAGTACCTGTGCGACTACGGCACCAGGACAGGGTCAGGGGAGCTTGGTTTTTTTTCTCCACGCCAGTGGGGCATGATCAGGGATGCATGCACTGTCCTGGCACCATTTGAGGAGGCCACGAGGATGGTGAGCAGTGACAGTGCATGCATCAGTGACACTGTACCTCTTGTCCACCTGTTGGAGCACACGCTGCGTGGAATAATGGACAGGGCACTTGAGGCAGAACAGAGGCAGGAAGAGGAGGACTTCCTTGCCTCTCAAGGCCCCCTTTACCCAGACAGTGTTCCTTCTGTCCCACCCATCGCAGAGGAGGAGGAGGAGGAGGAGGAGGAGGAGGAGGAGGATTGTGTCAGCATGGAGGTGGAGGCTGGCACTCAGCATCATCAGCAGCAGTCTTTTAGGGATGATTTACAGTCCCAAGAAACCAGTGGACTTGTACGTGGCTGGGAGGAGGTGGCTGCGGATCATGTCGTCCTTAGTGACCCAGAGGACTCCGGAGCGAATGCCTCAGCAAACCTACGCTGCATGGCCTCCCTGATCCTGCAAAGTCTGCGGAAGGATCCTCGTATTCTTCGGATCAAGGAGAGGGACCATTACTGGCTGGCCACTCTCCTTGATCCACGGTACAAGGGTAAGGTTGCGGACCTTATGTTACCGTCGCAGAGGGAGCAGAGGATGAGACAACTCCGGGAGGCCTTGCAGAAAGGTCTGTGCAACGCGTTCCCAGAGACTGGGAGGTTACAAACTCCTGGTCCTGGACAACGAGTTGCTGAGGCTTCGGCCAGTCAAAGAAGGAGCGGTGGGGAAGGTGGCCGTCTGACCGATGCGTTCAGACAATTCTTTAGTCCGCAGCCCCAAAGTATGATCGGTTCCAGCAACCATCGCCAGCGTCTGATAAACATGGTGCAGGAATATCTAGGGGCAAGGTCAGACTTGGACACCTTCCCCACCGAAAATCCTCTGGCTTACTGGGTCTTGAGGATGGATCACTGGCCAGAGCTTGCACAGTATGCAATTGAGCTACTGGCCTGTCCTGCATCCAGCGTTCTTTCGGAACGCACATTCAGTGCTGCTGGAGGATTTGTCACGGATCACAGGGTGCGCCTGTCCACCGACTCGGTTGATCGACTGACTTTCATCAAGATGAACCAGTCTTGGATCACCACCAGCTACCAGACACCTGATGCTGATATAACAGACTAATTGATTTTAACATGTCACATCCCTTCAAGACTGATGCTGATGCTGAGTGCCTGTGCTGTTATGTTGACTGGCTATCCTCCTCCTCCGAGTCCTCAATGATACGATTGATGATGATAGCTTGGAAGATCATTTTTGTTTATGGGTGCCGCCACCAGTGGCTAAGGCCCAATTTTTCAGCCCCTGTTTTACAGGGGCGTGTAATTACAATTTTTTTAGCAATAATTTGCCATAGGGCTCATTGCTGTGCTCCAAGTACAGTATCTGTGAGGGGTTGGAGTGTTGTGGCACCAGTGCCTAAGGCCCAATTTTTCAGCCCCTGTTTAACAGGGGCGTGTCATTACAATTTTTGAAGCAATACTTTGCAACAGGGCTCATTGCTGTGCTCCAAGTACAGTATCTGTGAGGGGTTGTAGTGTTGTGCCACCAGTGCCTAAGGCCCAATTTTTCAGCCCCTGTTCAACAGGGGCATGCAATTACAATTCTTGATCTAATAATTCACAGCAGGGCCCATTGCTGCACCCACCAAGAGTAACTCTGAGGGCTTACAGTGTTGTGGCAACGCCACCACCACCACCACCACGAAAGGCCCAATTTTTCAGCCCCTGTTCAAAAGGGGCATGTAATTACAATTCTTGATCTAATAATTCACAGCAGGGCCCATTGCTGCACCCACCAAGAGTAACTCTGAGGGCTTACAGTGTTGTGGCAACACCCCCACCACCACCACCACCACGAAAGGCCCAATTTTTCAGCCCCTGTTCAACAGGGGCATGCAATTACAATTCTTGATCTAATAATTCACAGCAGGGCCCATTCCTGCACCCACCAAGAGTAACTCTGAGGGCTTACAGTGTTGTGGCAACACCACCACCACCACCACCACCACGAAAGGCCCAATTTTTCAGCCCCTGTTCAACAGGGGCATGCAATTACAATTCTTGATCTAATAATTCACAGCAGGGCCCATTGCTGCACCCACCAAGAGTAACTGTAAGGGCTTACAGTGTTGTGGCACCAGCACCACCATCAAAGGCCCAATTTTTACTACCACTGTTCAACAATTATATGTAATTAAAATTCCTGATATAATAGTTGACAGCAGGGCGTTCCAGCACCAACCAAGAGTAACTGTGAGTGCTTACAGTGTTGTGCCAACACCAACAACTAAGGGGCCTATTTCTGCAGAGTATATACGGCAGGTCCCTACTTTCAAACATCCAACTTACAAACGACTCCTACTTGCAAACGCAAGAAGACAACAGGAAGTGAGAGGAAATCTACCACTAGGAAGGAAAATTCTCTCCTGTAAGAATAAATATGGGAGAAAGGTGTCTCCTCTGTACTGATGCTTTATCAGCAATCCTTGTTTCAAGAAAAACACCACATTTCAAAAACAGTTGTCATTGGGACGGAAAGTGAGGTGAAATGTTCTGAACAGGGGCACAGACAGCAAAACAAATGTTACAGGGGTGATAACCCTTACCTATGTTTTCCAAAAAGTTTAAAAATAGATTTTTGGGCTGGAGCTACACTTCAACAATGTACCTGTTCAAAATTACAAACAGATTCTACATAAGAACAAACCTACAGTCCCTGTCTTGTATGCACCGCCTGTATACGGCTGTTCAGAGTATATAGGGCCTTTTTTATTTTATGTGCGGGGTTCCCCTTAATATCCATACAAGACCCAAAGGGGCTGGTAATGGGCTGGGGTAGGGGGGGGGTCATGGGGTAGCTATGCCATTTTTCTTAAAGATTTTCATCCATATTACCGGGACTAGACATTACATTAAAGCCGCAAGCAGTTTTAAATGGCTTTTTTTTCCTTTAGAAGTGTCATTTTGTGCAGGGACAGTTCTAAACACGGGAAACACGTGGCACTTCACAGGCATACTTTAGACACCCCCCAGGTACGATATTTAAAGGAATATTTGACTTTTTTTTTTTCACTTTATGCATCATTAAAATGACTGCTCCCGAAAAATGACCGTTTTTAAAACTTCTTTTTGCATTGATACATGTCCCCTGGTGCACAACCCGGGTTCCCAAACCCTTTTTAGGACAATAACATGCATAATAGTTGTTATAATTAGCACTTTAGAATTCAAACGTTCGCATCCATTGTATTTAATAGGGTTCTAATGTTCGTACGAACTTTCGGTCCGTTCGCGGGTTCTGGTGCGAACCGAACCCGGGGGTGTTCGGCTCATCACTACACATGGGGGTTGATTTACTAAAATTGGAGGGTGTAAAATTTGGTGCCAAGAGGAAGAAGATCTTAGAGCACCCTGTAAAAACTATTCCACCTCTTCCCCTCTACCTCAGTGTTATATGGGAATTGTAGTGTAAAGGGTCCATGAGTCCCATTATATGGCTGCTGTCCCAGACTTCAAATACCATGATCATCAGTGTTCTGCATAGGATTCCATAGGCTTTTTCTGGCTTTAGTTTTTCCTCTGCTGACTGGAGGAGATGCAAAACAACGTTCAGCATAACAGCAGAAAGTGAAAGAAAACATATTGTAAAGATGGAAATGTCTTGTTTTCCATCTTTCTGTAGTCTGTCACCTGGTTACATATTGAACTGTGTATTTTTTGTATATTGGAGGATTAGAGAAGGAAATTAACAACTGTATGCAAATTCAGTGTAAAGCTCACCAGACATTGAGCAATATTTGGTTATTTCCTGATGTTTAATGGGACTGAATAAGAGAAATCTTACAGTGTATGGCCAGTTTAAAGGGGTTGTAAAGTCTTGTGGTTTTTCACCTTAATGCATTCTATGCATTAAGGTGAAAAACCTTCTGTGGTGAAGCTGCCCCCCAGAGCCTCCCTTTTACTTTCCTGTACCCGATCTTTCCAGCCACGGGAACGAGCCCAGCAGCTCTAGCAGCTGTCTCAGGTCCTCATTGGATAGATTAATAATAATAATTGGCTCCCACTGCTGTCAATCAAATCCAGTGACATTGGTGCTGGGGGACAGGGCCAAGTCCTGCTGTCTGTGTCAATGGATGCAGCAGCAGGACTTGGGAGTGTGCCCGCACGAGTGCCCCCATGGAATGTGGCTCTCCATGGGGGCACTCGATGTGGAGGAGGAACCAGGAGCGCCGCCGGGGGACCCCAGAAAAGGAGGATCGGGCCACTCTGTGAAAAACCCTTGCACGTGTAGCGGCCTCACTCTCTCTCTCTCTATCGGTTATGCGGCTGTTGTCTAGGGGTATCTGGGAGAGAGAGTGCAGGAACACTACGCCAAGCTCTCACCCGAATTAAATATTCTGAAAAGTACATACCCGCTACACTCAGAAAAGGTAAGTATGACATATTTGTTATTTAAAAAAAAAAAAAAGAACCTTTACAATCACTTTAAATCAGTAATAAACCCAACAAAACCACAAAGGGCTGCGCTGATCCACCACAAAATATGAAACTTGTCAGAGAGGCTTGATGCTGGTTATATGTTAGTTTATGATCATAGTTTGTAGTATTGTGCACCTAAATTGTTTGGATATCATATGGAGTTTTATATTTTAGCACATCCACATTTTGTGGTGTTTTGGGACCAGCACTATGTGTTTTTGTATGTTGATTTAATATAGTGTATGCTATAGTTGTGTGAGCAGCTCTTTCCATTTTTCAATGGTTCTCTTTATCCATGTGAACTTAAAAGAGAAGTGTGGGATATAAAAAAAAGAAACATACATACTCACCTAGGTGGATGCAGCATCGATCCAATGCTGCATCTACCCCTCACTGCTTCTCAGACCAAGAACTGAGTGATCAAAGACCATGGATGACTCAATTCTTGGTCTTCAGTGAGCAGTCTCCAGCTCTCTGCTCTGCCCTCCAGGCAAACCTGCCATTCATTTATCCACTGCTATATATGCTCCAACTTGGAGGCTCTCAAAAACAGAGTTAGGGTCATAGTATACAGCCACTGTGGCTTCCACATACACTATATTACCAAAAGTATTGGGACACCTGCCTTTAAACGCACATGAACTAATGGCATCCCAGTCTTAGTCCGTAGGGTTCAATAATGCGTTGGCCCACCCTTTGCAGCTATAACAGCTTAAACTCTTCTTGGAAGGCTGTGCACAAGATTTAGACGTGTGTCCACATCAGTGCCCGACCTCACAAATCGCTTCTGGAAGAATGGTCAAACATTGCCATAGACACTCTCCAAAACCTTGTGGACAGCCTTCCCAGAAGAGGTGAAGCTGTCTCTTCTCAGGTACCTCCTACCACAAATAAATCTTGAAGACACAGGTCTGTTGGGCTTCGGCTTCTAATGTCCCTCTAGCTAATGTTATGGCCATCAGATGCACTGAATATTATGCCGCGTACACACGATCGGAATTTCCGTTGGATGGTTTTTCCGACAGAATTCCGCTCAAGCTTGGCTTGCATACACACGGTCACACAAAAGTTCTCTGAACTTCCGACCGTCAAGAACGCAGTGACGTACAAAACTACGACGAGCCGAGAAAATTAAGTTCAATGCTTCTGAGCATGCATCAAATTGTTTCCGAGCATACGTCGGAATTTTGCACGTCGGAATTGCTACAGACAATCGGAATTTCCGATTGGAATTTTTTCCGTCTGAAAAATTGAGAACCTGCTCTCAATATTTTGTTGGCGGAAATTCCGACAGGAAAAGTCTGATGGCGCATACACATGGTCGGAATTTCCGATCGTGTGTACGGGGCATAACATTCTGTTTCCATTGTGACTGGACAATTGCCATGGGACTATTTCCTATGTTCCTTCTGGCGGGGAGCTGATGTTCTATTCATCTATGGTTCTGAATAGCGTGGTCATCTTTACAGTATCTGCTGCTTTCAAGTATGGGACACTGGTGACATCTCAAGTTTGGCCTCCTCATGGGCTGGTGGACATCTGCCGCCTGTGGGATGCCCTGAATAAGGGGTTCCCGTTTAGAAGCATTCAATTGCCTCCAGTGATATTTGATGCACCAGGTCAACCCATGGTAAATGTTTGCCCTATGCAGTTACTCTATAATCTCCTCAGGTCCATCAATTGCTATGCCAGGTTAAATTACTGATAGTTTGTGCTTTCTTGGCCCTGTGCCTGTTAAGCTGGTTGTGATGAGGGCTTGTTTTCCTTTTGAACTGATCTCCACCAGCCTTTCGGTACTGAGTTGCAAAGTTTGCAAGGCCCTGCTCATTGAGGGGTCATATGGTGATATACCCTTCTAGAGGGGTCTTAGTTCCCTCTGCAGTCCCACTTTCTTCCCACATAGGCTTTGCTGTCACCCGAGGTTGGTCAGTTGGTTGTGTGCATGTATTTGCTATTGCCTTTCTCTATTCTTTTATTCCACTTGTTGTCTTCTTATTTTTTTATTTTCCACCCTCTATTCTCCTTACCCTGCTTTTTGTGTGGCTGGTTTCCCCTCCCCTTTTTTTTCTCTCTCTCTCTAGCCTGCCCAATCCCAGTGGTTTAGGCCTCTTGTCGGAATTTGTTTTTGTATCATGCCTGAGATATAATTCCTGATAAATACGGATCACTGCCTCATCTTTTCAAAGGTGACCATGTGGGCTTTATGCCTGATAGGGGTGCCAAGGGTTTTACTACTAGTGTCTTGAATCTTCTCCACTTGGCCTGGTCCAGAGACGTCGCAACTCTGCTGATATCAGAGTTCCTGAAGGGCACACTCCAACATATTGGTCTTGGGGTGAACATGTGCAGGTGGATTCATGCACTACTCTGCCATCTTTCTTCAGCTGGTAAAGTTATTGAGGTGCGTTCTCCCTACATTACTTTCAGTAACAGCACAGGGCAGGGGTGTCCCCTCTCCCCCTTAATTTTCATTCTTACCTTAGAACCCTTTCTGTGTCATATAATGGTGATATTAAGGGTCTAGATTCCAGCAGATATTCTCACAGTCGAAGCTTATGTTGAATACCTAATGTTCTTCGTTACACAAATGGAGACAACAATACCCATTCGCAAGAACTTTGACACTACACATATCTCTTGAACTATAAGAGTAATGTAGGGAAGTCAGAAGCAATAAATGTAAATGTTCCTCTAACCAGACTGGGGGCCATTCAAGCAAACTTCCTGTTCATATGGGCAGCCACCAAAATCAGGCATTAGGGGTTATTATTACACCATCTACTGTATAGCAGATATTTTAAAAGAAAATTTCCCACCCTTATTGGCAGTTATTCGCAGATTTAAAACAATTGCACTCACAAACCTTTACTTGGTTTGGAAGGAATAACATATTAAAATTTAGTATTCTCTCCAGGCTTTCGTACCTTCTACAAACTCTCCCCGTCCATATCCCTAAGGCCACTCAGTCAAGGCAGAGTTCATTAATTTCCTCTGGTCCTAGGGGGCCAGGAGGATCTCTTATCAATTTCTATCTCTTCCTAAGCTTTCGGCAGGTATGGGATATCCCAACCCCTTTAAATACCACCAAGCAGTTTACATGAGTAGAGTTCTTGATTGTATCAAACACAGTAACATTAAATGTTGGGTTGGGGCTGGAGCAGGAAATGGCTTCACTACCCTGCAAACTTTACATTTGCAGTACACTATACTCCCCTCTGCAGTTAAACTTCCTCCATTATTAGGTAATACTTTGGCGGTGCTATAGAAATTGGGGTATTTTCTGTAGTCCGCCTCTGGCCCATCAGGGGTGTCCCTGGTCATAGGTTCCACAGGACTTCCCTTCAGTATCTCAGATCCTAACCACAAACCAATTTGGGCTCAAGAATTTCCTGTCTGTGGGTGGGTATAAAACTATCACAGATATTCAATCCCCCACTCCCCCACTGGCATTTTGGGAGGCACCTCAGATCAAAAATTTCCTTACTTCCAATAAACCACACACTGTCAACATTAAGCAGTACTCCCCCAAGGAGAACCACTGTTCTGGTGTGTCCCCTCTATGGCATGCCCTCTCTGTATCATATATTCTTTTTTGGGGTCCTGGTGAAGGCTAAGTACCACCCTTCTTGTGGAAATGGTTGTCTGGGCTTGGCCTTACCTTAACAGATGAACAAAGGGACCATATTTTGCACACAAGTCAAGTTTTGAACAGATTCCAAGAGACTGAGTATAAACTATTGATCAGATGGTACAGAGTGCCCTCTCTTTTAAACAAAATGTTTCCATCTGCATCGCCGATGTGTTGGAGGTTTCAGCAGGTATGTGGGACTCTCTATCACAACTTTTGGCAGTGCCAGTTAATATGCCCATTCTGGGAAAAAGTTCAGAAGGTAGTATTTGAACTCATGGGTATTCAACTCAAAATTACCCTGAGCCATTTTTGTTACACTCTTAGTTCATCTGATATATGCAGCCAGGGTCTGCATTTCCTAGACGTGGAAGTGTACAGAACCTCCCTTGATGGGCCAATGATTCTCTGTGATTAAGGAGACTCAAATGATGGAAGACTTCATTGTTGCAATGAACAGGGCCAAAGCTTTCCTTGTTTTTTTTTTGCTGTGCTGGTAGCTGGCATTCCTCTGCATTAGGGATCAATGGGAGCCTAAAGGAAGAATAGCAGTGAGGGTGCAGGGCACCTCGGTGTCAGCAGATGCTTACAGAGGGAGCAGAGCTGTAAAAGCATGGGGCCAGTATAGACTATGCAGAAGAACATGCGCCCGCCTACTTCCCCTATCAGCTTCTGGTGTAGGTTCACAGCACCAGTAACCTGTCCCGAGGAGCTTTGGAGAGGCAGAGGGGTGTGAGAACCTGATGCAGGAGAGGGAGGTGCCTCAGATGCCACATGCTATTAAGTGCTTGGGAGGACAAGTGCGCCCCACCTCTGCTACTTGTGTCAGCTCTGCAGACTGTCAGGCAGCTTTAATGATCTGTCCCTGGGGATCTCAAAGTGTTCAGAGTGGTTACAGGAGCCTGAGCAAGCAGGACCAGATGGTTGACTGTGCCTGGAAGGCAGCAGATCCCCTGGGCTCTGTGAGTACATGTCCAAAAGCCCCCCCCCCCCAACATATATACACACGATCTTTGAGCTGCACCCGACAGTGACAAGAACAGCTGCAACTCAAAGATCTGTTCATTGTTACTACAACTGCACTGCCTAGTCTCTAAAACTCTGCACCCCCCCAGTCCTTGGTTGCTAGGACCACTGGCATCCTAACAACCAATGACATCACTTGTTTAGTCTACCCCCCGCTACACTAGCTCCGCCTCCCAGCTCCCACTGTGCTGCTACAATCATGCTGGAAAGGTAGAGGGTACACTGATGCAAGAGGGTGCATTGATATAAAGGGGGACACACTGAGGTAAGGGGGAGCGGGCAAATTGATATAAAAAGGGGGGCACAAAGATGTGGGGGGGCACATTGATCTAAGGGGGTACTCTGATGTGAGAGGGGGGTCACGTTGATGTAAGGGGTGGCTCGTATGAGAGGGGGCACAGATGTAAGGGGGAAGCTCTTATGCAAAGAAGGGACTATTGTAAAAGGGGATACTGATATAAAGGGGGACACTGATGTAAGATGAGAGATTGATAAAAGAGGGGACACTGATATAAAGGGGGAATTGATGTAAGGAGGGCTCTGAACAAAAAGGGGACACTAGTGTAAGTTGGAATTGATGTAATAGGGGACATTGATATAAAGGGACAAACTGATGTACGGGGAGGCTCTTAAAGTGGTTGTAAACCCTTACAGACCACTTTGACCTACAGGTAAGCCTAGATTAAGGCTTACCTGTAGGTGAAAGAAATATCTCCTAAACCTACACGTTTTAGGAGATATTTGCAAAAGACATGCGCCGTAGACAAAGGCACGCAGGCGCACTGAGCGTGTCGTTACTAACGTGCATGCGCGGGAGTGACGTCATCACGGCTCCGGCCAGTCACAGCGCCAGAGCCGCGATACCCGGAAGTCACTCCGGGAGACATGGCGCAACGGAGGAGGCGAACGAGGTCGGCTGTGGGGGCTTCGATCTCAGGTAAGTACTTCATAATGAGCTAGTATGCTGTGCATACTAGCTCATTATGCCTTTGTCTTGCAGGGTGTATTTTTTTTTGATGGAGGCTTTACTTCCTCTTTAAGCAAGTGGGGACACTGAAGTAAAGAAGGACTCTGATGTAAGGAATCCACTATTGTAAAGGGGTAAATTGATGTAAGAGGGGATATCACTATAAAGGGAGGAACTAATGTAAGGAAGGCTTTGAAGTAAGGGGGAACACTAACATAAAGAAGGACTCTGATGTAAAGGGGGAATTGATGTAAGGGGGCTTAGAAGTAAGATGGGACACTGATGTAAGAGTGGACACGGATGTAAGATGGGGCACTGATGTAAGGAAGGACATGGATGTAAAGAGAGATACTAATGTAAGGTGGGGCATTGATACAAGAGGGGGCTCATATGTAAAAGGGTATTCTGATGATGGGAGGCACTCTGATGTTAGGGGGGATTCCAAAGTAATGGGAGAATCTGATGTAAGGGGACACTAATGTAAGGGATGTAAGGGGGGGCACTAATGTTAGGGGGGATTCTCAAGTAAGAGAGACACTAATGTAAGGGGGGGGCATTGATGTAAGGGGTGCTTCATATTCCCATCGCACACGTTCCTGGTATACACTGATGCAACATAATAATATTGTTAAAAAAAATAGTAATACAATTGTAAAAAAATGAAAAAAAATGAAATAAAAAACTACTGACACCATCCTCTTTCGGGGTGGGAGGGCGTGGGGGGTGCCAAACTGAGTCTTTGCCCCAGGTGAAAGAAAGTCTAGCTATGCCACTGGCTATGAAGCTGAGAGAGGAACAGTAGCAGAAAGCACGGCATTACTGGAACGCTTTTTCATTTTCTCAGGATTCTCAATAACTGCTAGGCCTGGTCCATCACTGAGACCACAAGATTTCCACTGGTGACACTACGCAGGATACTTGTCATTTTTATGTCCCCCCCCCTTCTTTTTTCTCTTCCCCTACACACTCCCCCCCCCCCCCCCACCACTTACCGAGTCATGTGTTTCGTTAGCTATGTCTCTTCTCCCACCCCCCTTGTCTTTTCCTTCATGTGGGTGTAATTTTTATTCTGCCACTTTTTCTCTGGCTAAAAGATAAACATTTTCTGGTCCTTCTATGCAGCTCAATGTAAGGATGCCCCCATTGTATACAGTACCTTACACCCATGGTCTATTTCCGGGTCATTTGATATACTACTTTGTTTGTTTTATATGTTGCTAATTTTAAAAGCTGTACTACGGATCCTATTTTTACTTTATCTGTTTTGTTCTTAGGGCAATGAATGTCCCCACTTACTGCTGTTATCTACAACTCTGTCAGGATTCAATAAAAGCTTAAAATGAAAAAAAGGGTAATAATTATCAAACTGTACAATTATCTTTAAAGGTAGTTGTAGTAACTGGTATAAATTGATATTACTAAATAAATAGGAACCCCAACTGTTTTTTTTTATTTGTTTGGATTTGGACCTCTAAAGTAATTTATATTGCTCTCCATTAGTAGAGTCCCCCCCCCCCCCTTTCATTTCCTGGTAATAGGGTTTGATACGTGCAGGAAGTGAAAAGAATCTCTCCGATTGGAACAAATAGGGACAAATCAAATCATTTTTATTTTGTAGTGTGGGGAAAGCTTGGAACTTCTTTGAGTAATTTATTGTTGTTTAGTCCTATATTGTCCTATGACCCGCCCCCCCCCCTCCCATTCCCCACATTTTGTGTGTGATATATTACCAGAAGACGAGTTGTGATGGAGGAAATCCTGGCAGGGTCACAGACAGAAAAAAAAAAAAACTTGACAGCGGTAGCAAGTTTTATCTCCTGTATTGCCCCATAAAAAATAAACCTTTTGGCTGGTTGTAAACCTCAGACATGAAATATGAATAAAGTGCATCCTTCTGTACATGTGGTTTCTCTCTGCTGCCTTATTTCTTTTTTATCCACATGAGTCATTTCTGACAGCTTTTCCCAACTCCAAGACATAATTGGCGATGGAGGAGAGCTCCAGCACACAGCTTGTGATTGACAGCCATAGCTGTGCATATTCCCCACGTATATTTTCTCCAATCAGGACTGACCTCCTTAGTGTGAGACTTCTGATCCCCACCACCTGCTTTTCAGAGCTGAGAACATACACATACTTTTTTTGCAGGATTTTTTTTGCATTTATTCAATTTTTTCAGAGGAGCCTGCAGAGCACTGCACCTACAAACAGTAGATCACAAGTGCAATGTCAGGCTCCTGCAGACACTGCCTCCAGCTTTCTATGTCCATACTTCCATACGGGTTATCAGTTTAAAAGCTGAAAGTAGTCCCATAATGAACTACGAGGGAGCTTATGAGTGCTCTAATAGTGTACTGAGAACTACAAGTCATCTGCCACGGTGGGACCTTTTAGTTTTTCCAGACATGTGCAATTCCTTTCGGTCCAAATACAAATTCAGACAAATTTTGGGTTATTCTGAGATTTGGATGTATCTAAACCTCCAAATTGAATAGTAATTGTGACAGGGGTCACTTGGGGCACAGGGGGAATGAGAACCCCACCATGATCTGTGATAGTCATATTCAATGCTGTATATACATGGTATATATTGGGTGTATATTGTGTGTGGGCTGTTGTGTCCTAATTTCTGTGATGAGGTGGGGGGTGATTACATTCTACTGTCTGGTGTGGCTTGTGGTAATTAAGTCTGTAATTATAGGTATTGTACTCTAGCAGACAGACTGGCTGGGGAACACAAAGGGTCATGCATAATCATTTAAACTGAAATGGGATTAGCTAACGAACTCACCTATTGTCTCTTAAGAGATGTCCAAATAATGTGCATAGTAGGAGACATTAAGGCTAGCCTAAATATCCTGTGTCTGAATCATCAGCTGTAGTTAATTAGCTCATGTAAATTGGGTCTGGTCAAAGGTGTATTATGAGGAAAATCAGAAGCTTCTCTCTGTGTGTATAAAAGTTGTAGTGTTTTGCAATAAAGAGTCAGTCTAGTTGGAAAGATACAGAGCGTTCGTCTCGTATGTTTGGAAGGATTTATCCTATGGGAAGCGGTCGCCTGACTGTGGAGGATCAGTAGCGGATGTGTGTTCAGAGAGGGAATATCCAAAACGGCGTTAACCCCTTTCATACTTGGGCAGCCCTTACATTGGTTGGCAGCGGTGGGATTTTCCCTCCAGTTACTGGGACACTCCAAACCACCACAGTGAATGACCAGCTATGCAGCCTGCAGGAAAGCCACGCTGAAAGACTTACTTGAGAGCCGTGGAGGGACCGGTGGGACAAAGAACAAGGCCACCTTGATCAGGGAGCTAGCCGAGATGGATCAGAGGGATGGTGATGCAGGACCCCGGTCAGCTGAAGACTTGTTTCAGCAACGAGTTCGACAGCGGTTGGCATTATATGGTGCTAACCCATCAGAGACCGCCATACAGGAAGCCATTAAAGACATCCAGCTGCAGGATGAGCGACAAGAGAAAGAACTAGAGCAACAAGAGAAAGAACTAGAGCGACAACATGAGCAGAGAATGGCGGAAATACGGCAATCGGAGACAACACCTGAAGATGCAGCGCCTTTCCGTAAGTTGCCCTTTCTGGCGTTCAAACTATTTAAGGAAGGAGAGGAGGAAATTGAAGCGTTCCTGCAGGACTTTGAGAGACTATGCCAGATACATAAAGTACTGCCCCAAGATTGGGTCCCCTTACTGGCAAGTAACTTAACGGGCAGAGCGGCGGATGCGTATCGGGCCCTGGAGGATGAGGACGCTAAAGACTATGACCGGGTAAAAGAAGCTCTGCTAGCCCAATTTGCCATTACACCCGAAGCCAGCCGGATTAAGTTTTGAGAATCCCGGAAACAAACCCACATAACATACGTGGAGTGGGCACATTGTCTGCAGAGAAACCTTAAGGGCTGGTTCCAGGGAAGCCACGCTAATACCATAGAGGACATCACTCAGCTAGTACTCTTAGAACAGTTCTTTAACCACACCCCACTGGTACTACGGGATTGGGTGCGAGATAAGCAACCACGGACTGTACAGCAAGCGGCTACTTTGGCCGATGAATATCTGGACTCTCAGAGGTCAGGCAGAAGCGAGCGCTATCCACTATCTCGGCCCAGTTTATCAGCCGCTAACCCAACTTCAGCACCAACCCCAGCGGCCACTTATCCTCAGCCGCCCAGGTTCAACTCCCAGGACTACGCACAACCCATCAGGTGTTTTGGATGTAAACAGCTAGGGCACAAAAAGCCAGACTGTCCGTTGAATCCAGCCATCCAGTCCCAGTCATGGAGACAGCCAGCAAGGGGGAGCCCCCGCACACCCATGCCTGCGGCCCACTGTGTTGAGGAGGAAGAACATTGGGGCGTCCTGCACGAGGCTGATCCAATACAAGCAGCTAACCGGGACAACCGGCAACAACACAGGCAGACTGTCCGGGTTAATGGAACGGTAGCCAATGGCTTACGTGATAGTGGCGCTACCATGACCCTACTACAGAAGAACCTCATCCCAGAGAGCCAACACACCGGAGACACTGTAGCCGTAAGAGTAGCGGGAGGTACCATCTTCCGGCTACCCGTTGCCTGGGTTCACCTGGATTGGGGGGTTGGTTCGGGACACGTGAATGTGGGGGAGATGAAGGATTTGCCAGCGGATGTACTACTGGGGAATGATTTGGCCCCCCTCGTTTCTGCTTACGCCCCGATGGGCCCCGCTGAAGCCAACCCAGTGACTACCCGTGCCCAGACCCATGCTGCTGGAACCGGCCTGATTGCGGCTGAGAACGGGTAAGATTATCTTCCCCGACATGTACCTTAGATCAGGCACAATATCACAGTCTAACATTGGAATGTGACAAGTTGGCCAGTGAGAAATCAGAGATGCAACGACACTACGTCATGTATTTTGAGATGTCCCATGGCTTGAACATTGAAATGCACAAACAGGCTGAAATTGTCAAAAGGTTAAATGGGATTTGCGCCCAGATTTTGCCTTACCTTTCCCAAGAGCACCAGCAACAAGTTTTGGGAGCCATTGAGAGAGCAAAGCAAGTGACTGTTCCAGAACTGAATTCCATTATTCGTCCTGCAACCTTACAACTGCACCATCAGCTACTGACCCGGTAAGCAAAATGGCAATGCTGATGGGTTGTCCAGGCATTAGAGGAATGGAACTATGGACTAACCTCGGAGTCAACCCGTCTGGGGTCTCCTCCTGTGTTAGTCTCCTGCCGAAAGGGGAGATGTGTGACAGGGGTCACTTGGGGCACAGGGGGAATGAGAACCCCACCATGATCTGTGATAGTCATATTCAATGCTGTATATACATGGTGTATATTGTGTGTGGGCTGTTGTGTCCTAATTGCTGTGATGAGGTGGGGGGTGATTACATTCTACTGTCTAGTGTGGATTGTGGTAATTAAGTCTGTAATTATAGGTATTGTACTCTAGCAGACAGACTGGCTGGGGAACACAAAGGGGCATGCATAATCATTTAAACTGAAAAGGGATTAGCTAACGAACTCACCTATTGTCTCTTAAGAGATGTCCAAATAATGTGCATAGTAGGAGACATTAAGGCTAGCCTAAATGTCCTGTGTCTGAATCATCAGCTGTAGTTAATTAGCTCATGTAAATTGGGTCTGGTCAAAGGTGTATTATGAGAGGAAAATCAGAAGCTTCTCTCTGTGTGTATAAAAGTTGTAGTGTTTTGCAATAAAGAGTCAGTCTAGTTGGAAAGATACAGAGCGTTCGTCTCGTATGTTTGGAAGGATTAATCCTATGGGAATCGGTCGCCTGACTGTGGAGGATCGGTAGCGGATGTGTGTTCAGAGAGGGAATATCCTAAACGGCGTTAACCCCTTTCATACTTGGGCAGCCGTTACAGTAATGAATTTAGTTGAAATTCTTTAAAATTCCAAATTTTCAGAACGATTAATATGCGGAACAGTTGAAAAACGATCAGCTGATCCTAATTCTGTGTGAAGAATAACTGGTTGCTAGGCAGCAGGTCAGGAAGCCGGCTGCTGCGTCCTTAACAACCAATGACTCATTAGCAGTCAGTGGGCTTCAACACTGACAGCTGAAATGTAAACAAAACAATGGCAGCAATAAAAAAAAAACAGAGTGGGGGGGGGGGCCCAATCCATACCAGACCATTTAGGTCTGGTATGGATTCTAAAAGGAACCCTGTGAAAAAAAATGACGTGGGCCCCCCAAATCCACACCAGACCCTTCTCTAAGCACGCAGCCTGGCAGGCGGGGGGAGCAAACACCCCCCCTGACCCACACCAGGCCACATGCCCTCAACATGGGGGGATGCTTTGGGGCAAGGGCAGGTTGATGGGGACAAGGGCCTCTTCCCCACAACCCTGGGCTGTGGTTGTGGGGGGGCTTATCAGAATCTTGGGCCCCCAGATCCTGCCCCATGTGAAGAAGTATGGAGTATATACTCCCACTAAATTTAAAGGGCTTTTTAATTTTTATTGTTTCACCAAAGTGGGAACCTAACTATTTAAGTGAAACAAAGCTATTTAAGAAATGTCAGACAGAGGAGCGGGCAGTCTGCCGGGGGTGTGTTCGACAAGGCCGAAGGTTTTTTTGGGGTTTGGAGGGGTGGCATAAGATGGATCCACATCGGAGGACATTGTCTATATTTTTGAATAAAGGAATTGTCAAATACTCATGTACTGTCTATTCTTTTTTTACACATTATTTGGTGAATGGGTAGGGGTACTATGTACCCCATACTCATTCACATGGGGGGGGTGGGATCTGGGGGCCCCTTGTCAAAGGGGGCTTCCAGATTCCAATAAGCCCCCTGCCTGGAGGCCCACACAACCCAGGGCTGTGGGGAAGAGGCCCTTTTGGGGACCCCATGTTTTTTTTATTTTGGCGTGGGGTTCCCTTTAGAATCTATACCTGACCCAAAGGGCCTGTTATGAAATGGGGGACCCCACCCTTTTTTTCCAGAATTTTCTATTGCCAGCATGGTTGTTTACATTTCAGCTGTCAATGGGGAAGCCCGCTGACAGCTGATGAGTCATTGGTTAAGGACGCAGCGGCCGGCTTCCCAGCTTGCTGCTTAACAACCAGCCATTCTTCACACAGAATATAAATTGGTCGATCATTTTTTGACCAATCAGAATTCGAATCGTTCCCAAAAATTTGGAATTTGTTAGAAAAGTAATAAACAAAATTTAACGAGAAAGAAGCGAAAATAAACAAATTCCGAAACACTAAATTTCCGAAACAAAACAAATATTTTCGAAACAAAACAAAATGTTTCCGTTCTGCACATGTCTAGTTTCTCCATTCACAGATCCAGGTAAGTGAATGATAGGTGTGGCTGTATGGGTGGAGCCCATTTTGAAATGTGACATCAGTTGTGAGGGACTGGATCCCCCATCCACTGTCCCGGGGGAGGGGAAAACCAGCGGGTGCGTTGTGTAGGAGCTGAAGCATGTTGCACCCTAAATATGGGTGGAACATGCTCCAAAAGGTGAACTTGGCCCTTAAAGCACATATTCAATAAAATCCTAAATCAGAAACTATACAACCAAGTCATTCTGATGTCCAACTTTAGACCATTGTACAGAAAAAAAATATTTACCTATTTTACTTTGTAACAGTTTAGCTGTTCATGTGCCTTAGAGTGAAGTGAAAACTTTGCATTAACAGGCATTTCACTTTTCTTGTTCTATTCATTTTCAAACATCTTTATTATCAAATACATATTTCAGTAACATATTATTTTGCTGTTTATTACCCACAAAAGTACTTTGGTAACAAATTAAAAGAAATGTGTGTATTAAGAGGAACTAAACTCTGAAAATTGTGCAGGGAAAAAAAAGGCAGAAAAAAAAATTGAAAGACGTATTGCTGTCAGACTCCCTGCCACAGATTTTTCCTTAATACTGACTTACTATGCCTTGCTCTACACTGTGAAGTTTGCCATCTTCGTATAAGCAGGGATTTGCTTCTTCATGCGAGATCCCCCAGCATGGAGAACAGTGAGCACTGAACAGCACATTGTGATATCACCAAATTCCACTGCAATCTCTTGAGACTAATAGAGGCCTGCTGCTGATAAAGAGCTATGAGGCCTAGGCACAGTTACATGCTACAAAATGCACTGCTAGTTTTCAGGAGGAATTAAAAACAAAAAGGTGCATATTTTTGTTGCTTCTTTGACACAATTAACATTTATAAATGTTCCCTAGAATATAGAAAATCTTACATTTTTTGAGTTCCGGTCTTTAAAAAGAACTTCCAAGAAATATGGAATGCCCTTTGGCCTATACTTAATGGCAGACTGATAGATCAAAAATTACTAGGTGTATGTTATAGGATGTTTTGGCAAACCGGACAATCAAAAATACAAGATCACATTACAGTACTTGGGCTGGTTTAGGCTGGGGAAGTGTGAAGAGGAAGTCTGTGATAAATGTGGGAAAATAGGACAAAGGCAAATATATGAGTTTAGCATCCAGGCCTACAGAATATCGGGTCCATGGATGAACAGCGGTCAGAGCGTGCTCTACTGCTTGTGGGACCAGATGCACGTTTTTGTTGACAAAGTGTTTTACTTGTTCAGCAGCCTTGAGGGCTAAAATAAAAATATAACATAGGTTAAAAAGGTTGCATCAAGTAGGTAAGCAAAAAGCATCAATGAAGTTTTACAAAAAGACAAAAACAAATTATATAGGCATTATATAATGGTTTTTACTCTCTTTTTTGCATTTCATGTGGCAGTATTATAACTATAAGATGTCATGCATAATGCTATTTCAAATATCTTCTAGTCTTTCTTGGCCCGATAAAGTTATTGTTGCCTAAAACTATTTTTTTTTGTCTAATGGACATTTAAATAAACATGTATGCTGCAAAACCCAGTTTTGACATTTTGGATAGTGTGTGTGTGTGTGTGATTGATTATATATATATATATATATATATATATATATATATACACACACACACACACACACACACACACGTTTTGTATACATAAAGTAATGTGCGACAATTTTAGGAATGTGTAGAAAATACTGTAAATTGAATATGCTTTAAAAAATAATGAAATTACCCTTTTATTCATCAATAACCTGCAATTTGCAAAAAGAAGTCAATATTTTTTATATTTGTCCTTTAAAACAAATTTCATATTCACCCAAACTTACAACCAATGCAGATAATGATGTGGGATCCACCATTGAAGTCTAAATCATAATTGGCCAGGCAACAGTAGTGCTCACCTGGCTCAAATTGTGTCTCTGGAAAAAGACTAACATTTCCATCAATGCCAATATTCACCTCTTCCAAACAGTGTTTGGCAAACACTGATCCTGCCAATTTTCTGTAATGATTGGACTTAAAGACTCTACTCAAACCTAACAATAGGAATAAGTTTGAGGTCTTCCAAATGTGATGCCCGAAACAGATTTTCAGTTTCTGTCTTTGTTATTATGATCGGAAAGAGACAATTCAGAAAACTTACAGCCAGTAAGCTTCAGTTGAAGAACAAATGCAAAAACTCAGACTGCTATGGTTGTGGCCCTTTTTTGGCAGAATGAACGGCTGTCATACAAAATTTCTTTGGCGAGAGCAACTGGGCTACTGGGGGGGGGGTTCTGTGAGCATCACTGAAGAAAATGTGGAGCAACACACATTGAGGAGGACCTAATGAACCAGTAACGGACCATTAGCGCAGCTGGAAATATCACCACTAATCGCCAAAGGAGGAAGCTCATTGTAAACAAACTGAAGCAGCAGCAGAACCTACAGGATTTAATTAGTTTGGAGGATGACCTTCTTTCCAATTCCCAACTAAAGCCTCGTACACACGATCGGATATCCTATGGATTCTGATCCGATGGTTTTGTCCAGCGGAAATCCGATGAAGCTGACTTCCATCAGTCTTGCCTACACACCATCAGTCAAAAAACCGACCGTTCCAAACGCGGTGATGTAAAACACTCCGATGAAAATTAAGTGCAATGCTTCTGAGCATGCGTTGACTTGATTCTGAGCATGTGTGGGTTTTTTATTCGATGGACTTGCCCATAGACGATCGGAATTTGCTATCGGTTTTTGATCCATCGGAAAAATTTAAAACATGTTCTATTTTTTAAAACCAATGGAAAAAAGACCAATGGGTCCCATACAGGATCGGTTTGTCCGATGAAAAAAGTCCATCGGACGGTTTTCATCGGTAAAACCGATCGTGTGTACAGGGCTTTAGAGTTACAGATAAAAAGGAGAAGCCATCAATTCTCCGAGGTATGCTAGCACACACGGATTTGTTAGGCATATGGTCCAGTGCATGACTAAACTAAACAATTATAACAAACAGGTACGAATGATCAACAAGATAACATGTAGGGCAAAATAGAATCAAATTCAACATAATCAGCTGTTCAGGAGGAATGAAACTGGGGGAGGAAAACCTTGCTCTATTAAAAACCGTTTAGTGTAAATATTCTTACACAATAGCAAAGCTGAGCACAGCAACCAAACACAGAGTGGTCTTACTGCATCAGCAAGGTCCTTCACAGGCAGAGGTTTCAGGGGAGACAGGCAAGTTTTGATGGGCTGTCCACATCTAGAAAAGTACAAAGAATCAGGCAATTTGGGGACCAAAAAACAGTGGTCACCCAAGGAACTGCAGCAGATGAAAGACATCACAGTGACCTCCCTTCACAATCTTATTCGAAATGGGACAAGACAAGGTTGCCCACTGTCACCTATTATTTTTATTTTGACAATAGAACCCTTTTTAAGGAAGATACGGGCAAATCCGAACATTAGGGGATAATAACGAAGGGGGAAGAACACAAACTGGCAGCATATGCAGATGACTTAATTTTTTTTATAACGTCCCCGGTTATAGCCCTGCCGTCCCTGCTGATAGAACTAAGAGAATATGGAAAATTGTCCAATTTAAAAAGGTGAACTATGGGAAATCAGAGGCAATGAGAATGGAAATAAAATCCTCACTACTACATCGGATAACTACGCAATTTGATTTTAGATGGACAGATTCCCATATAAGCTACTTAGGGACTAAGATATCGAGAAACTTAAACAAATTATTCGAACTTAACTATGTAGGATTGGGTAGACGAATAAAACTAGACTTACTGAAATGGGATAAATAAATCTTTACTTGGTTCGGGCGGACAAATATAATAAAGATGAACGTGTTACCGAGACTTCTGTATCTAATACAGACTTTACCAGTTAAGATCCCCCAAAGTTTGAGGGATCTTAGGTCAAGGTTCCTGAAATTCATTTGGGCGGGGAAACCGGCGAGGATACGTAGAACTATTTTGTCATTGCCCAAAGGGGAAGGAGGGATTGGGCTCCCGGACCCAGTAAAGTATCAGGAAGCATCTCATTTAGTTAGAGTAGTAGATTGGTGTGGGCTTAATAAGAAACCCTGGATACAAATAGAACAGGCAACAGTGGATATACCCCTGGAAGAACTAGTGTGGATCCCAGAAGCTGAAATGCCAGCAGAAATAAAGAAACACCGGACGATAGGGGCCACTATACGAACAATTAAAAAGGTTTTTGAAAAAATAAATATGTCTAAATACCCGAGTCTAATGACTCCGATCCTGGGCACCAGGGCATTTCAGCCAGGTTTGATAGATCAAAGATTCAATGCTCTACGACAAAGAGGTATTAGTAGAATTACTCACTTTTCAAAAGATAAATCGACTAATGACAAAGAGAGAAGAGTTTGAAAGAGAGGTAGCACCAGAATTCGATTTTTTTCAAATGCTGTAATTAGAGGCGTTCTTATGGACAAAGGCAAACATATATACAAAAGTCAGAACATTGTCAAAATTTGAGCAGATATGCCTGAAGGGGAGCCCCCTGAGACACTCACTGTCTTATTTCTATGCAATACTAATTAATTTAGACATACCACAAGAACTTACGTTCCTTCAGGCGTGGGAGGGGGACTTAGGGTTAACATTTTCCCAAGAACAGAGAGACAGGATCTTGTTATTTACACACAAGGCCTCAGTAGCGAGCAGATACCAGGAGGGAGGATACAAAATTTTAACTAGATGGTATAGAACACCAACAGTACTGCATCAAATATATCCTCAGATGTCAGATGCCTGCTGGAGATGTCACATAGCAGAAGGGACTCTATCACATATTTTCTGGGAATGTGTGAAAATACAGGAGTTTTGGAAAATGGTAATAGAAACTATCAAAATAATTACAGGAGTGTCTTTAGAAGACAAACCAGCAGCCATTCTAATACTAGATATACCGTATTTATCGGCGTATAACACGCACCGGCGTATAACACGCACCCCAAGTTTAGGAGAGAATTTTAAGGAAAAAAACTTTTAGGAGGGAAATTCAAGGAAAAAAAACTTACATTTAAATGCAGCATGCAGCCTTGCCCAGTGTCCATCTGCAGCCTTGCCCAGTGTCCATCTGTCCATCTGCAGCCTTGCCCAGTGTCCATCTGTCCATCTGCAGCCTTGCCCAGTGTCCATCTGTCCATCTGCAGCCTTGCCCAGTGTCCATCTGCAGCCTTGCCCAGTGTCCATCTGTCCATCTGCAGCCTTGCCCAGTGTCCATCTGTCCATCTGCAGCCTTGCCCAGTGTCCATCTGTCCATCTGCAGCCTTGCCCAGTGCCTTTGCGATCGTGTCAGTCTCTGCGTTTTTTTAAATTTGGCGCCGATTTCTGTGGAGAGGAGCGAGCGGGGCCGAGTGTACTTCGGCTAGACTCGGCTCCTCTCGCAGTCCCGCCCATCTCCACTGACTGCGCCGCTGACGGAGAAAGCCGAGTGTACTTCGGCTAGACTCGGCTCTTCTCACAGTCAGGGGCAGGACTGCGAGAGGAGCCGAGACTAGCCGAAGTACACTCGGCTTTCTCTATGTCAGCGGCGCAGTCAGAGATGGGCGGGACTGCGAGAGGAGCCGAGTAAAGCCGAGTGTACTTCGGCTTCGGCTCCGCTCGCTCCTCTCGCTCGTTTTCAGCAGGGGAATTCGACGGAGTATCGGCGTATAACACGCACCCACGATTTTCCCCTGATTTTAAGGGGAAAAAAGTGCGTGTTATACGCCGATAAATACGGTACCTATATCAGTGGAAAAATAAAAAAAATCACTACTAAGACATCTTATTATAGCCACGAGGGCGTGCGTCCCTGTCCTGTGGATAAATGAGAGTCCACCAACTAGAGCACAATGGTTCGCTGGAATCGCAGAGATTCAACAGATGGAGAACCTCAAAATGGCAATAATAGATCAAGATGGGAGATACCGGACGATATGGGCACCCTACTTGAAATATAGGGATGAGCGGGGAGGGGGTGGGGATCGGGGAGAGGAGGAGAAAGAGGAGGTGTGAGGGTGTAATCTCTCCTGCCCTCTTTTTTTTTCTTTTTGTGTTTGGTTGAGGGAGGGAGGGGGGGCTTCACGGAAAAGAAAGGCAGAGGTTAAAAGAGGAAAAGAGAAGTCACATTGAATTAATGAAGCATAAAGGAGGTGGGAGAATACAAGATTCTAGTCTCTTTTTTTGTGTTTGATTTTTGATTGATATAAGAAGATAGTATAAAAACGTGAAAACTTGTGTAGCGGTCCTCCCCCGGCTTCTCCCCTCTCTTCACGGCTGGTTTTACTCGTCTAGGGGTATCGGAGAAGGGGGAAAGGTGCACACCACCAGCTCGGCTCTCTGATGTAGGATGCAGAGATGTGAGCTAAACCATTTACCCTCGGGTCTGCGTTTTAGGCCAGAACCTCAGCCTCTCCTGTGGAGGATGATTGCCACTGTCACTGACAGGGACTCTTAGCTTTAAGTAACACAAGTTCCACACCAAGAAAAGTCCAACACTGTTTTATTGACTTGAAACTGGTTGACTTTTAAAAGAACAGACAAGGTGTAGGGAAGAGTAGGTCCAGGCACATCTAATGAATTAAAGTTTCTCCTGTTCCGTTTAGTGCAAACAGGCTTGGCGCACAGTCGCTGCCACCGACCGTGAATTTGGTCACTGCCACTGACCTGGGTGAACGTTGAGGCCCCTGCCACAGGCCTTGGATGAGGCCTGCCACTGACCTGAGAAAGATGGGTCTCTGCCACAGACCATGAGAACATGAAGTACCTTCTTTAGAACAAACGACCCCTGTCAGAGGAAGACATCTATCCGGACGGTCACCAGAGGCCTCCACCGGCACCAGCAAATGCTGCGCTGGCTCTACAGGGAGGTCACGTCTCTGGTCCCTTACGCCCAGGATTCAGGCACCCAATACCAGGGGCACCTTAGGAATGCTTCGCCCTCGCTGGACCCAGTCAAAGGTACTGGGCCCCAGGCCTCCTGGTATAGTACCTCACCCCAGGCTGAAGGTGCCTGGGATGGAACTCAACTCCACGCCCCCAGGCCAAGGGCGCCTGGGCACAGACGTTCCGCAGCAGCCCCCAGGCTGAAGGTGCCTGGGACCTCATGCGCAAGATGTCCGCCCCCTTTTATATCCTCTCCCAGCAGGCACAGCGGGTTCCCCGCCCTGCCGCACCACTGCTGCGAGAGGAAAAAAAGGGCACGGCTCTAGAATGGTAGTTCAACCCTGGTCCCAGGTGACAGCGCCACCCTGGGACCGCAGGGGACATGACACCATTCATACCTCCCACACTCCAAAGTGTCCATAAATCCCTAAAATCAATGTATCTGGGCCATCTATTGCCCAGATACACCCCACTAAATTTGACACCCGCTACACTTGTAATGTGAAATCTATGGGAAAAAGAAAGAATTTATAAAAATAAAAAACAATCGGGAGATGTCCAAGTTGCACTATCAGCTCAGACTTGGCAGAAACTAGTGGAACCCTTGCACACCCATCTACAGCCCAGAGAAGTCTGGTCAGAAGTGATCTCAATGAGAGACTTGTTTTTTTTACATCAGACGTATGGCTTTATAGTCAAAAGGCTGCGTGACTCACCTATGCACGTTAACACAATACCTGGTGCAGAAAAACCAAAAAGCAGGTGTTCTGGGCTGAAGATTCTAAAAAATTTTGACTGCAACAGCTTTTATTTTTGCTTAAGTCCTTGGGAGTGGTTCAAGGTTAAAGTGGTTGTAAACCCTTTTATCTTTTTTTTTTTTACTAACCTGCAAGACAAAGCTATAATGAGCTAGTGACGAAGACGTGACTCCGCGCATGCGCGCGTGAGCTGTCGAATTCGGCTACGTCGTCTAATATTGCAACCTAGCCGAATTTGTGAATGGGGTGACGTCAGCGTCGCCCCATTTACATACAAATATCTCCTTAACCGTGTAGGTTAAGGAGATATTTCATGCACCTACAGGTAAGCCTTAATCTAGGCTTACCTGTAGGTCTTTGTTTAAAAAGTGGGTTTACAACCACTTTAAGTGTCTATAGGCAACAGTGAAGCAGGCTACAGGTTCATTACAGGTTTTGGGCTTCATTTCTGCACAGAGTTGAGCATTTGGCCAGAATTTGAGTTTCCTCAATGTTAAAAGGTACAGGCAGATATTTATCTAGCATACAATACCATTAATGCCTAGCATAATGTTTGACTTCTGTATGTGCTTCAGTTGTCGTCAGACAATCAGCATTGGAAACTGCCAGCCATTTACCTGCGACACTATGCAACTCATGGTGTCACTCAGCTATACTTGTGCTATCTACAACTTTTACAGCATCAGGGCAGAGAAGAAGAATTTCCCAGTCAGTTTTTGCAATCGCAAGACATAGATGGCATAGCATGGGGGAGCTGAACGGCACCATGACTTGCATACTGTAGCTGGTATAGTGGAACCTCGGATTACGAGTATAATCTGTTCCAGGAGAATACTCGTAATCCAAAGTACTCACATATCAAAGCGAGTTTCCCCATTAAAGTCAATGGAAACGAAAATAATTCACTTCAATAGCATGCAATACTGCATGCGGCCAGAGGCGGGGGGGCGCCGGAGAGCCTCGGAAACAGCCGAAAGGCCTGAGGACACCTCGGCAAACCTCGAAAAGACTTTGTTCCCGAGATTTGCCGAGGTCAGCCGTGCTGTCCTCGGGCCTTTCTGTGCATTTCCAAACAGGGACGTTCGGCTCTGCTCAGCTCCGGCGCCCCCCACCTCAGACCAAATGCGGTACTGCACACCGCTTTGGCCTGAATCGTGCTCATTTTGCGAGACAACACTCACAAACCGAGTTAAGATTTTTAAAAATACAGTGCTCGTATTGCGAAACGCTCGTTAACCGCATTACTCGCAATCCGAGGTTCCACTGTAATTGGCCGGCAGTTTCCTATGCTAATTGCTGGACAACCAGAGTGCAAACAGAAGTCATGCATGATGCTATACATTTATTAATGTACATGTGTTATACGGCTGTTCATAATACTTATAACGGGAGTAAGGCTTCATGTACATTACAGCTCCTATAATTTGAGTTTAGGAGCTCTTAGCATTTTTTTGCCAAAGCTCCTAAACTAAACTCCACTTAGGAGCTGCTGCGGTTAGGGGAGGTTCAACCTCAGTGGCGGTGCGTCCATAGAGGGCGCCGGAGCGCCGCCCCCTCTCACTCCTGCACCGCCACTGAAAGACAATACACAGATTCATGCATTGCAGGGGACAGGTTTTTCTATTTAGGCTGGTGCTTCTTTTTAAAGAAACCAAATAGTAGGGCTTTATCCACATTTTGTTTTGATGCACCTAGGATGAATCTAGCTGATTTAAAGTGCTTTAAAACTGTAACCATTAGAGGTTTGTAGATTTTCAGGAGATTGAGGGTCAGCAGCAGGTCAGTCACAATATACCAGTGATCTCGGTCATGTGATTTGTAGATCACATCCCCGTCATGCTTATCTTTCATCAGTAGAGTTCTTCCCACCATATACAGAGCAGGGCGAGGAAGTGGTAGTGAAACAGAGCTACCGGTTTTGCTATATTGGTGCCTATGATCCTTCTTTCATGTCTATCCCTGGTGCTTGCATGTGCAGCTGACAGATACCAGAGGTGGATCAGCAGGGACCAGCACACCAGAACAAGCTGAGTCTTGCCACTGCTTCCCTGCGCCACTCTCTATATTGGAGGGAGGAAGAAGGAAAGGAATGTTTCATGACAGATATGATGGAGACACTTGAGGGACATAAAAGTGCCATTGGGGGCACATATGTTGCTGTGGACATAATTGTAGTAGTAAAAGGTACTTACTAATGTTATAATAATGAGCAGCACAATGGTAAGGAGCAGAATAAACGAGGCACTATAGTGGGGGGCCAACTGACCACCAATGTTACTGGGGCTTCCCCTGACCATAACTAAGGTAAGAAAAGCATTTTCTTGGGGGGGTTGGCAATTACAGCAGAGGCATGATTAATCTTACTACCCCATAATAATGATCTACACCCACGATAATATGACCATGCCACCTTTGAAAATGTGTCCACACTCCCCCCCCCCCCCCCCCATTCACTGTGATCTATGGTTGTTTCCACGTATTTAAAGTAGATCAGTTCGTGCTGAACTGCTGCCCATATTTTGATTCATCTATGGTCAGCTCTAGAGTATATGCTACAGGGAGAAGGGAGGGGGTCCTCTGCTAAGTGCAGCCTGATGCAATCAGGGATTGAGTAGCCCTTTAAACAGCTGTCAACACAAGTTCCTATGGATTTATGGATATAGTAAATAAGGAAAATAAAAACTCCAGTATATGATTAGTTTTTTTTACTTTAGTTTACATTTCTTGTGGAATACTCACCGTATTTATAATAATCTTCTCCATAACTTTTTTTTACTTCTTCTGGAGCACTTTTCCAAGTTCTCATTAAATCTCCTCTTGTAGCGTCTACGTTTGTTATTTGTGTGTCAAATGCTCCTGGTTCTATGATAGCCACTTTCACACCAAAAAACCTCATCTGACGCCTGGAGAAAACATCCATGGTGAATACAACAGTTGTGATGTAAGCAAAAGCAAGATCCCACACGCTAACACAATTTTATTAGTTTCAAAAAACATTTAGGCCTGCTTCATGTGGGCTTCAACGAGTATAAGAGCAGTGTGATTAGCAAGATTTGACAAAGCATTTGCAGAGCTTTTAGGCCCGTTGCACACAAGTGTCATAATTTACAGATGTTTAGGCCAAAAACTGTGTGTAAAGACCTGAGTAAAGTTCAGTACAGGCGACATAGGTGTGCGCAGTCTATTGCATTAGGATGTTTACCCCAAAGTTCAAACACACGTGCCTTTCTCTGCAGCCTCAGCTGCACAGGACAGTGAATTAATGGGAAGTGCTCTATGCTGAGCGGATTCCTGTTCATTCACAAACTGAAGTATAGTAAAACCGTTTACTATGCTTCAGTTATGAACACTATTTAGAAAAAAGGGCCGTAAATAACATATTGAATTATCCCCTTCCCCCACTCTCCATCCTGAAACATCCCCTGCAGCAGCCAGGGAAAGAGGAGGGAAGCCAGCAGCACTATGGTGGGGCGCAACATGGGGGGGGGGAGGCCCAGGCAGTAGGGGGAATTGTCACCGCACAGAGTGGTTAGGGTGTAAACTTTAAACAAGTAAATATGTGAGTAAATTACTGCACTCAGGTAACATTTTCTATTTTTTGTTTTAATGCTCTGTACTCAACGCTCTATTACAGACCTTTAATCAGCTGTGTGCAATGTCCCATAGACAACAATGCATCTCATTTCAGATCAGTAAAAAAATTACCATTCAACATTGAACACAGATTCTAATGGGAATATTGATTGCCAACAAATGTTTTGAATATGAAATGCACTTCATCAGGGTTGTAGGGATACACTCTCAAACCAATTAAAGTACCAATGGTTTCTCAAGTGCACAACTAGGGAATTCAGAAAGCACAGATCTTTTGTGTTGTATTCAGTTAGTTTATATTCGGTTAGTATTTTATTTTCCAATTTTTTTTTTTATTATTAGAAAACATTCACAAACATACATATGCCCTATGGGGACACTCATGCATGCTTGATCAGGAGCCAGGCTGTTTGCCTCTATACAGACACAGCCCCACTCAGCCTTGCTCTCAGGTTTTGACTGACAGCAGCAGGAGCCAATGGTTCCCGCTGCTCTTATCCAAGCCTGTGAGATAGGGGAGAGGGGAGAAGAGCCGCAGAAACCTTGCACAGCGCTGGACAGAGATCACGCTCAGGTGGGCATTTAGGGGGGCTGGGGGTTACCATTGTAGCGGACCCCACCAATAATGGGGGTCGCTATACCTCAATTTATAGGGTAGCCTGAGCTAATAGTTGGGCTCAGGCTGTTGAATTCTTTAAACTGGCTTCTGCTCTGAGGTAATGTTGCCTGGCAGTACAGTTCCCTGTGGCCAGTGGGTGGCACTGCAGCCCCAGGCCCAGGTTGAACCACAGGTAGCATTGCAGCATTATTGGGTGTCCTCTCTCGGCAACCGGGTAGTGGGCGTGGTCTACCCGCTGTGCATGCTGGGAGAGGATACATAAGGGGCAGACGCCATTGTTCAGGGAGCAGTTTGTGCCTCCAGGCCAGGGGTGCGTGTGTGTACTACCCCCAGGCACCTTTAGCCCGAGGCTGCATCGTTCCAAGTAGGCCCAGCTCCTTTGGCTGAGGCCTACATTAGAAGAGGAGTCCCAGGGTACTCAAGTAGGGGGTAACCCGCTCTGAAGGAGAGGAAACCAGCGGAGGACCTATCCAAAGGGGTCGGTGAAGGAAGTCACTGTCTCGGGAGAGGCCTGGTTACCTATCAGAGGGAAGGACTCCATAATCCGCCACAAGCCTTGTAATGTGCCCCATTGGCACCTAAGGACTTAAATATTACAAGTGCTGGGAAGTTCAAGATTTGGAAGCCGTCTCTTGATCGTATCCCTAGGAAATTATCAGTGAATGTTCCGTGCTCCACACCGGCTGCTAGGACCGTGAGAGGGGACTAACCGGGTGAGCAAATCCCACTCAGGCCCGAGTGGCGATGATTGTTAGTTGAGTGCCGCGTGCCTGAACCTACTTCCCTGTCATTTTTCTCTATCTCCAACTTTCCTGTCAAGTTATCAAGCAAGGAAAATAAACCTCTCTTTATTGGGTTTAATACTGTCTGGACAATGGCCTTGAAATAAAGAGCGAGAATAGACTTCTTCCTACACTTTAGGGTGAAGAACCAACCGAAAGAGGTAACTCGCTGCAGGACCCAAAAATAGATAACATCGCTCACCCTCTTCATCAAGGAGGATACTGGGCATGTGGCATGGTGTGTCCCACTTGCTAGCGGAGGTAAGCAAGCAAGGGATCTGTGTGCTACACCATTATAAGATTTTAACCTTAATGCAGAGAATGCATTAAGGTAAAAATAGGCAGGGGAAGCTGTTCCTGCCAGGAGAAGACAGTGATTATTGCTAGCTGCTATAGCAGCCGCTAGGGATAATCACAAGAGAATCCAGCATACTGGTTGTACCCAAACTGATCGATCAACTTGGTACATTCACAGCCTGCCCAATAACTGTTCCAATCTCAGCCTGTTCATATGACGTCCAGTCAGGATTTTGAAACCACTTTGCCGACGTCAATCCGCTATAGGGCGGGCGGCAAGTGGTTACTAATCCGTCCAAGCAGCCATATTTAAAAAAAATGTTTAGGACAATTTCTATAAATATAGGTCAACTTATACATAGATAAAGCAGCATTAACAGACATTTCCCATGAGGATACTGAGGTTGCCAGTAATACTTATAAGGTTTCACTTGCAATCACAACAGAGTCTTGTCAATGTTTATTTTACTTAATTTCTACCTTCACCCTTGCTTGCACTGGTAAACAAAATAAAAAGTGCCCTATTCTTAGACTATATTTGGACTTCATTAATTTCTACCTCACAAGTGTAGCAGGTGTCAAATTTAGTTGGGGGGTATCTGGGCTATAGATGGCCCAGATACATTGATTTTAGGGATTTATGGACACTTTGGAATGTGGGAGGTAGGAATGGTGTCATGTTCCCTGCGGTTCCTGGGTGGCGCTGTCACCTGGGACCGGGGTTGAACTGCCATTCTAGAGCCGTGCCCTTTTTGTCCTCTCGCGGCAGTAGTACGGTGGGGCGGGGAACCCGCTGTGCCTGCTGGGAGAGGATATAAGAGGGAGCGGACATCTTGCACACAAGGTCCATTCCCCAGGCACCTTCGGCCTGGGGGCTGCTGCGGTTCGTCTGTGCCCAGGCGCCCTTGGCCTGGGCGCGTGGAGTCGAGTTCCATCCCAGTCACCTTCAGCCTGGGGTGAGGTACTTTACCAGGAGGCCTGGGGCCCAGTATCTTCGACTGGGTCTCGCGAGGGCGAAGCATTCCTAAGGTGCCCCTGGTATTGGGTGCCTGAATCCTGGGCGTAAGGGACCGGAGACGTGATCTCCCCGAAGAGCCAGCGCAGCATTTGCTGGTGCCGGTGGAGGCCTCTGGTGACCGTCCGGATCGATGTCTTCCTCTGGCAGGGGTCGTTTGTTCTAAAGAAGGTACTTTATGTTCTCATGGTCTGTGGCAGAGACCCATCTTTCTCAGGTCAGTGGCAGGCCTCATTCAAGGCCTGTGGCAGGGGCCTCAACGTTCACCCAGGTCAGTGGCAGTGACCAAATTCACAGTCGGTGGCAGCGACTGTGCGCCAAGCCTGTTTGCACTAAACGGAACAGGAGAAACTTTAATTCATCAGTTGTGCCTGGACCTACTCTTCCCTACACCTTGTCTGTTCTTTTAAAAGTCAACCCGTCTCAAAGCAATAAAACAGTGTTGGACTTTTCTTGGTGTGGAACTCGTGTTACTGGAAGCTAAGAGTCCCTGTCAGTGACAGTGGCAATCATTCTTCACAGGAGAGGCTGAGGCTCCGGCCTAAAACGCAGACCCGAAGGTAAACGGTTTAGCTCATATCTCTGCATCCTACATTAGAGAGCCGAGCTGGTGGTGTACATCTTTCCCCCTTCTCCCAGATACCCCTAGACAAGTAGAACCAGCCAAGAGAGAGGGGAGAAGGTGGGGGAAGACCGCTACACAAGCATCTCTTGTCAAACTTTTTTTTGGCTTTTTGTTACCTTCCATTACGTAGGTTTAAAGTTGATCAATGCTTTTATCCCTTTCAATTCTTTTTGTCAGAAAATATCCAGGCAGTCAAGAGAGGATAAAATAGATATATATATTTTTTAAATAGGGTTATATGTCATATTCCGCTTTTCTAATTGTTTGGAAAATCAGATTTACTCCCTACTTAGGTTTTAAGTATGGTTACTTACACACTCAGTTATTGTATTATATCTGCTGGTTAGGCCATTTTTACATTAGTCCAGACAGGTTAACGTTAATGTAAAAGTACTTTAGGACAGACCTCATTTTGAATGAACTGTCAATGCACCTAAACATGGCATAAGTCACACCTGACCCTTTTTGGGAATGTGCAGTAGTGAGTTGCAGTGTCCTGAAGCACAGGCAAACTGGTCATAGATGGATCATTTTACTTAGGTTCATGCAGTGGGCTGAAAAAAACACCTCCAAAAAGAAAAAGGAAAAAAAAAAAAAAAATGTCTCTATCCACATGTAGCACACCCCCGTAGGAGCTGCTGGTTTTAATTTGGGCCTTGCACGTTACCTCAGTATTCGTTGTGTAGGGGAAGAAAGTCTGTAGAAACTCCAATGTCCACACAAGATGTAAAACCTTAAGCTGTTAGGTTTTATTTTCCTTTTGCATAAAACATACGAAGAATAGTAGAAGGGTGAAGGGAAGGGGTAGGTTCAGGCACACAGTACAGAACACTGTGGAAAACTCCTCAAGTATAAAGTTAGTCACCACTCCTCCCTGAGTGGGTATTGCTCACCCGGATAGCAACCGGAATAATGCACAAACAATGATCAGGACCAGTCTCTGCCACAGACCGGTTGTGGACTAAATTGGATAATCCGGGGTCCTCTGTCACAGGACTTACGCCCCGACTTCCAGCCAAGCAGTCAAGAGCCTTTAAGCCAACCCGGCACACTGCAAGGTGAACTTTAGCTGCGGTGCATCCTTCAATAGAATCACCAGGCCCTCCTCAAGACACCAGCCTTCCGCTCAGTCTTTTCCAGGACAGATCCTCCCCTGGTTTCCTCCATTGCGTGGCTTCCTCCCGCAGGACAGACAGCACAGGATCACCTTCAAAGTGTAGGCTCAGTCAGCATAACTGGGCCTACTTGGTAGAGTTGCAGCCTCGGGCCAACCTGGTCCCGAGGCCAAGAACACACACACGCTCCTCGCGCCAGGAGGGCCACGAGGGGAAAAGAGCACCCCTCAAAATGGCCTCTGCCCCTTAAGTACCCTTCCCCAGCATGCTCAGCGGGTAGACCACGCCCACTGAACTGTTCCCGGGGAAGGTACCCAATACTCTCTGGCCTGTCAGTCTTCCACATTGGCCTGGGGTGGTAACGCCACCTACAGGCAACAGTGAAAAGTCTGCCCAACACAGCCATAGCCGGAACAGAGGCTAATTTAACATAATTATATACAGAATCTGAGCCAAACTACCAGCTCAGACACCCACTAGATTTAACATAGCGCCCAGTCATTGGGAGCATGGCGCTACACACACACACATGGGAGGTGGATGGAAGAATCTCCCCCGCTGAGACATTGTATTCTAACAGTGAGATTCTCTGCTGATTGGCAAAAGTTTTCCAACATTCCCATTTGACAGAAGTCAATCTAATGATCGACCTCTGCCAAAAAGGGTCGGCCACACATGAATCGAAATTTGGGCAGTTCCTGGAAGAGGGGAAGGTGGCAGGGCAGGACCAAGGCTGTGGCACTGAAGCAGCAGATCGCAGCAGAGCAACGCTGGATTATCTAGGCCAGCGAGTATGTGAATCAAAGACAACCCTGGATAACAGGTAAGAGAAAAAAAAAAAAATATCAGGAGGTGGTGCAGTCAATGCCTCCTGCTGATTGATTGACAGATTTGGCCATATAGCAGAGGGAACCACCTCTAACTGCCACTTTTGCAGAACAGCTTTGTAACGGGAGGGCCCAGGGAACCCAGAATCTCCTAGAAAGTATGAGATACCCTTGCTTCAGCTTCCCCAATGCCTCTTATGTGTAAACCACCCTGTGTCTCTATTAGGGGCACAGGGTGAATGAGAACCCCAGTATGATCTGTGCTAATCAGATTCAATGCTGTATATAGATTGTATAGATTGCGTATATACTGTGTGTGGGCTGTTATGTAATACTTGCTGTGATGGGGTGTGATTACATTCTATTGTCTATTGTGGCGTGTTTGAGTTAAGCCTGTAATTATAGGGATTGCATTCTATTGTCTATTGTGAATAGTGATAATTAAGTATGTAAGTATAGGTATTGGACTCTAGCAGACCGTCTGGCTGGGGGAACACAAAAGGGTCATGCATAATCATTTAAACTAGAAAGGGATTAGCTAACTTGTTGTCTAAGAGATGTGTATTGGAAGACAGAAAGGTCATGTGTCTGAGTCAACAGCTGTAGCTAATTGGCTCATGTAAATTGGGTCTGGTCAGAGGGATATTATGGGAGGAGGGTCAGAAGCTTCTCTCTGTGTGTATAAAAGTTGTATTATTTTTGCAATAAAGTGTCAATCTATTCTGGAAAGATACAGAGTGTTGTCTCGTTCTTTGGAAGGATTATTCCTATGGGAAGTGGTCGCCTGACCGTGGATTGGTAGCGAATGTGTGTCCAGGAGAGGGAAGGTCTTAGACAGCGTTAACCCCTTTCATACTTGGGCAGCCGTTACAAGCTTGTCCTCTTACAGGAAGTAGAAGTGAAAAAAATTCTACTGGTAGGATCAACAGAAGATACAACTATGTTACAAAGGGGAACTCAGAAAAATGCTACTGAAAGACTGCATAATGTGTGTGGCAATTGGATAAATCTCTAAATACTGCAAACAGAGGCAATAACAATTCTAAAATGAATTCAACTCACCTGATGCTGTCTGAGAAGGATTCCACTGCATACTTGGATAAACTATATGGTCCAACAGTCATAGTCAATCTTCCTACAGAGCTAGACATGTTAACCAGGCGCCCTCTCGCCTTCCGGAGAAATGGCAAGAGATTGATTGTCACGTCAATCATTCCTAACAGGTTAATATCAATGACTTTTGAATAATCTTCTTTGGTCAGCCATTCATCTGGACTACATGGGACACTGATTCCAGCATTGTTTACTAGGCCCCAGAGCCCTGCAAAAGTTAAATGAGTATAGATATTCAGTAAGTTATGTATTGATATAGCTTTTGAGTAACCATTATTTTCATGAAGGGGTGGTTACAAAAAGCCTGCACAGACTAGAGAACATACAATTGAGCTGCCAGGATCGAGGGATCGGACTCGGGGGGGGGGGGGGTTGACATCGCGGGCGAGTAGGACAGGTAAATGTTCTTATTAAAAGAGAGCAGCTACAGTGTTTGTAGCTGCTGACTTTTAAAAAAATAAAAATAAAATCGCGGGTGGAACCCCCCTTTAAGCCATTGATGAAGGGGCAGAAGTTCTTTCCACATAACCCCTTAGGTCATTAAAAATGGAATCCCCATTTGATCCGGCCCAATAAACAGAAGACACCCTGCAGACAGGGAAACCATGATCCTTTAAAGCATAAATGTATTTTTTGGAGTGGCAGCTGGCACACTATATTCAAAATAGCAAACTCATTATCAGTCCTTTTTCAACCTATTTCATCAGGTGAACAAAAACGTTTCCAGATGAAGCAAATAATGGGGTCTGCTCATCCATTAAGCAGATTTTGGGGTTTGTTGCAGATATTCCAGCATGTGGAAATATTTGTACAAATGGTAATGCAATTTTTCTAGCATTTGTTAAGTCAATATATCAGTTATAAGGTCTAGAATAGGCCAGTCTAGTTTCTCATGCATTTACATATGTATGTGATTGATGGGAATTGACTGGTTCAGATTCAGATGCACTTGATGAGAAACAATTTATCAGCTATGGAGACATGACAAAGTATAACTGAAATCTCTACAGTCCTATAAAAAATACAGTGCCGTGAAAAAGTATTCATACCCCTTTAAATTCTTCACATTTTGTCATGTTACAACCAAAAACTTAAATGTATTTTATTGGGATTTTATGTGACAGACCAACACAAAGGGGCACATAATTGTGAAGTGGAAGGAAAATGATTAATGGTTTTCAAAATGTTTTACAAATATGTGAAAAGTGTGGCTTGCATTTGTATTCAGCCCCCCTGAGTCATACTTTGTAGAACCACCTTTCACTGCAATTACAGCTGCAAGTCTTTTTGGGGATGTCTCTACCAGCTTTGCACATCTAGAGAGTGACATTTTTGCCCATTCTTTGCAAAATAGCTCAAGCTCTTATCAGATTGGATGGAGAGTCTGAACAGCAATATTTAGGTCTTGCCACAGATTCTCAATTGGATTTAGGTCTGGACTTTGACTGGGCCATTCTAACACGTGAATATGCTTTGATCTAAACCATTGCATAGTAACTCTGGCTGTATGTTTAGGGTTGTTGTCCTGCTGGAAGGTAAACCTCGACCCCAGTCAACAGGTTTTATGCTAAGACTGCCTTGTATTTGGCTCCATCCATCTTCCCATCAACTCTGACCAGCTTCCCTGTCCCTGCTGAGGAAAAGCATCCCCACAACATGATGCCACCACCACCATATTTCAAGCACCTACTTCCACATGTTTGCTGTGTCCCCCACATGGCTTCTCGCAAACTGCAAATGGGACTTCTTATGGCTTTCTTTCAACAATGGCTTTCTTCTTGCCACTCTTCCATAAAGGCCAGATTTGTGAACTGCATGATTAATAATTGCCCTGTGGACAGATTTTCCCACCTGAGCTGTGAATCTCTGCAGTTCCTCCAGAGTTACCATGGGGCTCCTGGCTGCTCCTCTGATTAATGCTCTCCTTGCCTGACTCTAACCTGTTAGAGTCTTCAAAAAATACTTGAGACTGGGGTGGAGGTTCACCTTTCAGCAGGACAACGACCCTAAACATACAGCCAGAGCTATAATAGAATGATTCCGATCAAAGCGTATTCATGAGTTAGAATGTCCCAGTCAAAGTTCAGACCTAAATCCAATTTAGAATCTGTGACATGAAAATTGCTGATCAGACAATCTCCATCAAATCTGTCAGAGCTTGAGCTATTTTGCAAAGAAGAATGGGAAAAAATATCACTCTAGATGTGCAAAGATTGTGGAGAAATCCCCAAAAAGACTTTCAGCTGTAATTGCAGTGAAAGGTGGTTCTACAAAGTATTGACTCGGGGGGGGGGGTTGTAAAACATTTTAAAAAACATTTATCATTTTTCTCCCCCTTCACAATTATGTGCCACTTTGTGTTGGTCTATCACATAAAATCCCAATAAAATACATTTAAGTTTTTGGTTGTAACATGACGATGGAGAATTTCAAGGGGTATGAATACTTTTTCAAGGCACTGTATTTCACCTAGAAAAAAAATCCTAATCAATTGCCCCGATTGTATAATATGAGTTTCATATTGCTAATATTTAAGCTAAAATTTTTAAATCTGACCTTGTTCTCCAACAATAGAAGATACCCATTTGGCTGCACTGCGAACACTTTCACTGTCAGTGACATTTAAAATAACAGTCTGCAGTCTACTGGAGGTCTCTTTTTTCAGATTTTCAGCTCCGGTCTCTCTCAGACATGCAGCCAGAACCCTCATTCCTCGCCGGTCCAGGTTCTTTGCCAGAATATTCCCAAATCCTGTATCACATCCAGTAATGAAGACATATTTGCCTGTGAGATTGTCCAGGATTAGACTTTGTCGGTACCATCTGTACAAGAAGAGCAAACCCAACACTACCAGCAAAGGGAACCACATTATGAACCAGCAGTAGGATCCTCGTCACTGAAAGATACATTCAGAAAATTTGTTCAATCATAAAATATACATATCAAATGTGTCAGTTCTTTTACAATAGTTTTTATTGAATAATCAAATAGAATTTTTTTTTTTTTTCCCATCACATAAGCATAAGATAGTCAGTGTGGTAGATACAGAGAATCACATGTTAAGCCCCGTACACACGATCGGTTTAACCGATGAAAACCGTCCGATGGATTGTTTTCATCAGACAAACCGATCGTGTATGGGACCCATCGGTCTTTTTTCCATCGGTTTTAAAAAATAGAACATGTTTTAAATTTTTCCGATGGATCAAAAACCGATAGAAAATACCGATCGTCTGTGGGGAACTCCATCGGATAAAAAACCCACGCATGCTCAGAATTAAGTCGACGCATGCTCAGAAGCATTGAACTTCATTTTTCTCGGCTCATCGGAGTGTTTTACGTCACCGCGTTTGGGACGGTCGGTTTTTGGACTGATGGTGTGTGGCCAAGACTGATGAAAAACAGTTTCATCGGATTTCTGATGGACAAATCCATCGGACTAAAATCCATCGGAAATCCGATCGTGTGTACAGGGCTTTACAAAAGCAATATACTAGCATGTGATTCAGAGAGTAAGTCCCCTGTACAACTTAGCACTATGAAGAAAATTATAGTTAGTATGAATTTCTTAATTTCTCCATCGCTTCCACAAATGTATTATGGAAAGAAAGAGAAATTGAAATCTGATCATGAAAAAGGACATAAGAAGATATGATAATAAACAGAAATGTAAAGTGCAACCAAGTGACTGTTCCAAAGAAACTTGCACTAAAAGAAAAAAAGTTGTCCCTAAGAGAGACATCCCAAATAAAATTAAAAGGGAGTGTAGAAAAGTCCAATAATAAAAAAATTAAAAAAATGAAAATAAGTGAAAATGGAGGAGATTACAGAAAAAGGGAGTACACTTCAGTTAATCAGCACACAACAACTCATTAATATTTTATAAGCAATCTGACAAAGAGTCTAACCAGGGCTTCCATATTTTATCAAAATAACTTTGTTGGTCATGCAATATTGCTGAAAGACGTTCATTAATCCTAATCCATGACAATTAATTTTTTACCAATTCAACAGGAACAGTAGAAGATTTCCAGGATCTGGCTATCGCAATCCTAGCAGCCGTAAATATGAAGGCTATAAGTTTTCTCGTATTTCCTGGAGTATTGTCAACTGGGTATACCAGTAATGCTTGTTTTGGGGAATCAATAAGATTTTTTAGTTTAGGAGTATTTTAAAAATTATAAATGCGTATCCAAAATCTTCTTATTTTTGGACACGTCCACCAAATATGGTACATTGTGCCATTCAATCCACATCTTCTAAAACATAGGAGGGGAAATCTCTGGGCTATACTTGTCTACTCTAACCGGAACCATGTACCACCTCAGTAACAGCTTATAATTGGCTTCTATCAGGGAAGTATTAATTTAGGATTAAGCCCTGGTTCACACTGGTGCGTTTTGACATGTCATATCGGCGGAATTTGTCGGCAATGGCTCCGTCCTAAACGGTGCGACGCCGCATCTGCGGCGCTGCACCGATTTCAAAAAGTAGTTTCTGTACTTTTTTGCAATTTCGGGCTGCGATTTACATTGACATCTGTGCAGAAACCTGCACAGATGTCTCTTAAATCGCGTCCGAAATCGGGACTGACATGCGGGAGTGAAATCGTGCGAGTTCAGCTGAACTCGCACGGCTTCACTCCCGCAGCCCAGTGCTTAGAGGCATACTGTGTCAATTTAAACCATTTAGCAGTTTCAATAGTTTCACCCAGATCTTGTTCCCATTTATTTTGTGTAGCTACCCTCTGGCCTCGCTACTCAGGATTCACATTTTGTTATTAAATGGGAATCTACTGGTTTCATTACTTTGGGTCTGCAGCAATTACCTCCCACGAGTGGATCTTCAGCTCCTTTGTCTAGGTACACCAATATCTTCCAGGAATAAGGACAATGTCCACACATGAGTAAAACCTAATCAGTAAGGTTTTTTTCTTTTTTCACTTTGAGTTAACTTGAAGAAAGTAAGGGCAGAAAAGTTGAAAGACGTAGGGGAAGGATCAGGCACGCAAAACACTTAAATCCAGTATCTACACTAGTCGCCACTCAAGCCTGAGTGGGTATTGCTCACCTGGATAGTCCCTATGAGAGCGGTCCTAGCAGCCGGGATGGAGCACAGATGTCAGATGATGAATCCCCCTCTAGGCAGGTCTCCAGGCCTCTCTCTGAGACAGCAGTACCCACCGCTAGTCTCCGCCGGGACTGTTCTTCCTCTGGAACTCTTTTCCTAAAGATGGGCCCCCTACAAACGGGCAGCCTGGGATTCTTCTCTGAAGCGTAGGCCCTTGTCAGCGGAGCTGGGCCTACAATGCAGCAACAGGGCCTGGGGCTGAAGGTGCCCAAGGCCTAAGCACACTAGCGCACCCCGTGCCATGCGGGCCACGAGGCACATTCACTGGACCAGAGGTCCCCCTGAATGCCTTGGGGTCCCCCTGGAATCGCCTCACGCCAAATGGCTTCTGCCCCTTTTGTACCCGCTCCCAGCATGCACCGCGGGTAGACCACGCCCACTGCATGGCTGCCGAGAGGAGGACACCCAAGGTGCTGTGATACCCCGGTAGTCCAGCCCGTGCCGGTGGTGACAGTGCCACCTGCAGGCAAAGGAGAACAAAACTGCCGGGCAGTATCACACCCAGAGCAGAACAACAATTGAAACATAATTGGTCTGAGCCCAACTACTGACTCAGACTGCCCCTAAATTTCCACCTAGCGCCGCCAAGTATTGGGGGGGGGGGGGGCGCTACACATATAAAATAATTTATCTAATTTTGGAATCAAAATTGAATATACTTTCGAAATGTGACCATCATGTTTATCAAAAGATCTACATAAGCATTCCATTGAGGTGGAAAAAGTCAGGTCAGACGAACGTTGTAAAGTCTGTAGAAAATGCAAAACTTGGAAATAACATTGCATTTTTGAATTAGGAAACTGAAATTTGTATTGATAAAATACCCTTATGGTCACAAAATTCAGCAATTCGTAGTAAACCTTTATTCGTCCACCAGGTAAAAACCAGGGGATTAAGACATGGGTGAATGCAGGATTGCAGGTTAACCACTTAAGCCACGGACGATTTCGCTGGCCAATAACCAGAGCTCTTTTTGCGATTCGGCACTGCGTCGCTTTAACTGACAATTGCACGGTCGTGCGACATGGCTCCCAAACAAAATTGATGTATTTTTCCCCACAAATAGAGCTTTCTTTTGGTGGTATTTGATCACCTCTGCGGTTTTTCGTTTTTGCACTATAAACAAAAATAGAGCGACAATTTTAAAAAAAAAATCTATATTTTTTACTTTTTGCTATAATAAATATCCCAAAAAAAAAATCTATGAAAAAAAAAAAACGAAATCTTTCCACAGTTCAGGCCGATACGTATTTTTCTACATATTTTTGGTAAAAAAATAAAATAAAGAATCGCAATAAGCGTATATTGATTGGTTTGCGCAAAAGTTATAGCATCTACAAAATAGGGGTAGTTTTATAGCATTTTTATTATTATTTTTTTTACTAGTAATGGCGGCGATCTGCGATTTTTATCGTGACTGCGACTTTATGGTGGACACATCGGACACTTGACACATTTTTGGGACCATTGTCATTTTTACAGCGATCAGTGCTATAAAAATGCACTGATTACTGTGAAAATGACACTGCACTATGGCACTCCGGAAGCTGTCTGCCTCTGCCAGCCTCACCATTCTTTCTCCTCCTCCCTTACACAATGGAGTGCGCAGGGAAAGGAGGAAGAGGAGAGAGCTGCGGCCGGAGCGGCGCCTCAGAATGCAGTGCTGTGCCAGGTGACGGGTGTCACCCCTCTGGTGGGTGTCACCCGGGTGCGGCACGCACCCCCCGCTCCCCCCTTACAACGCCTCTGAATGAATTTATGTGGTTTAGTCTGTCCCATAAACTCAAAGAAAAGGAAAGAGTAGGGCACTTATTTGGTCTTTTGTTTTGTAACCACATTAAATGCCCGATTGGTTTTGTTGGATAAAGAGACAATTCGATTTTCTTCCATAAGGGTTGTGGAGTCTGGGATTGAAAACAAATTAGTTGAGCTGTGTAGCATGAAAGTATTTGGCCAAATCTGGTAGTCCCAATCCCCCTTTTAATTTAGGTGCATGTAAAGTGTGTGTATTCACCCGGGGTCTCTTATTCACCCAAATAAAGTTTGATATTTTGTGTTGAAGCAATTTGAGATCCGGGCATATGGATTGAAATAGGTAATGTTCTGAATAGGTATAACAACCTTGGTAAGATGTTCATTTTTATTGTGTACAGTCTACCGAACCATGATGGAGAACTAGCCCAACGTTGAAGATCTAGTGACAAATTTTTATATAATGGGGGTAATTGGCTCAATATAAAAATTGTGAAGGGAAGGAGTAAGGAAAATTCAGAAGAGCATTCTTTTGCCATGTAAAGGGGAATGAGTTTTGTATCGTTTGGACTGTCTCTGTATTTAGAGAGTGATGTTTAAGGCCTCCGATTTTGAGTGGTTAATTTTTAGACCGGAAATGTTGGTAAAGTATTTTAATGTTTGGTATAGATTGGGTAGTGATGTTATTGGGGAAGAGAGGAGCATTTAGAATATTGTCTGCAAAAAAGGCCCATTTATTTTCTGTCTCCACAATATATGCCTTTAATATCAGGATGATTTGAGTTTTATTATCAAGGATTCTAGAGCCAAAATGAACAGTATGGGAGATAGGGAGCATCCTTGTCGTGTACCAATATATATATATATATATATATACTCATAATTTGTGAACTGTAACCCTTCACAATAAGTCTAGCTGTGGGTTTTACTGTATAAGGTAATATAGTCAAGAAATTGTGACCAAACCCATAGCGTTTAAAATATATGAAATAAGTAGTCCCAGAACACAGAATTAAAGACATTATGAAGGTCCAACGACGATAACATTCCCTTCCACGTACCATAATTGCCCCAATTAGAGTATAATGATGAAATTATGTTAATCAGTCTTCGGGTTTGATCTGGAGCTTGTCAAGTAGGAACAAACCAAACCTGGTCCTGATGGATATAATGAGACAAAAATTAGTTCAACCGTGGCGCTAAGACTTTAGTCATTATTTTAAGGTCCACATTGATAAGTGAAATTGTGCGAATTTTATTGCCCAATCTCCATGGTCTTTCTGATTTAGGAGTAACTTGGATAAAAGCTACATTTTCATGGGATGGCAAGGGAAAACCCATTTTCAAATTATTGAAAAAAAAAAAAAAAAACATAAATGTGGTACCAGTAAATCAGAATATTTTCTATAATAATGGTCAAAAAAGCCATCAGGACCAGGCGCTTTAGATGGGTTTAAGTTTTTAATTGCTGCCCTAATTTTATTCTCCGTGAAATCACTTTATCAATTCAGTATGATCTTTCGTCACCCTCAGAAGCAAGAAATTTTTAAAGAAATGATCTGCATGGAAGGTAGAAAATGAATCCGGAGACGCATAAAGTTCAGAATAAAAATCTAAAAATTCATAGACCAAGCTGTGGATTTTGGGTTTAATGTCCATTTTTTTAAATGTAGCTTTGATATATCTGAGTTATATGAACGAGGAGTGAGTTTTTTGCCAACAATATGGATGGTTTGTCTCCAGCAGAATAAAAATCGGTGCCCAGACCATCGTAAATACTTCTCTGCTTTGGTAGTAAGGCTAGGATTTAGAATTGTATGCGCTGCAACGATTTTATCTCGTAGATCTAAACGAGGGTTAGATTTTTGTTCACAAGTGATATTCTGCAGTTCCTGTTGCAGTATGGTTTGTTCACGGATTCACTTAGTTCTAGAGCAGGGGTCTCAAACTGGCGGCCCTCCAGCTGTTGCAAAACTACAAGTCCCATGAGGCTTTGCAAGGCTGACAGTTACAAGCATGACTCCCTGAGGCAGAGGCATGATGGGACTTGTAGTTCTGCAACAGCTGGAGGGCCACCAGTTTGAGACCCCTGTTCTAGAGGCTATTTGAATTTATTTGACACAAATTGTGGCTTGTGAGCTGCCCAAATAATAGTTGAGGAAATATCAGTGGTATGGTTATCACTAAAATATAGTTTGATATCAGAATATCTCATTATAGATAGATGGATCGTTAAAAGTAGGAAGGCATTTAAGCGCCATGAGGAGGGTTTAGGTTTGAACCATATATCTGATAATGTGAGCTGAACTTGGCAGTGATCAGACCATGGTATAGAAAGTAAGGCAGCTGAAGTAATAAACGGAAGCAATGGTGATAGTATAAACAGATCTATTCTCGAGTATGTTTTGTGTACGTGAGAATAAAAAGTATAATCTCGAGCTGTGGGGGTTGAGATCTCTGCAAATGTCTATAAGATCATAAGAGTATAATAACTGAGCCAAATTATTACTCCGTTCTGGAATACCTACTAAAGTAGGTAGTTGCAGATTGAATTTATCAAGGACTCAATCTAGAGGTATGTTACTATCCCCTCCTAAAACATGACCATCAATATGGGGCATCAAAGTATTATGCATAGATTAAATTTTTTTAACCTGTCCTACATTCGGAGCGTAACAGGAGAGCAGAGTGATGGTCTGTTCATAAATGTTATCAACTACCATAACATATCTCCCTTCCTCATATTTCAGTACAACAGTAGGAGTAAATGGGACATGTTTGGCTATACATATTGCTACACCTCTTTTTTTGCAGTACATTAGAAAGTGGGGTATTTGACATGTAGGTATTTAGGGGTAGAAGTTTGGGAAAAGTGAGTTTCCTGTAGGAGTAACAGGTCTATACCCAGCTTGTGGTAAGATTGAAAGTCTGTTGTAGGTTTATATGGGGAATTAAAACCTTGGACATTGTGCATCAATATGTTAAATTTGGAGGAAGGAGCTGTTAAGTACTGACTATCGAATCATCATGTTATCTATTGAAGATCCTCAACATCGTATGGAAAGACCTGTTTATTTCAGATACTACTGGTTTTAGTAAGGATGGTGTACTCAAGTAAAGAAATGACAGAAAAGAAAATAAGGAAAGGTTAGTGAAAAAACATAACAAAAGATTAAGAATATGTCAAAAGGTATGAATATGTAAATTTTAGGGAAGTAGGTATTTCCATAAATTGGTGTGAGGTTACCGCTCTCAATCGAGTAATGGCAAGTTCACTTAAGAATGGTACAAGTGTCTGCACCAAACTTTTTCCATTGGAACATGTATAAAGAAACTTTTCCGAAGTTGGCAGTATTTATGGATCAGTACAACAAACCATTTACTAAATTAGAGCAAGTTTAGCAGCTCAAAAAAGGTGATCTGCGGAAATCTGAAGAATCAAGTCAACAACCATCAAATCGCATTTATAAATTAAAGTATTGATGATCAGCCATATGATCCTGAAGGAGAGCTTCCCTATTTTGACATCTGAGATTAGTCCCAGTTTGAGTAGAATATCCTCCCCTTCCTGAAAAGTGGTGACGGAATGAGATATGCCCATGTAAGAGAATGACAAGCAAAAAGTAAATGACCAGCGATATTTAATTTGATGATCGATCAAGCTAGTCAGCAATGGTTTTAGTGAACGTCTCTTTTGAATGGTCTATTGAGAGATATCTGCAAATATCTGAACGTATGACCCTGGAGTGTGATACATGTTTGAGTCTTGCAGCAGACATAAATTTCTCCTTAATACTGTATGTAGCGGCCTCACCCCGACCTCTTTTACTAGGGGTATGTCGAGCGACAGAGTGAGGTGCGCTACGGCCCATGTCCTCCCCGTGTATGTGGGTGAGGTGAAGGCCAGTATCAATCTTTTCCTTGGGCCAAATGTGTGCTGGTTATGAGGGTCAGTCCTTCCGTGCCGGAATCTCCCTTTGTTCCCATCAACAGAGTCCATACACCCATCAAAGTCCAAACTCAGGTTTATTGCGTATCTCCACATACAGTCAAATGCAACGGCAGGATACGATGGGGAAGCAGGTCGAGGCACTGTACAGGTTCCTAGTCCCTACACTCCCTGTGCTATGACCAGGGGTTGCAGGAATCTTGATGAAAGCTCCTCCGCTGCGCTGTAGCCCATATCAGGGGAAGATGTCCTCCAAGGGAGTTACTGAAGGCCCATCCGTCACCGGGTTGACACTACACCGGGTCTTCGGACGGGTGACCCCCCCCAGCCTCCTCACCTCAGATGCGGGTCCCCTCGCAAGGGGCGCCCTGGAGCAACTTCACCCTCGCGGGACCCAGTCGGAGTCACCGGGTCCCAGGCCTCCTCAATAGTACCTCACCCCAGGCTGAAGGTGCCCGGGATGGACTCCATCTTCGTTCCGGCCAGGCCTTGGGCGCCTAGGCCGGAACCTTGAACCGCCCGCACCCAGGCCTAAGGTGCCTGGGTGCGTGAAGAGATGATCTCCCCCAACCGACCTCGTGGCGAGAGCGTCTCCCCCTTTTATCTCCTCCCATCGACACCACGGCGGGTTCCCCGCCACAGCCGTACCATCTCCAGGAAGGGACAAAGAAGGGTAGCACTGTGGTAGTGATTCTACCTCGAGCCAGTAGGTACACTGACACCCACTGGTCAAAGAGAATATTACACCACCCAATCCTCCACAAATAAGAAAAAGGGGTCTAATCCCTGACATAATTACACACCTGGGTCTCTCTACCCCCAGGTGTATCCCACTAACTTTTAAGAACCCGCTACATGTAAAAATTTGGTTTTACAATTATATCCCCGGGTAAGCCATCTGATCTAGGGGCCATCAGGGCGCAATGCACTCTGTTGATTTTAAGATGGCGCTGTGAAATATTTGGAATCAAATCCTGTAGCAATATTGTGCATCGCATCTTCCAAATCCACCACCGATTCGGGTAAGCCCCATACCCTTAAGTTATACCGTCTAGAGCGAATTTCTAAATCTTCTATTTTAAAATTGGCCAGAGCTAATAATACTTGTAAAGATGAAACTATGGTGGAATTCTGGTTCACTCGTTTAACTGTGTCACCCAACTTACATTCAGTAGTATCTATATGCTCACCAATATTTTGTAAGTCATTTTTCAATTCAGCAGTTAAAACATTACAAGCTCTAGATACTTGAAGTGACTAGAATACAGTGTAACCATAGTAACACTGTACTACTGAGGAGGTGATCAGTTTTCTTTACTCACTATGATTGGTTAAAAATATGATAATCACTGTTATAAACAACCATTTTTTTTATGAAATCCATTCAGTGTGTACTAGTGAGTAGCCAAAGCTAATCACATGGTACAGATAAGTTGTGATTGGCCTGGTCTGTACCATGTGATCACTGTGTCTAATCACAAAGATCAACACAATAGTACACAATTGGCTCAATTCAGTAAAGCAGATTGCATGAGGTATGTAGATGTCTGGACACATTATCCCTAAATATCGCATGCGTTCCTGAAATTTGACAATTCACTATACTGTTTGCGGTATTTACTGCAAAACGCTCAAAAAGCTTGGTAAATACCACATATAAAAGGGGTTAAAGTCAATTTACAAAAGGAGATAAATAATTAAATGCGTGCGGTAATTAAGTTGTGGTCCAGGCATGGGGTATTTAAGGAATGTACAAATAGAATAGGCAATTTTGAGTTGTCTCTGCCATTTTGGATCAGTTTTCTGAACAGTAATGCATAGAAACCTAAATATGGAAACATAGATATTATTGGGGTTGATAAACTGTTTACGTTTTGGATAGAGTGGAGGTGGATTAAAACATCTGTCAGGTTTTTATTATTGTCTGTGCCCCTGTTAGGAAGATTAACCCTCTATTTTTGTCCTGTTTGCCATTGTCACTGAAAGTAAAAGAAAATCCCAAATTTTGGGTTGTCCCCAGAAAAGTAATTGAAGGGAAATTTTTGATTGGGGATTACTTTAATTTGTAGAATTTTCCTCTCTTGTTTTGGCTATGGGGCAGGAAGTAAAAGGTAAATCACCCCAATGGAACACAGATGGCAAAAAAAAAAACTCACATGGGCTAATATTCCTCCCTTACTCTATCCAAAAGGAAAAAAACTTTGCAAGTTGCTCCAGAGCTTAGTAAATTAGGTAAAGATTCACTTTACAAAGAATACCCAATCATATCCAAGGAAAAAACCCTAGCATTTTTGCTTGTACATGATTGGATGATGAGAGTCAGCATAGCTCCCCCTCATTTACTAAGCTCTGGAGAAACTTCACATGGAAAATGCTCAGTCTAGGTGCCTTTAGTAATCCATCCTATTACTTTTAGTAAATCCATCCACAGGACTTTTTGTGTGTATATACAAGCATATACATCATTTGCTGCAAAAGAACCTTACAATCACTCCAAACATATTACAATGTACATGCATATCACCATGGTCTAATCCCTTGTTAGAACATATGTCATATGTAGTGGGGACACTTTACTAATTCAATTATTTTTACAGAGATCTTCCCACTGACAAGAGCCCTCTGACATATATAATCTTTTTAGCCATCTGAAAAGGGGGTAGTTCTTGAATGACCACAGGTGTATGGAGCATTCTTCCCACTGACCATCACACCATAATGCACCATGAGTTGTAGATGTAGCAATTTTTAGCAGGGGTTTCCTGAGGCTGGAACGTTTTTATTCAAGGGTTCATCTGTGTTGAAACAATTGAGAAAGGCTGCTTGAAAGTGTAACAAAGGGCAGGGAGGGTTAGAACCCCTGCCAGTTGTTTTTTGCCATCTGTGTCCCATTGGGGAAGATTTAGATTCACTTCCTGTCCCATTGCCAAAACAGGAAATCCCTGCAAATTGAGGCAATCCCTTGGGGTCCCCCAGGTCACAAGAACTAATGTCCTCATCAGAAAATTTTCCCTTTTTTGCTTTTCTGGGGACAACCTAAATTTGGGCATTTTCTTTTATTTTAATTTCGCTTTCAATGATAATGGTAAACAGGACACATAGAAAGGGTGAATCACCCTAATGGGGACAGACAGCAATAAAAACCCATAGGTGTTCTAATACCTCTCCACCCTATCCAAAACAAAAAAAGTTTTTCCTTTAGTTATACTTTAAGTAAATACAAAATATATTTCCCTGATGGCTCCCATGTCAGCACAGCTGGGTATGGGTCCCACTCCCCTATGGGTTGCAAAAGCTGAGGCTCAAGGGCGACCACTCAAAAAAATGGATGATAGTATACTCACCTTTCCGTAATTTTCCTTTCCTGTCGCATCTCATGGCAGCATACACCTTTGGGTTGTGGCTCCGCATACACCTTTGGGGAATAACAACTCGCAAACTGGGTGGGTCTGAGCAGAAAAACATGTTTATTTACAAGGAATAGAAGTGTTGGACTGGATAATTGCCCTTCCGAATTCTACCGTGGACAACCTAGCAGAGCCCACCTTGTAATGTGATATAAAAGGTGTTTCTAGACGACCAGATAGCTGCTCTGCAAATAGTTTCCGTGGACACCCTGCAGTAGGCCGCCCAGGAGGTCGCCATTGCCCTTGTGGAATGTGCCCTCAAGCCCTCAGGTATTTGTGCTTGATTCAGTGAGTAAGCCCTTTTGACGATCTTCACCAACCATGCTGCGATGGTGCGAGTCCTAGAACCATGTGGGATGATTAGGAGATTTTCCGTCTTCCTGAAGTCGCTGGTTGCCGAGAGGTAAGCCAAGATGTTGGTTTTTACATCCAGCGGATGTGGATCACCCTGTTCAGTAGAAAGCGCAGGAAGGCTTATCTCCTGGTTAAAGTGGAAGGAGGATGACACCTTCGGGATGAAGCGATCTGAAGGTCTTAAGACTACCTTGTCAGGGTAAATGATTAGGTACGGTTCTTGCGACAGTAGGGCTTGCATCTCCGAGACTCGTTTGGCCGAAGTTATCACGATGTGAAAGCTGACCTTGAGTGTTAGATCCCACAGGGAGATGTTTTCCATTGGAGAAAATGGTTCATGGGATAGGACCTCTAGCACTACTGAAAGGTCCTAAGTCAGAAAATAATGTTTTCTGGGGTGCCTTAGCTTTGGGCAGGCCCTCTGGAATTGAATGACGAGTGGCTCCTGTGCCCACTTTACTCCTGTCATGGCAGACAAGGCTGACACCTGTACCTTTAGGGTGCTTGACCCAAGACCTTTTTCTAGGCCTAGCTGGAGGAACTCAAGGATCTGGGCGACTGTTGGAGATGATGGGTTCCAAGATTGCTTTTGTGCGACTGTTGGTGGTGTACCTTCTGGCCTTGAGAAGAGTTTCTACGACCTGAGAGCAACCCTGGTTTAAGAACCTAGCCCTTTCAATCTCCAGGCTGTCAGATGCAACCTTTCCGGAAATGGATGAAGGAGTTGACCTTGAGAGAGTAGGTCTGCTGTTGTCGGAAGCGGCAATGGGCTCGCTGTATTCAGCTGAAGAAGGGTTGTGAACCATGCCCGCCTCGGCCAAAAGGGGAGCACCGCTAATATTGTAGACATTGATCTCTTGAGTCTGAGCAGAAACCTTGGTATGAGTGGTATTGGTGGAAAGATGTAGCCTAGACGGTAGTTACAGGCATGCTGTAGACAGTCCATCTCCTCTACTGACGGGAAGGGGACCCTTGCCAGATATCTCTGGCATTTTGCGTTGGCTGGTGTCGCTGCCAGATCTATATTTCGGATGCCCCAAGTTGTGGTTATGAGGGCGAAGGCTTGGTGGCTCAGAGCCCACTCATTGTTGGAAACAAAACTTCTGCTTAGCGTGCCGGCTAGCTGGTTTTGTACTCCCGTGACATACATCGCCCTTAACCCTGACAGGTTTAACTGCGCCCATTCGAGAACTGGGCGGACTTCCTGCATCATGGAGCGACTCCTGGTGCCTCCCTGCCTGTTTATATAGGCAACTGCCACTCTGTTGTCCATCTTCAACAGGACTTCCTTGCCTCTCAGGAGGGGGCTGAAAGCCAGAAGAGCTTGAAACGCTGCTTTCATCTCCAAGATGTTTGACACTATATCCTGCATCTCGAAAGGTCTGTGGCCCGGGGCTGTAAAGTGTTGGTAGTGCGCCCCCCACCCCTCCTTGCTGGCGTCCGTTGTGACCACTTCCTGGGGAGAGGTAACAATATGTTTGCACGCCTTCAGGTTGTGCAATCGGGTCCACCACCAGATTGATTGTTTGACCTCCTTTTGGATCATGATTGGTTGGGACATCGACACACCATTCCACGGTTTCAAAAATGAAGTCTGAAGGGGCCTTGTGTTTCATTGGGCCCATTGGACCACCGGGATGGTTGATGAGAATGACCCCAAGATGCTGAGGCATTCTCTGGCTGGCAGTGTGGTAGACAGAAGTAGTCTCCTTGCTTTTTGAAGCAAGATGGGAATCTTCTCCTGAGGGAGTTCTATTGTGTTGAGTCTGGTATCCAGCTCTGCCCCCAAGAAGACCATTCTCTGAGTGGGTTGGAGATTGCTCTTCCGCCAGTTTATTAGCCACCCGAATTTCTGCAGGGTAGAGATTAGAGTGTTTCGGTGAAGTAAGAGGGAATCTTGATTGTCCGCGAGCAAGAGGATGTCGTCCGAATAGTGATGGACTCTCAACCCTTGCTCCCTCAGCAGGGCCATCACAGGTAACAAGACTTTTGTAAATGTTCTGGGAGCGGTAGAAATCCCGAACAGGAGACTTTGAAATTGAAAGTGCTGATGGTCCACCGCAAATCGGAGAAACTTTTGGAATGTAGTATGAATGGGAATATGCAGGTTAGCGTCTTGTAAATCGACGGAAAGCATCCAGTCTCCGATGTTAATGGCATAAAGGATCGACTGTAGGCTCTCCATCTTTAACTTCTCTAGTAAGATTGACCGATTGAGATTTTTAAGTCCAAGACCGGACGCAGGTCCCCGGTCTTTTTCTTCACCAGAATAGAGGGGAGTAAAACCCCTTCCCCCTTTGGTGTGATGGAACTTCCACTATGGCCTGCTTCTGGATTAAATCTTGGACGTATTCTGTTAGTACCAGTTTATTTTCTCGTGATGCCGGTAGTTTGGTTATGCAGAATTGGTCTCTCGGTGGCCGTTTTCTGAACCTCCATTGTGCCAGAACTGGACAGTAGCTACTGTCCATGGGTCTTTTATTGTTTCCCGCCCAAACCTGCTTGAAACTCTTGAGCCTGATTCCTACCACAGCTGGTTGGGCAGATGCACCTTCAAAAAGACTTCTGGTCCCCTGTGGTAGGGGTCTTAGACTTCTGTAGCTTCAGGAAGGATGACTGGGGGTTCTTCCAATTCCTTCTGTACTCATTCCCAGACCTATAAGATTTTGCCTCCCTATATCTATCTGAGATTTTGCCTAAAGGTAGGTGGCCTTTGTTGTCTGGGCCTTCTGTCTGAAGGGATAAGGCCTGATTTCCCTCCAGTAACTTTGGAAATGGCCGAGTCCAGCTTGGGATTTTACACCAATTAGACTGATGAGGGATCTGCCGACCATGGTTTTAGCCAAAGCGCCCTTCTGGCCATTACTGAACTTGACTCTCTTGATGCAGACTTGATTATGTCTACAGAGGCCTCTGCGATGAAGTCCCCTGCAAGGCTAAGTTCCTGAGGAGCTGAAATTACCTTTTCTTGCTCTACCCCCTCTGTTACCAGTTTCTCGGCATTGGAGGACCAGCTTGAGATAGCCCTTCCCAACGCCGCTAGCACCACTGCTGGCCTACAGGCGCCGCCTGCGGACAGGTAGGCTCTCTTGAGATCCAGATCGATCTTCCTGTCCAGTACATCTTTGAACGTGATTAGGAGAGTTACGCGCCTAGCGAGGCGCATCAGGGAAGATTCGACCACCGGAGGGGATACCAACGGGTTGACATTAGGCTCTTTAAGTGGGTAGAGCTTTGCTAGTCTATTGGTAAGACTGGTTTTCTTCTCAGGCTTTTGCCATTCCTCTTTGATTAAATCCTCCAGCTCATCTATGAATGGGAATGTCTCCAGGTCTTTAAGGTTCGGAAAATATTTTCTCAACTTTTGTGGTTTCCTTTTCCTCCTCCCAGTCTGTTGCCTCCTTTACTGATTTCACAAAAGGCTCTATCAGCGAGAAATCAAACCCAGTGGAGGCCTCCAATTTATCATTGTCGGATAAAGTGTCTGACATTCTTGATGTGGAGGGAATAGCAGTTGAAGTGCCCTGTACAGGCTTGTGCGCCTCAGACCCTGCGGTTTGCAGGGGCGGATCTGTGGCTGACTCTCTTGTGTTCAGCTCTCTCTTTGCTTGCTTTGTCGAAGCATGTGCGACAGGCTAGCTTGTCCGGAAGCGCTATGGCTATGGCGCCGCTGATCCAGCAAGAGTTCCCAGAGGGACGGGAGCGCTGAGTGGGTGGAGAGCGTCTGCGCGTAGGAGACCTCCTATGATAGGAGTGACTATGCCGTGAATGAGATTTTGAACGGCTCCTTTCGCGATTTGAGCGGCTTCACCTGTGACTTGAGCGACTTCTTGAGGGCTCCCCTCGTCTTGGATTTGACGATCTGGAAGACCTGATAGGGCTGTCCAATTTAGACAGTATTTAGTGGCAGGCTCTCTTTTTCCATCTTCACTACTTACCACTTGTCCCTCCCCCTTACCTATTGGGCTGGTGTTGATCTGCTGGGGCAGTGGCCTCCATGAGGGGTGACGGAATCCCACCTAGAAGCATAGGGAAGTAAGCATGCAGCCAGGAGCAGGAAAGAGAGAGGAAAGGATACCAAGATTCAATTTAGAAGCTTACCAAATAGGGAGTATAAGACACACAGAGGAGATCCACCAGAGCCAGGAGGCAGGGAGAGCAGAGACATAGGGAACACTGCCAAACCTAAAGGAAAGAAAGGTAGATCTGTGCTTTTTAAATCTGCCGCCGTCGCGGCGGTGATGACGTCACGCTCGCGCATGTGCACACAAAAGACCCGGCGCCATCTAGGAAGCTGGCAAAACAAGGAACATGGCGTGTCATCGCTATCTGCGCATGCACGGAAGTGTCCGGACGTTTGGCGTCATGCTAGGAAGAGCCTGTGGGACTACAGGGCTCAGGAGACCAGAAAAATTTAAATATGAAGTGCAGAAAGGAAACTGGAGGCCGCTACCTGTTTAAGGTCTGTAATGTGCTGGAAACATACCCCTGAGACCAACAGAGTGGGGTTCCTTTCATCTAGCTCGTTTAGAGGCTGTACAGGAAGGACTTCCACCCAGGAGAGGCTAGAACCTGGCTGGGGCGAAGCGGTAAGGGGGTGCTGATCCATTCGGTCCTGACAGGTAAGGAAAAAAAAAGGAGAATACTGGGGCGGGTGCCCTCCCTGGGTTTAATAGCTACGCGGTCCTATCAGGTTGTGGGGGCGGAGCCACAACCCAAAGGTGTATGCTGCCATGATGCGACAGGAAATACATTTTATTACAGGACCAACCGCGGTATAGCAGGTAGTGAAAAAATGCTTTATTATACAAAAAATGTATTTATGTGAATGTCAAACTGATGCACAGCAACCCTCCAAAAAGGGACAACGTTGTCACAACACTAAAATAACACACAGCTCGGGCTACCATTCATTCAGCCATCCGCCAGTCATTCTCTAATATCGAGAAATGCTCCGTGGGTGCATATGATTGTTCCAGCCTGGCAGTGGAGATTCTCAAAAAGCCATAGAGGTTATTGGAAGTGTTCAATTCACGTGAATGGGCTAGCCAACTCAGTAAACACTCGAGTAGTTGAGACCTATGTTGTTCAGGTGAAGATTGTATACTGTGACTGGTATTCTAATGAAAATGTGCAGCTGGTCAGTTGCTTTTCAGCGGTGTGGTGACCAATGATCCAGCTTGTGGAAATCCGACAATCTAAACCTGGATGAGTTATTCCACCATGCACATATTATGGTAAAACCATTGCTCTGGTATTAACACGACAGTCACAAGATACTCAAGAGTTGACTCCACATTTATGTGATATAGTCCCGGTTTGAACAGAAATGCAGGGGTGCTGACACCGTATGTGGGAGTGGATAAGTGTAAGCACTGGTAGAACACAGGGACACTTGTACAAGCATGGTGGCAGACAGACAGTCTGTATTGTCACTTGGGCCACTTGGGAAAAACAGGTTACCGTACGCATGTCCTAATGCCAGCTCCTTATGGCTGTAATGTGAATAGTAAGGAGGGCTGCCCGCAGGCTCTCATCCTTCCCGTCTGTTCAAGTTAGTGAATAGTCCATGAATCCTGTTTTACAGCTGTGGAGTGCAGGCGTGTCCATGTTGGTGCCGGGGAGTCAACCTGACCTGTGACACTGTCAAGATCAAAGCAGTGCTGGAATCCAGTGGCACCCAAATTTTCAAAAGTAGCATGGCGCGTCATCACTACAGGCTTGTCTGCGGGCTCCGCTTTCACAGGTGCAGCTTACGTTGACATGTTTCGCGCATCATGTGCTTCGTCAGAATGTAAAGACGTACTGTGTCCCTAGCTTTTGAATTTCAAGCTGCCACAGCCGTACTTAAAGGGTTTGTAAACTCATGTTTTTTCACCTTAATGCATCCTATGCATTAAGGTGAAAAAACACCTGGCAGTCACCGGCCCCCCAGCCCCCCCCCATTTTGCTTACCTGAGCCCCGAATTTCCCCCCGCCGGGGTTGTGCTCTCCCTCTCTCCATGGGGTCTCGGCTCTTAATTGGACAGATTGATAGCAGCGCAGCCATTGGCTCCAGCGGCTGTCAATCAAAAACAAAGACACGGGCGCCAGGGCCGAGTCATACATTCAGCCAAATTAATGACTTGGGAGCACACCCCCAAGGTAACCCCCTGGGAGAATGCTTTTCCTAGGGGGTTATCTGATGCGGGAGGAGCCGCAAGAGCCACCAGGGGATCCCAGAAGACAGTGTTCGGAGCCACTCTGTGCAAAACGAACTGCACGGTGGAGGCAAGTATGACATGTTTGTTATTTTTTTTTTTTTTATAATCAGTTTTACAACCCCTTTAAAAGGGGCTTCTACAAATAGCCTATCATAACTTTCATTGTATTAATTAAAACGTGGGAGTATTTTCTAAGTTCACCTCCATTTCCACATATACCATTTAGATTGCAGGATAGGGGAGAAGTACAGTGGCATGTAATGATCGATGAGGCCTATTTTTTTAGGGTAAAAGCCTTATATTGCCTCTTTATTTAGCCTAAAATGTCCATGATTTTTCCTTCCTTAATCGAACGGTATCAAAGTCCGCTCTATTTTCAGGGCAAAAAAAAAGTCCTGAAATCTTACCTGTGTGGCACTCATTAAAATGTAATGCTATAGGGGTTTCTTCCTTCTGTTTGATGCTCTTAATGTGCTCACCGATCCTTATACAAAGCTGTCTTTTTGTCTTACCTACGTATAGTTTTTTGCAGGGACATTCTATAGTGTATAGCACCCTTGTTGTAGAACAGTTAAAAAAAACTAATCTGATCATTTTTAGTTCCGTCTAAATTGGCGAACACATTGAAGCGATCAACAAATTTGCAGATACCACAATGGCCACAGGGGTACATACCTTGCAGTGTAGGGAGATTGGTAAGACAGTTTCTGTTTGGGGTTCTAACAAATTCGGATTGCACCAACATATAATTTAAATTGCTGGCTAGTTTAGCCACTAGCATTATGACGCGTACACACGACCATTTTTCTCGTCGGGAAAAATGATTTTTTTTTCTCTTTGACGAGAAAAACGACCGTGTGTGGGCTTTTGGTAATTTTTCCCGACGAGAAAAACAGCATGAATCACAACGAGAAAAATTAGAACATGCTCTAATTTTTCTCATCGTGATTCACTGCATTTTTTTCCGCTGCAGTTTTCCCATAGGGAAACACTGCCGGGGAGCCTACACACGGTCGTTTTTCTCGACCAAGAGAAAAAATGTCGGGAAAAACGTCCGTGTGTAGGGGAACAAGCCGTTCCTCGTTTTTCCCGTCGATTTTCTCGACTGTGTTTTCACCGTCGAGAAAATCGATCGTGTGTACGCGGCATTAGCCTTTGGCCTACAATTTCTTGAATTTCACTAAAGCAGGCCATACATTTTATTTTCAAAATCAGAAAGTTCGTTTTTTTGTGACCCGATGATGCCACCATTGATTTTCGAAATTCGGCCGACCAAACCTTCATGTTGCCGGGAATATTCTTTTCTCTCCGGGAATATTCTTTTCTTGCACATGCGCATTTTTTTTTCTATTACATTTCTCGCACGATTCTCCCATCATTGATCAGAAAATCGTTTGTTTTTTAAAAAATATCCAACATGTCGGATTCCTCAAATTTGATTGCCGCACAAAAATCGGCTGTTGCTGCAGCCCACTAACGGTGCGAAATTCGTATGAAAATTCTTTGATACGATTTTCGAAAGAAAATTCTTTTGAAATTCAAACCGTGTATGGCCGCCTTTACTTGTTAACATATGCCAATGTTGTAATAGATTCTAGCTTAAATCTTCCCATTGTGCACTAAATTTAGTTATAATCCTAACTGGGCCAGCTTGGCTATTCTCACCTACATTTTTAGGTCTCAAGGTATCAGTTCTAGTTTTATTCATGGCCATTTTCCTTGCTCTCCTAATCTCCCAAGAGTGCGATGTGAATACCATCTTTCCCTAAATATTTTATAGAGATCTACTACTTTACACCTGTAGTCAGCATCTGTGGAGCAGTTCCTCCGAATCCGGAGGAACTGCCCCACAGGAATATGCCTTACCCCTTGTAGATTTTATAGTTGGGTTAGCTTTCTGTTTCCAGGGGATATCCTGTTCCATTTCCTAATTCAACATCGTTCTCGTCCATTGTGGATACTAGTAGGTCCACCATTTTTACATCCTGTGCCATTGTTTTGTCATTATCCTGATCCATTTTGTTTTCCCCAGAATACATCAGCCTAAAATATAATTTCCTCAGAAAGAGGCACACCTCCTTATAGGTTTCAAAATGATCCATTTTTCAGGGGCAAAAAAGATAAGCCCCTTTGCAGCAATGAGATTTGCCTGTCTTCGAGGTTAAAGTCGGATAGGTTAATAATTTTCAGGTCCTTAGAGCACTCCCCTATGGGTCCCACCCCCCATGTTTCCTGGACCTTACGCCAAATTTGAGCCCACCTGCAGCTTCAGCGGTCCTCTTTTTTCCTCCTATGTGTAGGACCTAGGCATGCTCCTCTACTTATCTGGTCTAAAGGGCTGGACGTCCATGCGTGTGGGTTTAGGGTGAATGGGGTCCCTGGTGTACCGGCTAAATGACCCATAATCTAGGAAGCCCCACTGCTGGTCTTAGGGGTGGCTTTTAACAGCCTTGTCAGGGGTCCGCTTGGTCCATGTGAAGTGGGCAGCAGGGTCAGCAGAGTCTCTCCTAGGCATGTGTGCCCACACAGTTCCAGTGTTTACATTCGGATGGTGGAGGTTAGGTTAGCTGGCCCTTTAACCAATTGACCTCTGGAAGATTTACCCCCCTTCATGACCAGGCCATTTTTTTTGCGATAAGGCACTGCGTCATTTTAACTGACAATTGTGTGGTCATGCGATGCTGTACCCCAAAAAAAATATGTCCTTTTTTTCCCCCACAAATAGAACCTTCTTTTGGTGGTATTTGATCACCTCTGCGGTTTTCATTTTTTTTACGCTATAAACAAAAAAAAATAATTTTATAAAAAAAATAAAAATAAAATAGAATTTCATTAATTTATGCCAATTTGTATTTTTCTACTTTTTTGCAAAAAACCCCCCAAAAAACTATGGGATATTTTTATTTATTTTTTTATAAGTAATGACAGCGATCAGCGACTTATGACAGGAGTGCGATATTGCGGCGGACAGTTGGAAACCGATCCTTTTTGGGGAGCAGTGACACCAATGCAGTGATCAGTGCTAAAAATATGCACCGTCACTGTACCAATGACACTGGCTGGGTAGGGGTTGAACATCAGGAGTGATCAAAGGGTTAACCGTGTGCCTAGCCAGAGTGTTTGTGTACTGTGGGAGGTACTTTTACTAGGAAAAGGCATGGATCCATGTCCCTACTTTGCAAGAGCACAGGATCAATGCCTTCCTTACTGACAGATCAGCAATCTGCCTTGTTTACATTGGTAGATTGCTTTCCGGCTGTCTGCCTAATGATTGGCGGGTGTCCGTAAACATTAAGTCTGCAGTGTCTGCAGATCAGCTCCGCTGTGTATAATCACAGCGGAAACGGGTTGGCGGCGGCACGTATGCATGCCCCAGACCCGGAATGGTCTGATCACGTACTAGGTACATGATCCGGAGCAGCAGTGCCACCTTGCTGCCATTTAAAAGTTAAACAGGCGGTAAGTGGCTAAGGAGTTTCAGATGGCGGGAGGCAGGGTGGGGTTTATGATCATGTTACCGCCCTGATTGGCGGTCACATGATTGGAAAGCTCCCGATCGCAAGCAGCAATCAGGAGCTTTCCGTTAGCGGCCGATAACTGTCGGGAGCAGTTTTTTGCAATGTGGTATGCAAATATGCGGCCGCTTTGCCAAAAGGCCCACCCGCAGAGATGCCACATATTTGCATGCCGTCAGTGCCATATTCACAGATGGCATTAACCCGCTGGTGGCTTCTCATGTTTTCTTTACTATTGTGCCATTATGCCAACCCCCTCAAAGCCCAGCATTCCCAGGGAAGGTAGGGGAACCACCTGTGCATAACTACTGTAGCCAGCTATTGCCTGTTGGAGTATAGGACATTTTTTTGTGCTCTCCAGTTTCTCAGACCAAAAAAAAAAGCATGAGCATGAGAGGCATGCTTTATAATGTCAACAGTAGGGATGGGCCGAACGACCCCCTGTTCAGTTCGCACCAGAACTTTCGAACATCCCGAAAGTTCGGAACCAAATAACGAACCCTATTGAAGTCTATGGGACCCGAACGTGAAAAATCTAAAGTGCCCATTTTGAAGGCTTTTATGCAAGTAATTGGGCATACAATGGTTATGGGGGTCCAGGTACCGCCCTGGGGGACATGTATCATTGAAAACAAAAGTGTTGGTAGACCACGGGGAACCCCCAGGTAGTGCCACAATAATTGCATTTATAAAGCCCCAAAAAAATGAAATTTTCCCTGCAAGCTTTCTCTATTTTGTAAGCAACGGCTTGCAGAACCAGTCTGTATGATGAGGCAACAATGTAGTGCACTGGGAACAAGATTAGAGATTTTTTTGATAAATTCTGGTGTCTCGTCCACAGACTTTGGATAGAAGGAACAGGTGCGGAAAAATTGGTCTTTGGGTGTCGGTGGTGCCTTCACACCGTAACCTTATAGAGGTGCTCTTGATGAAAGCAAGAATCGGCCTTGCTGTCAAAAATTGCAATGATATGCACTTGTCAAACAGCTGCGGAAAAATTGGTCTCTCTTTGGGTGTCAATTGTGCGCATGAAACCTACACCAAACAAATTCTTCCAGATTAAACACCCACAACGCTAGGCAGCCTAGAAGCCCTGCAGAGATTCCACATCCCAAAAACACTTAATCAGCGACATCGGCATCAGGGGTTTCATAGCTGCTGGTAATCCAGGACTGTGGACAGACGTGTTCTATTATCCGTAATAACACCTCCAGCAGCACTGAATGCCCGTTCGGAAAGCACGCTGGATGCAGGGCAGCCCAATTGCATACTGGACAATAGTCTATTCTCATGACCCAGTAAGCCAGTGGATGGTCAACTGGAATGCTCTCCATCTCTGTTTTCGCCCCTAGATACATGTCCACCATGTGATGCAGACGCTGCCGATGGGATGTGGAAGCTGACAGCCCTGGGCGGCGAGGACTATAAAAAATTGTGAAATGAATCACTGCCTTCTCCACTGCTCCTCTTGACAAACAGAAGTCTCAAAACTAAGTTTTCCACAACACTGTAACCTACCAGAGTCTGGGAAAGCATTAGATAAACTCCCCTTCAAGGTGTACTCAAGAGATTTCATCTTCTGCACTCTGTGGGGACGGGATGAGTTCTGAGACTTTCCCCCTGTAAAAGGTGATCAATGAGGGTTGCCAACCAATAGTGATCATCTCCTTTAAGCCCCATATTCTTGGGCCTTTTCGCTGGCTTTGAAGCATGAGGGAGCCCATGCAACGCAAATTTGCAGAGACGAGAGATGCAGAATCCTCGGGTCACTGAGGATTAAAGTATCTGGAAATGCCTCCTCCCAGCCACGTACTATTTCCAAGGGTTCTGGGGATGGAAAACCATCTCTTACTGTTTGACGTATGTCTTCCTCTGCTTTAATGCCTCCAAATTTGACAATCATCCTCCTCCCTCTTCTTGTGTTCTGTGGCATAGAAACAATGGTGTCTGCATAAATTGGGCCTTAAGAGGAAAGGAAGTCCTCCTCTTTCTCCTGCTGCTTTGCCTCAAGTGCCCTGTCCATAATGCCACACAGAGTCTGCTCCAGCAGGAGCACAACAGGGATTGTGTCACTGATGCATGCATTGTCACAGCTCACCATTCTCGTGGCCTCCTTAAATGGTGACAGTACAGTGCATGTATCCTTTATGAGCAGCCATTGGCGTGGGGAAAAAAAAAAGAAGCAGAGCCAGCCTGAGCCTGTCGTTATGCCATGCTCACACAAGTACTCATTGACGCCCCTCTGCTGCATGTGCAGCATTGCCAAAGTCGAGTTCCACCTGGTGGGCATGTCACAAATCAGGTGGTTTACGGGCAGGTGGAATTCCTGCTAAATTTCAGCCAACCGAGCACTGGCTGTGTTTGACCGCCTGAAATGGCTACAGATTCTTCTGGCCTGCTTTAGCAGATCTTCCAACCCTGGGTACCCGTTTATTCTGCTATAATACATATCCCCAAAAAAATATAATAATAAAAAAAATGTATTCATCAGTTTAGGCCGATATATAGTCTTCTACATATTTTTGCTAAAATAAATCGCAATAGCCGTATATTGATTAGTTTGCGCAAAAGTTATCGTGTCTACAAACTATGGGATAGATTTAGGGATTTCTTTATTTTATTGTTTTTACTGGTAATGGTGGCGATCTGGGATTTTTAGTAGGACTGCGACAGACAAATCTGACCCCAAATTACACTTTTTGGGGACCAGTGACATTATTACATTGATCAGTGCTATAAAAATGCACTGATCAATGTAAAAATGACACTGGCAGGGAGGGGGTTAACACTAGGGGGCGATCAAGGTGCTAAGTGCGCTTCCTCAGCGTGTTCTAACTGTAGGGGGGAATGGGCTTACTGGAACATGACAGATCACTGTTCCCAATCACTGGAATGGGAAATCACCTTGTTTACATAGGCAGTTCCCCGTTCTGCCTCACCTCACGCGGGTCGCCGGCAGAGTCCGCGGGCACGCTCCCACGGCGGGCGCACGCCCATTATCCTCCTTGCACGGACCGACATAGTATATCTGCAGGGGCTTTAGCCTGCTGTTGGCTGAATATGGGTCACAAGAGTGCAGAACTATGTATACTCCTGTAACCCACAGGAGAAGTAGGATCAAAAGATGAGAAGGAGAATTAGGACCAAAAGTGGAAGCTCCGCTCATCTGAATCCTCCCCCACTCCAGTGCCACATTTGGCACCTTTCGATGGGAAGCGGGTACCTGTTTTTGCCACGGCTAGATCACACAGAAGTTTGGCCACCCTCTTCCTTCCCCCGCCGCCAGGCCATTCAGAAAGTGCAGCGTTCAGAATATCTACAATATTTTAGTGTGCATGAACTGGGGACTGGTAAAAAGCCCAAAAATAACTTTATATATTGCAGCTTAACAATCATTAGATGTGGTGGCTGCATTAGTTTTTTTAGGCTTTTCCCCCTCTGTTTTCAACTGGTGATCTGGTCAGTGGCACACGTCCTGTATTAGAGTGCACCCAATCTGGATAAAGGAGCACAGGATGCACAGCAGCATGGTCAGTCTGGGAAGGAGGGTAGTGTTGGATGTACTAGCAGATTTAGATAACCTAACAAGTTGAAGCCAAACTCACTAGCCTCCAGCATTCCCCACACTTGAGCACATTGGACTGCTCTACTTACTGCTCTGCTGTTTGAAGTCAACGTGGGAAATAGAATGATGAAGACACGCTCTCTCACACACGGGGAGAGGTCTCACACAGGGGGCTCTGACACACGGGGAGGGGTCCTCACACAGGGGGCTCCGACACACGGGGAGGGGGTCCTCACACAGGGGGCTCCGACACACGGGGAGGGGGTCCTCACACAGGGGGCTCCGACACACGGGGAGGGGGTCCTCACACAGGGGGCTCCGACACACGGGGAGGGGTCCTCACACAGAGGGCTCCGACACACGGGGAGGGGGTCCTCACACAGGGGGCTCCGACACACGGGGAGGGGGTCCTCACACAGGGGGCTCCGACACACGGGGAGGGGTCTCACACAGGGGACTCCGACACACGGGGAGGGGGTCATCACACAGGGGACTCCGACACACGGGGAGGGGTCATCACACAGGGGACTCCGACACACGGGGAGGGGGTCCTCACACAGGGGGCTCCGACACACAGGGGGCTCTGACACACGGGGATGGGGTCCTCACACAGGGGGCTCCTACACACGGGGAGGGGTCCTCACACAGGGGGCTCCGACACACGGGGAGGGGGTCCTCACACAGGGGGCTCCGACACACGGGGAGGGGGTCCTCACACAGGGGGCTCCGACACACGGGGAGGGGGTCCTCACACAGGGGGCTCCGACACACGGGGAGGGGGTCCTCACACAGGGGGCTCCGACACACGGGGAGGGGTCTCACACAGGGGGCTCTGACACACGGGGAGGGGTCCTCACACAGGGGGCTCCGACACACGGGGAGGGGGTCCTCACACAGGGGGCTCCGACACACGGGGATGGGGTCCTCACACAGGGGGCTCCGACACACGGGGAGGGGGTCCTCACACAGGGGGCTCCGACACACAGGGGGCTCTGACACACGGGGATGGGGTCCTCACACAGGGGGCTCCGACACACGGGGAGGGGTCCTCACACAGGGGGCTCCGACACACGGGGAGGGGTCCTCACACAGGGGGTTCCGAAACACGGGGAGGGGTCCTCACACAGGGGGTTCCGAAACACGGGGAGGGGGTCATCACACAGGGGGCTCCGACACACGGGGAGGGGGTCCTCACACAGGGGACTCCGACACACGGGGAGGGGGTCCTCACACAGGGGACTCCGACACACGGGGAGGGGGTCCTCACACAGGGGACTCCGACACACTGGGAGGGGGTCCTCACACAGGGGGCTCCGACACACAGGGGGCTCTGACACACGGGGATGGGGTCCTCACACAGGGGGCTCCGACACACGGGGATGGGGTCCTCACACAGGGGGCTCCGACACACGGGGAGGGGGTCCTCACACAGGGGGCTCCGACACACAGGGGGCTCTGACACACGGGGATGGGGTCCTCACACAGGGGGCTCCGACACACGGGGAGGGGTCCTCACACAGGGGGCTCCGACACACGGGGAGGGGGTCCTCACACAGGGGACTCCGACACACGGGGATGGGGTCCTCACACAGGGGGCTCCGACACACGGGGAGGGGTCCTCACACAGGGGGCTCCGACACACGGGGAGGGGTCCTCACACAGGGGGCTCCGACACACGGGGAGGGGGTCCTCACACAGGGGACTCCGACACACGGGGAGAGGGTCGACACACAGGGGGCTCTGACACACAGGGATGGGGTCCTCACACAGGGGGCTCCGACACACGGGGAGGGGTCCTCACACAGGGGGCTCCGACACACGGGGAGGGGGTCCTCACACAGGGGGCTCCGACACACGGGGAGGGGGTCCTCACACAGGGGGCTCCGACACACGGGGAGGGCTCTGACACACGGGAAGGGGTCCTCACACAGGGGGCTCTGACACACGGGGAGGGGTCCTCACACAGGGGGCTCTGACACACGGGAAGGGGTCCTCACACAGGGGGCTCTGACACACGGGGAGGGGTCCTCACACAGGGGGCTCTGACACACGGGGAGGGGTCCTCACACAGGGGGCTCTGACACACGGGGAGGGGTCCTCACACAGGGGGCTCTGACACACGGGGAGGGGTCCTCACACAGGGGGCTCTGACACACGGGGAGGGGTCCTCACACAGGGGGCTCTGACACACGGGGAGGGGTCCTCACACAGGGGGTTCTCACACATGGGGGGGGGTTCTCACACAGGGGGGGCTCTGACACACGGGGAGGGTTCTCACACAGGGGGGGCTCTGACACACGGGGGGTTCTCACACACAGGGGGGTTTCTCACACACGAGGGGGGTCTCACACACGGGGGGTTCTCACACACGGGGGGTTTCTCACACACGAGGGGTGGTCTCACACACGGGGCTCTTACCACACATGGGGGGTCTCTCACACACGGGGCTCTTACACATGGGGGGGTTCTCACACATGGGGGGTCTCTCACACACGAGGGGCAGACTCCCAACAAGATCTATGGCATTTGCAGCTTGCTGAAATAACGTTTCCCAACTTCTAGAAACTCCCAGCCTTTCCCCAGCACTGCTCCAGTCTGCTCACGTACAGAGTTCTATGCCTACACCTCAGTACAGCTCCTCTATCTTTGCTGGGAATGTGGGGCTGTCAGAGCAGCTCTGCACATTTTCTTGTAATGGGGAGGGTGGGAATAAATGAAGCAGGACACACAGGAGGGAGATCAGGAAAACTGCCTGCCATGTTCACACATGACGAGCAAGACACTTACATTCAGCTGTGTTCCTTACAAGGGGCGGGGCAAATGAACACTCTGCTCCAATCACCTCTATATCATTTACTGAAGAGGTAGAGGGGCGGGGCGGGGCGATGACTGCTGGTTGGCTAAAAGGGGAAGGCTGAACAGACTGACAGGAGGCTCGGCTAATAGGGACAGATATTATTTTCTTTGCACCCACCCAGCAAATATCAGGCAAATAAGTACACTGCTGTTAGTGGGACATCCTATGTTCAGTATGGGGACAGCTGGAGGGAAGTTAGATAAGCACTTGAGCCCCTTCCCCCACACAAGTACTAGATGGATCAGCAAAGAACATTGCCAACTGAAAAGTTCCAGTATATTCTCAACATATATGTAGCGCCCTGCTCCCAATGACTGGGCGCTATGTTCAATTTAGGGGGTATCTGAGCCAGTAGTTAGGTTCAGATGTACATAATTGATGTTAAATTAGCCTCTGTTCCGGCTATGGCTGTGTTAGGCAGACTTCCCACTGTTTGCCTGTAGGTGGCGCTACCATCTCAGGCCAGGGTGTATTGGGTACCTTCCCCTGGGATCAGTTCAGTGGGCGTGGTCTACCCGCTAAACATGCTGGGGAAGGGTACTTAAGGGGCAGACGCCATCTTTTGGGGCCCTTCGTCCCCTTACGGCCCTCCTGGCGTGAGGGGTGTATTGTGTAATTTTTGGCCTCGGAACCATGCTGATCCGAGGCTGCAACTCCAACCAGCAGGCCCAGTTATGCTGACTGGGTCTGCACCTTGAAGGTGATCCTGTGCTGTCCGTCCTGAGGGAGGAAGCCACTCAATGGAGGAAACCAGGGGAGGACCTGTCCTGGAAAATACCAAGCGGAAGGCTGGTGTCTTGAGGAGGGCCTGGTAATTCTATTGGAGGATGCACCATATCTAAAATTACCTTTCAGTCTGCCGGGTCGGCTTAAAGGCTCTTGACTGCTTGGCTGGAAGTTCGGGTGTTGAGTCCTGTGGCAGAGGATCCCAGACTATCCAAATTCTGTGCACCGCCAGTCTGTGGCAGAGACTGGTCCTGATTTATTGTTCGTGCATCATACCGGCTGCTAGGCCAGGTGAGAGGGGCATATAATACCCACTCCAGGAAGAGTGGTGAGTGACTGTATTTTTGAGGAGTTTTCCCCAGTGATCTGTACCGTGTGCCTGAACCTACCCTTTCCCTTCACCCTTCTTTATGTTTATGTAAAAAAGGAAAATAAAACCTAACAGCTTAAGGTTTTACATCTTGTGTGGACATTGGAGTTTCTACAGACTTTCTTCCCCTAGACAACGAATACTGAGGTACCGTGCAAGGCCCAAAATTAAACCAGCAGCTCCTACGGGGGTGTGCTACATATATAAGAATTGTTCTTTTCTTTTAGTAAACCTGCTCTGCAAAGTACAGGGCAGGTTTACAGCACAGCCAGGTATAGTTTGGAAGGCAGAGCAGTGGGGATCCCATGGAAGAAAACTGTCTGACATCCATCCTATGACATCTTCATGCTGGGGTGAGCTGTGATTGGGCCTGCACTGTTCTGTGATCTTCTTTCTCCGCCCACCTGTAGAGAAGCTCCTCCCAGTGTCACAGCCCCGATGGAGCCAGACTGATGAGAAATCATGCCTGGGAGAGAGAATTCTTCTCCCTCTGAGAAGGGATGTGGTTGCCTGTAGAGAAGAGGCAGGCAATATGTATGGGGGCATTCTTAGCCCGGTGTTATAGCCATAGCCTGAGTATTCTGTGCACAGATTCCTCTGCATGCTGCTGCTGCTGGCAACCTGGCGCCCCCTCCCACACTCCACCCAGGGCAGTCGCCCCTCCTGCCCCCCCATTGTACCGGCCCTGGGAGGCATGGCTTTCAGCATTGGCACTACTGATTCCTGTAGCTTGTCAATCAGCACCTGGCTACACTCACACCTGCCCTGGGCTTCCTGGATTTACAGTGTTGCTTCTGTTGCTGAAAACCTACCACTGTGAGCTGCAGTGTCTAGGAGGGGGGGGAGTGTGAGTCACAATCGAAGGAGGGTTTGGCTCAGCCAGAGAAGGTAAAGAAAGTTTCTTTTTTAATTTATGAGATTTGTGGATCAAATAGTGACTGGATTTGTGACTTATATAGACTGTCCTATAGCCTTACCTATAGGTAAGCCCAGGGCTTATTTTCTCAAACAATAGGTGCTGGAACTTAACCACAGCCCCACAAAACCCCACCCCCACACACACCCTCCAAATCACATCAAATTGTGGGTGTGGTCAGTCAAATTTCACAAAAACAGTAGGAGGGTCTCAAAGGGGCATTAAATACCAGGATTGGATTACATACAGAGTGCAGAGCTGTCACTTGTAAACACAGAAACCAGACTTCTGTGTTTACAAGTGATTGTGGTGAGCAGACACCAAAGAGTCTGAGCCAGAGGTGGTGGAACTAAGTTCCACCAAGTTCCCTCTGAAAAAAAGCCTTGGGTAAGCCTATTATAAAGCTTACCTTTAGGTACAGTAAATATCCCCTAAATGTGCACCGCTTAGGAGATATTTACTTGCGAAGCTCCTGAACTCAACTCAATAAAAGCAGGGGCGGATCCAGAGTCTTTTCTCAGGAGGGGCACTGCCAAAAAATGTTTTTTTTGTGGGAAATTTTTCAGGGAAATGGCTGGTGTCGGCGCTTCAATCATCCCGGCACCATGGTTGTTATGGTGTCAGGATGATTGAAGCACATTATTTATATTATTACATTGTAATATAAAATTAAATAGTTCAATGCAGAATCAGTGGGAGCCCCGAGTGTGTCACTTGCCACCGTCGCCTGCAATTAGTGGGAGCCCTGAGCGTGTCACTTGCCACACGTTGCGGATTGTCACTTGCCACGTCACCTGCCACATCTTGTGGATTGTCACTTGCCACACCTTGTGGATTGTCACTTGCCACATCACCTGCCATACCTTGCGGATTGTCACTTGCCACGTCACCTGCCACACCTTGCTGATTGTCACTTGCCTGCCACCAGATGCAGATTGTCATTTGCCACGTCACCTGCCACAATTTGCGGATTGTCACTTGCCACGTCGCCTGCCACACCTTGCGGATTGTCACTTGCCACGTCACCTGCCACACCTTGCTGATTGTCACTTGCCACGTCACCTGCCACACCTTGCTGATTGTCACTTGCCTGCCACCAGATGCAGATTGTCATTTGCCACGACACCTGCCACAATTTGCGGATTGTCACTTGCCACGTCGCCTGCCACACCTTGCTGATTGTCACTTGCCTGCCACCAGATGCAGATTGTCATTTGCCACGACACCTGCCACAATTTGCGGATTGTCACTTGCCACGTCGCCTGCCACACCTTGCGGATTGTCACTAACTTGCCTGCTAAGGTGTAGTTTTGGTTGTCTCTTGCTGTGTCCCAGACTCCCAGAGTCAGGCAGCAGAGAGATAATGTACTTTCTCTGCTGCCTGCACAGTGAGGGCGGAAGTCACTGAAGGAATGCAGGGCAGGCACGGGCGGTGAGAGATGATCTCATCTCTCTGCTCCCCCGCTCCCGGCTAGCTGATTGGCCAGCTGCCACACTGAGCCTGCTCTCTCACTCTCACCTGCGCTGCCAACACACTGAGCAGCACGGTCTGCCCACGAACCGCGCCGCCCGCCCTCAAACCGTGCCGCAAGCGGAGCCGCCCGCTTTCTTACCCATCTGTGGAGCTACACGCTATTGCACCTGCCCGCAGAGCGGCCCGACGTGACTCACTGACGTCACTCGTTGTTAGACGCCAAGCGGCCCAGGCGTTAGCAACGAGTGCAGGGAAGAGGCTCCACCCACCTCCTCCTCCGCTCCTGGTATCGTGTCAGTGCGCCACGTAACTACATTAGACGAGTCTCTCTCTCGGCGCCGCTGATCGGCTGATGTGAGAAACTGAGAGAGAGACTCAGAGAGGCAGCGGCAGCCGCAGAACAAGTACTGTATATACTCGAGTATAAGCCGACCCGAATATAAGCCGAGGCACCTAATTTTCCCCCAAAAAACTGTGAAAACGTATTGACTCGAGTATAAGCCTAGGGTGTCCATCTGCATGCCTCACTGTGCCTCACTTTGCCTCACTGTGCCCATGCCTCACTGTGCCCATGCTTCACTGTGCCCATGACTAGACTGATGTTTAACATGGGAGTCTATGGAAGGAGTGCCCGGGTTTGAAAAATCGGTTCTCCCCGGTCGTAGGTGTCCCAGACACCAAACTTTTCACACTTGTAGAGGAGATATGGGGCTACATGTGTGCCAAGTTTGGTGTCCAGGGGACCTACGACCGGCCGGTATCGGTTCCGCAAATCACCAGAGAAATTACCATTTAACATTGGAGTTAATGGAAGGGGTGCCCGGCTTTAAAAAATCAGTGCTCCCCGGCCGTAGGTCCTCCAGACACCAAACTTTGCACGCTTGTAGAGAAGACATGGGGTTACATGTGTGCAAAGTTTGGGGTCCAGGGGTCCTACGGCCGGCCAGTACTGGTTCCCCAAATTCCTGGGAGATCAGGCGCAAAAAAATAAAAAAAACAGAGCAAGCGAGTGTGACAGATGGTCTCGGGGGGGGCAATTGCCCTGTTGCCCCCCCCCCTGGATCCACCCCTGAATAAAAGCCTGTGTCCATGCCAGTGTTAATTTAGTCGACTAAAACGTTTTAGTCGACTAAATGAATACTATTTTAGTCGACTAAAAGACGACTAAAACTAAAACAATTGAGTTGACTAAGATACGACTAAAACTAAAATGGCATTTTAGTTGTAGCCACCCCCTCACCCCGTCCTCTTTAGCTAGGGGTATGTCACGCGACAGAGTGAGGTGCGCTACAGCCCATGTCCTCCCCATTACGGCGGGTGAGGTGAAGGCCAATACCTGATGTTTCCTCAGGCCGGTGTGTCCTGAGCATGTACCGAGTCTGTCGTGCAGAAACCACCGAACCACCCTTTGCTCCCATTAACAGAGTCCATACACCGATCACAGTCCAACTGTTGGTTTATTTCGTATCTCCACATACAGGCAATGCGATGGCATGATACGGTGAGATGAGCAGGTCGAGGCACTATACTGATCTGGGTCCCTACACCCCCTATGCTATGACCAAGGGTTGTAGGAGTCTTGACATGAATACCTCCGTTGCGTTGCGGCCCCTATCAGGGGAAGATGTCCTCCAAGGGAGTTACCGAAGGCCCATCTGTCACCGGGTTGACACTACACCGGGTCTTCGAACGAGTGACCTCCCCAGCCTCCTCACCTCAGATGCGGGTCCCCTCGCAAGGGGCGCCCTGGAGCAACTTCACCCTTGCGGGACCCAGTTGGAGTCACCGGGTCCCAGGCCTCCTCAATAGTACCTCACCCCAGGCTGAAGGTGCCTGGGATGGACTCCATCTTTATTCCGGCCAGGCCTAGGGCGCCTAGGCCGGAACCTTGAACCGCCCGCACCCAGGCCTAAGGTGCCTGGGTGCGTGAAGAGATGATCCCCCGAAAAAGACGACCTCATGGCGAGGGCGTCTCCCCCTTTTATTTCCTCCCGTCGATACCACGGCGGGTTCCCCGCCCCGGCCGTACCATCTCCAGAAAGGGACAAAGAAGGGTAGCACTCCGGTAGTGATTCTACCCTGAGCCAGTAGGTACACTGACACCCACTGGTCAAGGAGAATATTACACCACCCAATCCTCCACGAATAACAAAAAGGGGTCTGAACCCTAACACAATTACACACTTGGGTCACACTACCCCCAGGTGTATCCCACTAAATTGAGGACCCCGCTACACAGTCAAAAGACTAAAATGGGACTAAAACTAAAATGCCATTTTAGTCAAAAGACTAATGCCGCGTACACACGATCATTATTCACGGCGGTTAAAAAACCGCCGTGAATAATGTCATTTAAAATGGGGGAACAGCTTGTTCCCCACACACGGTCGTTTTTCACATCAGTTTTTCTCTTGACGAGAAAAACGACCGTCTGTGGGCTCCGCAACAGTGTTTCCCTATGGGAAACGCTGCCACGGAAAACATGTCGAAAAAAACGACGAGAAAAATTAGAACATGTTCTAATTTTTCTCGTCGTTTTTAATGCTGTTTTTCTCGTCGAAAAAAACGACAGAAAGCCCACAGACGATCGTTTTTCTCGTCAAGAAAGAAAGCCCACAGACGGCCGTGTGTACGCGGCATAAGACTAAAACTAAATTGAAATTTGGCTTCAAAATTAACACGAGTCTGTAGTGCATGTTCATACCTCAATACCATAAATAATAACATATTCGATTTTTCACTCCAGCAGTATATAATGAGTTTGGACATTGTAGAGTAATGTTAACTAATGCATTACAATTTAATTACACCCATTAGATTTTAGGTGACTAAAATGAGTTTTAGTCGACTAAAATCCACTGGAGATTTAGTCGACTAAATATGACGACTAAAACTAAAACAATTGCAGAAGACTAAAATGGGACTAAAACTAAAATGCCATTTTAGTCCTAAGACTAAGACTAAAACTAAATCGAAATTGGCTGCCAAAATTAACACTGGTCCATGCACACATAGGCTTTTACCAAAATGTAGGAGCAGCAGAGTTTAGAAGCAGTAAAATGCTCCTCTCTTGAATGCAGAAACATTGTCCCATTCAGAGTCCTCCTTTAAATCAGGTGCCCCCTTTACATCATGTGTCCCCATCAGAGCCCCCCTTTACATCAGGTGTACCCATCAGAGTGCCCCTTTACATCAGGTGTCCCCATCAGAGTCCCTTTTACATCAAGTGTCCCCATCAGAGTCCCCCTTTACATCAGGTGTCCCAATCCGAGTCCCTTTTTACAACAGGTGTACCTTCAGAGTCCCCCTTTACAACAGGTGTCCCCATCAGAGTCCCCCTATACATCAGGTGTCCCAATCAGAGTCCCCCTATACATCAGGTGTACTCATCAGAGTCCCCCTATACATCAGGTGTCCCAATCAGAGTCCCCCTTTACAACAGGTTTTCCCATCAACATCCCCCTTTACATCAGCTGTCCCCATCCGTGTCCCCCATACATCAGGTGTCCTCATCAGAGTCCCTCTATTCATCAGGAAGTGATGCTACTATCCAACACTGCTACAGTGGGAGTGTTCAGGGCGCAGAGCCCTGCGCCCTGAGGACTATCTAAAGGAAGCCAATAGAGTTTCTTGTTTGCAATAACGTAATTGCAAACATGTCATGCTTTCCATAGCACCTGTGTATCGGCGTCCCACACGCACTTAAATGCTCAGTCAAAATGCAGCCTCACTGTGCCCATCAATTTCAGCCTCACTGTGCCCATCAATTGCAGCCTCACTGTGTCTATCAAATGCAGCCTCACTGTGCCCATCAATTGCAGCCTCATTGTACCAATCAATTTCTGCCTCACTGTGCACATCAAATGCAGCCTCACTGTGCACATTAAATGCAGCCTCATGATGCCAATAGATTTCAGCCTCACTGTGCCCATGAAATGCAGCCTCACTGTGCCCATCAATTTCAGCCTCACTGTGCCCATCAATTGCAGCCTCACTGTGCCAATCAGAATACCCCTTTACATCAGGTGTCCCCATCAGAGTCCCCCTATACATCAGGTGCCTTCATCAGAGTCCCCTTTACAGCAGGTGCCCAATCAGAGTCCTTCTTTAAATCAGGTGACCCCCTTTACATCATGTGTCCCCATTAGAGTCCCCTTTACATCAGGTGTCCCCATCAGAGTCCCCCTTTACATCAGGTATCCCCATCAGAGTCCCCCTTTACATCAGGTATCCCCATCAGAGTCCCCCTATACATCAGGTGTCCCAATAAGAGTCCCCCTTTACAACAGGTGTCCCCATCAGAGTCCCCCTATACATCAAGTGTCCTCATCAGAGTCCCTATTTACATCAGGTGTCCCAATAAGAGTCCCCCTTTACAGAAGGTGTCCCCATTAGCATCCCCCTTTACATCAGGTGTCCCCATCAGAGTCCCCCTATACATCAGGTGTCCTCATCAGAGTCCCCCTTTACATCAGGTGTCCCAATCATAGTCTCCCTTTACAGCAGGTGTCCCCACCAGCATCCCCCTTTACATCAGGTGTCCCCCACCAGAGTCCCCCTGTACATCAGGTGTCCCCCACCAGAGTCCCCCTGTACATCAGGTGTCCCCCACCAGAGTCCCCCTGTACATCAGGTGTCCTCATCAGAGTCCCCCTTTACATCAGGTATCCCCATCAGAGTCCCCCTATACATCAGGTGTCCTCATCAGAGTCCCCCTATACATCAGGTGTCCCAATAAGAGTCCCCCTTTACAACAGGTGTCCCCACCAGCATCCCCCTTTACATCAGGTGTCCCCACCAGAGTCCCCCTTTACATCAGGTTACCCCATCAGAGTCCCCCTTTACATCGGGTGTCCCCATCAGAGTTCCCCTATACATCAAGTGTCCTCATCAGAGTCCCCATTTACATCAGGTGTCCCAATAAGAGTCCCCCTTTACAGCAGGTGTCCCCGTTAGCATCCCCCTTTACATCAGGTGTCCCCATCAGTGTCCCCCTATACATCAGGTGTCCTCATCAGAGTCCTCCTTTATATCAGGTGTCCCAATCAGAGTCTCCCTTTACAGCAGGTGCCCCTTTACATCAGGTGTCCCAATCAGAGACCCCCTTTACAACAGGTGTCCCCACCAGCATCCCCCTTTACATCAGGTGTCCCCACCAGAGTACCTCTGTACATCAGGTGTCCTCATCAGAGTCCCCCTTTACATCAGGTGTCCCATTCAGAGTTAAATCAGGTGCCCCCTTTACATAATGTGTCCCCATCAGAGCCCCCCTTTACATCAGGTGTACCCATCAGAATCCCCCTTTACATCAGCTGTCCCCATCAGAGTCCCCTTTACATCAAGTGTCCCCATCAGAGTCCCCCTTTACATCAGGTGTCCCCATCAGAGTCCCTTTTTACAACAGGTGTATCTTCAGAGTCCTCCTTTACAACAGGTGTCCCCATCAGAGTCCCCCTATACATCAGGTGTCCCCATCAGACTCCCCCTATACATCAGGTGTCCCCATCAGACTCCCCCTATACATCAGGTGTCCCCATCAGACTCCCCCTATACATCAGGTGTCCCAATCAGACTCCCCCTATACATCAGGTGTCCTCATCAGAGTCCCCCTTTACATCAGGTGTCCAAATCAGAGTCCCCCTTTATATCAGGTGCCCCCCTTTACATTAGGTGTCCCAATCAGAGTCCCCCTTTACAACAGGTTTTCCCATCAACATCCCCCTTTACATCAGGTGTCCCCATCCGTGTCCCCCATACATCAGGTGTCCTCATCAGAGTCCCCCTATACATCAGGAAGTGATGCTACTATCCAACAATGCTACAGTGGGAGTGTTCAGGGCGCAGAGCTCTGCGCCCTGAGGACTATCTAAAGCAGGGGTCTCAAACTGGTGGCCCTCCAGCTGTTGCAAAACTACAAGTCCCATGAAGCATTGCAAGGCTGACAGTTACAAGCATCACTCCCACAGGCAGAGGCATGATGGGACTTGTAGTTTTACAACAGCTGGAGGGCCGCTAGTTTGAGACCCCTGATCTAAAGGAAGACAATAGAGTTTCTTGTTTGCAATAACGTAATTGCAAACATGTCATGCTTCCCATAGCACCTGTGTGTTGGCGTCCCACATGCACTTAAATGGCCAGTATTTAAAAAAATAAAAAAAAATAATGATTTATAAAACTCTGCTAAACTCACCTACTGGTTTGAAAAAAATGCAGCTTATGTGAGTTTATAAGTTTATAACGCTGATATTCTCCTGTCAGGAGAAACAGCATTTCAAATAAACCAATGTGCATGGGGCCTATTTGTTAATATTAAAAGCAGTTAAAGCCCAACTCCATTCTTTAACCACTTGACCACTGGGCACTTAAACCCCCTTCCTAACCAGACCAATTTTCAGCTGTCGGTGCTCTCACATTTTGAATGACAACTACTCAGTCATGCAACACTGTACCCATATGAAATTTTTGTCCCTTTTTTCCCACAAATAGAGCTTTCTTTTGGTGGTATTTAATCACCGTTGGGTTTTTAATTTTTTGCGCTATAAAAGAAAAAAACTGAAAATTCTGTAAAAAAAAGAATTTTTCTTTGTTTCTGTTATAAAATTTAGCAAATTAGTAATTTTTCTTCATAAATTTTGGCCAAAAATGTATACTGCTACACCTAAAAACCTAAGGCGGCTGCTTTTGACATAATGGTTCTAGTTTTGGAAAGTCTCTGACATTCCTGACATTCTGACATTTCCATCACCTTCATGTAACGGGTCCTTTCTCTTCCTGTCAGATACTGTGCACCCCAGCTTGTCAGACAGATAAACAAAGTTAACTGTATATAGTGAAACCGCAAATTCTACTTGCTAACTAGCTTAAAGCGGAGGTCCACCTAAAAAAATAAATATTAAAAGCCAGTAGCTACAAATACTGCAGCAGCTGCTGACTTTCAATAAATGAACACTTACCTGTCCAGAATGCCCGCGATGTTGGCAGACGAAGCCGAGCAATTGCTCGGCTCTCAGATGCCCCTGCCCTCCATCCTCGGTGAGGGAATCAGGAAATGAAGCGTTGTGGCTTCACTTCCCGGTTCCCTACTGCGCATGCGCGAGTCACGCAGCGCCTCCTTGCTAGTCCCCGCTATCTTCTGGGACCTGTGTGTTTCCCAGAAGACAGCGGGGGGGGGCGAGAAGTGACGTAGACCCCCGCAGATTCTGCGGGGGCCTATGCCTGGAAGTGGGTGCAAATACCTGTATTATACAGGTATCTGCACCCTCCTCCCCCCTGAAAGGTGCCAAATGTGACACCAGAGGGGGGGAGAGTTCCGAAAAGTGGAGGTTCTATTTTTGTGTGGACCTCCGCTTTCAAGTTGTATAAGGAAATGTGTATGCAATGGAAAAATGTATTGCGACGCAACTGTTGGTATATATGCTGTGACTGCCCTATAGACAGGGCTCATCCTCTTGAACATGAGTTCAGTGAGCCTCGTTAGCGAATAAAAGATTTGTTTTCCGCAACATTTCTTGGTGCATTGGCCGGGAAACCAGGTGTGACTACCGAAACAGGTGGGGATTTGTCTGGAGCCGGCCTCTTGGATCGCTGTGGTGTCTCGGGCGCCACCAGACATTTGTCTGGGAGATTACGCTACATCTCAGCCGCCTGCTCCGCAGCCACCCTGACTGCATTTTGAACCTGGACTCGGGAAAAAAAACATTTGGAGCTCTACTGCAGGATCAGGTGAGAGCTATGCCTTTTGGTTTAAGCTATGATTAAGCACTGAATCGCAGTGCGAAACGTCAGCTCATACTTGCTGTTTTTTTGCTGTGGCATGTTGTTTGTGCTTTTGTTTTAAATAAAAGAACCTTTTTTGGAGTGCGGCTGTCCAAGCATTTTCCTCAGATTTTTTGCTTCGGGAAAAAAAACATTTGGAGCTCTACTGCAGGACCAGGTGAGAGCTATGCCTTTTGGTTTGGGATAACAGTCAGACAGGACCTCCCAACCGTATTCGAGACTAGGAGAGCCTGATCACCTCCCGAGGAAACCACGATTGGAGGATTGCACATCACGGGCAGATCTCAGGCAGTTAGTAATCTCGGTTTGGTGTGAATTGTGTCTGTATGAGACGTTGCTCACCAATGAAGCGAGCGAGGACTCGGTGTAGGTGCATTTCCCAGCTGAGCGACCGCACTGGGTCACCGATAAGAGGAAGCGCTGTCTTTTAACCCTATTTATGTAGAGAGTCTCGGACCCCCTATCCAGATTATTAAAACTTTACCCTACCCTCTGTGTCTCTCTTGGTGTCTATCTATAGGGTAACAAAATGGATGGTACCCAGTCTGTCCTGTCCCCCTTAGAGTGTATGATCAAAAATTTTAGGAAGTGATTCTGCAAAGGTTGTTAACTAAAACTCGGTCCTAAAAGGCTAGAAGTACTGTGCGAAAAGAATTGGCCCCACTATGGAACGTGGTGCCCCCCGCAGGGAACATTTGACCTAGAGACCATTGACCGACTGCAAGAACATGTTAGAGCTGACTCAGAGAAACATGATCAGATCCCGTATATAGATTGTTGGAAGAGGTTAGTGGAGGAAGATTCTAAATGGATACAGAGGGCAAGAGAGGAACAGTGTGGAATTATGGTTATGACAAGGGTAATACCAGCAACTAAAAGTACCAAACCCATATTCGCCCAAACCTAAGAGGCAAAGCAGCCCTCCCATATGTGGAAGAACAAGGTGAGTATAGGCAGAGGACAAATCCCATTTCCCCACCTTGTAGAATGGGGGAATCAAGCTTAAGCTGCTGCCCCACCCCCCCAGGAGGATACTCAGAGTCTGTCAATGCCTAATCTCAGCAAACACACTCCCATAGGTACTCCCAGCCATGACACTCTCAGTATAAATAAGATGGAAGCTGAAATAATGGAAGCAACCAATGGGCGAACAGGTCAAGTGCCCACTTCCACCCCAAAGAATCTCAATGCCAGTAACCGGACTCTTGCCCCATCCATCAACTTAGCTTGTTCCCTTAGGGGCATTTGCATAGCTATGTGGGGGACAATGAACTCTGGTCTACACCCCTTTTACCACAATGGACCTACTGAACTGGAAAACTCATAATCCTTCTTATAATTCAGACTCATAACCCCACCTGGTCTGACTGTCAGCAACTCCTGCTGACTCTCTTTTCAATACAGAGGAGAGACACAGAATAAACCAGGCAGCTTTAAAGCATATTAATGCCGCGTACACATGGCCGTTTTTCCCGTAGAAAAAAACGTCATTTTTCCCATTCGACGAGAAAAACGATAGTCTGTGGGCTTTCTGTAGTTTTTTTCGACGAGAAAAACGGCATTAAAAACGACGAGAAAAATTAGAACATGTTCTAATTTTTCTCGTCGTTTTTTTCGACATGTTTTCCGCGGCAGTGTTTCCTATAGGGAAACACTGCCGCGGAGCCCACACACGGTCGTTTTTTTCGACCAAAAAAAAAATGACATTTAAAACGGCCGTGTGTGAGGGGAACAAGCTGTTCCTCGTTTTTAACGTCGATTTTTTCGACGGTGTTTTCACCGTCGAAAAAAATCGATCGTGTGTACGCGGCATAAGACGTTGGGAGAAAATGATTCCAGGGTTGCAGAAAGTTATCCAAAACAAGATCCTCTTTGGAATCCGAACAGACAGGGTGACATGGAAAAACTTAGAATTTATCGGACAGCTATTTTAGAGGGGATGAAATCGTCCGGCAAAAGACCCACTAACCTTAGTAAAACTGCAGAAGTCCTCCAGCAGCCCAATGAGAGTGCAGGACAATTTTCTTGTGAAGCCTTCCGACTATATAATCCATTCGATCCCGAGGCGAGTGATAAATCCAACGTTGGTGAGTATTGCTTTTGTCAGTCAGGCTGTGAGATACATTAAGAGGAAGTTGCAGAAGCAGGCCAGCTTAGAAAAACAGAGAACACTCTGATGGAGGTCCCAGGAGAGGGAGAGGAAGTTATGTGCGGAAGCTGAGGAGAAATCAAAGTGCATGTTGCAAAGATGAAGTTACGTGCCAAAGCTGACAAGTTGTCACTGGGTCAGGAAATGTATGTTCGAGTCCCACACCAGGTACAGGCACTGATGGATTACAAAGGAAATCACTGGTTCACTAACAGCTGGATGGTCGAATATCAGGACATGGTGTGTGAAAATCCACGGATCCATTTAGAGACTGTTAATACCCTAAACCCAGCCATTCTGCTTCCCACCTCACAAGAACCTCGAGCACATGACTGTATCCAGGTAATGGATCAAGTCAACACAAGCTGGCCAGACTTGAAAGACAGCCCCTTGGGAAATCCAGATGTTGAGTACTTCACTGATGGCAGCAGCTTTGTAAAAGATGGGGTCTGCTATGCCAGCTACGCATAGGGTGACCACATTTCCAAACTACCATTCAGGGACACCCTCCCTTCCCAAAAATCAGCTTGTGCTGTAACGAATGAAAGCACAGTGATTGGACACAAGGGGCAGGATTTATGATTTCTCCAATCACAAGCAGGGGGCAGGGATTGTGCTCCTCTAGGCATTCCCGGCCAGGACAAGTACTGTCAGTGATGTGGCGGCTTTTTTGGGGGCATCAGATTGACCCGGGGGGGTGGCTGTGTCAGTTTCATTCCGGGACACTGTATTGTCCTGGAATGAAGGTGCCCGGGACAGACCTGCAAAATGCGGGACTGTCCCGGGCAATCCGGGACATGTGGTCACCCTAGCTACGCAGTGTTTACAGAGGAGACAGTGATAGAGGCTTACCACAGGGAACCTCTGCCCAGAAAGCAGAACTAATCGCACTAACCAGAGTTATACCAAGCCACCTGGCTCTCTTGTTAGCAGTTCCTCTGCTTGCTTAAGGTACTGATACCTTTAAACCACTAGATCTTCCAGTCTCACAGTCTTGGATGCACACAGCTTTGGGCTTCTTAAACGCACACAGCTTGAAGTCCCTTAATGCACACAGCTTCTGGCTCCGTGGACGCACACAGCTTTAACGCCCTTCAACGCACACAGCGTTTATCCTCACACAGAGACACTCACTAGCAGCCACTGCAGTTAGCAAGCTGCACACCATCCTCCACCATCCTCCACTCTGCTCTCACCAGCCCCTCATTATATTGGTTGTGTGCACCTTAGCACACACCATGCTGGCTGTCCACAAGACCCGGACACAGGGTTGGAGATCCCATCCCACCCAAGACTCTGAAGGATCTCCAAGCCATAGAGCCCCATGTAGAAATAGCAAGATCCAAGAAAACTGCCAGCACAGTTTTCTCAGTTTTTAAATCTACGCTCTGTAGCTCTGCACTTAGCCGATATGCAGACTCTGTGTCTTTACCCTTTTTTCATTTGGACAGAGGCTCACTCTGCCACAATATATAAATACATTTTATATATATATATATATATATATATATATATATATATATATAACAGAAACTACCAAGAGTGCCACCCATCAGTTATTCCACTCCCTCTATGAGATTGCCACCGGCATAGAGGTATCCCATAGTGCCAAGAATCTGTTCATAGAACTGGCGGAGAAAGTTAGCTTATGTGCCAGTGCAGACATGGGATGGATTTAATGCGGGCAGCTGGTTTGGGGATTGGTTCCCAAACACAAATGGGCTGAAAGCCATGCTGGGAGTAGTTATGGCAATATGGGCAGCCTGCATTTTCCTCCCTTGTCTGATTCCTCTTGGGACTAGAATAATCTGGAGTTTCATTGAGGCCACTGTAGAAAGAAAAGCTGCGGGCCATGTGGAAGTACCAAGCACTAGCTCCCCGGGACCAGTGGCGGTGCGTCCATAGAGGGCGCCGGAGCGCCGCCCCCTCCCGCTCCCGCACCGCCACTGAAAGACAATACACAGATTCATGCATTGCATGAATCTGTGTATTGTCACCGCTGCCCCACTATTCATATGGCCGGCCTCCTGGTGAGCGCCGGCCATATGAATTAGAGCGGCGGTGGGTGTGGCTTGGAAGTGTCTATCAGAGCCAGCGGCTCTGATAGGCTTTCCGAATACAGCTCTCACGCTGTATTCGGCTTCCAAAAACTCCTCCCGGGTACGCACGGGGGTGCGTTCCTGGAAGAAGACTGTGTGGAGGTTTCAGCCAATCAGGTTCACCGGATCTGGTTACCGGTAACCTGATTGGCTGAAGCAACATCGAGGGCGGGAGAACACATCGAGGACAGCGCGGACCGAGGAAGGTAAGTGCAGGGCTGGGGGGGGGGGGACAGGCTGCATTTGGGGGACAAACTGGCTGAATATGGGGCACAAACTGGCTGAATATGGGGCACAAACTGACTGAATATGGGGACAAACTGGCTGCATTTGGGGGGAACTGGCTGAATATGGGGGACAAACTGGCTGAATATGGGGGGAACTGGCTGAATATGGGGGACAAACTGGCTGAATATGGGGGGAACTGGCTGAATATGGGGGACAAACTGGCTGTATATGGGGGACAAACTGGCTGAATATGGGGGGAACTGGCTGTATATGGGGGACAAACTGGCTGAATATGGGGGGAACTGGCTGTATATGGGGGACACGCTGACTGCATTTGGGGGGAACTGGCTGTATATGGGGGAAAAACTGGCTGCATTTGGGGGAACTGGCTGTATATGGGGGACAAACTGGCTGCATTTGGGGGGAACTGGCTGTATATGGGGACAAACTGGCTGTATATGGGGGCACACTGGCTATATATATGGGGACACACTGGCTGTATATGGGGGCACACTGGCTATATATATGGGGACAAACTGGCTGTATATGGGGGCACACTGGCTATATATATATATATATATGGGGGCACACTGGCTGTATATGGGGGCACACTGGCTGTATATGGGGGCACACTGGCTGTATATATATGGGGGCACACTGGCTGTATATGGAAACAAACTGGCTGTATTTGAGGGGGCAAACTGGTGGCGTTTGGGCACAGTGGCTGCGTTTAATGGGCACAGTGGCGGCAATTTATTTTTTTTATTTTTCAGTTTGTTTGCGCCCCCCCAAAAATTTTGAGCACCAGCCGCCACTGCCCGGGACCAACCTAAACTAACCATTGGTCCCTCCTGCGCCCTGGGGGTAGGGTAACCACGTGTCCCGGATTGCCCGGGACAGTCCCGCATTTTGCAGATCTGTCCCGGGCACCTTCATTCCAGAACAATACAGTGTCCCGGAATGAAACTGACACAGCCATCCCCCAGGACAATCTGATGCCCCCAAAAAAGGCCACCACATCACCGCTTTACTCACTGACAGTACTTGTCCTGGCCGGGAATGCCTGGAGGCGCACAATCCCTGCCCCCTGCTTGTGATTAGAGAAATCATAAATCCCACCACTTGTGTCCAATCACTGTGCTGGGATTTGTTACAGCACAAGCTGATTTTTGGGAAGGGGGGTGTTCCTGAATGGTAGTTTAAACATGTGGTCACCCTACCTGGGGGTCCCCCTGGGATTGGTGGTCCATTAATGATGCTTTGTGATGCTTTATCTCACTCAAACCTTCGCTACGATAGCATCAAAGGGGGGAATGTGACAGCACCTTAAAACCTAAGGTGGCTGCTTTTGAAAAAATGATTCTAGTTTTGGAAAGTCCCTGATATTCTGATATTTCCATTACAAACATGTAACAGGTCACCCACTCCCCCCCTCCCCCTTTCCTCCTTTCTCTTTCTTTCGAACACTGTGCACGGCAGGTTGTCAGACACATAGGAAGTTAACCGTATTGAGTGAAACCGCAAATTTTACTTGCTAACTAGCTTAAAATTGTATAAGTAAATGTGTATGCAAAGGAAATATGTATTGTGACGCAACTGTTGGTATAGATGCTGTGACAGCCCTATAGACAGGGCTCATTCTCTTGAACACGAATTCAGTGAGCCTTGCTAGCGAATAAAAGATTTGTTTTCCTGAAGTCCGAAGTCCATTACTGGTGTAGCGCCCCCCCCAATATTTGGGGGCGCTATGTGTCTATTTAGGGATAGTCTGGGCCAGTAGTTGGGCTCAGATTAATTGATGTTTTATTATTGCTTCTGCTCTGGGTGTGATACTGCCTGGCGGTAGTGTTCCCTGTTTGCCTGTAGGTGGCACTGTCATCACTGGCATAGGTTGAACTACAGGGGGTATCACAGTACCTTGGGTGTCCTCTCTCGGCAGCTGTCCAGTGGGCATGGTGAACCTGCTGTGCATGCTGGGAGAGGGTACATAAGGGGCAGACGCCATTGGGATTGGGGGCATTCTGGGGAGTCGTTCCTGGGGACCCATTGGTCCTTTGTGTGTGCCTCGTGGCCCGTATGGCACGGGGTGCGCGTGTTCTGGTCCCGGGCACCTTCAGCCCGAGGCCGCATCACTGCTTCGTAGGCCCGGCTCTGCTGGCTGGGGCCTATGTTTCAAGAAGGTATCCCAAAGCTACCCACCTACGGGGAGCCACGGCTTAGGAAAGGAGTCCAGGAGAGGATCAGTCCCAGAGGAGACTAGCGACAGTACTGCTGTCTCGGGAAGAGGCCTGGAAACTCGCCTAAGGAGGGATCCATAATTACAAGCCCTGCAATACGCCAATCTGGCAACAAAGGTTCTTCATTATTGCTTGGCTGGGAGGTTCGGGACTTTTAATCCTGTGGCAGAGGGTTCCTGATCGTATCCTTAATAACAAATATAAAGGAAAGATTGATTCATGCTACATCCCTGCTGCTAGGACCACTCATAAAGGGACTATCCGGGTGAGCAATACCCACTCAGGCTTGAGTGGCGACGAGTGCTGTTTAAGTGTTGCTTGCCTGAACCTTCCCCTGTGTATTTTTCTCTCGTGTCCTACTCTTCCTCTAAGTTCACCCAGCAAAGAGAAAAATAAATCCTAACTTTTTTGGGTTTTACATGGTGTGGACCTTGACTTTTTCTGAAGAACTTTCCTTCACCCCTGACAACGGAAGCCATGGAGGTAATTCGCAGACCCAACAAAACCAGCTGGTCCCTTAAATGGGGGAAAGTGCTACACGGGTTTCCCAGAACTGTTTTCTGCAACATTCCTTTAAAGTAGTTGTAAAGGCAGAAGATTTTTTTTATCTTAATGCAATCTATGCATTAAGATAAAAAAACTTCAGTGTGCAGCTCCTCCCTTAGCCCCCCTAATACTTACCTGAGCCCCATCTCGATCCAGCAATGTTGCACGAGAGACTCGGCTGTCCGGGACTCTCCCTCCCGATTGGCTGAAACACACAGCGGGCGCTATTGGCTCCCGCTGCTGTCAATCAAAGTCAGTTAGCCAATGAAGAGAGAGAGGGGGTGGGGCTGAATCGTGGCTCTGTGTCTGAATACACACACTAAGCAGCAGTATGGGTGCCCCCATAGCACGCTGCTTGCTGTGGGGGCACTTGGCAGAAGGGAGGGGCCAAGAGCGCAGGCGAGGGACCCGAGAAGAGAAAGATCTGGGCTACTCTGTGCAAAACCACTACACAGAGCAGGTAAGTATACCATGTTTGTTATTTTTAACCACTTAAAGCGGAGGTCCGCCTAAAAAAAAAAATTTTTTTAAAAGCCAGCAGCTACAAATACTGCAGCTGCTGACTTTTAATAAATGGACCCTTACCTGTCCAGGGTGCCCGCGATGTCGGCAGCTGAAGCCGATCAATCGCTCAGCTCTCGGCTGCCCCCGCCGCCATCCCCAGTGAGGGAATCAGGAAATTAAGCCTTGCGGCTTCACTTCCCGGTTCCCTACTGCGCATGCGCGTCCTCACTGGCCCCTGCTATCTTCTGAGACCTGTGTGTTTCCCAGAAGACAGCGGGGGAGGAGAGTGTAGGCGCCAGACATGACGTAGGAAGTGGGAGTGGGAGAAAATACCTGTATTAGACAGGTATCTGCTCCCCCCTCCGCCCTGAATGGTGCCAAATGTGACACCGGGGGGGGGGGGAGTAATTCAAAAAGCTGAAGTTCCATTTTTGGGTGGAACTCCACTTTAAGGACAAGCCTATTTTTGACATTTGTTGTTTACAAGTTAAAATCAGTATTTTTTGTTAAAACATTACTTAAAACCCCAAAACATTATATATTTTTTTAGCAAAGACCCTAGAGAATAAAATGGAGATCGTTGCAATATTTTATGTCACATCGTATTTGCGCAGCGGTCTTACAAACGCAATTTTGTTGGAAAAAATACACTTTTTTAAATAAAAAAATAAGAAAACGGTAAAGTTAGCCAAATTTTTTTGTATAATGTGGAAGAAGATGTTACACCAAGTAAATTGATACCTAACATGTCATGCTTTAAAATTGCACACGCTCGTGGAATGGCGAACAACTACGGTACTTAAAAATCTCCATAGGTGACGCTTTTACATTTTTTACAGATTCCCTATTTAGAGTTACAGAGGAGGTCTAGTGCTAGAATTATTACTCTCGCTCTAATGATCGCGGTGATACCTCACATGTGTGGTTCGAACACAGTTTACATATGTGGGCGCGACTTGCGTATGCGTTCACTACTGTGCGGAGGGACGGTGCGCTTTTTTCCTTATTTATTTTACTTTTTATTTTTACGCTGTCCCTTTAAAAAAAAACTTTTTTTGATCACTTTTATTTCTTTTACAAGGAATGTAAACATAGGGAATCCGCCACTGGCACCACTTTTATGTGATTGAGGATCGCCCTCTGTGGAAAAATATACCAGGGTTATGGCAGCTAGCTGCTGCCATAACCCCGGTATTTAACGTCAAAGTAGCAATGTATATCCAGGGTGGGCGGTCCGTAAGTAAAAAATATTACAAGACTTTAGTATCACTTTAAAAAAGAATACAAAAATCTGTATATGTTTAATACACGTACTTATAGTAACCTTTTTTTTTTACTTCATATGCTTTATTGAAAAATTTGTGCTGCTTTTTTTTTTTTAACCCATTGTAGCATTTGCTCAAGCATCCTTGACAGTGTTATCGTTTTTCCCAAGGAAAATCAATTGCAATATGAGCTATGAGTAAGCATCTACTTTGATGTGAAACGCGTCAACCATCCATCCCTGCATGTCAGTTTTCTGTTTTGCCTGTTTTTGGATTTTTTGAATTTATGGATTAATTTTGGATTTTATTTAGAAAATTTGGAAATAAATAGTTTATACAGAGTGCGGCAGTCCAGGGCTCCTTTCTTTTCCATGCATCAGTGCAGAGCCAGCACCTGTTCCAGTATCAGGGCGGGAGCATTTTGAAAGCCCTACAGCTTAAAAGAGCGGTACAACCCTTCAATATTTTTCTTGTGACAGTTTACTTTAAGGGCCAGTTCACACCATAGAAACGCAATCCAGAAAAACGACGACGTGAAAAACGACGAGAAAAATCAGAGCATGTTCCAAATTTTTAATGCCCATTTTTCACGTCGTGAAAATGCTCTGGAGCCCACACACGATCGTTTTTAATGACCAAATAAAAAAATGGCATATTTCTCATCATGAAAAACGATCGTGTGTACGCGGCATCACTGCTGACTTTTAATAAACACACACTCATCTGTCCCACGGTCCAGCGATGCAATGCACCCCCCCCCCGAAGCTTCGGTTCTCTCCCCTGCCTCTTCCTGGTGCCAACATCACTAAGGTGGGCACCTGGCTGTGACAGCTTGCGGCTTTACGGCCGAGTGCGAGTCGCGCTGCGCGTCCTGAATGGCCGGGCAATCTTCTGGGTCCTGTGACGTGTCCCAGAAGACTGCAGGGAAGGAGGGGGTGAGGAGAACTTCCGCTCGAGCTGCCTAGGCAGCCCGAGTGAAAGTGGGAGCTGGGTACCTGTCAAAACAAAGTACCCACTCCCCCCCAAAAAAAATGACATGCCATATGTGGCATGTCAGTGGGTCTGGAGTCCTTAAAGCAGAAGTTTCACTTTTGGGTGGAACTCTGCTTTGATGCCGCATACACACGACCATTTTTCTCGTCTGGAAAAATGAAATTTTTTCTCTTTGACGAGAAAAACGACCGTGTGTGGGCTTTTGATCATGTTTCCAGACGAGAAAAACGGCATTAATCACGATGAGAAAAATTAGAACATGCTCTAATTTTTTTTGTCGTTATTCACGGCATTTTTTTCCGCTGCAGTTTTCCCATAGGGAAACACTGCCGGGGATCCTACACACAGAAGTTTTTCTCGACCAAGAGAAAAAATGTCGGGAAAACCGGTCGTGTGTAGGGGAACAAGCCGTTCCTCGTTTTTCCCGTCGATTTTCTCGACGGTGTTTTCACCGTCGAGAAAATCGATCGTGTGTACGCGGCATAAGGTTTTTTCTATGCATTAAGGTGAAAAACCTTCTCTGCTGCAGCTGCCCCCCAGACCCCCCCCCCCCATTTTCCTTACCTGAGCCAATCAAATCCAGTGACGTGCACGAGCGCAGCGGCTCCCACCGCTGTCTCTTTCCTCATCGGACAGATTGATAGCAGTGGAAACAATTTGCTCCCGCTGCTGTCAATCAATTGCGGTGACACAGGAGTGGGGGCGTGTCAATGGATGCTGCTGCGAGACTCGGGAGCGAGCACGCATGGGTGCCCCAGGGAAAGTGGCTTTCCCTGGGGGCACCCTATGAAGGGGAGGGGCCTGGAGTGTCAGAGGGGGGACCCCAGAAGAAGAGGATCAGGGCTGCTCTGTGCAAAACTATTGGCATGGCATGTTTGGTAATTTTATTTAAAAAAATACAAAGCTTTACAACCTCTTTAAGTAAAGAAGAGAAAAATTAGATGTGGATGAGGTTTAGGTCAGTGAAGCACTCTTATTTAATGTAGATGAGAAAATGATATGTTAAATTTTCCTTACCTTAGACAGATGACAAGTGGTGCTGCAGTCCCTATGCAAAGGCTGTAGTTCTTGCACTTTAGAAGGTGAGCAAAGCAATCTGATGGTAACTCTCCCAAGGTAACATATATAGATTATTGTACAAACTCACATGTGGAGTAGCATATCATCCTAAATGTTATTTAATGTACCTTTAAAATAAACATAATGTGTAAATATGCAACTTTACTATTTCAAGGAACTTTTTTTCTGCTGGCTGTGATCTGAAAATGTGTTACTTAAAAGGAGGTTCCACTCGCGATTTTTATTTTTTTTCAAATGTCAGCAGCTACAAACACTGTAGCTGCTGGCTTTTAATAAGGACACTTACCTGTCCTACTCGCCCGCGATGTCAGCCCCCCCGAGGCCGATCACTCGATCCTGGCAGCTCCCGGCGCCGCCATCCTCAGTAAGGGAAACAGGCAGTGAAGCCGTGCGGCTTCACTGCCCGTTTCCTACTGCGCATGCGCGAGCCGCGCGGTGCTTTATGAATGGGCTGGCTGCTCTCTGGGATACACACAGTTCCCAGAAGGCAGCGCACCCCATTCACAAGAAGACACCGGAGGACGGTGGAAGAAGACCAGCCGCGGACGATGAAGAGGCAGATTAGGGACTTCCGCATAGCAACCGCTATTTCTGGTAAGTAAAAAAAAAAAATGTTTCCAATTTTTTTTTTTCTATTTTTTTTTAGGATTTTTGGAAAAAAATAATTTCAGGGTGGAACTCCACTTTAAAGTGATAGTAAACTCTGGTCTACCACTTGTACCTACAGGTAAGCCTATAATAAGGCTTTCCTGTAGGTACTGTGAATATCTCCCAAACTTGCACAGTTTAGGAGATATTCAGAATGCATGCAGCCAAAGACATCACCGGCGCATGCGCTCTGAAGGTTCGGCTTATAGTGCCAGAAAACCCCATTCCAGTACCAGCAGCTCCTGCGCGCATGCGTGGGAGTGACGTCATCACAGCTTCAGCCAATCACATAGCTGGAGCTCGCGAACCTGGAGAACAGACAGGGGGAACATGTCAGCCCTCTCAGCAGTGACTTTATTTACAGTGCTGGAGGGCTTTGTTCCAAGGTGAATATTTCATAATGTGCTAGTATGCAATGCATACTAGCACATTATGCCATTGCCTTGCAGGTGTTTTTTTTTTTTTTTTTTTCTTGATCATCGGTGGTTTATAACCGCTTTAATACATTTGCAGCAAACAAATCACTAGACTTAACATTTATAAAAAAAAATCTGTATAGGGTTAATACATGTACTGAAAGGTATTTTTCTTATTTCATATGCTTTATTTTAAATGTTCTCTATGCATTCTCTATCTCTACATTTACACGCACACCAAGCTGTCCTGTTTTTTTTGTTTTTTTAGACCCATTGTAGCATTTGCTCAGGGAACCCCGAAAATCAATTGCAGTATTTTTGAACAAGTATTATAATAGGATACACCACAAAAAAAACCAAGATATTTTAAGTAAAGAAGAGAAAATTTTTATGGGATGGGGTTCAGGTCAGTGCAGCCGAGAAAGTGATAAGGTAACATTTTCTTACCTTTGTATTAAACTGAAGTTCAAATAATTTCTAGGCAGATGACAAGTGGTGCGGCAGTCCTTATGCAAAGGCTGCAGTTCTTTCAGTTTAGAAGATCAGTAAAGCGATCTGATAGTAACTCTCCCAAGGTAACATATGTAGATTAGCGTACAAGGTCACATGGGGAGTGGCCTTTCATCCGTGACGAAATGTCATTCAATGTAAACACAGTGAGCAGTTATGCAACTTTGCCATAATTTCAAGACCTTCTTTCTGCTGGCTTTCAGTGTTTGTGCATATTTTTCCAATACACCAAATTGTGATAAAAGAAGAAATAGAATTACTAAGCCTGAATCTACAAATTGAATCCCCTGACCACTGGAAGGTTTTACCCCCTTCATGACCAGACCATTTTTTGCTATTCAGCAGTGTGCTACTTTTACTGGCAATTGCTCGGTCATGCAACACTGTATGCTAATTAAATTTATATCATTTTTTTCCCACACAAACAGAGCTATGTTTTGGTGGTAATTGATTGCCGCTGGGTTTTTTATTTTAATTACTGTATATACTCGAGTATAAGCCGACCCGAATATAAGCCGAGGCACCTAATTTTACCACAAATAACTGGGAAAAGTATTGACTCGAGTATAAGCCTAGGGTGTCCATCTGCTGCATGCCTCACTGTGCCTCACTGTGTCCATGTGCATGCCTCACTGTGTCCATGCCTCACTGTACCTCACTGTGTCCATGCCTCACTGTGCCTCACTGTGTCCATGCCTCACTGTGTCCATGTGCATGCCTCACTGTGCCTCACTGTGTCCATGCCTCACTGTGCCTCACTGTGTCCATGCCTCACTGTGTCCATGTGCATGCCTTACTGTGCCCATGCCTCACTGTGCCCATGCCTCACTGTGCCCATGCCTCACTGTGCCCATGCCTCACTGTGCCCATGACTAGACTGACGTTTAACATTAGAATCTATGGAAGGGATGCCCGGGTTTGAAAAATTGGTGCTCCCCGGCCATAGGTCCCCTGGGCAACAAACTTTTCACACTTGTAGAGGAAGAGTGGGGCTACATTCTCAAACCAAAATTTACAGAGGAAAGGGAAGCAGGCTCTATACAATAATGTGACATGAAAGTATTGATTGAGGACCACGAGGCTGCTTTGCATATGACGTCAGGAGCCACATGTCGAGCTGCCGCCTATGAGGCTGCCATGCCTCTAGTGGAATGTGCTGTCACTGTAGAGCCCAGTGTCAGAAAGCTGGGTTTGCGTCCAAGATCTTGGGTCTTTCAGCAGGACAATGACCCCAAACATATGTCAAAAAGCACCCAGAAATGGATGGCAACAAAGCGCTGGAGAGTTCTAAAGTGGCCAGCAATGAGTCCAGATCTAAATCCCATTGAACACCTGTGGAGAGATCTTAAAATTGCCGTTGGGAAAAGGCGCCCTTCCAATAAGAGAGACCTGGAGCAGGTTGTAAAGGAAGAGTGGTCCAAAATTCCGGGTGAGAAATGTAAGAAGCTTATTGATGGTTATAGGAAGCGACTGATTTCAGTTATTTTTTCCAAAGGGTGTGCAACCAAATATTAAGTTAAGGGTGCCAAGAATTTTGACCAGTCCATTTTTGGAGTTTTGTGTGACATTGGGGCTGATTTACAAAACGTTTGCGCCATGAGTATCGGCGCATTTGCGCGCGCAATGGCTGTATTGGAATTTACAAAACATTAGCGCCGGTAGCGCAGCCCTATTTCCCATTTACTATAGTGTTCTCAGCGGACGGGAGGAGGCGCTCAGTGCGCCACTATGGACCTGGCGCACGGTATCTTAAAATCTAAATATAAAGAAGCTGGAAGTGGCAATATAATGGGGGTGACATGGGGTGATGTGAGGAAGTGTAGTGACACCTGCCCAAATAACAAACATGCCCAAAATAGTGTGAGAAAGTAACTTTTTCAGAACCAGCCCGCTGCGCCGGCAAGTACGATTAGAGCTGCGGGAGGTTTTTTTGTGCTCAGTGCAGGAATTTTACTTGTTCAAATGCGCCAAGACACTGCGCCGGCAAAATCTTAGTAAATGTCAAGTCACGTAACTCAATTTGCATAAGTTGAACAGGCGCAGCTCTGAACTTCCCAGTGCGCCTGCAAAATGACATTTCTAAAGGAAAAAAAAGGCATTTAAAAGCACCCGCGGCTGTAATGAATTGTCGGCTCTCGGCAATATAGAGAAAAGTCGTTGAAAGTCATTGATAAAAAAAAAAGCGTGGGGGTCCCCCCAAATTCCATTACCAGGCCCTTCAGGTCTGGAATGGATATTAAGGGGAACCCTGCCGCAAATTAAAAAAAAAAATGCGCGCGGTTCCCCCAAATATCCATACCAGGCCCTTCAGATCTGGCATGGATTTTAAGGGGAACTCCACCCCAAATATAAAAAAAATGGCGTGGAGTCCCCCCAAAAATCCACACCAGACCCTTATCCGAGCACGCAACCTGGCAGGTCGCAGGAAAAGAGGGGGGGACGAGAGAGCGCCCCCCTCCCTCCTGAACCGTACCAGGCCACATGCCCTCAACATGGGGAGGATGTCCCCATGTTGATGGGGACAAGGGCCTCTTCCCAACAACCCTGGCCATTGGTTTTCGGGGTCTGCGGGCGGGGGGCTTATCGGAATTCGGGAGCCCCCTTTAATAAGGGGGACCCCAGATACCGGCCCCCCACCCTATGTGAATGAGTATGGGGTACATCGTACCCCTACCCATTCACCTGGTGGCAAAAAAGTCAATAAAAAAACACAACACAGGTTTTCAAAGTAATTTATTAGGCAGCTCCGGGGGTCTTTCTGCCGGGCGCCCCGCTATCTTCTTCCAGCTCTTTTGCTAGCGGGGTCCCGGTCTTCCTCGTCGTCTTCTTCCGACTTCGGGGGGGGTCTCTTGTTCTGTTCTCCGGTGTCGTCTCCGCGCTCTCCGGTTCTTCTCCCGCTCTTCGGTGCCTTCTCCACGACCTCCGGTTCTTTCTGCCTTCTGCCGGGCGCCCCGCTATCTTGATCCGAAGAATACGAGGATCCTCCCGCATGCTTTGCAGGATCAGGGAGGCCATGCAGCGTAGGTTAGCTGAGGCATTCGGTCCAGAGTCCTCTGGGTCACTAAGGACGACATGATCCGCAGCCACCTCCTCCCAGCCACGTACAAGTCCACGGGTTTCTTGGGACTGTAAATCATCCCTAAAAGACTGCTGCTGCTGCTGCTGCTGATGCTGAGTGCCAGGCTCCACCTCCATGCTGACACAATTCTCCTCCTCGTCCTCTTCCTGTGTGATGGCTGGGACAGAGGGAACACTGTCTGGATAAAGGGGGCCTTGAGAGGCAAGGAAGTCCTCCTCTTCTTGCCTCTGTTCTGCCTCAAGTGCCCTATCCATTATTCCACGCAGCATATGCTCCAACAGGTGGACAAGAGGTACAGTGTCACTGATGCATGCACTGTCACTGCTCACCATCCTCGTGGCCTCCTCAAATGGCGCCAGGACAGTACATGCATCCCTGATCATGCCCCACTGGCGTGGTGAAAAAAAACGCGCTCCCTTGACCCTGTCCTGGTGCCGTAGTCGCACAGGTACTCATTGATGGCCCTCTGCTGCGTGTGCAGCTGCTGCAGCATGGCCAATGTTGAGTTCCACCTGGTGGGCATGTCACATATAAGGCGGTTCTTGGGCAGGTTCAACTCCTTTTGCAGCTCAGCCAGCCGAGCACTTGCATTATATGATCAGCGGAAATGCACACAGACATTCCTGGCCTGCCTCAGGACATCCTGTAAGCCTGGGTACCTGCCTAAGAACCGCTGCACCACCAGGTTAAGGACGTAAGCCACACAGGGCACATGTGTCAGTTGTCCCTGTCGGAGGGCGGAGAAGAGGTTGGTGCCATTGTCGCAAACCACCATTCCTGGCTTAAGCTGGCGTGGCGTCAACCACCTCTCGGCCTGTCCCTGCAGAGCTGACAGAACCTCTGCCCCAGTGTGGCTCCTGTCCCCCAAACACACCAGCGCAAGCACGGCATGGCATCTTTTTGCCTGCGTACTTGCATAGCCCCTTGAACACCTACGGAGCACCGCTGGTTCCAAGGACAAAGCACAGGAAGAGGCCATGGAGGAAGAAGAAGGGGAGGGGGTGGAGGAGAGAGGTGTGTCACAACCAGTAGTAGCATTTTGGAGGCGTAGTGGCGGAACAACCTCCAACACTACTGCACCTTGTCCTGCATCCTTCCCAGCTGCCAAAAGAGTGACCCAATGGGCCGTGAAAGATAGGTAACGCCCCTGTCCATGCCTGCTGGACCATGAGTCAGCGGTAATATGCACCTTACCACTGACCGCCCTGTCCAGCGAGGCATGGACATTGCCTTCCACATGCCGGTAAAGAGCCCGAATCGCCTTCCGTGAGAAAAAGTGGCGTTTGGGAACCTACCACTGAGGAACCGCACATTGCACAAACTCACGGAAGGGGGCCGAGTCTACCAACTGAAAAGGCAGCAGTTGAAGTGCTAGCAATTTAGCCAAGCTAACATTCAACCGCTGGGCATGTGGATGGCTGGGAGTGAACTTCTTTCAACGGTCCAGCAGCTGGGGCAGGGAAATTCGCCTGCTACAATCGGACGTTGGTGTACTGCTAGCAGAGTGCCCGCAACTACTTGGCCGTGACACACCTAATTCTACACCTTCAGTGCAGGTTTCAGAGAGGACTGAAGGTATAGTGGGGTTGGAGATCCCAGCTGATAAAGAGCAAGGAGAGGTCCGCTTTGTTCTTTGGTGTGGGTCTTTAAGGTAGGCTTGCCAACGAGCTGCATGGCAGGTCAACACGTGTCTGGTCAAGCATGTGGTGCCCAAGCGGTTGATGTTTTGACGCTTGAGACATATGTTGCAAATAGCAGTGGTGCGATCTGATGCACTCGACTCAAAAAAGGCCCACACCAAAGAACTTTTGGAATAACGCGCAGAGGCAGCACCCTGCGCAGGCGGAGCTCTGCGGTGTGATTTAGTCGGTGTGCTGCCCTTAAGCTGGCCCCTGGAGGGCATCCTGCCTCTTTGAAGATGTGCCTCCTATCCGGCACCCATGTGGGGACTCAGTGACCTCATCATCCCCTCCCTCTTGATCACTGGAGCAATCCTGGCAGTATGCTGCAGCTGGTGGAACATGACTGCCAGATTGCTGTCCTTTTTGAGCATCTCCTCTCTTTGTGCTCACGCTACTGCCTTCCTCTAGCTGGGTATCATCATCAGAGCCTTCAAAACGCTGGACATCCTCCTGGAGCATGTACCCAACACTGTGCTCAAACAATTCGGGGGACTCCTCAGGAGGACATGGTGGGTCTAGGGAAGGAGTGACTGATGACATTGATACGAGGGAAGAGGATGCTTTGGCAGCTGCTTTGCCAGTACCCTGAGCCTGGGTCAGAGAGGATGAGGAGGGCTTGATAATCCACTCTACCAAGTCTTCGGAATGATGCGGCTCAACGCGTCCAGCTGCCGAAAATAAGGACAAGCGTGTCCCATGGCCACGTGCTTATGACGGTTTTAAATTGGTTGTGGATAACCAGACCTTGTCTCCTACTTGAAGTCTTAGTTCTCCTCTTCTTTTCCTGTCAAAAAACCTTTTGTTGTCTAGTTGTGCTTTGGAAATGGCCTCTTGTAATATTTGGTTGTTAGACTGAAGCGTATTTATCCTATCCTGAACTGCAGGTACCGGGGAGTCAAGCACAATGTTGGGTAGGAAGGCTGGGAAAAACCCATAATTTGCAAAAAACGGGGCTTGTCCCGTGGCCGAGTGAATAGCATCATTGTAGGCGAATTTCGCCAGGGGTAAAATAGATACCCAGTCATCCTGAGCAAAGGATGAAAAACACCATAGATATTGCTCCAGCGTTTGGTTGGTGCGTTCGGTCTGGCCATTCGTCGGGGGGTGATAGGCTGAAGAAAAACAAGTCTCGATCTTTAACATCTTGCACAGCTCTCTCCAGAATTTGGAGGTAAATTGTACCCCTCGGTCGGAGGTGATGCTGCTGGGTACTCCATGGAGTCTTACCACTTCCTTGACGAAGGCAGAGGCAGTCTCAGTTGCAGATGGGGTTCCTAACAAGGGGATAAAATGAGCCATCTTGGTCAATCTGTCCACGATCACAAAAATTGTGGTGAATTTTTCGGAAGGTGGAAGCTCAACAATAAAGTCCATACTGATCATTTCCCAGGGTCTCTTGGGAATGGGCAATGGCCTTAACAGGCCCCAGGCTTTGGTTTTATCATTCTTACTTCTGTTGCAGACTTCACAGGTACCAACATAATCTTTACAATCGGACCTCAAATTTGGCCACCAAAAGGTCCGCTGCACAAGCTCCACGGTCTTGGTTACCCCAAAGTGTCCCGCCAAGGGGTGGTCATGGCACAGGCTGAGGATCTTGGGGCGCAAGCTTGGGGGTACGAATACTTTTTGGTTGTGTAGGAATAGCCCCTCTTGTTCCTGAAAACAAACACCTGATGGTAGAACGTCCCTTGTGGATGCCTGCTTAAGTTGGGAGATTAGGTCTGCTTGAAACAACAGGAAACTCTGGGCTGGCAAGATTGTGTCTGGTTGGGGATGTCCTTCTTCTTCTGGGTACATGCGAGACAACGCATCGGGTTTGCCGTTCTTGGAGCCCGGTCTGAAGGTAATGTGGAAGGAGAAACGGCTGAAGAACAGTGCCCATCTGGCCTGGCGTGGCCTCAATCGTCTGACAGTTCTAAGATACTCGAGGTTCTTATGATCGGTAAAGATCAAAATAGGGTGCGCCGCTCCTTCCTGTGGGTAGCGCCATTCTTCCAGGGCTACTTTTATGGCTAGTAATTCTCGGTCACCCACATTGTAGTTCTTCTCCGCGGGACTGAGTTTCCTTGAAAAGAAGGCGATGGGATGCAACAGGGACTTCGTACCTCGACGCTGAGACAGGATGGCTCCCACAGCGTTTTCTGAGGCGTCCAGTTCAAGGACGTAGGGTGATGCAGAGTCAGGGTGTTGCAGAATGGGTGCTGAGGTGAACAAGGTCTTTAGCTGGTCAAAAGCTGCTTGTGCTGCAGGTGTCCATGAAAAACGGGTGTTCTGTCCTGTGAGCTGGGTAATCGGGCAGATGATGGCAGAGAAATGTTTGATAAATTTGCGATAAAAATTGGCAAATCCTATGAATCTCTGTGTGCTCTTCCTGTCAGTAGGAGTAGGCCATTCAAGGATGGATTTAACCTTTTGGGGATCCATGGAGATGCCAGTGGTGGAGATAATAAGTCCTAGGAACTGAATTGTTTCCTTTTCGAATTCACATTTTTCAGCTTTTGCAAATAGTCCATGATCTTTTAGCCTGCTGAGGACCTTCTTCACATGTTCACGGTGTGCAGAGAGGGAATTGGAGAAAATCAAGATGTCGTCTAAGTAGACAATCAGGAACAGATCAAGGAAATCTGTAAAAATGTCATTGACAAAATGCTGAAATGTTGCTGGGGCATTGCACAACCCGAAGGGCATGACGAGATACTCGTAGTCCTTTTTTCTACTAAAAATATTCCAGCACCTGCGGGGGACGTGGAAGGCCGGATAAACCCCTTCTCCAAGTTTTCATCAATATATTGACGTAGTACCTTTTGAGTTCCAGTTCAGAGAGGGGAAAAATGCGCCCGAAAGGGATTTCTGCACCTGGCAAAAGTTCAATTGGGCAGTCGTTCCGGCGGTGAGGTGGAAGGATGTCTGCCTTCTGTTTGTCAAAAACCTCCAGGTAGTCATGATAAGCGGCTGGTATGAGTTATGACATAGGAGAGTCAGCATGTACCCCAAGAAGGGGTGCAGGTTTCATGGGAATAGGGTGAAGACAGGACTGCTGGCAGTAGGGAGATGAAAAGGTCAGTTCTCCTGAATCCCAGTTTATCTGCGGGTTGTGGGCCTGCAACCAGGGAATACCCAGGATTACGGGAAACAGAGGGGATGGAATAATATCCAGGCGCAGGTACTCCCGATGACCGGTATCTGATACAGCCAGTAGTGGGTAAGTCTCATGTGTTATAGGCCCAGACCTGAGACGGGATCCATCGGCTAGATGGATGGACAACAGACGTGTCTTTGTTTGTAAAGGGATCTGATGATATAGGGCAAAGTCTTTGTCCATAAAACAGCTACAGGCTCGGGAATCGATAATAGCTGATACTTGAATGTCTTTCCCGGGGATCTGTAGTGACAGAGACAGAGTGATGTGTGCAGCTCTACTCCCTAGGGAACAGTTGGCAAGATAGGTGGAAGGTATGACCTCGGTTCTGGTAGGCCTTACAGGGCAGTGCTGAAGATAGTGTCCTGCTACCCCGCAATATAGGCACAAATCCTCCCGACGTCGTCGCAACTTTTCCTCACTGGAGAGAGGAGAACGCAAAACTCCAAGTTGCAGGGGATGTGTTTGCCGATTCGTTGGGAGAGTGGAGCTGCCAGCCTTCTCTGTTCTCCTCTCTCTGAATCTCTGATCAAGCTGGATGGCCAGATTAATGAGGTTTTCAAGGGAACTGGGGGTCCCCACACGAGCAAGCTCATACTTGAGCCCTTCTGATAGGCCTAGGTGGAACTGATTCCAAAGAGCTGCATCATTCCAGCCTGTATCAGAGGCCCACAGGCGGAATTCTGCCACATAGTCCTCAGCAGGTTGGTGATTCTGGCGTAGGGCATGAAGGGTTGCCTCAGCCGTGGTTGTGCGCTGGGGGTCTTCATAGAGCTGAGCCATTGCTTCAAAAAATTAAGAGAGGGAGTTCAAAGTTGCACTTTTCTGTTCCCGGAGCTGATGAGCCCAGGACTGTGAGTCTCCGAGAAGTAGGGATATGACAAACCCCACTTTGGTGGGTTCTAACGAGAAAGTTCTTGGTTGAAGGGAAAAGTAAAGTTCACAAACGATTTTAAACGCACGGAATTTGTGCCGGTTGCCAGCGAATCGCTCTGGTGCAGGAACTCGGGGTTCAGGTGGCGGCATAGTCTCTAAGGGTGTGGAAAAAGTCTGTTCAGAGGAGGAGCAGCCAGGTGCAGTAGCAGGTGCGGGAGTCGCCAAAGTAGGAGCCATGGGTTTAATGCGATCCTCCAGCTGCTGGTAGCTTCTCTGCAGGGTACAAACTGCCTGGGTGAGAGATGCAAACTGCAGGCATAGCGATTCCAGAGACGAAGCCCCTCTCTCGATCTCCGACATCTGGCTGAGTGGTATTGTCACGTACCTGGTGGAGATCGAGCTGGAGAGGGGGCTTCTCTTGCACCTCCTGTCCGAAACCCCTGGTAGTGATGACAGGGACTGACTCTGGAAACTGGAGCTCTGTATCGCTGGATCAGCGGATGGAAGCGTAGCCGGGACGTAAGCCAGGAGGTCATCGACAGCTGGACGAAGCAGGTACCAAGACGATGGGCAGAGGCGGAGATTGGACACAGGCCAGGTTAGGTACACAGTTAGGCAGCAAGGTACAGGAACATCAGGCAGAATCGGAGTCAGGTATTAGCCGGGATCAGGTAGGCAGGCAGAGACCAAGGAGAAGGTTCAGATGAAGCCGGGTCGGGACACAGAAACTGGAACAGGTTTAGATAACAGGCACTAGCTGAAAGACCACTCAGCAAGAGGCAGATGTCAGTGCTCTGTTTAAATAGCACTAACTGGCACCAATACGCGCACGTGCGCATGCGCCATCGCAAGTCATTCCCTGTAGATACAGAGGTATGACCGCGCATGCGTGCCAATGCGCTTCTGTAGCCAGGATTTTTCTTACAACGATGCACCGCGTCCACGACCAGCACTGTTGCCCCTAGACACAGAGCCTGCTTGCCCTCTTTTATTGGCTCGTGACTGTCTGCCTCTCCTTGTTGGCCTTCCAGACATACTAATGGCCTGCAGGGACAACAGAACAACACCAGCAATAAGGGGTAGCTTCAGGTGTATACTGTGCAGGAGGCACCTACACCCACTGTAACTGCTGCAGATGCCTGCCTGTGTTACACAACAGAACAACACCAGCAATAAGGGCTAGCTTCAGGTGTATACTGTGCAGGAGGCACCTACACCCACTGTAACTGCTGCAGATGCCTGTCTGTGTTACACGACAGAACAACACCAGCAATAAGGGGTAGCTTCAGGTGTATACTGTGCAGGAGGCACCTACACCCACTGTAACTGCTGCAGATGCCTGCCTGTGTTACACAACAGAACAACACCAGCAATAAGGGGCAGGTTTAGCAAAGATCACACTGACACTGTCCCTGCCTATCCTGCTCTCTCCCTGCACGCCAACACACTGTAACTGCGCTAGGTTTAGCAAAGATCACACTGACACTGTCCCTGCTAGGGATGAGCTTCGTGTTCGAGTCGAACATACGTTCGACTCGAACATCGGCTGTTCGATCGTTCGACGAAGATCGAACGATTTGGGCCGTTCGCGCCAAATTCGAGTGACGCGAACGGCCCACAATGCACTACGCCATCGCAGTGTCATCCAGGCGCTGTGATTGGCCAAGCATGCACTGTGACCCCGCATGCTTGGCCAATCACAGCGCCGGCAGCGAGGAGAGCAATGACTGGCCACAGGCAGGATGCCTGTGGCCAATTATTGCTGATGGGGTTTAGTACACGCCCCACACTATAAAAGGCCGCCAGCGCGGCGGCCTTGTGTAGTGTGTTCCGGAGCAGGGAAAGAGAAGCATAGGCAGGGACAGTGTCATTTTTTTTCCTTTACTAATCCTGGATTCCTTGTGTTTAGGGACAAATAAGGATAGGTAGGGAGAGTGTCAGTGACAGTGTGCTATTCTGTGCTAATCCTTGTTTGTAGGGACAGAGAGGTACAGTGAGGGAAACTGACAGTGTGCTATTCTGTTCTAAAACTATTTTGCTGAACCATATTTTCAATCCTTGAGTTGAGGGACAGAGAGCTACAGTGAGGGAAAGTGTCAGTGTGCTATTGTGTTCTAAAACTATTTTGCTGAACCATATTTTCAATCCTTGAGTTGAGGGACAGAGAGCTACAGTGAGGGAAAGTGTCAGTGTGCTATTGTGTTCTAAAACTATTTTGCTGAACCATATTTTCAATCCTTGAGTTGAGGGACAGAGAGGTACAGTGAGTGAAACTGACAGTGTGCTATTCTGTTCTAAATCAATTTTGCTGTTCCATATTTTCAATCCTTGAGTTGAGGGACAGAGAGGTACAGTGAGTGAAACTGACAGTGTGCTATTCTGTTCTAAAACTATTTTGCTGTTCCATATTTTCAATCCTTGAGTTGAGGGACAGAGAGCTACAGTGAGGGAAAGTGTCAGTGTGCTATTGTGTTCTAAAACTATTTTGCTGAACCATATTTTCAATCCTTGAGTTGAGGGACAGAGAGCTACAGTGAGGGAAAGTGTCAGTGTGCTATTGTTTTCTAAAATTATTTTGCTGAACCATATTTTCAATCCTTGAGTTGAGGGACAGAGAGGTACAGTGAGTGAAACTGACAGTGTGCTATTCTGTTCTAAATCAATTTTGCTGTTCCATATTTTCAATCCTTGAGTTGAGGGACAGAGAGGTACAGTGAGGGAAACTGACAGTGTGCTATTCTGTTCTAAAACTATTTTGCTGAACCATATTTTCAATCCTTGAGTTGAGGGACAGAGAGGTACAGTGAGTGAAACTGACAGTGTGCTATTCTGTTCTAAAACTATTTTGCTGTTCCATATTTTCAATCCTTGAGTTGAGGGACAGAGAGCTACAGTGAGGGAAAGTGTCAGTGTGCTATTGTGTTCTAAAACTATTTTGCTGAACCATATTTTCAATCCTTGAGTTGAGGGACAGAGAGGTACAGTGAGGGAAACTGACAGTGTGCTATTCTGTTCTAAATCAATTTTGCTGTTCCATATTTTCAATCCTTGAGTTGAGGGACAGAGAGGTACAGTGAGGGAAACTGACAGTGTGCTATTCTGTTCTAAAACTATTTTGCTGAACCATATTTTCAATCCTTGAGTTGAGGGACAGAGAGGTACAGTGAGTGAAACTGACAGTGTGCTATTCTGTTCTAAAACTATTTTGCTGTTCCATATTTTCAATCCTTGAGTTGAGGGACAGAGAGCTACAGTGAGGGAAAGTGTCAGTGTGCTATTGTGTTCTAAAACTATTTTGCTGAACCATATTTTCAATCCTTGAGTTGAGGGACAGAGAGCTACAGTGAGGGAAAGTGTCAGTGTGCTATTGTGTTCTAAAACTATTTTGCTGAACCATATTTTCAATCCTTGAGTTGAGGGACAGAGAGGTACAGTGAGTGAAACTGACAGTGTGCTATTCTGTTCTAAATCAATTTTGCTGTTCCATATTTTCAATCCTTGAGTTGAGGGACAGAGAGGTACAGTGAGGGAAACTGACAGTGTGCTATTCAGTTCTAAAACCATTTTGCTGAACCATATTTTCAATCCTTGAGTTGAGGGACAGAGAGGTACAGTGAGTGAAACTGACAGTGTGCTATTCTGTTCTAAAACTATTTTGCTGTTCCATATTTTCAATCCTTGAGTTGAGGGACAGAGAGCTACAGTGAGGGAAAGTGTCAGTGTGCTATTGTGTTCTAAAACTATTTTGCTGAACCATATTTTCAATCCTTGAGTTGAGGGACAGAGAGGTACAGTGAGTGAAACTGACAGTGTGCTATTCTGTTCTAAAACTATTTTGCTGTTCCATATTTTCAATCCTTGAGTTGAGGGACAGAGAGGTACAGTGAGTGAAACTGACAGTGTGCTATTCTGTTCTAAATCAATTTTGCTGTTCCATATTTTCAATCCTTGAGTTGAGGGACAGAGAGGTACAGTGAGTGAAACTGACAGTGTGCTATTCTGTTCTAAAACTATTTTGCTGTTCCATATTTTCAATCCTTGAGTTGAGGGACAGAGAGGTACAGTGAGTGAAACTGACAGTGTGCTATTCTGTTCTAAAACTATTTTGCTGTTCCATATTTTCAATCCTTGAGTTGAGGGACAGAGAGGTACAGTGAGTGAAACTGACAGTGTGCTATTCTGTTCTAAATCAATTTTGCTGTTCCATATTTTCAATCCTTGAGTTGAGGGACAGAGAGGTACAGTGAGTGAAACTGACAGTGTGCTATTCTGTTCTAAAACTATTTTGCTGTTCCATATTTTCAATCCTTGAGTTGAGGGACAGAGAGCTACAGTGAGGGAAAGTGTCAGTGTGCTATTGTGTTCTAAAACTATTTTGCTGAACCATATTTTCAATCCTTGAGTTGAGGGACAGAGAGGTACAGTGAGTGAAACTGACAGTGTGCTATTCTGTTCTAAATCAATTTTGCTGTTCCATATTTTCAATCCTTGAGTTGAGGGACAGAGAGGTACAGTGAGGGAAACTGCAATGTGCTATTCTGTTCTAAAACTATTTTGCTGAACCATATTTTCAATCCTTGAGTTGAGGGACAGAGAGGTACAGTGAGTGAAACTGACAGTGTGCTATTCTGTTCTAAAACTATTTTGCTGTTCCATATTTTCAATCCTTGAGTTGAGGGACAGAGAGCTACAGTGAGGGAAAGTGTCAGTGTGCTATTGTGTTCTAAAACTATTTTGCTGAACCATATTTTCAATCCTTGAGTTGAGGGACAGAGAGCTACAGTGAGTTAAAGTGTCAGTGTGCTATTGTGTTCTAAAACTATTTTGCTGAACCATATTTTCAATCCTTGAGTTGAGGGACAGAGAGGTACAGCGAGGGAAACTGACAGTGTGCTATTCTGTTCTAAAACTATTTTGCTGAACCATATTTTCAATCCTTGAGTTGAGGGACAGAGAGGTACAGTGAGTGAAACTGACAGTGTGCTATTCTGTTCTAAAACTATTTTGCTGTTCCATATTTTCAATCCTTGAGTTGAGGGACAGAGAGGTACAGTGAGGGAAAGTGTCAGTGTGCTATTGTGTTCTAAAACTATTTTGCTGAACCATATTTTCAATCCTTGAGTTGAGGGACAGAGAGGTACAGTGAGTGAAACTGACAGTGTGCTATTCTGTTCTAAAACTATTTTGTTGTTCCATATTTTCAATCCTTGAGTTGAGGGACAGAGAGCTACAGTGAGGGAAAGTGTCAGTGTGCTATTGTGTTCTAAAACTATTTTGCTGAACCATATTTTCAATCCTTGAGTTGAGGGACAGAGAGGTACAGTGAGTGAAACTGACAGTGTGCTATTCTGTTCTAAATCAATTTTGCTGTTCCATATTTTCAATCCTTGAGTTGAGGGACAGAGAGGTACAGTGAGGGAAAGTGTCAGTGTGCTATTGTGTTCTAAAACTATTTTGCTGAACCATATTTTCAATCCTTGAGTTGAGGGACAGAGAGGTACAGTGAGTGAAACTGACAGTGTGCTATTCTGTTCTAAATCAATTTTGCTGTTCCATATTTTCAATCCTTGAGTTGAGGGACAGAGAGGTACAGTGAGGGAAACTGACAGTGTGCTATTCTGTTCTAAAACTATTTTGCTGTTCCATATTTTCAATCCTTGAGTTGAGGGACAGAGAGCTACAGTGAGGGAAAGTGTCAGTGTGCTATTGTGTTCTAAAACTATTTTGCTGAACCATATTTTCAATCCTTGTGTTTAGGGACAGAGAAGGATAGGCAGGGGACAGTGTCAGTGTCATTGTTGCTAAGCCTCCTGCACAATATACACCTGAAGGTAGCCCTTATTGCTGTTTTTCCCATCTCCCTGCAGGCCATCCATTAAAATGTCTGGAAGGCAACCAAGGAGAGGCAGACAGTCAGGAGGCAAAAAAAGAGGGCAAGCAGGCTCTGTGTCTGGGGGCAACAGTGCTGGTCGTGTACGCGGTGCATTGTCATCAGCACATGGCCATGGGACACGCTTGTCCTTGTTTTCGGCAGCTGGACATGTTGAGCCACATCATGCCGAAGACTTGGTAGAGTGGATGACCAAGCCCACCTCATCCTCCTCATCCTCTCTCACCCAGGTTCAGGGTAGTGGCAAAGCAGCTGCCAAAGCGTCCTCTTCTCTGGTATCATTATCTTCATTAGTCAATCCTTCCCTAGACCCACCATGCCCTCCTCCTGAGGAGTCCCCCGAACTGTTTGAGCACAGTGTTGGGTACATGCTCCAGGAGGATGCCCAGCGTTTGGAAGGATCTGATGATGATACCCAGCTAGAGGAAGGCAGCAGCGTGAGAGCAGAGAGAGGGGATGCTCAAGAAGGACACCAATCTGGCAGTCATGTTCCAGCAGCTGCAGCATACTGCCAGATTGGCTCCAGTGATGAGGAGGGAGGGGATGATGAGGTCACTGACTCCACGTGGGTGCCTAATAGGAGAGAGGAGGAGGAGGAGGATGAGGAGGAGGCACATCTCCAACGAGGCAGGATGCCCTTGAGTGGCCAGCGTATGGGCAGCACACCAACGGAATCACACCGCAGAGCTCCGCCTGTGCAGGGCGCTGCCTCTGCCCGTCATTCAAAAAGTTCTTTGGTGTGGGCCTTTTTTGAGGCGAGTGCATCAGATCGCACAGCTGCTGTTTGCAACATATGTCTCAAGCGTATATCGCGTGGCCAAAACATCAGCCGCTTGGGCACCACATGCTTGATCAGACATATGTTGACCTGCCATGCAGCTCGTTGGCAAGCCTACCTTAAAGACCCACACCAAAGAACAAAGCTGACCTCTTCTTGCACCGCATCAGCTGGGATCTCCAACCCCACTATACCTTCACTCCTCTCTGAAACCTGCTCTGAGAGGAATGAAGGTGTAGAATTAGGTGTGTCACAGGCAAGTACTTGCAGGCACTCTGCTAGCAGTACACCAACGTCCGATTCTAGCAGGCAAATTTCCCTGCCCCAGCTGCTGGACCGTCGAAAGAAGTTCACTCCCAGCCATCCACATGCCCAGCGGTTGAATGCTAGCTTGGCTAAATTGCTAGCGCTTCAACTGCTGCCTTTTCAGTTGGTAGACTCGGCCCCCTTCCGTGAGTTTGTGCAATGTGCGGTTCCTCAGTGGCAGGTTCCCAAACGACACTTTTTCGCACGGAAGGCTATTCCGGCTCTCTACAGGCATGTGGAAGGCAATGTCTTGGCCTCGCTGGACAGGGCGGTCAGCGGTAAGGTGCATATTACCGCTGACTCATGGTCCAGCAGGCATGGACAGGGACGTTACCTTTCTTTCACGGCCCATTGGGTCACTCTTTTGGCAGCTGGGAAGGATGCAGGACAAGGTGCAGTAGTGTTGGAGGTTGTTCCACCCCCACGCCTCCAAAATGCTACTACTGGTTGTGACACACCTCTCTCCTCCACCCCCTCCTCTTCTTCTTCCTCCATGGCCTCTTCCTGTGGTTTGTCCTCGGAACCAGCGGTGCTCCGTAGGCGTTCAAGGGGCTACGCAAGTACGCAGGCAAAAAGATGCCATGCCGTGCTTGCGCTGGTGTGTTTGGGGGACAGGAGCCACACTGGGGCAGAGGTCCTGTCTGCTCTGCAGGGGCAGGCTGAGAGGTGGTTGACGCCACGCCAGCTTAAGCCAGGAATGGTGGTTTGCGACAATGGCACCAACCTCCTCTCCGCCCTCCGACAGGGACAACTGACCCATGTGCCCTGTATGGCTCACGTCCTTAACCTGGTGGTGCAGCGGTTCTTGGGCAGGTACCCGGGCTTACAGGATGTCCTGAGGCAGGCCAGGAAAGTCTGTGTGCATTTCCGCAGATCTTATAATGCCAGTGCTCGCCTGGCTGAGCTTCAAAAGGAGTTGAACCTGCCCAAGAACCGCCTTATATGTGACATGCCCACCAGGTGGAACTCAACGTTGGCCATGCTGCAGCGGCTGCACACGCAGCAGAGGGCCATCAATGAGTACCTGTGCGACTACGGCACCAGGACAGGGTCAGGGGAGCTCGGGTTTTTTTCACCACGCCAGTGGGGCATGATCAGGGATGCATGCACTGTCCTGGCACCATTTGAGGAGGCCACGAGGATGGTGAGCAGTGACAGTGCATGCATCAGTGACACTGTACCTCTTGTCCACCTGTTGGAGCACACGCTGCGTGGAATAATGGACAGGGCACTTGAGGCAGAACAGAGGCAGGAAGAGGAGGACTTCCTTGCCTCTCAAGGCCCCCTTTACCCAGACAGTGTTCCTTCTGTCCCACCCATCGCACAGGAAGAGGAGGAGGAGGAGGAGGAGGAGGATTGTGTCAGCATGGAGGTGGAGGCTGGCACTCAGCATCATCAGCAGCAGTCTTTTAGGGATGATTTACAGTCCCAAGAAACCAGTAGACTTGTACGTGGCTGGGAGGAGGTGGCTGCGGATCATGTCGTCCTTAGTGACCCAGAGGACTCCGGACTGAATGCCTCAGCTAACCTACGCTGCATGGCCTCCCTGATCCTGCAAAGTCTGCGGAAGGATCCTCGTATTCTTCAGATCAAGGAGAGGGACCATTACTGGCTGGCCACTCTCCTTGATCCACGGTACAAGGGTAAGGTTGCGGACCTTATCGTACCGTCGCAGAGGGAGCAGAGGATGAGACAACTCCGGGAGGCCTTGCAGAAAGGTCTGTGCAACGCGTTCCCAGAGACTGGGAGGTTACAAACTCCTGGTCCTGGACAACGAGTTGCTGAGGCTTCGGGCAGTCAAAGAAGGAGCGGTGGGGAAGGTGGCCGTCTGACCGATGCGTTCAGACAATTCTTTAGTCCGCAGCCCCAAAGTATGATCGGTTCCAGCAACCATCGCCAGCGTCTGATATACATGGTGCAGGAATACCTATGGGCAAGGTCAGACTTGGACACCTTCCCCACCGAAAATCCTCTGGCTTACTGGGTCTTGAGGATGGATCACTGGCCAGAGCTTGCACAGTATGCAATTGAGCTACTGGCCTGTCCTGCATCCAGCGTTCTTTCAGAACGCACATTCAGTGCTGCTGGAGGATTTGTCACGGATCACAGGGTGCGCCTGTCCACCGACTCGGTTGATCGACTGACTTTCATCAAGATGAACCAGTCTTGGATCACCACCAGCTACCACACACCAGATGCTGATATAACAGACTAATTGATTTTAAAATGTCACATCCCTTCAAGACTGATGCTGATGCTGAGTGCCTGTGCTGTTATGTTGTCTGGCTATCCTCCTCCTCCTCCTCAATGATACGATTAACGATGATAGCTTGGAAGATCATTTTGGTTTATGGGTGACGCCACCAGTGGCTAAGGCCCAATTTTTCAGCCCCTGTTTAACAGGGGCGTGTAATTAAAATTTTTGATGCAATACTTTGCAACAGGCCTCATTGCTGTGCTCCAAGTACAGTATCTGTGAGGGGTTGCAGTGTTGTGCCACCAGTGCCTAAGGCCCAATTTTTCAGCCCCTGTTCAACAGGGGCATGCAATTATAATTATTGATCTAATAATTCACAGCAGGGCCCATTGCTGCGCCCACCAAGAGTAACTGTCAGGCCTTACAGTGTTGTGGCACCAGCAACACCATCACCACCACCACCACCACCACCAAAGGCCCAATTTTTCAGCCCCTGTTCAACAGGGGCATGCAATTATAATTATTGATCTAATAATTCACAGCAGGGCCCATTGCTGCGCCCACCAAGAGTAACTGTCAGGCCTTACAGTGTTGTGGCACCAGCACCACCATCACCACCACCACCACCACCAAAGGCCCAATTTTTCAGCCCCTGTTCAACAGGGGGATGCAATTATAATTATTGATCTAATAATTCACAGCAGGGACCATTGCTGCGCCCACCAAGAGTAACTGTCAGGCCTTACAGTGTTGTGGCACCAGCACCACCATCAAAGGCCCAATTTTTACTACCACTGATCAACAATTATATGTTATTACAATTCCTGATATTATACTTGACAGCAGGGCGTTCCAGCACCCACCAAGAATAACTGTGAGTGCTTTCAGTGTTGTGCCAACACCAACACCTAAGGGGCCAATTTCTGCAGAGTATATACGGAAGGTCCCTACTTTCAAACATCCAACTTACAAACTACTACTACTTGCAAACGGAAGAAGACAACAGGAAGTGAGAGGAAATCTACCCCTTGGAAGGAAAATTCTCTCCTGTAAGAATTAATATGGGAGAAAGATGTCTCCTCTCTACTGATGCTTTATCACCAATCCTTGTTTCAATACAAACACCACATTTCAAAAACAGTTGTCATTGGGACGCAAAGTGAGGTGAAATGTTCTGAACAGGGGCACAGACAGCAAAAAAAATGTGACAGGGGTGATAACCGTTCCCTGTTTTCCAAAAAGCTAAAAAAAAGGAATTTGGCATGGAGCTACACTTAAACAATGCAGCTGTTCAAAATTACAAACAGATTCTACATAAGAACAAACCTACAGTCCCTGTCTTGTATGCACCGCCTGTATACGGCTGTTCAGAGTATATAGGGGCTTTTTTATTTTGTGTGCGGGGTTCCCCTTAATATCCATACAAGACCCAAAGGGGCTGGTAATGGGCTGGGGTGGGGGGGGGGGGGGTTGATGGGGTAGCTATGCCATTTTTCCTAAAGATTTTCATCCATATTACCGGGACCAGACATTGCATTAAAGCCGCAAGCAGTTTTAAATGACTTTTTTCCCTTTAGAAATGTTATTTTGTGCAGGGACAGTTCTAAACACGGGAAACACGTGGCACTTCACAGGCATACTTTAGACACCCCCCAGGTACAATATTTAAAGGAATATTTGACATTTTTTTTTCACTTTATGCATCATTAAAATGACTGCTCCCGGAAAACGTCCGTTTTTAAAACTTCTTTTTGCATTGATACATGTCCCCTGGTGCAGAAGCCGGGTTCCCAAACTCTGTTTCGGACAATAACATGGATAATAGTCGTTATAATTAGCACTTTAGAATCCGAACGTTCGCATCCATTGTATTTAATAGGGTTCTAATGTTCGCAGCGAACTTTCGGTCCGTTCGCGGGTTCTGGTGCGAACCGAACCCGGGGGTGTTCGGCTCATCACTAGTCCCTGTCTATCCTGCTCTCTCCCTGCACGCCAACACACTACACAAGCCCGCCGCGCTGGCGGCCTTATATAGTGTGGGGCGTGTACTAAACCCCCTGAGCTATAATTGGCCACAGGCATCCTGCCTCTGGCTAATTATGGCTCTCCTCCCTGCCGGCGCTGTGATAGGCCAAGCATGCGGGGTCACAGTGCATGCTTGGCCAATCATCAGCCAGCAATGCACTGCGATTGCGCAGTGCATTGTGGCCCGTTCGCGCCACACGAATTTGGCGTGAACGGCCCATAAAGTTCTGGTTTTGCCGAACAGGCGAACAGCCAATGTTCGAGTCGAACATATGTTCGACTCGAACCGCAAGCTCATCCCTAATGCCTTGTTAAAGTTCCACTGGTCCGTCACTGCATCCACACCGAATGCTTGGCTGCAACGGCCTCGAGTATAGTACTTCCTGATTTTGAAGTTGCAGAGGGGTGCAAACAGATCCACCTCGGGATCGACTCCCAGAGATAGGATCCACTCGAACGTCTGTGCGTGCAGGGACCATTTGTTGTTGTCCAACTGCCTGCGGGACAAGAAGTCTGCTTGAATGTTCTGAGTCCCGGGAATGAAGACTGCTGAGATATTGATCAGATTCTTCTGGGCCCAATACATGATGGGCTCGACTTCCTGTAGCAGGGTGGAGCTCCGGGTGCCCCTCTGCCTTTTCACATAGGACACTGCTGTGGTGTTGTCCATTTTCAGTAATACAGATTTCCCTTTCAGAAGGTGAGAGAAGTTCCGAAGGGCATACCATGCTGCTCGAAGTTCCAAGACGTTCGAACCCGGATTGTGGAGACGAGCATCCCATTTGCCTTGTGCAAGCTCTGACCCACAGTGGGCCCCCAACCAGTATTACTGGCGTCGGACGTGACAGTCACCCAATGAATGGGAGCAAGAGAGTGGCATGTGAGCAGGTTTTTGCATTGAAGCCACCAAAAGAGACTGTTCCTCATTGACGGAGTTACATGAATTAATTGACTGATGTCCCCTGACCTCCATTGCTGAAGAAGCCCTGCTTGAAAGGCCTCCACATTGCCCACTTGACCATGGGGGTCATGGCAACCAGCGTGCCAACAATCTTTAGACACTGCGAGGCCCTTAGGCGTGAGGAGCCTAGGGCTAGGGAGATTCTTTCCCGAATGACTGGGATTTTCTCCTCTGGAAGGGAGATGGTATTCTCCACAGTATTGAACTGGGCTCCTAGATAAACCAGGCACTGCACTGGCTCTAAATGGCTTTTCTCCAAGTTTAGGAGCCACCCGAACTCGATCAGGGTGGAAGTGACTTGTTCCTTGTGAACCAGCAATTGCTGCTGTCCTGGGATAGTAACAGAAGATCGTCGAGGTAATGGTACAGTCGTACCCCTCAGGTTCTGATAAAGGACACTACAGCCAGAAGGACTTTTGAAAAGACTTGTGGAGAGGTTGTCAGTCCGAACGGAAGGCATGTGAACTGGAGGTGCTCTTGTTCGACCTGGAAACAAAGATACCTGCGGAATCCCTCTGCCACTGGAACATGGAAATAAGCATCCTTTAAGTCGATCAAAATTAACCAGTCGGCTGGTTGAACGATTTTCTGGATGGTAGAGAGGGTTTCCATTTTTTATTTTTCATGTTTTATAAATTTGTTTAGAAAAGTTAGATCTATCACTGGGCACCAAGAGCCATTCTTTTTCTGGACTAGGGAGAGGGGGGAATACACCCCTTGGAATTCTTCATTTTTCGGGACAGGCACCACCGCTCCTTGATCTTTCAGTGAGTTTACATAGACAGCAGAACTTGTCTCTTTTCTTCTGACCATGGCAGTAGAGTGGGAATTGATCTGCAGGGAGGAATACTGGTGAAGGACCATGTGTGGCCTGTGGAGACCGTCTTTATGGTCCAGTAGTCTGAGATCGAGGCCGCCCAGACATACCGGAAGAGAATCAGACGAGCCCCTACCCGACCCGCCTGGGCGGGCCCAATCTCAAAAAGACTTAGCTGGTTCACGACCACCGGGCACTTGTCTCTTGGCGAACTTCTGAAAGGGTGCCTGTCCTCTGCTCCAATTTCTCCTGAAATCCCGTCTGGGCCTGTAGGAGCGCACTTCCCTTGAGCGCTCGGTACTGCCTCTACACTTAGGCTTCCTCTGATTGAACAGGCGCCTGTCTTGGGGAAGAAACCCTGACTTTCCACCTGTGGCCTTAGAAATAGCACTGTCAAGCCTGTTACCAAATAAAGAGGGCCCCTCAAAGGGGATTTTACACCAGGCCTGCTTGGACGCTGGGTCGGCAAGCCAGGGGCGCAACCATAAGACCCGTTTGGCTGTGACCGAGGACAGCATAGATCGGGCCAACAGGCAAATAAGGTCGATCGAGGCCTCCCCCAAAAAGGCGACTGCCAGCTTTAGTTCTTGCACTGCTGAGCCCTGTGCCAGCTCCTCTGAAACTCCTCTCAGAACAGAATCCACATTTTCTATCCAAGCTTCCATAGCTTTAGAGGTAACTGCAAGGGCCAAAGCCGATTTGCAGGCCATTCCGGCCAACCCATAGATCCTTTTGAGGTCTTGATCTATTTTCTGCTCAAGGACATCCTTGAAGGACACTGTGTCCTCTAACGGAAGTGTAACATGTTTTGCTAGATGCATCAGCGCTGCATCAACAAGGAGAGCATTTTCCAAGTGCTTTACATCCTCGGCCTTGAAGGGGTATAGTCTGGAGGTTTTGTTTAACAAAGAGACTTTCTTGTCTTCCTTACTCCATTCTTCCTCAAAAATGTATTTTAGTTCAGGAAGGAGTGGGAAGTTGGAGCGCTCTTTCCTCAATTGTTTGAATAATTTCCTCTGCTTCTCTGGGGGAGTGGATGTATACTCCAATTTTAGGGTCTCCTTGACCGCCTTAATTAGTGGGGAGACTAAGGAATAATCAAAGCCCACCGTGAACTCCTCTCTCTCCATCTCGCTCTGCAAGGAATCATGGGAGGCATCAAAGGGCTGGGATTGGCCGGGATCCTCCTGGGCCTCGTCAGCCAGGGAGCCAGACAGGGTGGTGGACTGGCTCCGCGTGTGGGAGGTGTCTAACTCTTTTATAGACTGTTGCACCACACGCTTGACAAGAGACTCTATGTTTTGCTTTTCCATCTCTTTTTCACCAACCGCCCGGGCATAACATGGGTCACATAGTGATTTGCCCTCCAGGACTCGGGTCCCACAGCAGGATCTGCGGTCAGAGCGGCTATCATGGCGGTGGTAGCGGTGAATGGAGGAGGAATGTGAACATCTCCCGTGTTTGGAGGAGGAATGGGAACATCCCCTTTGGTGGTGGGTCCCAGACGGAGAGTCACGATAATAGTAAGGTAATTAGCATCATATATAACATCCGCCTCCCCTCCCCTCCCCTCCCCTCATCCGCACATACCTTGTGCGAGAGGGCTGGCCACACAAAGGCGGAGACTTGTCCATGATTTTTGAATGACCGATCACAAACAATAACAACGAATTCCGGAAGGAAAACAGGCACCACCAGGGCTAGGAACAAGCATAGCAAGACAAAGCCAATTCAATCATAAAATGTTTTTTTTTTTAAAAAAAACTCTTCCCCTTTAAGGGGAAGGAAGATAGACAATTGCCAAAGAGAGAATAGGCTTACCTTGCCCAGAGTAGTGCTGAGTCCCGGGACGCTGTCGCTTACTGCCCACAGGTATCCCACCTGTATAGGGGCTCTCAGCGGTTTGAATGTCCCGCCGGAATGACGTCACAGCCGGGCCACGTCATGCGCCTGCGCCGTGGAGACCAGCTTAACAGCGCCTGTGCGGCCTCGGACCCCTCCATCGCGCTGCGCATGCGCAAAACCAAGCCTCGGTCTCACCGAGGCTCCGCGCATGCGCAGACGTGCGATGGCCGGGGAACCCAGAAGGAATGCGGCGTTCTGGAACGCAGAAGCGTTCCACGAGCCGGGAATGCCTGGATTCATAGATTTTTCAAAGGAAAAGTTTAAAGACACATTACAAACAAAAACATCTGCCATGGATAGACAAAATTAAAATTTCTTCAGACCTTGCCAGCCAAAGGCGCTTCTGCCCGACGTCCATCCCGGTACTCTGGGGCCACATCCCTTCCACCATAGGGGTATATAAGCCCAAACAAACCACTCACCCGCTCATAGCTTGGCCCTGGGTGCACCGCAAGCTTGGTACTGAGAGCAGACAAACATCCTAAATGGACATCGCACAGAAATCGCATGATGTAAGGTCCATGGAGGAGGACAAAAAAGAAACACAGTCCAGAGCGGTAAGCTCAAACTTATGGGTATGGGGTCCTGTAGCATTGGAGAGAAGGCAGGGTTAACCCACACATAGTCTGCCATGGCGTCTGTCAGGAAAGTATATTTAATCAAATTTTTTTTTTTGTGATTTTATTTATTAAAATTTGGAAGGATAACACAATAGAGAGTCCCCTGTATATGATTGGTAGTTTGTCCTTTAACCACTTACCCACTGGGCACTTATATCCCCTTCCTAACAGGCCAATTTTTAGCTTTCAGTACTCTTAAGCCTCGTACACACGATCGCATATCCTATGGATTCTAATCCGATGGTTTGTCCATCGGAAATCCGATGAAGCTGACTTCCATCAGTCTTGCCTACACACCAGCAGTCAAAAAACCGACCGTTTCAAATGCGGTGACGTAAAACACTCAGATGAGCCGAGAAAAATTAAGTTCAATGCTTCTTAACATGCGTCGACTTGATTCTGAGCATGCGTGGGTTTTTTATCCGATGGACTTGCCCATAGACGATCGGAATTTGCAATCAGTTTTTGATCCATCGGAAAAATTTAGAACATGTTCTATTTTTTAAAACCGATGGAAAAAAGACTGATGGGTCCCATACATGATCGGTTTGTCCGATGAAAAAAGTCCATCGGACTGTTTTCATCGGTAAAACCGATCGTGTGTACAGGGCTTCACACTTTGAATGACAATTACTCAGTCATGCAACACTGTATCTATATGAAATTTGTGTCCTTTTTTCACACAAATAGAGCTTTCTTTTGGTAGTATTTAATCACCACTGTTTTTTTTTTTTTTTTTTGTGCTATAAATAAAAAAAAGACCGAAAATGTTGTAAAAAAATTCATTTTTCTTCGTTTTTTGTTATGAAATTTTGCAAATGAGTAATTATTCTTCATACATTTTAACCAAAAGTTATACTGCTACATTTCTTTGGTAAAAATAACCCAAACCAGTGTATATTATTTGGTCTTTGTGAAGTTTATAGAGTCTACAAGCTATGGTCCCAATCATTGAAAATTGATCACACCTGATGTACTGACGGCCTATCTAATTTCTTGAGACACTAACAAGCCAGGACAGCAGAAATACTCCTCAAATGACCCATTTTTGTAAAGTAGACATTACAAGGTATTTAGTAAGAGGCATGATGAGTTTTTTGAAGCTGTAATTTTTTACCACAATTCTTTGAAAATTAGGATTTTTTTTCTTTTTTTCAAAATTGTCATATTAACAGGTTATTTCTCTCACATGGCATATGCATACTTGCAACTACATCCCAAAACATGTGAGAGACTTTTTCACATTCTGGCCACATACAAAGGCCCAACATGCAGGGAACACTGTCAGGTGTTCTAGAGACATAAATTACACATTTAATTTCCTATCTATCAAATTTGTGAAGGCCCTGGAGCACCAGAACAGTGGAAACACCCACAAAATTGCCCCACTTTGGAATGCAAACACCACAATGTTTTTTCTAAGGGGCATTATGAGTCTTTTGAACATTTCACTTTTTTGCCACAAGTTTTTGGAAAACGTGAAAAGAAAATGAAAATGCATTTACTTTTTTTTTTTCACAAAGTTGTCAATTTATAAGATATTTCTGACACAAAGCATGTACATAGCAAAAATGTCTCCCCAAAATACATTCTGCTACTCCTCCTGAGTATGGCGATACCACATGTGTGAGACTTTTACAGGGAGCACTGTCAGGTGTTCTAGGGACATAAATTACACATATATTTTCCTGTCTACCTATTACATTTTTGTGAGGCACTGTAGGGCACTGATGGGCACTGTAGTGGCAATGATAAGCACTGTGATGGCACTGATGTGACACGGATGAGCACTGATGTGGCACGTATGAGCACTGATGTGGCATGGGTGAGGCACAGATAAGCACTGATGTGACATTGATGAGGCACAGATGAGCACTGATGTGGCATGCATGAGGCACAGATGAGCACTGATGCGGCATGGATGAGCACTGATGTAGCACAGATGAGGCACGGATAAGCACTTATGTGGCATGGATGAGGCACGGATGTGGCATGGATAAGGCACAGATGAGCACTGATGTGGCACGGATGAGGACTGATGTGGCATGGATGAGACACGGATAAGCACTGATGTGGCATTGATGAGGCACAGATGAGAACTGATGTGGCATGGATGAGGCACAGACAAGCACTGATGTGGCATGGATGAAGGATGAGCACTGATGTGGCATGGATGAGGCACAGATGTGGCATGGATAAGGCACCTATAAGGACTGATGTGGCATGGATGAGGCATGGATGAGCACTGATGTGGCATGGATGAGACAAGAAAGAGCACTGATGTATCACGGATGTGGCATGGATGAGCATTGATGTGGCATGGATGAGCACTGATGTGGCATGGATGAGGCACGGATGAGCACTGATGAGGCACGGATGAGCACTAATGTAGCATGGATGAGGCATGGATGAGCACTGATGTGGCAAGGATGAGGCATGAATGAGCACTGATGTGGCATGGATGAGCACTAATGTGGCAAAGATGAGCCAGCACAGTGGTGTAGTGGATAGCACTTTCACCTAGCAGCAAAAGGGTTGCTGGTTCGAATCCCGACCACGACACCATCTGCCTGGAGTTTAAATGTTTTCCTCTCCCTGTGTCTGCGTGGGTTTCCTCCGCGTACTCCGGTTTCCTCCCACACTCCAAAGACATGCTGGTAGGTTAATTGGATCTTGTCCAAATTGGCCCAGTATATATGTGTACTAATGTGTGTCCCAAGTGTATCGAGATCCTACGGGGTAAATGACTGCACTAGCCAAGCAGACACTGGCTGCTTTTTGCAGCCAGTGTCTGCTTGGCTAGTGCGGTCATTTACCACGTAGGATCTCGAGGCGATTTACTTCGCATTTGTAGCGCTATACAAGTTACTCATTCATTCATTCAGGCACGGATGAGGCATGAATGGGCATGGCTGAGGCATTGATGAGGCATGGATGAGCACGGATGTGGCACGAATGAGCACGGATATGGCATGGATGAGGCACGGATAAGGCATGGATGAGCACTGATGAGGCATTGATGGGTACAGATGCAGAATGGATGAGCACTGTTGAGGCATGGATGAGCACTGATGAGCCACGGACCAGCACTGTGGGCACTCCAGATCCAGCCCACTCACGCTGCTCTGCACTGCCTCCCTCCTCTCACACTGTATTGATAGGTGTGAGGAGAAGAGAGAGCTGAACTGGACATGGCGCTGGTTTGTTGAAAAGTAATTGCTCCGTCATTGGACAGAGTGATCACGTGGTGAAGGGTTGCTGTGATTGGCCCTTTACCCCGATCTGTGATGCACTGGGTCCTGAGGACCCAGCCATAATGGACACTCCCGACTGCATGTCCCAGGTGGCGTGTTAGAAGCACGAGCATGGGAGGACATCAGAACTAGCCGGCTGTGCTGTAGCTGTCATTTGGCTATAGCACGGTCAGCAAGTGGTTAAGGAAGCGCTATTATTGTATAAGAAGTGTTATTGATCTAATAATATTTTTTAGGAGATCAAAGGTAACATTACCCTTAGATTGTGCCATTCCTCTGTGTTTGACTGAGTGGGGGGCCAATACTTTAAGTATATAGAGAACTGAACCCCCTGCTGGGAATCTTTTGCTGCATATTGCCACAGCGAATTGGCCTTATCCGCCAACACCATCAATTTGTATCTGTCAGGTGTCCAGCACTTCAGGTCCCTGCAGACTCCTGATAGTCTGTCCATTTTTGCGGCTAACCCTCTCAAAGCCATGTTGAGGGGTATTCAGAGAACTCAGGGACAATCACATCTGTCACGTCTACCAGTCACCCACCAGATTTTTCGTGGTATTTCAGGCTTATTGTCTCCTTCTCCTTTTGGCCCAGTTTAGTGCACAAGGCAGCCATCTACTTGAGTTTCTTTGGCTTCCTCAGACCCAGGGAATGGTCTTAGGCTAGCTGTCATGCATCTATTCTGTTTAAAGACAGTCTCACCAGGTTCCCTGGCCATTACACTTTACAACTTCCCAATAACAAGAATAGACAGACAGGCCAGGGGTTTGTGGTAAAATATTACAGAACCAACAGTAACTGGTGCCTGTTTAAAGTGTTGGACCTTCTCTGCAATTGTTTTGCAGCGACTTCTCTGGAAAGCCCTTTGCTCCCTTTTTCCACGCATCCTCTCACTTTAAAGCAGTTTGTTTCTTATGGCAGGATTTTACTCGCCAAATTAGGAATAAATCCAAAACAATTTTTTTAGACATTCGTTTAGGATCAGGGCAGCATCCCCAGCTTCCAAACACGGGGTCCCTTCTTATATCAAGTACATGGGGCGCTGGAATTCTTCCTGTTACAGTAGATACATACCGAAAACCCCATACTGAAGTTAGCAGAGCATTCTCTAATTTACTGGACTGATTGTTGTTACCTGTCCTTCATTAAAGCATTTCATATCTCTCCTACTTTCGTGTCTTTTGTCCTCTTTTAGGAGTACTGATCAGCTAGACCAGGGCACACCTCAGGTCTCGGTAGTTAAGGTTATCTAATTTCCAAGTGAAGACTCTGCTTACAAGTTAGAATGCTAGCCGGAGGACAGCCTGGATTTGTAGGAGGAGTCTGGGGGGGGGGGTATATATTAATCCTCCCCTGTCGGGTCCAGCATCGGCTCTTCTACCTGGTTCCCACCCTCCCATTTCCCCCAACTTTCATTATTTCATATACATCATACACATTTCATATACATTTATTCAGGGTATGCCCTCTTTTAGATGTACTGAACAGCTAGACCAGGGCAAATCTCAGGGCTTGGTAGTTAAAGCGGAGTTCCACCCAAAAATGGAACTTCCGCTTTAAGTGCAGGTGACCCCCTGACATGCCACATTTGTCATGTCATTTTTTTTTGGGGTGGGGGGGAGCGGATACCCTCTTTTTAGAGGGATCCAGCTCCACTTACTCCCAGGGCACCGCAGCGCCAGAAGGAAGTTCACCTCTCCCCCCTCCCTCTCGACAATCATCTGGGACACGTCACAGGTCCACTCCCAGATGATTGCCCGGCCAGTCACGATGGGCAGCGTGGCTCGCGCATGCGCAGTGTGTGCCCGGCTGTGAAGCCACAGCCAGGCGCCCACAGTGACAATGCCGGGGCCGCAGAGAGGAGGGGGAGATGAGCGGGGCTTCGTACGCCCGCAATGTCTGTGTATATACATATCCTGCTCACAAGGTGTCATTTTCGAAAAGAATCCTTTACATTTGAAGATTAGCTCCTTCTGGCTCTTATCTGTAGGAGCAGATTGAGCAGCACTGAACATGACATTAGCAAATTTTATGAGGGCTTGAAAGTTTTGTCTTATTTGGGAAGTTCTGTGTTCAAACCCTTGACACATCTTGGACTCCATTTAATTAAGTAAACTGGAGTTTGGAGGTGCCAATGTGTTTAAATCTTGTGGACTAACTCTTAAATGGTTTACTCCATCATACTAAGGGCCCTTAGAAAAATGTTTCTCTTTAAATCCTATGTCATTTTTCACACCACTGTGTTACCGGTGCAGTGTGTTTTGAAAAGTCCTGAATGTTACATGTTTGGTGCGGTTTTGAAAACCGCACCAAAAATGCAGCCTCCCATTGAAATGAATGGAAATTGCGTTAAAATCGCATCACGATTTTGCATTTTTGCATCACATGTCCATTTTCACAGGTGCAGGCAACCCAAATACACACCAGAAACACACAGCAAAGCATCTGAAACACAGCTAAATCGCTGTATAAACGCATATGCTACAGAGCAGTGTGAAAGTACCCTAATGCCGCGTACACACGGCCGTTTTTCTCGTCGAGAAAAACGAATTTTTTTCCTTTCGACGAGAAAAATGATCGTCTGTGGGCTTTTTGCCGTTTTTTTTTTACGAGAAAAACGGCATTAAAAACGACGAGAAAAATTAGAACATGTTCTAATTTTTCTCGTCGTTTTTTTCGACATGTTTTCCGTGGCAGTTTTCCCATAGCATAGGGAAACACTGCCGCGGAGCCCACAGACGGTCGTTTTTCTCGACAAGAGAAAAAACGATGTGAAAAACAACCATGTGTGGGGAACAAGCCGTTCCCTCGTTTTTAATGTCATTATTCACGGCGGTTTTTTAACCGCCGTGAATAATGATCGTGTGCACGCGGCATAAGGGATTGTGCTTAACATTATGTTTAACATTAGTTTGCTCACTAAGCATATTGTCAACTTTTCTGGGCATTTAGCCAAACTAGGTCTTATCTTTGTAGGCCAAAGGTTACTTTAAGCAAGTACCCCTTAGGCTTAAAGAAACATTAACCATAGGAATGCATGCTTATCCTATATGAAAGGAAAAGTGAAGTTTTATGTTAATATAAGGTAACAAAGGAAGTCCTATTTTATAAGATAATTAATGAAACATGTTTGTAGCCTTCTAGGTTAAACAGCACTTACATATTTCATTAAATTTTACAGTCAGAAGTAAGAATATAATGACTTAGTAAAGATAAAAACTATTAATTTTCTAGGAAGATGATTATGTCCCTCTGTGACCATCATAAGCCTCCTATGGTTCATTCAATAAGGTTGCACATACGCCTCAGGCAGATCAATGTCTAAAGGCCTGGAGACTAGTTTTGGGCGAACGGTTTGGACAGAGCATGAGTTTGAGTCGAACATTGGCTGTTCACCCATTCGGCGAACACCTCAATTGTCAGGGCGTTCAAACATTTGTTTGGCTCGCCGAGCGCCCCACAATTCATTGCGCTCCGCACAGTGTATTGGTATACCTCCCAACTTTTTGAAATGGGAGCAAGGTACACCTATTAGCAAATGTATGTAGGCATAGGACACAGCCCCTGCCACGCCCCCTTAAAGGAGAATTATACAAAAAAATTATTAGTTAAACCCACAAGTGCTTTATTTTTACCTCTACTATTCCTTTATATTGGCTTTTGAATTTTACAAATGCAGCAATTTAGTAATTGTATGAAAGATTTAGCACTGGGAAAAACTTTTTGAAAGATAAATAGTGCATTTTACATACAATTATATAGATCAGACCGAAATGAGGGACAAATGAGGAGGAATGAGGGACTTTGTTTCAAATCAGGGACAGTCCCTCAAAATCAGGGACAGTTGGGAGGTATGCATTGGAAGACCTGATAGGCTGAAGTAATGATAGTTTTTCCCAATCAGGTCATGTAACACTCTCAGAGCCATGATTGGAGAAAGTAACTGTGCCCAATCATGGCTCACTGCTCATAGACCCATCCCACACTATAAAAGGTTCCTTCTCAGAGCAGCCATTTGCAGTGTAATATTGGAGTGGAGATAGATAGATAGAACAGGACTCTGTTCATTGCTACTAGCAAGTTAGTGTGCTATAGTGTGCTATTGTGATTCTATCAGTGTAGAGTGTCAGTGTAATGTGAATATAGTGATAGTGCAGCGTGAGTATAGTGCGACCTTCCTTTTTTACTTTAGTGTCAGTTTAGTGTGAATATAATGATAGTGCAGCGTGAGTGTGGTCCGAATGTTCATTTTTACTGTAGTGTCAGTTTAGTGTTTCAGGGCAGATTACCTGCAGTATGTTGAAGTGTGTCAGTGAAGAGTGTAAAGCCCCGTACACACGATCGGTTTGACTGATGAAAACCGTCCGATGGATGGTTTTCATCAGACCAACCGATCGTGTATGGTACCCATCGGTCTTTTTTCCATCGGTTTTAAAAAATAGAACTTGTTTTAAAATTTTCCGATGGATCAAAAACCGATGGTAATTTCCGATCGTCTATGGGCAAGTCCATCGGATCAAAAACCCACGCATGCTCAAAATCAAGTCGACGCATGCTCAGAAGCATTAAACTTCATTTTTCTCGGCTCATCGGAGTGTTTTACGTCACCGCGTTTGGAACGGTCGGTTTTTTGACTGATGGTGTGTGGCCAAGACTGATGAAAAACGGTTTCATCGGATTTCCGATGGTCAAATCCATCGGACGAAAATCCATAGGTTATCCGATCGTGTGTACGGGGCTTAAGGGCAGTTTTAATGCAGTATATTGAAGTGCGTTAGTTCACGTTTACTGAAATATATTGAACTGCGTTAGTGCACTTTTACTGCAGTGTATTGAAGTGCATTAGCGCACTTTTACTGCAGTATATTGAAGTATGTTAGTGCGCGTTTACTGCAGTATATTGAAGTGCGTTCGTGTAGGTTTACTGCAGTATATTGAAGTGTGTTAGTACATGTTTACTGTAGTATATTGAAGTGCGTTAGTGCACGTATACTGCAGTATATTGAAGTGCATTTGTGCACATTTACTGCAGTATATTGAAGTGCATTAGTGCACATTTACTGTGGTATATTGAAGTGTGTTAGTGCACGTTTACTGCAGTATATTGAAATGCGTTAGTACACTTTTATGGCAGTTTATTGAGGTGCATTAGTGCACTTTTACTGCAGTATATTAAAGTGTGTTAATGCACTTTTACTGCAGAATATTGAAGTGCGTTAGTACACTTTTATGGCAGTTTATTGAGGTGCATTAGTGCACTTTTACTGCAGTATATTGAAGTGTGTTAATGCACTTTTACTGCAGAATATTGAAGTGTGTTAGTGCACTTTTACGACAATATATTGAAGTACTATAGTGCACTTTTACTGCAGTATATTGAAGTGTGTTAATTCATTTTTACTGCAGTATATTGAATTGTGTTAGTCCACTTTCACTGCAGTATATTGAGGTGCGTGCGTTAGTGCACATTTAGTGCAGTATATTGAAGTGCATTAGTGCAGTTTTACTGCAGTATATTGAATTGCGTTAGTGCACTTTTACTGCAGTATATTGAAGTGCATCAGGGTACTTTAATGGAGGTACATTGAAGTGGGTTAGTGCACTTTTACTGAAGTATATTGAACTGCACCAGTGCAGTTTTACTGCAGTATATTGTAGTGTGTCAGTGAAGCATTTCTGTGTAGTGAATACTCAAGTTAAAGTGCAGCAAACACCACTTTCCATTTATTAAAGTGCATCCAAGTTTACATTTCCCCATCTCTATTAAATTTCAGTAATAAGCCCCTCATCATGTTTGGGAGGCCAACAAAGAGAGGCAAACGTTGCCATGGCACTATGAGGGGGCAAGCAGCGTCTGTGTCCACGTGGCAAACGTGGACATGGTCTGTCCTCAGCCAGGGCCTAATTTCCTCTGTTTAGTGATGTTGCCCATACTATCCAGCCACAGCATGCAAAGGAGGTTGTGGACTGGCTTACTAAACCATCCTCATCCTCTATCACCCAAGCAGAGACTAGTGCGCAGTCCACCACAGCTGCCAGAGAGGCTTATTCTGTCTCCTTGTCCACAGCTACTTCTGCCATAGCCCCAGCATCATGCATGGAGAATTTAGCTAAGTTATTTGAACACAGCATCAGCCACTTGCTCCTTTTCGATGCACAGGCATTACTTGATTCTGATGTTAGTTCTGAGGTTGAGTAAGGTAGGAACATGAGCCTACAGAGAAGGGAGAACACTGGTAAACAACAAATTGGCAGTCATGTTTTCCCAGCTGCAGCATATTGCCAAGTTGGCTCCAGTGATGACGAGGATGGAGGGGATGATGATGAGGTCACTGCGAAAGGACCAGAGAATTTGTGGCATCACTATTGGTTGGTAACCCTCCTTGACCACCGTTATAAGGGGAAAGTCTCTGAACGCATCCCGTCCTCACAGAGGGAGCAGAGAATGAAATATGTTGAGGACACCTTAACCACTTAAGGACCCCTCACTGTATATATACGTCAGCAGAATGGCTCGTACAGGCACAATCATGTACCTGTACGTGGCCCTTTAACTGCCGACGCCGGGGTCGCGTGCGCGCCGCCGCTGGCACGCTCGCGACCCCCCTGCCTTCCCCGTGAGTCAGACCGCGGGTCCCGCGGACTCGATCGCCGCAGGGATCCCCGCGATCGTCTCACGAAGGCATGGAGCGGGGAGATGTTAATGTAAACACAACATCTCCCCGCTCCCCTACTGACAATGTCAGCGATCTCCACTCTGTGTAATCAGAGTGGAGATCGGTGACGTGTCAGTCGTAGCCACGCCCCCACACAGTAGTAAACACTCCCCTAGGCACACTTAACCCCTCCAGCGCCCCTAGTGGTTAACCCCTTCACTGCCAGTGTCATTTTCACAGTAATCAGTGCATTTTTATAGCACTGATCGCTGTGAAAATGACAATGGCCCCAAAAATGTGTCAAAAGTGTCCGATGTGTCCGCCATAATGTCGCAGTCACAAAAGAAATCGCTGATCGCCGCCATTACTAGTAAAAAAATTTTTTTTATAAAAATGCCATAAAACTACCCCCTATTTTGTAAACGCTATAACTTTTGCAGAAAGCGAGGTAAATCAATAAAACAGATAAAAACTGCAACATTAATTTACACCAAACAGCGCTAAAAAATTAAACCTAAAATAATAAATAGACTCGTGGACAAGCCACTGATAAAAGTCTCAAACGTAGTGTTATGACAGAGTCAGTCTAGAGAATAATGAGGTGAGTATCAATAATTGTCCATATGTGTGCACCTTCCACCAACACAGAAATCAATTGTAATCCACCGCGTGATGTAATAATCCCCTCTGGGGTTCAAACTCACCGGAACCACAATAAAAATGTGCCTTCAGTAATAAGGAAACATCTGCTACTCTGTTGTGGCTCGTCACTCCTTACAAAGATCCACCAATGCACTGGGCTCCACAGCAGCTCATATAATAATGGAAAATAACAGCAAACATAGCGTAATCCTGTTTATTAAACAAACTGCTTCCCATACATCAGGAGACCCCTTTAATAAACTACGTACAAAAATTAAGCATAAAAATGAGCATATCGTGGCCTCAGAGGGCGCTATCACCGTAATCAGCCGTCACTCATAGCGTTCGCAAGTCCTGCAGACACTTCCTGGGTAGAGGTGAAGGGCGGTGGAACGCAACCTTGGAGCGCACTCGTCACTTCCGGGTCGTGTGTTGTCGTAGTTACGCCCTGACGCGTTTCGTCATCTGACTTCGACAGAGGGCGTAACCAAGCGACGTGAACACGATCCATAAATCCCCCTGCTCATAGAGTAATCGCCAATCAGCGTCCGCGGCAACAGATGACAGGTACTAGCATCTGTCGCCTGATAGGTCGCTGATGACATACCCTCTTATACATAGAGCGCGGAGGTGAATATTAAAAACAATGTAAACATACATCATACGGTAACAATGGCTGCGGGATAACACAATATACAAAACCATAGCTGGAAAAACAATGTTAGAATAAGCGGAACTGACAGAGAGATATGTTAATATTAATCATCTTCAGTGTATATGTACCATAGTCGCTGATAATACTATGAAGTATATATATATATACATATATATCAGAGTCACTAATACTCATACCATGAATATCCATGGCTAAAAGTGCATAGTGATATGGTAATTGCTTTATCATCAGATAATCGATGAAGAGTTATTATCTATAATGTTACATCTATTAAACACAGCACATGCTGAATATATTAATAATGTCAGTGGGAGAGAGAGGAAAACGCATAGCCAAACAATATCACCAAAGACATACTGTCAGCAGGGCCGGCTGGGGCTAATGTAACAGATAGCAGTGAACCAATCAATAGATAATAATCCATAGATAAAAATAGATAATAGGAATATGGCCAATATCTTGAATAAAAGACAGCCAAAAATAGCTAACCATGATAAAAATAAATTAAATCATGACAGACAATGAATAAAAAATATATATATATAAAATAATTATAAAAATATTTATAAAAATATGGGGGTACCCCACATATATAGATATATATATATATGTAAAATAAAGGTAGAAATAGGATCACAATATATAAGATAACATATAAAATAAATAAATATGTGTCTTATAAAAATGACAGTAGTGCCTATAGGTTAAATTGATATTAAATATCAAATAAAACCAGAAAATAAAATGTTGCCTACCCTAAAAAGGATAAGACTTAAAGATCACTAATAAAACAATTTATGTCTAAGTCAACATTCAACCCTTTCGGAGAGAGTGTGTCAATCAAGAAGATCCACTGGGTTTCACGTTTAGAGAGTTCTCGTACAAGATTTGATCCTCTCCAAAAGGGTTTGAGATGATCAATACCCCAAAATTTTAACCCAGAGGGGTCCTGATTGTGGTACAGCTTAAAATGTAGTGACACATTGTGGTCCTTGAAGCCTTACTTAATGTTGGCTATGTGCTCAGCAATGCGGATTCGCAGAAGTCTCTTAGTACGGCCAATATAAATTAAACCACATGGGCATTGCAAGGCATATACTACATAGGCTGTATTGCAGGTAATGAATTCTTTTATCCTGAATTCTTTCTGGTTTGAGGTAGATGTAAAGCTATTTAATGCTCTTATCGGTGTTCTAACCTCTTTGCATGCACGACATCTTCTACATGAATAAAAACCATCATGATCCCAGATGGAGGGAGGTCTGGGTGGAGGATCTATGACTTTTTTAACGATTTTATCTGCATAGTTAGGAGATCTTCTATAAATGAAGCCAGGGAATGATGGTAATGAGGATTTCAATATTCTATCCATTAATAGAATATGCCAGTGGTTGATGAAGATAGCTTCCACTTCTTTGTACTGGGAATGGAAGCCAGACACAAAACTCCATTCCTGTTTGTTATTATTAGGTGCCTGGATTATATCAGCCAAGAGATTTGTTCTGGGTACCAGAGAGATATCTTCAATAATTTGATCAAGTATGTGTTCCTGGTAGCCCTTTTCAATAAATTTATTCCTTATGACCAACGCCTGTGTCTTGTAGTCAGCTATTTCTGTACAATTTCTTCTTATTCTAGTCAATTGGCCCTTAGGAATATTTCTTAGCCACAACGGATGATGCCCACTTTGCATAGGGAGGTAACTGTTAGAGTCTGTAGGTTTAAAATATACTGAGGTACCAAGTTTATCACCACATCTATATATATTAACATCAAGAAAATGGATATTGTTATCACTGATTTCATAAGTGAGTTTAATATTATTGGTGTTATCGTTTAGCTCTTCTAGGAATAATTGTAGAGTAGATAGAGATCCTGACCATATAAAGATGAGATCATCAATATAGCGTTTATACAGTAGTAATGCATCTCTTTTCACAGCAAAAATGGTTTTATCCTCCCATTCCCCCATAAAGAGGTTAGCAATACTCGGGGCAAACTTCGCGCCCATTGCAACGCCTCGTTTCTGTAGGTAAAAATTACCATCATACCAGAAATAGTTATGTCCTAAGCAGAAATCCAGAGCATTCCTTAAGAAGATCTTGTGATTATGTGTTAAATCATCTCTTTGACTGAGGGCCCAGTTCAGGGCTAAAAGAGCATCGTCATGCTGAATCACTGTATATAAGGAGGAGACATCTGCGGTTATCAAATATACCTCTGTTTTTCCTGTTAGATCTATTGCTTCCAAAAGTTGTAATAGGTTTTTAGTATCACGAAGATAAGCCTTGGTCATAACAACACTCTTTTGAAGAAACACATCTAGATATTGTCCAACACGTGATGAAACAGAGCCTATTCCATTCACTATGGGTCTCCCAGGAGGGGAATGGATATCTTTATGGATCTTCGGTAACGTATAGATCGTCGGTATCCTACAGCTGCTTGGGACAAGGTATCTTCTTTCCTTGTCTGTCAATACCCACTTGAAATAACCAGACCGAATAAGTATTTCTAGATCAGCTTCATATTGTGGGGTGGGATCTCTTTCTAACTTTTTATATGTGTCATCCTCAGTTAGCATTCCCAGTAATTGTTTATGATAAAACTCCTTACTCAGTATAACAATGCCTCCTCCTTTATCAGCCGGTCGTATCACCAAATCTTTTCGTTTCTCCAATAGTTCAATCCCCTGCTGTATATGGCGTGGGTTCACATCTTTCTTAGGGACAAGGTCTTCCAGATCACGGAGTACTAAACCTTTAAAAACATCCACTTGTTGATTAGCCGCATTCAAGGGATTGAATAGTGACTTATTTCGAAGTCCACTATCAGTAGATACAGATGCTAAATTAGTAGTTGGTTGTGAATTCTTATTTAGGAAGTATTTCTTCATATTTAATTTCCTTACATATCTATGGACATCAATGAATACGTCAAACTTATTGACTGGTCTTTTCAGACCACATTTGAGGCCCAGATGTAAAATGTTGGTTTCTTTGTGGGTCAATTGGACGTCTGTTAAGTTGAAAATGCCACCTAATCCTTGTCTCCTCTTCTTCTTTTTCTGGAGCCTTCTCCCGGCTCTGCACCCTCTTGATCTCCTCTCCATGGGTCTTGATAGGAGGCTTGTTCTCTCTCCCACCAGGGTGGTTCCCTCCATTGGGGTCCCCTTTGGTCGTTTGTAAGTTGTGGCTGCATCGGGTTCCTCCCTCTGCGTGGGGGGTAACCTCGACCCCTTCTCTGCCAGCCTCTCCCCCTCCCTAAAAAAGGACGTGGGGATTGGTAACGTTCCCTATCTTCATATTGTTGTAAGGTATCATATCTATTAGTAACTGGTACTTGGTATTGGTTATTATGATACTGTGAATTTACAGGCCCCCCCCTGGATGGTCTACCTCTTCCTTGGTAGGTACCATTCCTTATAGGAGTGGAATGTCCTACTGGAGGATATGGGGGTACAGTTGCTCTCTGTTGGATACCAGGGGGTATAGCTTGGGTGTTAGATGGTTGTGGTTGCTCTATCCGGTTGCCAACTTGTGCCACTTCCATATTCAAATCACCAGTCATAGGACCTTTTGCTTGTTGCCATAAATAGATTGTATTTGTCTGGAAATCTCCCATGTCCCTGTGGAACTTCTTGATTTTCTTTCTCTGTGTGTCCTTATCTACCTTCTCAAGTTTCTTTTTTATTCGTATATTAAAATCAATGACTTGCTGTGAATCTTTAATGGGTTCAAGTTGTGCCTTAAGCTCGTTAATTCTTGTTTCTAAACGTGTCATTTTTGTGCGTTTTCTTTTTAAAATGAGTTCTTGGAGCTTAAGACCCATCCCATTAAAAAATTCAAGCCATTCATGCATAGATTCTGGGTCATCTAGACCGTCCTGTGGGATCACTTCCCAACGCAGGCTTCTAATAATAATTCTATCCTTTATATATTGTTCCAAAGTAAAAATATCCCACCATGTGCGAACTTGTTTTTCCAAAATGTTACCAAGAGCAGTAATAGCTCCATTAAAATTAGTTTGTGCTGTAGTGAGCTCATTGACTGCAAAAATACTATTGATATCTATATTCCTACTGCTAAGAAATTGTAGGGCATCCATGGCAGCCAAGAAAATTAAATAAAATGAAATGGAGGATGTATGTTCAATAAAAGGCCTACTGGAGCACACACTTAGCGCCAATTCAATCCCACAATATTAGCAGCAGTATATCTAAATATACATAAAATATAATGATCAACTCAAAATATTTTAAATAACTAAGCAGCCGTTGAAAAAGAGACAAAATGTAGAAAGCGAGGTAAATCAATAAAACAGATAAAAACTGCAACATTAATTTACACCAAACAGCGCTAAAAAATTAAACCTAAAATAATAAATAGACTCGTGGACAAGCCACTGATAAAAGTCTCAAACGTAGTGTTATGACAGAGTCAGTCCAGAGAATAATGAGGTGAGTATCAATAATTGTCCATATGTGTGCACCTTCCACCAACACAGAAATCAATTGTAATCCACCGCGTGATGTAATAATCCCCTCTGGGGTTCAAACTCACCGGAACCACAATAAAAATGTGCCTTCAGTAATAAGGAAACATCTGCTACTCTGTTGTGGCTCGTCACTCCTTACAAAGATCCACCAATGCACTGGGCTCCACAGCAGCTCATATAATAATGGAAAATAACAGAAAACATAGCGTAATCCTGTTTATTAAACAAACTGCTTCCCATACATCAGGAGACCCCTTTAATAAACTACGTACAAAAATTAAGCATAAAAATGAGCATATCGTGGCCTCAGAGGGCGCTATCACCGTAATCAGCCGTCACTCAGAGCGTTCGCAAGTCCTGCAGACACTTCCTGGGTAGAGGTGAAGGGCGGTGGAACGCAACCTTGGAGCGCACTCGTCACTTCCGGGTCGTGTGTTGTCGTAGTTACGCCCTGACGCGTTTCGTCATCTGACTTCGACAGAGGGCGTAACCAAGCGACGTGAACACGATCCATAAATCCCCCTGCTCATAGAGTAATCGCCAATCAGCGTCCGCGGCAACAGATGACAGGTACTAGCATCTGTCGCCTGATAGGTCGCTGATGACATACCCTCTTATACATAGAGCGCGGAGGTGAATATTAAAAACAATGTAAACATACATCATACGGTAACAATGGCTGCGGGATAACACAATATACAAAACCATAGCTGGAAAAACAATGTTAGAATAAGCGGAACTGACAGAGAGATATGTTAATATTAATCATCTTCAGTGTATATATACCATAGTCGCTGATAATACTATGAAGTATATATATATATACATATATATCAGAGTCACTAATACTCATACCATGAATATCCATGGCTAAAAGTGCATAGTGATATGGTAATTGCTTTATCATCAGATAATCGATGAAGAGTTATTATCTATAATGTTACATCTATTAAACACAGCACATGCTGAATATATTAATAATGTCAGTGGGAGAGAGAGGAAAACGCATAGCCAAACAATATCACCAAAGACATACTGTCAGCAGGGCCGGCTGGGGCTAATGTAACAGATAGCAGTGAACCAATCAATAGATAATAATCCATAGATAAAAATAGATAATAGGAATATGGCCAATATCTTGAATAAAAGACAGCCAAAAATAGCTAACCATGATAAAAATAAATTAAATCATGACAGACAATGAATAAAAAATATATATAAAATAATTATAAAAATATTTATAAAAATATGGGGGTACCCCACATATATAGATATATATGTAAAATAAAGGTAGAAATAGGATCACAATATATAAGATAACATATAAAATAAATATGTGTCTTATAAAAATGACAGTAGTGCCTATAGGTTAAATTGATATTAAATATCAAATAAAACCAGAAAATAAAATGTTGCCTACCCTAAAAAGGATAAGACTTAAAGATCACTAATAAAACAATTTATGTCTAAGTCAACATTCAACCCTTTTGGAGAGAGTGTGTCAATCAAGAAGATCCACTGGGTTTCACGTTTAGAGAGTTCTCGTACAAGATTTGATCCTCTCCAAAAGGGTTTGAGATGATCAATACCCCAAAATTTTAACCCAGAGGGGTCCTGATTATGGTACAGCTTAAAATGTAGTGACACATTGTGGTAGTGACACTTTTGCGCAAACCAATCAATAAACGGCGATTGCGATTTTTTTTTACCAAAAATATGTAGAAGAATACGTATCGGCCTAAACTGAGGAACAATTTTTTTTTTTAGTATCTTCTTTGGGGATATTTATTATAGCAAAAAGTAAAAAATATGTAATTTTTTTCCAAATTGTCGCTCTTTTTTTTTATAGCGCAAAAAAAAAACGCAGATCTGATCAAATACCACCAAAAGAAAGCTCTATTTGTGGGAAAAAAAGGACGTCAATTTTGTTTGGGAGCCACGCGCAATTGTCAGTTAAAGCGACGCAGTGCCGAATCGCAAAAAGGGGCCTGGTCTTTATGCTGCGTATTGGTCCGGGGCTTAAGTGGTTAAAGACGAGTTTATGTAATGCCTTTCCAGACTCTGCTAGGTTACAGTCTCATGAAAATGCTAGTTTTGAGGCTGGTCAAGAGAGGAGAAGTGGAGAAGTGATACATTTTAAAAATGTTTTAGTCCTTGACGCCCAGGGCTGTCAGCATTTACTTCCAATCGGCAGCATCTGCATTATTTGGTGGGAGATTATCTGGGGGCAAAAACAGACATGGAGAGCTTTCCAATTGGCGATCCACAGGGTTATGATAATAGACCACTATTCCTGTTTGGGAGAGCTGCTAAGACTTTTTAGACACCTCTTAACCGAGGAGCAATTCCTGGAGCGAGCTTTCTTGTGATGGTCCGTTTGCAGTCGGTGAAACATCCCTTCCTGTGAGAAGTGGATTCCTTCTTTGCCGGCAGGCTGATGCACAAGCGATCTTGATCACTACCTATTGAGATCCTACAAATCTGGTTAGCAGTTTGTGATATCATATCAGAATGTTGGAACATCCTACTGATTGAAGACCCTATGTTTCTTTGGAATTTGGTTCCTCAAAGATTATCATATGGACTTTTTCTTTGTTATGGTTTAAATATATTGCTATATATATTATTTCACTTGAAAGGACATTTAATTTGAGTGATATATTTTTTACTATGTGCACCGCATAATTTTTACTTGCACGCACTGCTTTATTTATATATATTTATATATATATGTTCAGTAGGCAGTTGAGCTGCTGGGCTGCCCTGCATTCAGTGTGCTTTACGAACAGGCATTCAGGTTTTGTGATAGATAAAAGAGTGCGCCTGTCCACAGACTCCGTTGACTGGCTGACATTTATCAAAGTGACTGTATGTAAACTCACTGCAAAGTATATTCCCATTGGCAATTAGTTTAAAAGGCTAAAAATAAAACCTATGTGGCTTACGGCCAAAGTTAAAATGGCTATAAATAATAAAAAAGAGCTTTTAAAAAATATAAAAATGAAGGACTGTTATCATCGTTTAAATGTTACAAAGAATATAACAGAATATGTAAAAAGGAAATCAAGGATGCAAAAATTCAAAACAAACGACAGATTGCAAAAGATAGTAGGACAAACCCCCAAAAATTCTTAAAAAAATTTATAGTAAAAAGGTCAGGACTGAGCATGTAGGCCCTTTACAAAATAATCTAGAGTGGGTGACTGGGGACAAAGAGAAGGCAAATGTATTAAATACTTTCTTCAGCTCTGTGTATACAAAGGAGCATGGGGGAGCTCATGTCCATGATGGAGGTGGTAGTGACACAGCCCCAAATGATCCACAATGGCTCCAAAGTGATATGGTCCAGGAATATTTAGACAGAATAAAGGTGGATAAAGCACCTGGACCAGATGGCATCCACCCACGGATCCTAAAAGAATTGAGCTCTGTCATTTCAAGGCCATTGTTTCTAATATTTAGGGGCTTGTTAATGACTGGAATGGTACCACTGGATTGGTGTAGGGCCAATGTAGTGCCCATATTTAAAAAGTGATCAAAATCTTTATCAAGTAACTATAGACCTGTTAGTTTAACTTCTATAGTCGGAGGGAATAGTCGAGTGCTGGAAGTGAAAGTAATAAATTAAGCACCATAGAGGTTGGGGTGGGGGGGTTGTGGGTGGGGGGAGGATGTTTATAAAAGTATTTAATGTATTAGCCGTTTGTGATGTAAGGAACAAGAGATGATAGGTCGAGAAAAGTTGTCCGGCTTTTTGTGTAATTTTATAATTTTAAAGAAAATTAATAAAGATATTGAAACAAAAAAAAAAACTTCTATAGTCGGGAAAATACTGGAGAGTTTAAAAGGAGGTAAGTAAAACCTTGGACAGAGAAGTGGCTGTGGATGTGGTATACTTGAGTTTTGCAAAAGTGTTTGACACAGTTCCCCACACACATCTAATGTGTAAGGTAAAGTCTACAGGCTTGGAAAGATCAATTTGTAAATGGATAGAAAACTGGCTAAAAGACAGAATTCAAACAGTAGTGGTTAATGTTTCTTAATCTGAATTGTCTATGGTTATTAGTGGTGTACCCCAAGGTTCAGTGTTGGGACCCTTACTTTTTAATATCTTTATAAATGATATAGGGTCTGGGATTAAAAGTAACATTTCTGTCTTTGCAGATGACACTAAGCTACAGGTATGCAGTGGAATAACGTCCTTACAGCATGTCTCCAATTTACAAGCCAACCTCAATGCACTTTCTAATTGGACAACTAAGTGGCAAATGAGGTTTAATGTTGATAAACGTAGTTATGCACTTGGGGGCTAAGAATATGCATGCATAATACATACTAGGGGGAGTAAAACTGGGGGAATCAATGGTGGAGAAGGATCTGAGGGTTTTGGTAGATCATAAGATTTATAATAGCAAGCAATGCCAAGCTGCAGTTTCCAAAGTGAGCAAAGTCCTTTCTTGTATTAAGAGAGGTTTGGACTCCAGAGAGAGAGATTTTATTTTGTCCCTGTACAAATTGTTAGTAAGACCTCATCTGGAATATGCAGTTCAGTTTTGGGCATCGGTTCTCAAAAAGGATATCGGGGAACTGGAGAAAGTGCAGAGAAGGGCAACCAAACTGATAAGAGGCATGGGGGAGCTCAGCTATAAGGAAAGATTAGAGCAACTGAATCTATTCCCTTTTGAGAAGAGGAGATTAAGAGTGGATATGATCAACATGTACAAATACATAAGTAGTCCATATAGTGAACTTGGTGTTGAGTTATTCACTTTAAGGTCATCACAGGACAAGGGGGCACTCTTTATGTCTAGAGGAAAAAAGATTTCATCTCTAAATACGGAAAGGTTTCTTCACAGTAAGAGCTGTGAAAATGTGGAATAGACTCCCTCCAGGCATTGCTAGGTCTGCAAAAGATCTGGGGCTAAAGCCCATAGCAGCGGTCACCAACATTTTTGCAGGCCCCGGGGGGGCACGCGGGTGGTAAGCAATTTTTTGCGGGCAATGGCTGGTGTTGGCGCTTCAATCATCACGGCCGCACCTCCGACATTGAAGAGGCCCCGTTGTGAGGGCGGAAGAGCGGTGATGCAGGGCGGGCGGAGATGATGCTATCTCTGCTCGTCCACCCGTTTGCTTCTCTCATCCGCCTGCCCAGTTCTCTTATGCAGCCCGCCTGCTCGCCGCACTTGCCGCCCGGCTGCAGAGAGGCCAAGGCCCACTGGTTAGGCAGGGACCCCTGTGGTAAGACTCGGGGCTATGGGCCCCAGATTCTGGGCTATAGCCCCAATAGCCACCCCCTAGTGACACCACTGGATCTGCCTATTTGACAATCTGTTAATTCAGTGGTCCAGTCCTTAAGGTGATCAAAGCGATTGCTCTAAAAGTGGAGGGTCTGTCACCATTATCTTCCTTAAATTGTGTGATTGTCACGTGGAATCCTCTTGGTGCTTGCTGGGACTTTTAGTCCTCTTCCTCTCTTTTGTTGGACTTTTTTGTGATTGCTTTTTTAATACTGCATTTATCATTGCATTTTTAATTTACCTGTTCTTGCGCTGCACCTTACATTATGCATTTTACTTGGATTATGTGATGTTCTTTTTGTGCTAGCTGCATTCGTTTTTAGGTTATTTAGGAATTCGTTTTTGCGCTGATTGCTTTATTTGTATTTAAAACCAGCATGTTTCTACATTTCATTTCTGCATTTTTAATTTATGTGTTTTGGACCAGTTTTGATCTTTTTTCCTTTATATAGTAAAAAACTAAACACCCAGTTGATATTACCGTAAATACCACCAACAGGAAGATCTAACTAAAAAAAAAAAGAAGAAGATATACAATTAATTTAGGTATATTGTTGCATGACTGAATAATTGTCAAACATCACAAAAAAAAGTGAAAAATGTCCTGGAAAGGAAGGGAATGCTACATGCTGATATCCAGGAGGTTTAGCAAGGATGAAAGAAAGAGGCCAATTCAAATACAGAGCTCCCTCTAGTGGTTAACCTATACATCTCTAACATTATTTTTTATCACAGATATTACTTTAAGGTAAATACTGCCGTAATAGCACACATATGTTATGACGTTTTCCCTTAAAGTATTTTATAGAAATATAAAAAAAACGTATTTGATTGTGCCCCAAATTGTCTATTAAAAGGGTTGTAAACCCTTATGCCCTGTACACACGTTCGGATTTCCGATGGAATTAAATCCGATGGAATTTTCCGTCGGAATTCCGATGAAGCTGACTTCCATCAGTCTTGCATACACACCATCAGACAAAATTCCGACCATCCAAAATGCGGTGACGTAAAACACTCAGACGAGCCAAGAAAAATTAAGTTCAATGCTTCTGAGCATGCGTTGACTTGATTCTGAGCATGCGTGGGTTTTTTCTCCATTGGAGTTCCACACAGACGATCGAAATTTCCTATCGGTTTTTTTTCTATCGGAAAAATTTAAAACATGTTCTATTTTTTTACACCAATGGAAAAAAGACTGATGGGGCCCACACACAATCAGTTTTTCCGATGAAAAAAGTCCATCTGACTTTTTTCACCGGAAAAAACGATCGTGTGTACAGGGCATTAGGGTTTTTCACCTTAATGTATTCTATGCATCAAGGTGAAAAACCTTTTGTGCTGCAGCACCCCCCAAGACCCTTTCTTTTTCTAACCTGAGGCGAAAAAAACAGAACACATTTTTTTTTAAAACAAACCTTTATTATCACTTTAATCTTCCTTCGGCAGGCTGAGGTAATGAGTGCTCATATTTATTCATATTATAACATTTTGTTTGTATAATAGCTTAGGAGTAGACAATCAAAATAATAGGACAATCAAATACACAATCACTTTGCCTGTGTTGGTCTAGGCTGTGCAATGGTTAGGAGAAAGTCTAGGATAAAAGTGGGAAAATAGGACAAGGGCAAATATATGAGCTTAGAATCCCAGCCTACAGAATATCGTGTCCATGGATGAACTGCGGACAGAGCATGCTCTATTGCCTGTGGGACCAGCTGCAGATTGTTGTTGCAAACCAGCTTTACTGCATCAACACACTTTAGACCTAAAAAAGAAAAGCATAAAATATAGTAAAAATTTAAATAACGCATGTGGCAAAAAACATGTGCTGGCCTCCTGAAATTTCCCTTTATGGTCCAAATGTATGCAGGAATATTCTTTTAAATGATATTTACATGCATTAATGTGAGAGAAACTTAGAATATACTGTATATATATATATATATATATATATATATGCAGGGGTAAAAGGGGTTGTAAAGGTTAGTTTTTTATTTTCTAAAGCTAGTGCAATTTTGGTTCACTTACCTTTTCCTTCGATTTCCCTTCTTTTTTTTTATATCATCTCCTTTTTATTTAGAAAATTATTTTCATAATACAAACACTTATTACATTTTATCCAGTGAAACATTACTTTTTTTGTGCCAATCATCGTGTACATACTACTGTATCCTGTTACTATATTCTCTTTCCCCCCTTCCCCCGAACTACATCCATCACCTTTACTTCCTTGTGTCTAGTCACCACTATTCATTTCCTCCACCATTGCCACTATTCGCTCCTATCTATATATACTATTTTTACTCGTTTACACCGTTCTTTCCCTCTCTTCTCCACCCTCCCCTCCTGCCGCCCCCTAAAGATCTTACATTTGAAGTCTTTCCACTACTAGTTGAGGTGGCGCAAGATCAGCATCCCCCAACCATGATTTCCATATAGTGTCAAATTTACCCACTTCTCCCCTTCGGCTGTACGTCAGTCGCTCTCTTAACAGCACAGAGTTTACACATGAAATCCACTGCTTCCCCGTAGGTACCGCTGGTGCCATCCAGTATTTTGCAATGAGTTTTCTGGCCAGATACATCAATCTTGTCAGCATACAGTACGTTCCTCTTGGGAACATTTCTGTGTCAATGGCTCCAAGCAGGTACACTAGAGGATTTAGGGGAACAGGTACCTGGGCTAGTCTCGTGATACACTGGTAGACTTCCTCCCAGTAGCTATGGAGTTTTGGACATTTCCATATTAAATGTATAAAGTCCCCCCTATGTACTTTACATTTTGGACACAGGGGGGAATCTCTTCCTCCCCACCTATATAACTGCTCTGATGTTCTGTATGCCCTATGCAAAATGAATAGTTGTGATAATCTATGGGATGCAGATACCGATACCACAGGGATAGAGTTAAGTGCCATTTCCCACTGGTTCCCATCTATATCCCCTATGTCTTCCTCCCATTTGTTTCGACTTCTTAAAGAGGCATGGTCCTGGACCGAGGACAACAATTCCATGTCAATTTTTGATATTAATCCCTTCCGGGTGTCTGCCCCAAGATTTTTGATATTAATCCCTTCCGGGTGTCTTCCCTCAGCATAGGTGATGTTGACACTGTCATAGAGTGTGTTGTTTGTTGTGCCTGCAGAGCGTGACGAAGCTGAAGATATTCATAGAAGCCCTTGGGGCTTAACTGGAATTCCTGGCATAGATGTTCATATGTCTTCAAATCCTTCCCTTCATATAATTGTGCAAAAAAACAGATCCCCCTCTCTTTCCAAGGGGTAAAGCCCTGCAGTTCCTGTACCTCTGGGTATCTCTGATTGTGCCATATCGGGGTAAAGGGCAGTAAACCCTTTATCTTCAGAACTTTCCGGATCTCCCCCCATACTCTTTTGAGAAGGACGCATATGGGTGCCAAGTCTGGTATACTCGGTAGGTCCATTTCCATATGGGAGGCCGCTTCTAGTGTTGGGACAGATGTGGTCACCATTTTACATATCGGGTCTTCCCTCCCTTCCCGCCCCCATCCTGCCATCTGCTGAAACTGTGAGGCCAAAAAGTAAATTTTGGGGTGGGGTATTGCCAATCCTCCTCTATCCTTTCCATACTGCAGGGTAGCTAAACTGATCCTGGCTGTTTTTTTTTCCCAAATTAATTCCCTCATTAGTGTATCAATCTGTTTAAACCACTTATTAGAGATCCACATGGGGGAGTTATGGAATACGTACAGTAACTGCGGGGCCCACACCATTTTTTATTAAGTTTGCCCGTCCTACTACTGACAGTGGAAGCTTACACCAGCTGTTGCATTTCGCTTTCTGTCTAACCAGCAATGGGCCCAGATTTAGCTGAATATACTCAGCCGGTTCCGGGGATACTACTACTCCCAAGTATTTAAAACTTTTTGCTACGACTATTTGTTCTGCCCCCTCTGGTAACTGTTCCGTCCACTCATCTATGGGCATTAAAATTGATTTTGACCAATTAATAGTAAAACCTGAGAAGCCTCCAAAATCCTCAATTATCCCCATCACTGCTCGCAACAAGGCGGCCGAGTCGCCTAGATATATGATACGTCGTCCGCGTATAGAGATATTTTTTCTTCCCTCTTGCCCCTGCGAAACCCCACAACTTCCGCGGCATTACGAATCAGAATAGCCAGCAGCTCTACCGCCAGGGCGAACAGCAGTGGGGACAGTGGGCACCCATGACGGGTGCCTCTATATAACTCAAATGGGGAGGAGACATTGTTGTTAATACGGAGTCTGGCTCTGGGTTTAGAGTAGAACACCTTTACCAACTTTATAAACTTATCCCCCATTCCAAATCTTTCCAGGATCTCCAGGAGGTAGGGCCACTCCACACTGTCAAACGCCTTCGCGGCATCCAGTGACAGAATGGCCCTACACCCCGGATTATCCACCGGTACCTGTAGATTCATATATAGTCGCCTAATATTGTCTGCGGTGGAACGTGTGGGTATAAAGCCAGACTGGTCATAATGGACCAGCCTGTCGATTACCTGGGATAGCCTCTTAGCCAGGATACTGGCCAGGAGCTTCACATCCGCATTCAATAGGGAGATTGGACGATAAGAGTCCAGCAGAAGCTTATCCTTCCCCAGTTTTGGAAGTACTGTTATTATTGCCTCCTGCATACTATCTGGTAGGCTACCTACTTCCACTGCCTCCGTTAATGCCTGCAACAGGGGTGGTAGCAGGTCCTCCTTATAATGAGAGTACACCTCGGCCGGTAACCCATCCGGGCCTGGGGATCTGTGGTGTGGTGCCCCCTCCAGTGCCTCCGTCAGTTCTTTCAATGTTATTGGGGAGTTTATCATTTCCCTATCAACCTCAGAGAGCTGTGGGAATGGGCATGTTTGTAAAAACAGAGCCAGGTCAGATGAGGTGTAACTAGTTTTAGAGGAATATAAATCCTTATAGAACCGCTGAAAATTATCTAAGATATCAGTACTCAGGGTATATTTCTCCCCGGATTCTGCCTTTACAGCAAAGATATTAGCGGATTCCCGCTGTTCTCTAGCTATGAGGGCAAGAAGACGGCCAGTGTTTTCCCCCTCCTCGAAATAACTCTGCTGCTGAAAATATCCCCTTTTCTCCGCTGCGGTCAATAAGCCCGAATTATACATGGATTGCGCCTCCATCCAGGAGTCATGGTTAGACTGAGAGGGGTCAGCTATCAGGGCCTGTTCTCTCACTTTCATTTATTCCCGTACCCTGCTTTCCCATTCCCTCAAGCGAGTTTTAATTCCCGTTATCTCTCTAATAAGGCATCCCCTTAAAAATGCCTTAAGTGTGTCCCACACTACCGCTGCGCTAGCTGATCCCCTATTAAAGTGCAAAAATTCCCGTATCGCCCTCTTCGTGTTATCCGGAGATGGAAACAGAGTTAACCAAAAAGGGTTCACTTTCCACAATGGGCGGCCCAATGTAACCGTAACATCCAGCCGTACCCAAAATGGAGAGTGATCCGATAAGGCACGTGGCTCATAGGCCGACTCCCTTACCCGCTGCATAAGTACCTCATTCCCTAGACCCAGGTCAATACGTGAGAGTCCTTCATGTGTGGCGGAGTAGCATGAGTAGCTTCTATCCTCTACATGTCTCTCTTGCCACACATCGTGGAGTCCCATTTCCATGAGTAGGGAGGCAAAGGCTGTCCTACCAGTCGTCTGCCTCACCACTCTTGATGTCAAAGACATTCTATCCAGGGATATATCCAGAATATTATTAAAATCTCCCAACGCTAATACCGGGACATCCGGAGATAGAGCCATAAATTGCGCTAAGCTTCTAAGAGGGGTCGCTGAGAATGGTGGAGGAACATAAACTGAAGCGATAATACACACCAATCCATTGAGCTTGCAAAGCAAAAAAATGTATCTACCTTCCGATTTCCCTTCTAAATGTTTTTTTTCTTTGTCTGAATTTCTCACTTCCTGTTCCTCCTCAGTAAACTTGCCCCCATCATCTGAGCCGTTCTGGCTGGGGGTTAGTCAGCGTGCTCGCCCCCTCCCTTGGGACTACATCCCTGTGGGGAGACGACGCTGTGAACAAAATGAACCAACAATGCACTAGCATAAAGGAACCTATTTAGAAAATAAAAAACAAACCTTTACAACCCCTTTAAAGGGGTGGGGTGGGGGTCAGCCTGTTAGTACTCAGACCATACGCCACACACTGACTCAAATTGGTCTGCATGGCTGTCGTCCTAGAAGGAAGCTTCTTCTAAAGATGATGCACAAGAAAGCCCGCAAACAGTTTGCTGAAGACAAGCAGACTAAAGGCATGGATAACTGGAACCATGTCCTGTGGTCTGATGAGACCAAGATAAACGTATTTGGTTCAGATGGTGTCAAGTGCGTGTGGCGGCAACCAGGTGAGGAGTACAAAGACAAGTGTGTCTGCCTACAGTCAAGCATGGTGGTGAGAGTGTCATGGTCTGGGGCTGCATAAGTGCTGCCGGTACTAGGGAGCTACAGCTCATTGAGGGAACCATGAATGCCACATGTACTGTGACATACTGAAGCAGAGCATGATCCCCTCCCTTCGGAGAGGATCAGGGCAGTATTCCAACATAATAACGACCCCAAACACACCTCCAGGACGATCACTGCCTTACTAAAGAAGCTGAGGGTAAAGGTGATGGACTGGCCAAGCATGTCTCTAAACCTAAACCCTATTGAGTATCTATGGGGCATCCTCAAACGGAAGGTGGAGAAGCGCAAGGTCTCTAAAATCCACCAGCTCTGTTATGTCGTCATGTAGGAGTGGAAGAGGACTCCAGTAGCAACTTGTGAAGCTCTGGTGAACTCCATGTCCAAGAGGGTTAAGGCAGTTCTGGAAAATAATGGTGGCCACACAAAATACTGACACTTTGGGCCCAATTTGGACATTTCCACTCACTTTTGTTGCCAGCGGTTTAGACATTAATGGCTGTGTGTTGAGTTATTTTGAGGGGACAGCAAATTTACACTGTTATACAAGCTGTACACTCACTACTTTACATTGTAGCAAAGTGTAATTTCTTCAGTGTTGTCACATGAAAAGATATAATAAAATATTTACAAAAACGTAAAGGGTGTACTTTTGTGAGATATATCTTGTGACGGTGGGACCCTGTGCGATCTTAAAGAGTGTTGGTTTACGCCAGATTTTGTAGAGAAAGACACTGTGTTGGGCTATTTAGTTCTGACCTGACTATGGATCAGGGCCCCACCCAACAGACAAAAAGTCTGTGTGCATGGGAGTCAGGTGGACTCCCATCTCTCTGACAGGAGTCAGAGGCTATCTATGCTGCATGGGTGCAGCCAAAGTGTGCGTGTCTGCAAGAGGCAGATGTTATTGATGTTTGAGCCGCAAAGCGCTGACCAGGAGTAAGCGAGGAGTGAGCTTATCTCTAGGAAACTCTGTTTGTTTGTTCTGAGGAGCAGACTTTAGGCCTAGGCTAAAGGCCTGAGACAGCCGGATCGCTAGAATAAAAGCCAGGAGGCTAAACTGTTGAGTATGCAAGATACAGTAATGGTGGAACCCCCTGTGAGGGCTACTGATGTATTTGTGAACTTTTTGTGCTTTTAAATAAAAGTGGGCTACCATGCCCTTAAATAGAGTTCCTGACTGGCTTGAATTACTGGAAAAACGCATTTACTACGAGAGCTAATGGTCCCCAACTTCACAATATATATATATATATATATATATATATATATATATATATATATAGATATAGATATAGATATACCATATATACTCGAGTATAAGCCGAGTTTTTAAGCACAATTTTTTGTGCTGAAAATGCCCCCCCGACTTATACTCGAGTCACCTTTTTGTGCCTGATCTCCCGGAGTTTGGGGAGCTGGTACCGGCCGGCTGTAGGTCCCCTGGACCCCAAACCTGGCACACATATAGCCCCACTCTTCCTCTACATGTGAGCAAAGTTTCTTGTCCGGAGGACCTACGGCCGGGGAGCACCGATTTTTCAAAACCGGGCACCCCTTCTATAGACTCCCATGTTAAACGGTCATTTCTCTGGTGAATTTGGGGACTCGGGACCGGCCGGTCGTAGGTCCCCTGGACCCGAAACTTGGCACACCTGTAGCCCCACTCTTTCTCTACAAGTTTGCAAAGTTTCTTGTCCGGGGGACCTACGGCCGGGTAGCACCGATTTTTCAAACCCGGGCACCCCTTCCATAGACTCCCATGTTAAACGTCAGTCTAGTCATGGACACAGTGAGGCATGGGCACAGTGAGGCAAAGTGAGGCAAACCCTAGGCTTATACTCGAGTCAATAAGTTTTCCCAGTTTTTGTGGTAAAATTAGGTGCCTCGGCTTATATTCGGGTCGGCTTATACTCGAGTATATACGGTAGATAAAAAGCCAATTTTTTTATTTATTTTTATTTGGGATAGCATAAAGCCGCGTACACACGATCGGATATCCTATGGATTCTAATCGGATGTTTTTTTCCATCGGAAAACCGATGAAACTGTCTTCCATCAGTCTTGCCCACACACCATCAGTCAAAAAACCGACTGTTTCAAACGCGGTGACGTAAAACACTCCAATGAGCCGAGAAAAATGAAGTTCAATGCTTCTGAGCATGCGTCGACTTGATTCTGAGCATGCGTGGGTTTTTTATCCGATGGAGTTCCCCACAGACGATAGTAATTTGCTATCGTTTTTTTAACCATCGGATAAATTTAAAACATGTTCTATTTTTAAACACCGATGCAAAAAAGACCGATGGGGCCCATACACGATCGGTTTGTCCGATGAAAACAGTCCATCGGACTGTTTTCATCGGTAAAACCTATCGTGTGTACACGGCTTAAGAAATGGTTACAACTCCTGTGCTGTGTCTCTTTGGGAAGATTTCCCTTCACTCCCTGTCCTGTGGATATTTCAGGAAGTGGGGTGAAATGGTCTCTCAAATGGGGAAAATCCCCCTCTTAGGCAGTTGTCACCAGAACAAGTATCCCCATTGGAAGATTTCTCCTCTATTCTAGTTCTCATGGCAATTTAAAACTTTAGCTTTTTCTTTATGTTTAGCCCGATGTGCAAGGACCACACAGGCAGCAATAAAAACCCGATTGGAGTCAAAACCCCTTACTACACTATCCAAAAACTGGAAAAAAGTTTTGCTTTAAATACCCTTTAGGCATACTTTAGATCAGTGGTTGTTAACTCACAAGATATAAAGGTATTGTGGCCCAGTGGCGGCTGGTGCTCAATTTTTTTTGGGGGGGTGCAAATAAACTGAAAACCATCAAGCGCAGCCACTGTGCCCATCAAACGCAGCCACTGTACCCATAAATTGCCACCACTGTGCCATCAAACGCAGCTACTGTACCCATTAATTGCTGCCAGTGTGCCCATCAATTACCGCCACTGTGCCCATCAATTGCCACTACTGTGCTCATCAATTGCCGCCACTGTGCCCAATCAATTGCTGCCAGTGTGCCCCATCAATTTCTGCCAGTGTGCCCCATCAATTTCTGCCAGTGTGCCCCATCAGTTGCTGCCAGTGTGCCCCATCATTTGCCGCCAGTGTGCCCCATCATTTGCCGCCAGTGTGCCCCATCATTTGCCGCCAGTGTGCCCCATCAATTGCTGCCAGTGTGCCCCATCAATTGCTGCCAGTGTGCCCCATCAATTGCCGCCAGTGTGCCCCATCAATTGCCGCCAGTGTTCCCCATCAATTGCCGCCAGTGTTCCCCATCAATTGCCGCCAGTGTGCCCCATCAATTGCCGCAAGTGTGCCCCATAAAATGCTGCCAGTGTGCCCCCCCGCCCGGCACTTACCTGTCTTAGTGCTGTCCTCCACGCTCCATGTCTTCTCCCGTCCTCTTCCCGTCATCTCTGCTATGATTGGATGCCTGATAGGCGTCCAATCACAGCACCTGTCACTTCAGCCAATCAGGTAACAGGGTAACCAGACCTGAGCACCTGATTGGCTGAGAGGTGGGTCAGTGTTAGGGAAGCGATTTATTCGCTTCTCTAACACAACACTGTGTAAACAGTGAACGCACAGCATTGCGCCCGCTGTTTACCAATTTGGAAGCCTATTCGAGCCCACGGCTCTAATCAGGACGCCTATTAAAGCCGACGGCTCTAATCAGGCGCTTCCAAAAACACCCCTGCCGCTGTAATTCAGGTGCCCGGCACCCGATAAGGGGCCGGACACCTGAATAGGGGTGGCAGCGGCGACAATAGATAGATTCATGCAATGCAGGAATCTATCTATTGGTGATAGAGCGGTGCAGGAGAGAGGGGGCAGCGCTCCTGCGCCCTCTATGGACTGTTGTGGCCCCTGATGTCATCAAAGGGCTGCACATATTAATCAGTATGTGTACTGTTACATGTGAAGACTGACTCCAATATTTCCAAAGCGTATGGCAGGAACTGTAATAAGAGTATTCTGTTTGGCATTACTTTAGCATATAAGCACTGCTCCCAAATGACTCATTTTGAGTTACAGTCCTCTTTTCTCTTTTAGAAATCAAGTCTGTTATTTCCTACTTACTCAGTTGTCTATGATTTGGGCCTTTTAAATAATGCATATGGCATTTTGAAAATCTAGTATAGAGGAAAACGGAGTGGTGGAAAAAAACACTTGTGGGTTTAAGCCAGCGGTAGGCAAAGCCTCTCTGGAGGCTCCAGCTGCGGCTAACACACGGCGCTCGTGGATCCCTTAATATAAGGTGACCAGATTTTTTAAATGAAATCCGGGGACATTTTGTTATTTTTACTAGTAATGGCGGCAATCAGCGACTCTCTGCCCGTCGCCGCCCACCTCACAGCCTGTCAAATCTTACTCTCTGGGCCCCTACTACTACTAGGTTGGGAGCGGAGGAAGATCACTTCGCCAGGGAAGGCAAGGAGATAAACAGGCAGGCAGCTGGCCGGGCTTGAGCCAAGGCAGAAGAACATGCGAGCGGAGTTGAATGGGCATGCACCCAAAACTGAAGAAATATTCCCTCCGCTCCGACCAGTACATGATCATCAGACAGGGGCACAGATAATGGAAAAAAATACACACCCCCTTAAGAGCTAGGAGGAGCAGCGGAGCAGGGGTGTGCAATTCAGATTTTTTTTTAAATTCTGCACTGACTGTCTTTGAAATTGCCCCAACCCCTGTTCAAATCCAATCCGGGGACAAAACCGGGAACAGACTTGGTCCGGGGACAGTGTCCTCAATCCGGGGACTGTCCCCTGAAAACGGGGATGGCTGGTCACCCTACCTTAATAGACACTTCCCGCCAGTCCTCCTGTCTTTCTGTGACACTGCACGTGGAAGCTCCCACCCACTCTAGCACTCTGAAAGTGCTCCCACATTCTTCATGCAAGTTTTTAGTGTTGTTTTATACCTATATACTAAATAAATTCCTAAGCTGTTAAAAGGATTGGCGCTTCTCTCTCCTCCTTTTGCTTTCCTTTTGTTCACAGTGATCGGGTTCCCCAGCCTGTGCCTGAAGCAGCCTCGCTCCCTTTACAGCCTCCATTTAGAGACTTTTTTTAGAGACTGTAATTTTTAGGGGTTCATCCCCCAGAACTTTCAATCCACTCACCATTCACATGGTTGCACCTTCATGTATCAGCATGCAGATGCATGCCTTTTCATTTAAATTTTAAACTTTAATCTTTTTCATCATGATGATGGTTTAGAGCTGAACATTATACCGATATTGTGTATGTGTTTCCTCCTAAAATCCCTCTGCATTGCACTCTGTTTGATGCTCTGGGATGGCGAGTCAGCAAACCCAGACTGAGATCTACCAGTCACCTGTCCGCGATCTACTGGTGGATCACGATCTACAGGTGGCTGATCACCAGTTTAAGCAATCATTTTTTATTCTTGAAGTTCTGAAGATAGATTTGATAAATTTGATATATTGAAACTTTTTTTGTTCTCATTTAGCTCCAGAGCAGCCAGGCTTTATCCAGTAATAACACATACTATTAGTTTATTTAGACGTGGGACTGTTACCCATCTCTTGCCAGAGCAAATTTTGCATTCACAATAAATAGCGTCTATAACAAAATACCACTGCCTACCAATCACATTAGGAGCTTTACAATAGTCCACTCATACTAAAACCTGGGTAGCGAATTGATGATCTACATTATTGGAAACAACTCAGGGTACTCCCAGAGACGTGAATAACCCCAGGTTGGGAACCATTACTGTAGGTGTTTCACAATTGCTATCTACTGCTATCTACTACAAAAACACACCCTGAATTAAATTTGCTTATTTTCTGATGAACCCATACAAGGATATTACAAAACTTTAGCTTTAACTGTAAATTGATACTAGATATACATAAAACTCCATCTTGAATGTGTCAGATTCTGACATGCATAGTGATTTTTGTATTTATTTAATTTATTAAGCTCAGGGCTAAAAGTTAAAGGGGTTGTAAACCCTTTATGTTTTGCATACATTTGGTTTTCACCATTTTGCAAAAAAGCCAAAATTAAATGTAGCGGGGTATCGTTTCCTACCCACAGACTACAGTTCCCACCACGCTTTGCGACACCCAGGGTGCATTTCCCCGCGCAAGGACTGCTGGGGTGGACTTTAATAGGGAGAGGAGGAGCCTCTCTCTTTCTCTTTGGACGCCGCCCTCCCAGCAAGAGGATCCCTGCACTTACCTGCTGCGCGAGCAAGGCCTAAGGCCTGGGCCTGGGCCTTGCCTTAGATCCAGAGAGCCTTCCGCTCCACCGCGGAGCCTGCGGAGCATCCGATCCACCTGAGGTGCCACCATCCCCTGGAGGACCGAAGACCCGGGCACCGTGGGCACTGTGAAGCGACTCACAGTAGTGGAGGTACCGGACAGGAGTCGGGTGAGAGAGCGCCAGCTCAGAACCGCATCTGATTAACTTTGTTGCCTATTAACTTTGTTTAGGCCCATCAGTGGCTACAGTTATATTCTGGGGAGACTGTCTGCTGAACTGAGTTTATTAGTCTCTCCAGCTTTACCAAGTTAGCGATCATCGCTTTCCCTTTGGATTACAGTTTGTTCTTTATGTGCACCACCAAGTTTTTCTACCGAAGATTCTTCAACAAACTATACCTCAAGTTATAGTCAGACCTGACTGGGTAGTGTGGGACATTGCTGGGCGCCATTTTTTGCTCACGAGGGAGGATAGCTACAGCGGGGGTTATTAAACTCTCATTTCATTTTTGAATGTTATCCCTTTTGATGTGTATACTTATATTGCAGGGATCTGCATGAGACACTGTATACTGCTTACCCTTTTTACTCTTACCAATAGTAAAGAAGTTATAGTTAAAGGAACACTACAGGTTCCCGTTTTTTTTTTTTTAAATAACAAACAGTCTATACTTACCTCCACTGTGCAGCTCGTTTTGCACACAGTGGCCCCGATCCTCCGCTTCTGGGGTCCCTCGGCGGCTGTCTTGGCTCCTCCCCGCAAGGACTCCACACCATAATGCGAGCGAGCTCGCATGGTGTGGAGTTATTGCGGGCGCGCTCCCGTGATACAGCGGCGGCCATAGCCGCCGACTGTATCACTCGGCCCCGCCCCCCGGCGCGCCGCGTCATTGGATGTGATTGACAGCAGCGCCAGCCAATGGCTGCGCTACTTTCAATCCATCCAGTGTAGCCAATCGGTGGCCAGGCTGAAAACCGAAGAGGATGACGGGGACGAGCGCAGGACTTTCGAGGGGCCAGGTAAGTAAAACGGGGGCTCGGGGGGGGGGGGGGCGGTATTGTCGAATGTTTTTTCACCTTAATGCATAGGATGCATTAAGGTGAAAAAACATGTAACTTTACTACTCCTTTAAGTATATTGGTTGTCAGTGTCAATTACTGTGCTGTGTTATAAAGGGGTTGTGCCATATAACAGTAGAGATAGAGTACTATTATACCATCCCCTTTCCTAACTGTGCCACGAGAGGTTAGAGCCAATTGCCAGGGGTTGACAGCGGTGCACTACAAGGCCCAAAACAAACAAGCAGCCCTCTTAAACTGAGGGTATCACTATATAAAATTTTACAAACATTGGATATTTATTAATACAGTTTTTTTATTTATTTTTTATTTTTTTTAGAATTAGTAGGAATTTGGGAATTTAGGCTGTGTTTTTAAGATCTAATAATGATTATAGTGTTCTATTATTTTAGAAAATAATGTTTTAATAAAGATTTGCACAACTATCGCACGATGTACAAAAATTAGCAGCATCATCATTTTTATTCCATGTTTCCTGTGGTTTCATAAAATGTATTGGTTGGGGGTTGTTTTACAAACTTCCAAAGCTGTGGGTAAAATATATTGAAACATGATAAAGTGAGAACTAGCAAAAAATGGTTTGGCCACCTCAGTGGAAAGCAGAGTCCAGCACTGAAAGAGTTAAAACCTCTTCATTTAAACTTACAGTATACATGTGTAAATAGTCAAAAGTAATTCAATAAAATTAAACCAGCATAATTATATTTTTCCCATAAAGAAACATATTTACAATTATTAAATTACTCACTTTGTAAATAATATTCCTCTCCATAACTTTGTCGTCGTTCTTCTGTAGTGCTTTCCCAAGTCCTTTGTAAATCGGCTTTTATAGCGTGTGTATTTGTTAACTGGGTGTTGAAAAATCCTGGCTCAATGATACACACCTTCACTCCAAATGGCTTCATTTCACGCCTGTAGAAACATACGTACATTATAAGCATGTTTGAGGATTTATTCATTTGCCAGTTTTAAAATGTGGATTTAAAGTAGATGTACAGGTTGACCTTCTTCTGTGCCATCTGCTTCTGCCAGTGGTGCTTGGTGAAAACAATTGTTCCCCTTTTAATTAACCCCTCCTCTTCCTTTACCAATTCTGAGCAGTTGACTTGTGATTAAAGGACATTCTGTTTCCCATGTGGTACACACAACTTCCACAGAGCCAGATTTAAAGGGGTTGTAAAGCTTTGTGTTTTTTCACCCTAATGCATCCTATGCATTAAGGTGAAAAAACATCTGGCAATCACGGGCCCCCCAGCCCCCTCATTTTACTTACCTGAGCCAGTTCATCTGCTCGGCGCGTCCCCGGCGTCCTCTTCTCCACAAAGTCTCGGCATTGATTGGATAGATTGATGGCAGCGCAGCCATTGGCTCCCGCTGCTGTCAATCAAATCCAAAGACGCGGCCGCTGGGGGGCGGGGCCGAGTCATACACTCGGCGGCTATAGATGCTGAGTGAATGACACAGGAGGGCGCCCGCAAGGTAACCCCCTCGGGAGAGAGCTTCCCAGAGGGGGTTAGCTATTGCGGGGAGGAGCCGTGAGAGCTGCCGTGGGACCCCAGAACAGGATGTGAAAAACAAACTGCACAGTGGAGGTAAGTATTATTAAAAAAAAAAAAAAACTGAACCTTTACAACCACTTTAACTGGATAAGAATGAGCAGACTTCATCCCTCCATAACTCCTTGTTTACACTGAAGTGTAAATTCCTCTGCAGCTGACAGTTTGTGTTGTGCTGCTGACCTATGTACAGTAAATGCTGTGTTGTTTCTCAGTGATTAGGATTGACTTGCAGTGTTTCTTATTGTTTTAGGCAATGATGTGTGTTGTATTGTTATGAAAGTAGCTTAGACTACCGTATTTTTCGGACCATAAGGCGCACCGGGTTATAAGGCGCAACAACAATGATCGACTGGTAACGGGTTTATGTTCGTACATAAGACGCACCGGGTTATAAGGCGCATTAAATGAAACAAAACTCTGATAAGTCTGATAAGTCAAACTTTATTCAACTCTTTCACAATAACAATAACTCTCAACATTGTTCAGTTATATAAAATACAAAACAATACACTCACTTTTTCAGTTTATTCCTCTACCTCAAATCCATCAAATTCTTCATCTTCGGTGTCTGAGTTTAACAGTTGGGCGATTTCGGCATCAAGCATGCCCGGATCCCTCTCGTCGTTATCATCGTTATCATTATCCGAGTCAGTCTCGTTGCTGTTACCTAGCTGTTCGGTGATGATTCCGGCCTTCCTGAAAGCTCGGATGACACTGGAGACTGATACCTTCGCCCAGGCATCCACGATCCACTGGCAGATAGTGGCGTAACTCGCCCGTCGTTGCCTTCCTGTCTTGGTGAATGTGTGTTCGCCTTCTGTCATCCAATGCTCCCACGCAGCTCGCAATTTAACTTTAAACGACCTGTTGACACCAATATCTAGCGGCTGGAGTTCTTTGGTTAATCCACCCGGAATGACGGCAAGCAACGAATTTGTTTTCTTCACTTGGGCTTTGATAGAATCGGTCAGATGGGCGCGCATGGAGTCGTAGATCAATAGGGACGGAGATTGGTGGAAAAAGCCATTCGGTCGCTTGACGTAAACCTCTCTAAGCCACTCACTCATCTTCTCCTCGTCCATCCAGCCCTTTGGGTTAGCCTTAATGATGACGCCAACCGGAAACTTTTCTTTTGGCAAAGTCTTCCTCTTGAAAATGACCACGGGTGGCAGTTTCTGGCCATTAGCCTGGCAACCGAGAACGACAGTGAAGGACGACTTCTCGTTTCCTGTAGTGCGAATAGATACCGTACTGGTCCCTGTTTTCTCGACAGTACGGTTTACAGGGATATCAAACATGAGGGGGACCTCGTCCATGTTGGTGATGTGTTCTGGCCGAATCTTCTTTTTGTTGATCTTGTTCGTGCAGTAGGTGCGGAAAATGGCCAGCTTTTCTTTGTAATCCTTTGGCAGTTGCTGCGAGACAGTAGTTCTTGTGCGGATGGAGAGATTACGCCTTTTCATAAAACGGAAGCACCAAGAAGGACCTCCTCGAAAGTCGTTGATCTTCATGTCGCTTGCTATCGCTGTTGCTTTGAGTCGAATAGAGACAGTAGAGACGCTTCTACCTGCGGTTCTCTGTTCAATAACCCACTGTTCGATTTTGTCCTCCAACTGTGGCCACCTCGCTTTGTGCCCTCGGAAACTCAGTTTGGTCTTCTTTACCTGGCGCAGGGCGTCTTCTTGCTTCCTCCACTTCCGTACCATAGATTCATTAATGTTGAATTCTCTCGCAGCTGCTCTATTTCCATGTTGTACTGCGTGACTGACAGCGTTGAGTTTGAAATCCGCTTCGTAAGCATGTCTCTTACCAGGAGCCATTTTTGGGGCAGCGGGTATAGAAAATGAACGAATGAATGTGCACACCTCTACACACACCTCCTGACTACGATGGCCGTACCTCCTGACTACGATGGCCGTACCTCCCGACTACGATGGCCGTACCTCCCGACTACGAATCCATCCATACATTAGGCGCACCGCAGTATAAGGCGCACTGGCGATTTTAGTGAAAGTAAAAGGATTTTAAGTGCGCCTTATGGTCCGAAAAATACGGTAGTGTCTTATGCTGTATGTTTTGATCTGCAAACACATTACACATATTAGACCTGCCCCAAAGTTCTTTCTATACTAGGGATGAGCTTCGTGTTCGAGTCGAACATACGTTCGACTCGAACATCGGCTGTTCGATGAAGATCGAACGATTTGGGCCGTTCGCGCCAAATTCGAGTGACGCGAACGGCCCACAATGCACTACGCCATCGCAGTGTCATCCAGGCGCTGTGATTGGCCAAGCATGCACTGTGACCCCGCATGCTTGGCCAATCACAGCGCCGGCAGCGAGGAGAGCAATGATTGGCCACAGGCAGGATGCCTGTGGCCAATTATTGCTGAGGGTGTTTAGTACACGCCCCACACTATAAAAGGCCGCCAGCACGGCGGCCTAGTGTAGTGTGTTCCGGAGCAGGGAAAGAGCAGCATAGGCAGGGACAGTGACATTTCTTTCTTTCTTGCTTAACCTGGATTCCTTTAGTTTAGGGAAAGAGAAGGATAGGTAGGGAAAATGTCAGTGTGTTTTACTGTTCGAGTCCTTGTTTCTAGGGACAGGGAAGGACAGTGAGTGAATTCTCCTTGTGCTATAGTGTGCTTTAAAAAAACATTTTTTCTAGGGACAGAAAACTCTAGGTAGGGAGAGTGTCAGTTTCTTTCACTGTGCAAGTCCTTGTTTCTAGGGACAGGGAAGGACAGTGAGTGAATTCTCCTTGTGCTATAGTGTGCTTTAAAAAAACATTTTTTCTAGGGACAGAAAACTCTAGGTAGGGAGAGTGTCAGTTTCTTTCACTGTGCAAGTCCTTGTTTCTAGGGACAGGGAAGGACAGTGAGTGAATTCTCTTTGTGCTATAGTGTGCTTTAAAAAAACATTTTTTCTAGGGACAGAAAACTCTAGGTAGGGAGAGTGTCAGTTTCTTTCACTGTGCAAGTCCTTGTTTCTAGGGACAGGGAAGGACAGTGAGTGAATTCTCCTTGTGCTATAGTGTGCTTTAAAAAAACATTTTTTCTAGGGACAGAAAACTCTAGGTAGGGAGAGTGTCAGTTTCTTTCACTGTGCAAGTCCTTGTTTCTAGGGACAGGGAAGGACAGTGAGTGAATTCTCCTTGTGCTATAGTGTGCTTTAAAAAAACATTTTTTCTAGGGACAGAAAACTCTAGGTAGGGAGAGTGTCAGTTTCTTTCACTGTGCAAGTCCTTGTTTCTAGGGACAGGGAAGGACAGTGAGTGAATTCTCCTTGTGCTATAGTGTGCTTTAAAAAAACATTTTTTCTAGGGACAGAAAACTCTAGGTAGGGAGAGTGTCAGTTTCTTTCACTGTGCAAGTCCTTGTTTCTAGGGACAGGGAAGGACAGTGAGTGAATTCTCCTTGTGCTATAGTGTGCTTTAAAAAAACATTTTTTCTAGGGACAGAAAACTCTAGGTAGGGAGAGTGTCAGTTTCTTTCACTGTGCAAGTCCTTGTTTCTAGGGACAGGGAAGGACAGTGAGTGAATTCTCCTTGTGCTATAGTGTGCTTTAAAAAAACATTTTTTCTAGGGACAGAAAACTCTAGGTAGGGAGAGTGTCAGTTTCTTTCACTGTGCAAGTCCTTGTTTCTAGGGACAGGGAAGGACAGTGAGTGAATTCTCCTTGTGCTATAGTGTGCTTTAAAAAAACATTTTTTCTAGGGACAGAAAACTCTAGGTAGGGAGAGTGTCAGTTTCTTTCACTGTGCAAGTCCTTGTTTCTAGGGACAGGGAAGGACAGTGAGTGAATTCTCCTTGTGCTATAGTGTGCTTTAAAAAAACATTTTTTCTAGGGACAGAAAACTCTAGGTAGGGAGAGTGTCAGTTTCTTTCACTGTGCAAGTCCTTGTTTCTAGGGACAGGGAAGGACAGTGAGTGAATTCTCCTTGTGCTATAGTGTGCTTTAAAAAAACATTTTTTCTAGGGACAGAAAACTCTAGGTAGGGAGAGTGTCAGTTTCTTTCACTGTGCAAGTCCTTGTTTCTAGGGACAGGGAAGGACAGTGAGTGAATTCTCCTTGTGCTATAGTGTGCTTTAAAAAAACATTTTTTCTAGGGACAGAAAACTCTAGGTAGGGAGAGTGTCAGTTTCTTTCACTGTGCAAGTCCTTGTTTCTAGGGACAGGGAAGGACAGTGAGTGAATTCTCCTTGTGCTATAGTGTGCTTTAAAAAAACATTTTTTCTAGGGACAGAAAACTCTAGGTAGGGAGAGTGTCAGTTTCTTTCACTGTGCAAGTCCTTGTTTCTAGGGACAGGGAAGGACAGTGAGTGAATTCTCCTTGTGCTATAGTGTGCTTTAAAAAAACATTTTTTCTAGGGACAGAAAACTCTAGGTAGGGAGAGTGTCAGTTTCTTTCACTGTGCAAGTCCTTGTTTCTAGGGACAGGGAAGGACAGTGAGTGAATTCTCCTTGTGCTATAGTGTGCTTTAAAAAAAACATTTTTTCTAGGGACAGAAAACTCTAGGTAGGGAGAGTGTCAGTTTCTTTCACTGTGCAAGTCCTTGTTTCTAGGGACAGGGAAGGACAGTGAGTGAATTCTCCTTGTGCTATAGTGTGCTTTAAAAAAACATTTTTTCTAGGGACAGAAAACTCTAGATAGGGAGAGTGTCAGTTTCTTTCACTGTGCAAGTCCTTGTTTCTAGGGACAGGGAAGGACAGTGAGTGAATTCTCCTTGTGCTATAGTGTGCTTTAAAAAAACATTTTTTCTAGGGACAGAAAACTCTAGGTAGGGAGAGTGTCAGTTTCTTTCACTGTGCAAGTCCTTGTTTCTAGGGACAGGGAAGGACAGTGAGTGAATTCTCCTTGTGCTATAGTGTGCTTTAAAAAAACATTTTTTCTAGGGACAGAAAACTCTAGGTAGGGAGAGTGTCAGTTTCTTTCACTGTGCAAGTCCTTGTTTCTAGGGACAGGGAAGGACAGTGAGTGAATTCTCCTTGTGCTATAGTGTGCTTTAAAAAAACATTTTTTCTAGGGACAGAAAACTCTAGGTAGGGAGAGTGTCAGTTTCTTTCACTGTGCAAGTCCTTGTTTCTAGGGACAGGGAAGGACAGTGAGTGAATTCTCCTTGTGCTATAGTGTGCTTTAAAAAAACATTTTTTCTAGGGACAGAAAACTCTAGGTAGGGAGAGTGTCAGTTTCTTTCACTGTGCAAGTCCTTGTTTCTAGGGACAGGGAAGGACAGTGAGTGAATTCTCCTTGTGCTATAGTGTGCTTTAAAAAAACATTTTTTCTAGGGACAGAAAACTCTAGGTAGGGAGAGTGTCAGTTTCTTTCACTGTGCAAGTCCTTGTTTCTAGGGACAGGGAAGGACAGTGAGTCAATTCTCCTTGTGCTATAGTGTGCTTTAAAAAAACATTTTTTCTAGGGACAGAAAACTCTAGGTAGGGAGAGTGTCAGTTTCTTTCACTGTGCAAGTCCTTGTTTCTAGGGACAGGGAAGGACAGTGAGTGAATTCTCCTTGTGCTATAGTGTGCTTTAAAAAAACATTTTTTCTAGGGACAGAAAACTCTAGGTAGGGAGAGTGTCAGTTTCTTTCACTGTGCGAGTCCTTGTTTCTAGGGACAAAGAAGGAAAGTGAGGGGAATTCTCCTTGTGCTATAGTGTGCTAAAGCATTCCTCATCAACCATCTTTGAAATCCTTGTTTTTTGGACAGTCAGGGAAATTGTCGTTGTGCTATTCTGTGCAAAAGCAATCATCCTCAACCATATTTAGAAATCCTTAAGTAAAGGGACAGAGAAGGACACCTGAAGGTAGCCCTTATTGCTTTTTTCCCATCTCCCTGCAGGCCATCTATTAGAATGTCTGGAAGGCAAACAAGGAGAGGCAGACAGTCAGGAGGCAATAAAAGAGGGCAAGCAGGCTCTGTGTCTGGGGGCAACAGTGCTGGTCGTGGACGCGGTGCATTGTCATCAGCACATGGCCATGGGACACGCTTGTCCTTCTTTTCGGCAGCTGGACATGTTGAGCCACATCATGCCGAAGACTTGGTAGAGTGGATGACCAAGCCCTCCTCCTCCTCCTCATCCTCTCTCACCCAGGCTCAGGGTACTGGCAAAGCAGCTGCCAAAGCGTCCTCTTCCCTGGTATCAATGTCAGACTCATCATCAGTCACTCCTTCCCTAGACCCACCATGTCCTCCTCCTGAGGAGTCCCCCGAACTGTTTGAGCACAGTGTTGGGTACATGCTCCAGGAGGATGCCCAGCGTTTCGAAGGGTCTGATGATGAAACCCAGCTACAGGAAGGCAGTAGGGTGAGAGCAGACAGAGGGGATGCTCAAGAAGGACACCAATCTGGCAGTCATGTTCCAGCAGCTGCAGCATACTGCCAGATTGGCTCCAGTGATGAGGAGGGAGGGGATGATGAGGTCACTGACTCCACGTGGGTGCCTAATAGGAGAGAGGAGGAGGAGGAGGATGAGGAGGAGGCACATCTCCAACGAGGCAGGATGCCCTTTGGTGGCCAGCGTAAGGGCAGTACACCGACGGAATCACACCGCAGAGCTCCGCCTGTGCAGGGCGCTGCCTCTGCCCGTCATTCAAAAAGTTCCTTGGTGTGGGCCTTTTTTGAGGCTAGTGCATCAGATCGCACAGCTGCTGTTTGCAACATATGTCTCAAGCGTATATCGCGTGGCCAAAACATCAGCCGCTTGGGTACCACATGCCTGACCAGACATATGTTGACCTGCCATGCAGCTCGTTGGCAAGCCTACCTCAAAGACCCACACCAAAGAACAAAGCGGACCTCTCCTTGCACCGCATCAGCTGGGATCTCCAACCCCACTATAACTTCAGTCCTCTCTGAAACATGCACTGAGAGGAATGAAGGTGTAGAATTAGGTGTGTCACAGCCAAGTACTTGCGGCCACTCTGCTAGCAGTACACCGACGTCCGATTCTAGCAGGCAAATTTCCCTGCCCCAGCTGCTGGACCGTCGAAAGAAGTTCACTCCCAGCCATCCACATGCCCAGCGGTTGAATGCTAGCTTGGCTAAATTGCTAGCGCTTCAACTGCTGCCTTTTCAGTTGGTAGACTCGGCCCCCTTCCGTGAGTTTGTGCAATGTGCGGTTCCTCAGTGGCAGGTTCCCAAACGCCACTTTTTCTCACGGAAGGCTATTCCGGCTCTCTACCGGCATGTGGAAGGCAATGTCTTGGCCTCGCTGGACAGGGCGGTCAGCGGTAAGGTGCATATTACCGCTGACTCATGGTCCAGCAGGCATGGACAGGGACGTTACCTTTCTTTCACGGCCCATTGGGTCACTCTTTTGGCAGCTGGGAAGGATGCAGGACAAGGTGCAGTAGTGTTGGAGGTTGTCCCACCGCCACGCCTCCAAAATGCTACTACTGGTTGTGACACACCTCTTTCCTCCACCCCCTCCTCTTCTTCTTCCTCCATGGCCTCTTCCTGTGGTTTGTCCTATGAACCAGCGGTGCTCCGTAGCCGTTCACGGGGCTACGCAAGTAAGCAGGCAAAAAGATGCCATGCCGTGCTTGCGCTGGTGTGTTTGGGGGACAGAAGCCACACTGGGGCAGAGGTCCTGTCTGCTCTGCAGGGCCAGGCCGAGAGGTGGTTGACGCCACGCCAGCTTAAGCCAGGAATGGTGGTTTGCGACAATGGCACCAACCTCCTCTCCGCCCTTCGACAGGGACAACTGACCCATGTGCCCTGTGTGGCTCACGTCCTTAACCTGGTGGTGCAGCGGTTCTTGGGCAGGTACCCGGGCTTACAGGATGTCCTGAGGCAGGCCAGGAAAGTCTGTGTGCATTTCCGCAGATCTTATAATGCCAGTGCTCGCCTGGCTGAGCTGCAAAAGGAGTTGAACCTGCCCAAGAACCGCCTTATATGTGACATGCCCACCAGGTGGAACTCAACGTTGGCCATGCTGCAGCGGCTGCACATGCAGCAGAGGGCCATCAATGAGTACCTGTGCGACTACGGCACCAGGACAGGGTCAGGGGAGCTTGGTTTTTTTTCTCCACGCCAGTGGGGCATGATCAGGGATGCATGCACTGTCCTGGCACCATTTGAGGAGGCCACGAGGATGGTGAGCAGTGACAGTGCATGCATCAGTGACACTGTACCTCTTGTCCACCTGTTGGAGCACACGCTGCGTGGAATAATGGACAGGGCACTTGAGGCAGAACAGAGGCAGGAAGAGGAGGACTTCCTTGCCTCTCAAGGCCCCCTTTACCCAGACAGTGTTCCTTCTGTCCCACCCATCGCACAGGAAGAGGAGGAGGAGGAGGAGGAGGATTGTGTCAGCATGGAGGTGGAGGCTGGCACTCAGCATCATCAGCAGCAGTCTTTTAGGGATGATTTACAGTCCCAAGAAACCAGTGGACTTGTACGTGGCTGGGAGGAGGTGACTGCGGATCATGTCGTCCTTAGTGACCCAGAGGACTCCGGAGCGAATGCCTCAGCAAACCTACGCTGCATGGCCTCCCTGATCCTGCAAAGTCTGCGGAAGGATCCTCGTATTCTTCGGATCAAGGAGAGGGACCATTACTGGCTGGCCACTCTCCTTGATCCACGGTACAAGGGTAAGGTTGCGGACCTTATGTTACCGTCGCAGAGGGAGCAGAGGATGAGACAACTCCGGGAGGCCTTGCAGAAAGGTCTGTGCAACGCGTTCCCAGAGACTGGGAGGTTACAAACTCCTGGTCCTGGACAACGAGTTGCTGAGGCTTCGGCCAGTCAAAGAAGGAGCGGTGGGGAAGGTGGCCGTCTGACCGATGCGTTCAGACAATTCTTTAGTCCGCAGCCCCAAAGTATGATCGGTTCCAGCAACCATCGCCAGCGTCTGATAAACATGGTGCAGGAATATCTAGGGGCAAGGTCAGACTTGGACACCTTCCCCACCGAAAATCCTCTGGCTTACTGGGTCTTGAGGATGGATCACTGGCCAGAGCTTGCACAGTATGCAATTGAGCTACTGGCCTGCCCTGCATCCAGCGTTCTTTCGGAACGCACATTCAGTGCTGCTGGAGGATTTGTCACGGATCACAGGGTGCGCCTGTCCACCGACTCGGTTGATCGACTGACTTTCATCAAGATGAACCAGTCTTGGATCACCACCAGCTACCACACACCTGATGCTGATATAACAGACTAATTGATTTTAACATGTCACATCCCTTCAAGACTGATGCTGATGCTGAGTGCCTGTGCTGTTATGTTGACTGGCTATCCTCCTCCTCCGAGTCCTCAATGATACGATTGATGATGATAGCTTGGAAGATCATTTTTGTTTATGGGTGCCGCCACCAGTGGCTAAGGCCCAATTTTTCAGCCCCTGTTTTACAGGGGCGTGTAATTACAATTTTTTTAGCAATAATTTGCCATAGGGCTCATTGCTGTGCTCCAAGTACAGTATCTGTGAGGGGTTGGAGTGTTGTGGCACCAGTGCCTAAGGCCCAATTTTTCAGCCCCTGTTTAACAGGGGCGTGTCATTACAATTTTTGAAGCAATACTTTGCAACAGGGCTCATTGCTGTGCTCCAAGTACAGTATCTGTGAGGGGTTGTAGTGTTGTGCCACCAGTGCCTAAGGCCCAATTTTTCAGCCCCTGTTTAACAGGGGCGTGTCATTACAATTTTTGAAGCAATACTTTGCAACAGGGCTCATTGCTGTGCTCCAAGTACAGTATCTGTGAGGGGTTGTAGTGTTGTGCCACCAGTGCCTAAGGCCCAATTTTTCAGCCCCTGTTCAACAGGGGCATGCAATTACAATTCTTGATGTAATAATTCACAGCAGGGCCCATTGCTGCACCCACCAAGAGTAACTCTGAGGGCTTACAGTGTTGTGGCAACGCCACCACCACCACCACCACGAAAGGCCCAATTTTTCAGCCCCTGTTCAAAAGGGGCATGTAATTACAATTCTTGATCTAATAATTCACAGCAGGGCCCATTCCTGCACCCACCAAGAGTAACTCTGAGGGCTTACAGTGTTGTGGCAACACCACCACCACCACCACCACCACGAAAGGCCCAATTTTTCAGCCCCTGTTCAACAGGGGCATGCAATTACAATTCTTGATCTAATAATTCACAGCAGGGCCCATTGCTGCACCCACCAAGAGTAACTGTCAGGGCTTACAGTGTTGTGGCACCAGCACCACCATCAAAGCCCCAATTTTTACTACCACTGTTCAACAATTATATGTAATTAAAATTCCTGATATAATAGTTGACAGCAGGGCGTTCCAGCACCAACCAAGAGTAACTGTGAGTGCTTACAGTGTTGTGCCAACACCAACAACTAAGGGGCCTATTTCTGCAGAGTATATACGGCAGGTCCCTACTTTCAAACATCCAACTTACAAACGACTCCTACTTGCAAACGCAAGAAGACAACAGGAAGTGAGAGGAAATCTACCCCTAGGAAGGAAAATTCTCTCCTGTAAGAATAAATATGGGAGAAAGGTGTCTCCTCTGTACTGATGCTTTATCAGCAATCCTTGTTTCAAGAAAAACACCACATTTCAAAAACAGTTGACATTGGGACGGAAAGTGAGGTGAAATGTTCTGAACAGGGGCACAGACAGCAAAACAAATGTTACAGGGGTGATAACCCTTACCTATGTTTTCCAAAAAGTTTAAAAATAGATTTTTGGGCTGGAGCTACACTTCAACAATGTACCTGTTCAAAATTACAAACAGATTCTACATAAGAACAAACCTACAGTCCCTGTCTTGTATGCACCGCCTGTATACGGCTGTTCAGAGTATATAGGGCCTTTTTTATTTTATGTGCGGGGTTCCCCTTAATATCCATACAAGACCCAAAGGGGCTGGTAATGGGCTGGGGTAGGGGGGGGGGGTCATGGGGTAGCTATGCCATTTTTCTTAAAGATTTTCATCCATATTACCGGGACCAGACATTACATTAAAGCCGCAAGCAGTTTTAAATGGCTTTTTTTTCCTTTAGAAGTGTCATTTTGTGCAGGGACAGTTCTAAACACGGGAAACACGTGGCACTTCACAGGCATACTTTAGACACCCCCCAGGTACGATATTTAAAGGAATATTTGACTTTTTTTTTTCACTTTATGCATCATTAAAATGACTGCTCCCGAAAAACGACCGTTTTTAAAACTTCTTTTTGCATTGATACATGTCCCCTGGTGCAGAACCCGGGTTCCCAAACCCTTTTTAGGACAATAACATGCATAATAGTTGTTATAATTAGCACTTTAGAATTCGAACGTTCGCATCCATTGTATTTAATAGGGTTCTAATGTTCGTACGAACTTTCGGTCCGTTCGCCCGGGGGTGTTCGGCTCATCACTATTCTATACTTAAAAGTAAGTTGGCATAAAATCAGGAGAAAGTACAGTGCAGCCTAAAGTTGTGCAATCCAGCTTGCAATTTGTACAAAGCAGCCAGAAAATTTCTTAAGTCCTTAAGTTCCACCGTTCTACAGTTTGGGGTATCTGATGCTCCCACCCCTATCCAAGTTCCTGTTAAAAAAAAAACCCCACAAAGAAACCCCTAGACCAGGGGCCTCCAAACTTTTCAATCAAAGGGCCAGCTTACTGCCCTTCAGAATTTAGGGGGGCCGGATTGTGGCCAGTGGAAAAGGTCTCGGGCCCAGCATCAGTAAGAGTATGCATGGCCTCAGGGTTTGTGGTCAGTAGGACAGGAGGAGGAGTAATGCCCCATCATTGGTATTATTGGGAGTAATATTATCTCATCATTCGTATCAGTGGAATATATAGTGCCCCATTGTTGGTGTCAGTAGGAGGAATATTGCCTCATATCATTGGCAGAAATAGTACTCCAAGGGCCAGATAAAGGCTAGCAAGGGGCCACATCTGGCCCTCGGGCCGCAGTTTGGAGACCCCTGCCCTAGACTGATCTTTGAGCGAGTGGAAGAATGCTGAAAATGCAGTGTGCCTGGCTGTGCAAAACATGTCTGGAAAATGCATCAAGCGCAGCTGCATAGATGTGAACCTAGACTTAATTGCTAGGGAATGCTGTATGTAGTTAGTCCCATCCTTCTTTAATCTTCATTGATCACATGTGCTGTATTCTGCTGGAGCTAGACACTTAGATTTTTTGACCTATCTGATAATCATCTGTTATGATTAGGGTGACCACGTGTCCCGGGTTGTCCGGGACAGTCCCGCATTTTGCAGGTCTGTCCCGGGCACCTTCATTCCAGGACAATACAGTGTCCTGGAATGAAACACACAGCCACCCCCTGGGCCAATCTGATGCCCCCAAAAAAGGCCGCCACATCACTGCTTTACTCACTGACAGTACTTGTCCTGGCCGGGAATGCCTGGAGGAGCACAATCCCGCCCCCTGCTTGTGATTGGAGAAATCATAAATCCCGCCTCTTATGTCCAATCACTGTGCTGTGATTCGTTATAGCACAAGCTGATTTTTGGCAAGGGAGGGTGTCCCTGAATGGTAGTTTGGAAATGTGGTCACCCTAGTTATGATACGCACAAGTTTTTTTGAATACCATTCAGCTTGAGTCACTGTCTGCCAAGGTTCTAGACTGTAAGCTACATTATCTCACCACAACTGAAAAAAAAAGTTATGGAGATCACACTTTCATTGCTTAGATTGCAGAAGCAAAACAGTCAAAATATGGTGTAGCTCCAGTGGTAATTTATATCTCTGGCATGTACTGTGAAATGTGATATCACCCTGGATATAAAGCAGCTTAGGAAAGTACAGCTGTAGCGCTACCCCTGCAGGAGCCGCTGACCCATACATCCTTTGCTGTGGGTACACCACTGCTGTGATGCTGCTGGCATTCTGCTGTTTATACTAGGTGTAACGGGAGGGCCCGTGGAACCCAGAATCTCTTGGAAAGTATGAGCTACCCTTGCTTCAGCTCCCCATGCACCTCTTATGTCTAAATCACCCTATGTTCATTAGTGACTGAGAAAATATATCTTGGACTACTTCAAATGGGACAGTAATATTAATTAACAATATCTCTAATAGGGGCACAGTGTGAATGAGAACCCCACTATGATCTGTACTAGTCAGATTCAATGCTGTATACATTGTATGTGTAGCGGGGTCCTCAATTTAGTGGGGTACACTTGGGGAGTAGTGTGACCCAAGTGTGTAATTATGTTAGGGTTCAGACCCCTTTTTCTTATTCGTGGAGGATTGGGTGGTGTAATATTCTCTTTGACCAGTAGGTGTCAGTGTACCTACTGGCTCGGGGTAGAATCACTACCGCAGTGCTACCCTTCTTTGTCCCTTCCTGGAGATGGTACGGCCGGGGCGGGGAACCCGCCGTGGTATCGACGGGAGGAGATAAAAGGGGGAGACGCCCTCGCCACAAGGTCTGTCTTCGGGGATCATCTCTTCACGCACCCAGGCACCTTAGGCCTGGGTGCGGGCGGTTCAAGGTTCCGGCCTAGGCACCCTAGGCCTGGCCGGGATGAAGATGGAGTCCATCCCAGGCACCTTCAGCCTGGGATGAGGTACTATTGAGGAGGCCTGGGACCCGGTGACTCCGACTGGGTCCCGCGAGGGTGGAGTTGCTCCAGGGCGCCCCTTGCGAGGGGACCCGTATCTGAGGTGAGGAGGCTGGGGAGGTCACTCGTTCGAAGACCCGGTGTAGTGTCAACCCTGTGATGGATGGGCCTGCAGTAACTCCCTTGGAGGACATCTTCCCCTGATAGAGGCCCGCAGTGCAACGGAGGTATTCATGTCAAGACTCCTACAACCCTTGGTCATAGCATAGGGGGTGTAGGGACCCAGATCAGTATAGTGCCTCGACCTGCTCATTCCACCGTATCATGCCATCGCATTGCCTTGTAACTGAAGATACGAAATAAATCTAACCGTTGGACTGTGATCGGTGTATGGACTCTGTTAATGGGAGCAAAGGGAGGTTTCTGCACGACAGACTTGGTACATGTTCAGGACACCGGCCCGAGGAAACATTAGGTATTGGCCTTCACCTCGCCCGCAAGTAGTGGGGAGGACATGGGCCGTAGCGCACCTCACCCCTGTCGCGTGACATACCCCTAGGCTAAAGAGGACGGGGTGAGGGGGTGGCCGCTACATATATATTGTGTGTTGGCTGTTGTGTACTATTTGCTGTGATGGGGTGGGGTGTGACTGTATTCTATTGTCTATTGCTTAACGATGTTGCCTTTGTCTGGATAAGTAAATTGTGTTAATCTTGTCTGAGGCAGCTCTCCAATCACCTATTATTAAGTGTGCTAATGAACTCACCCGTTGTCTGTTAAGGGATGTATTGACACTCAGAATAATGTGTATTGAGAGGTTAGTTATGTAACCATTGTGTGATGTTGTGGGTGGATCCGGGTCATTGTTCATGTGGTTACTGCAGTACTCTCAAGTGTATATAAAGAGCCTGTATTCCTTTCAATAAAGTTCATATTCCTGTTTAAACCTCAACACTGAGCTTCGTCTCGTATTTGGGGGAGAATTGTTCGTATGGGCTTCTTGTTCGCCTGACTGGAGTGTCAGTAGCTGCCTTGGTGTTCGGAAAGGGAATGCCCTAAATGGCTTTAAACCCTCTCATACTCGGGGTGCCGTTACACTAGGTAACCGTGAGTCAGTGAGAGACTGTCTGTGATTCTGTGTGGAAACTGGCAAAGTTAGTGTTTGAGGCTGGCTGGGCTGAATTTTGCATTGCCTGTGCTACTGACAGTGACTGGGGCTGAGCTGAGTCTTCTATTGTTTGTGTTACTGACAGTCCAGCCTGGCAAGCATGTTGTGGTGCTCGATGGGTTAAATCTCTCTGATTTAGCAGTTGGCTCTATTTTACCCCCAGTTTACACACTTGCGGTGCAGGAAACACTGCGAGCCCTGTGCATTTCCCGCACCACATTGCATTCACACTGTGTTTTGTGAGCTGCTGCGGGTGTCAATTCAAAGTTTACAACACCCCAAAAAAGGTTGCAACTGCAGTGTTTGCCTGAACCAGAGTGCATGTTGTTTTTCCAGTGTGGCCCAATAAAAAGGTGCCTGCACTTTGGTGCGATGTGGTGCAATTTGAGCCCATTAAAAATTAAATTAAAAAGGTTGGGGATCGCTGCTTTAGAGGACCAGGTCTGTATTACTATATTACACCTTAATTAATGCAATGTTAATGTTTTGTTGCTAACTTGTGTAGCGGCCTCCACTCTCTCTCTCTCGTTTATCGTTATTTTTGGCTGCAGTCTAGGGGTACCTTGGAGGAGAGAGTGCGGGGTCACCACGCCAATACTTTCACCGCAGATGTTTGTGTGGTGTGAGCAAAGTTTCTTTACCTTCGGGTCGGTGTTCGGTGTTTGGAGCCTCCGCTTCTCCTGTGGAACAGTGTCTGCCAGTAATTGAGCCCCACACTCCTTTATTTTTCAATGTCAGGATGAAACACAACCAGTTGGACTCCCTCAACAGACAGACAGGGGGGTGTGGATACGAGTAGGCCCAGGCACAATGAACTCTCCTATTCCTTTTGTTTGCGTGCGAATAGGCTTGGCGCACGGTTTCTGCCACCGACCGTGAATTGGTAGCTGCCACCTACCGGGTGAACTGTTACAGCCTCTGCCACAGGCTTGAATGTAAAGGTCTTTAGATGTGACCTTTGCAAAATGTCCAGCGGAACCCAGTGGAAGTAGCTGGGCCCCAGGCCTGGAACAAAGTACCTCACCCCAGACTAAAGGTGTCTGGGGTGGCTCCCGAACTCCTGGTGTCCAGGCCTAGGCCGCCTGGACACCGACCACGGACAGCAGCCCTCAGGCTAAAGGTGCCTGGGACTCGACCCCATGACAAAGATGTCCGCCCCCTTTATACCATCTCCCAGCAAGCACAGCGGGTTCCCCGCCCTGCCGTACAGGTGCTGCGAGAGGCCACAAAGGGTACGGCACTGCAGTGATGGTTCAACCCCAGCCCACAGGGACAACGCCACCTGCTGGGCCGCAGGGAACTATGCATCACTGGTGTCTCTGCCAGTTTCAAACATAATAGAAAAGTATATACCCGCTACACTTGCTTTCTTTTGAACAATGAATGGTTCTTGTTATTAGGGCTGCTACTAACGATTATTTTCATAATCGATTAGTTGGCCGATTATTGTTTCGATTAATCAATTAATCAGTTAATAACCTTAAAAAAAAAAAAAAAAAGTAATTTTGCTGCGATTTGCATTTTTGCTTTTTTTTTTGCCCAATTTGCTGTTGGGCAGATTAAAAAACACAAATTGCCGCAAAAACGCATTACATGCTTTTCTGCAGCTTCTCCATTGAAGTATATTGAACCAAAAAAACAAAATGGCACCCTTTTGCATTAAAAAAAAGTCCTTGCCCTTTCCAAATACGCAGCAGCTGAAAAAATCATGGCTGTGAATGTGTCCCATAGGAAACCATGTAAATGAACTGTAGTGTGTTTCTGCAAAAAGCACCAAAAAAACACAGAGGTGTAACCCAGGCCTGAGATGTTTAGTAACATAATGGGGTTAAAAAAACTAAAATGAGCACAAAAAGAGCAAATAATCGCTACTGTAAGGGGTTCATTTTTTACCGTGGGACAGTGAAAGTAATATCTACAGTAGCGATTAGCTCTTTTTGTACTATAAAGGGCTAATTTTAGTTTTTTTTAACCCCAATATGTTACTGGCCGATTAATCGATTATGAAAATTGTAATCGATTAATTTCATAATCGATTAGTTGTCGATTAATCGATTAGTTGTTTCGGCCCTACTTGTTATGTAGAGTTATTTTTTATCTATTAAAAAATGTTATAAAATTCCTTTTTTTCCTCCCCCGGGATGGTTCTTTTTCACCTGCTCAGTTTGGACACTAATGCCCTGTACACACGAGCGGAATTTCTATCGGAAAAAAGTTGGATGGTTTTTCCGACAGAATTCCACTCAAGCTTGGCTTGCATACACACAGTCACACAAAAGTTCCCTGAAATTTCGAGCGTTAAGAACGCGGTGACGTACAACACTACGACGAGGCGAGAAAAAGAATTTCAATACTTCCGAGCATGCGTCGAATTGTTTCCGAGCATGCCTGTTTTTTTTTCCCCATCGGAATTGCATACAGACGAATGGATTTTCCGATAGGAATCTTTTCCATCAGAAAAATTGAGAACCTGCTCTCAAACTTTTGCTGGCGGAAATTCCGCTCATGTGTATGGGGCATAAGGCTTGGTTCACACCTCTGCGTGTGTGGGAAATGCAGCGATACCCGCAACCACCCGCAGTGAAAAAGCGCTGCTCTGTAAAAACACACAGGACTGCCATTCCACGAATGTAAAATCGCAGTGCGTGTGCAGAAACTGCAGGGAAATTTCCCTGTGGGCCGTGTTTTGAAAAAGGTACAAGCACCTTTTTCTGTGGGAAACACAGGCACAGCAACCCATTGAAATAAATGGGCTGCTGTGCCCGTGCAAACGTGGCCCACAGAAACGCACAAATGTGAACTAGGGTAAGACTGGACAATAGCTAACCTTAATGGGCAACGTTCATAAAAACTGGAAGGAAAAACTGAAATCAGGTTCAATTTTCAAGAGGACCCGAGAAAATAGAATTATGCGTGTGATTGCTTTATATCGTTTTTCCTTTTTCCAGGCTTTTTGAATTGGACTCCAATTTAGTTTAATTATAAAACTTTTACTTAGTATCTGCTGTTTAACTCCCCTAAGAACAAAAAATGATCTATGGCCCTGCTCCTTTTTGTTAGATATATAGACTTGTATGGAAATTATATTAACTATTTTAGCAAGATTTCCCTTCTTGTGTCCCAGTACAGTAATCATTTTCTTATTTGGGTCCCTGAATTAAAAATGTTCAATTCCTGAGCTACACAATAACAAGTCTACTGTATTTAATAACAAACATCTAAACCTATTTTTATGCAGAAGTAGAACTATTTAAAAGCTCACCTGAGGCTGTCTGAGAAGGATTCTACTCCATACTTGGACATGCAATATCCTCCAGGATTTAGAGTAAACCTTCCTGCAATACTGGCTATATTGATCACGCGCCCTCTGGCTTTCCGGATAAATGGTAAGAGGTTGAGTGTAACGTCAACCAATCCCAACAGATTAATATTAAGGACTTTTGCAAAATCAGCTTTAGTCATCCATTCATTGGGACTGCATGGTATACTGACTCCTGCATTGTTTACTAGACCCCAGAGTCCTGAAAAAGAAGGTGCATACATATTTAGTCATTAATGTATTGATTGATACACATTATTTCTGTGAAGCAATGAGAAAAGGAGTATATATATATATAATATAGCTTTTTTTCAGCGGGAACACAGAGCAACATTGTTCAGGCACCTCCAGCACTCAATGTATGTAATAGCAAGCGGTGTGGGATGTGCTGGAGGGTCTATTGATGCTGGCTGCTGGGGGATCTATTGTCAATGGTGGGGATCTGTTTTTGTGTAAGGGTCTATTGTTGCTGGTGGGGATCTATTGTTGCTGGGGAGGGTCTTAAGTTGCTGGTGGGGATCTAATGTTGAGAGGTCTATTGTTGCTGGCTGCTGGAGGGTCTTTTTATGCTGGCTGCTGGGAGATCTGTTGTTGCTGCTAGGGGGACTAATGTTTCTGGGATGGATCCTATGTTGCTGGGTGTGGTATTTTGTTTTGGGTGGCCCATTGTTGCTGTGTTGGGGGTCTATTGTTGTGTGGGGAATCTATTATTTCTGGGGTGGGGTCTATTAATGATGCATGATCCAATTAATGTCCAATCAAGTTGTAGAAGTGTCTCAATGATGATCAGTGGAAACAGGACTCACCTGAGCTCAATTTTGAGTGCCATGGCAAAGGCTGTGAATACTTATGTACATGTGATTTTTTTGTTTTTTATTTTTAATAAATTTGCGAAGATTTCAAACAAACTTCTTCCACGCTGTCATTATGGGGTATTGTTTGTAGAATTTTGAGGAAAAAAATGAATTTAATCCATTTTGGAATATGGCTGTAACACAGCAAAATGTGGAAAATGTGGGTGTGAGATGAGAAGTTCTCGTCTCAGTGCCAGAGCACAAGGATGTATACTGCTTGTAGATGAGGCTACATACATTTTATAGACTGTACAGAGTGGGTGCACATGCTGTTTAGACCAAACAAACTAGAAAATAGTTTGTTTGGGTCAGCCTGGCCCAAAAGAACTAGGTAAAGAGACAGTTACCCTGGAATTTAACTTTAAAGAAAGTGGATGTAATCCCTCACATATACCCAGTGAAGTGAACAGCCTTAGATGATACCAGGGCCGCCATCAGGAATTTTGGGGCCCCTTACACAGCTCCAGGCATGGGCCACCTGGGGCCGAGGAGAACCGGGGGGGGGGGGGGCTGCCGCAAATTGAGAAGGTTTGGGTGCTGACGAACACAAAAAAAACAGAAGAACAAAAAAAAAGGGGAGTTGCCATCCAGGGCCCTGGGGACCCCCGGGCGTCTGGGGACCTCTGGGCCCCTTACAAAAAAAAATTATAAAAAAAAGGAGGAGGTTTCCATCCGGGGCCCTGTGGACCTCCGGCCCTCTGGGCCCCTTACAAAAAAAATAAATAAATAAATAAATAAATAAAAAATTAAATAAAAAAATTAATAATAAAAAAATTATAAAAAATAAATAAAAAAAGGGAGGTTTCTATCCGGGGCCCTGGGGACCTCCGGGCCTCTGGGCCCCTTACAAAAATAATAATAATAATAATTAATTAAATAAAATAAATAAATTAAAAAAAAATAAATAAAAAAAAATTATAAAAAAAATTATAATTTTTTTTTTTTTAAAAGGGGGGTTGACATTCGGGGCCCTGGGGAACTCTGGGACCCTGGGGACCTCTGGGCCCCTTACAAAAAAATAATTAAAAAAAATAAAAATAATAATAATAAAAAAAAGGGGGGGCCATCTGGGCCCCTGGGGACCTCCGGGCCCCTTACAGGTGTACTGCCTGCACCCCCCTGATGGCGGCCCTGGATGATACATAGGGATGAAACAAATCTCCCTACATACGTTTTACATGTATATCTGCTGTCTTCAACTTTATATACTGTTTAGAAAGTGCACATTGTGTTAGGAGATTTTCTCTTCCTGGTTAGCACTGCAGTGAAGCCTGGGCATACAGTCAAGACCGCTGATTAGAGGAAAGGCACACACTCCCTCTCCTCATAGGTAGAGACTTTCAGCTCTGTTCCTTGAATAGTTCATGGCTCTGCTAATCTATTTATAGCATCCACCCCAACACAAAACTCAGGCTGCTTTTATCACATGTGACAGAGAACCTGTCAGGAGTTATCAGGCTGATAACAGAAGAACGGAGCAGGAGAAAGCTACGGGACATAGTGCTTTGAAGAGAGATAACAAAACATTGTAGAGATATGTGCCCAGTTCAAATTTCAAGTTAACTAGAAATGCCAATGCACTGCCCCCATCATATTACATGTTTTATATTGTTAATAAAGAGATTGAAAATGTAAACTCTGACCTTGTTCTCCAACAATAGAAGATACCCATTTGGCAGCACTGCTAACACTCTCACTGTCAGTGACATTTAAAATAACAGTCTGCAGTCTACTGGAGGTCTCTTTTTTCAGATTTTCAGCTCCTGTCTCTCTCAGACATGCAGCCAGAACCCTCATTCCTCGTCTGTCCAGGTTCTTTGCCAAAATATTTCCAAATCCTGTATCACATCCAGTAATGAAGACATATTTGCCTGTGAGATTGTCAAGTTTTAAACTCTGTCGGTACCATCTGTACAAGAAGAGCAAACCCAACACTACCAGCAAAGGGAGCCACATGATGAATCAGCAGTAGGATCCTCGTCACTGCAAAATAAAATCAGAAAGTTAGCCTGATAATAAGATTATATTAGTCACATGTGCCTGTTTAAATAATGCTGCCTGTCTTGTGAGTAGTGATGTGTTTACATGCCTACTTTCTGTAATGCACAGAAGAACTTTGGGGAAGTATTAAATGAGCGATAAGGGAGACTGTGAAGGGAGACCTAAGGAAAGCTCCAGATGATACAATCCACTAGCAAGCTGGGGGGGGGGACACGTGTGTAGGCTTGCTCCTGAGCCATATTGTGTTCGTCTATTGACACAAACTGCTGCTCCCACAAGCTCCCTTATCACTGGATTTGACACTCAGGGCAGCCATCAGATATTTTGGGGCCTCTTACACAGCTTTAGGCCTGCCCCCCCCCCCTAGCCTGACCACCAACATTCCCCAGAGTTCAGAGCTTAAGGCATAGTTCACCTTTACCATAAAACTGCCTATGCAGATAAGGTATGTCTGTAAATAGAAACAAATTGTGCAGCATATACATACCTCATGTATGGTTTAGCTCTGAAGAAGGTGCTACCTTCGAAATGTGCCAGTCAGTTTGGGCCCTGGTAGGGTCTCCTCAAACTCTGGAGTTTACTGTGTCTAAGACTGTGGAGCTACAGACGAGTAGCTCGATGAGCGGTTATTATTCACATGTTTGTGAGCATGTTCTATGACAACTTCTTAGTAAATTAATACTATGGGATAATGCACTAGGCTGGTGTGCTCTTTTGTGTTTGTTTCTTGTACATACTGTACCTTAAGAAGCCTGACTGGAACACTCCCAGGATGTTGCTAGATGTTACTGCTCACCTTCACCATCACAGGAGGTTGCTTTTTCTCTAAATAAAACCGCTCACGTGCACTTTCTCGCTCCTGGTACAGTAGCTCTGAGCTCAGCATCTGAGAGCTCACTCCTGTGGTAACTAAGTGTCTCTTAGCATTGTCCTTAGCCGTGTCCTAGAAGTTTTCCAATCAGGCTGCATCAGGTACTTAAATTGCCTACATCTTTAGCAGGGGCACTATTCAACATTATTCAACTTTGGTCAAAGCTTGCAATAGACAACAATAAAATTTGTTCACATTTAGTTGGTGGAATTTTAAGTACAATTTTGTATCCCAGTCCACCTGTTCCTACTTGTCTCCAGAGTCCAGATATGATGTAAGTGGAAGAAGAGGCTGCTCCAACAAGCTCAGAATCATTATGTACACTTTGTATTTCAGAATATTTTATTAAGAATTTCCTAATAAAATATCCTGAAATAGAACAAACATTCAACTTTTTCCTATCACAAAATCTTCAGAATCAATGATCATTTTGTCTGTGATCACAGGCCCATCACACCTTCCTACCACAAAGCCAGCCATAGAACCAGAAAGTTTGGAGTAAAAGCAGAACTCTAGGCAAATTTTTTTTCATCCCATGCCGTAGGGCTGTGCCTGCACTGCTTAGGTTAACTGATCATTTTTGTCTAGGGGTGATAAGAGTGGAGAGCGGACTTACCTAATCTGCCGATCCCACCAGAGCAAGACCAGTCCCTGGCACTCCCGCCCCTCTACAGTCTACTGGTCTTGTGCTGTGGACTGTTCCTGATGCATTCATGCCCATAGACCAGCTCTGGATATGAGGATGACATTGGACGTGGGGGTGCAATGTTTTCAGGAGGATCAAAGAATTGGGTGAGTATACACTCTCTGTTCACCCTTGGACAAAATAGGCAGTCAACCCATACAGTGCGGGCATGGGACACTCACTGCATGGGACAACATTTTTTTCCACAGAGTTCTACTTTAAAGGAAACCCATTTACTGATTCAATCTTCATAATTTATTATACCCATGATAGTGTGCAGCAGCTGCAGCATTAACCATTGTGCTGGGTGTACACAAAAATCTTTTAAAGATTGCACCAGTAAATGGTTTCCCTTTAACTCCAAACTTTGTTTCCATGGCTGGCCTTGTGATGGGATGGGCACGGGCCTGTGATCACAGGCAAAATGATCATTGATTATCCTGATCGTATACCTGGCCTCAGAGAATCATCACCCCAAATGGGAACTGGGGAATCTTACTATTGTGGACTCCACACTGCATGATGCCATGGATGGTCACCTCACAGATTTAGGCTTTTGTAGCCAGAGCTGAGGACCAGCACTGTGTGTAAGTTGTGTGTAAGCTGCTGCCTGTTTGTAATCTGTGTCAAAGAAAGACAGGGACTAATTTTCACAACACTCGGGCTTACCGCTGTCAACAGGCACACTGAATATAGCTGCGAAGAAGATCTAAGAACCGGCTCCTCCTGTGTGTCTTTGCAGGCTCTCTGTGTCTATGCCCCCACCCTGGACAATGCCAGCTGATGATTGGTCCTCTGTCCTCCATGGGGTGGGTATCTCTGCAGCCCTGTAACTCGAGTCTGACTCCAGACTGTGTCCGGCTACCAGTTTAGGCCAAATACAGCCAAGTGCAGACCGCTGGTTGTTGGGCCCCAAGCACCTCTCAGGAGCCTCTCATGGGGCCCCAAAGGTTAGTCCACCCCTGGACGCCTGGGCCCCTCGAGATGCTCGTGCCCCATACATGTGTATGGGCTGTCCTGCCCTGATGGCGGCACTGTTGACAGTAGCAGGAGAAAATGGCTCCTGCTACTCTCACTGAGTCCAGAGAGAGAGAGAGGGGGGGGGGGGGTTTGCACCTAAAAGGTTTTTTACCTTAATGCAGAGAGTGCATTAGGGTGAAAAACCTTTAGCCTTTGCAACCACTACATTTGCCTTGACTTTGTCCCCAGTCACCAACTCCAAGTAATTTTGTAAAGGGCCTACAGAGAATGGGGGAGAAAAAGTATAGAGGGCTGAGTGAGGAGAGAGCGAGAGAGAGCAGAGGGGGGAGTGAGGAGAGAGACAGACAGCAAAGGGGGTGTGAGGAGAGAGAGAGAGCAGAGAGTGCAATAGGTGCCATTGTGTGTTACAATGGCCGGCCTTTTGGCCAAGAATAAAAAATTCCTCTGGTCCTAGCTAGGGATGAGCTCGGTGTTCGAACATCGCCTGTTCGCCTGTTTGGCGAAACCAGAACTTTGTGGGCCGTTCGCGCCAAATTCGTGTGACGCGAATGGCCCACAATGCACTGCGCCGTCGCACTGCATTGCCGGCGCTGTGATTGGCCAAGCATGCACTGTGATCCCCGCATGCTTGGCCAATCAGAGCGCCGGCAGCGAGGAGAGCCATAATTGGCCACAGGCAGGATGCCTGTGGCCAATTATAGCTATGGGGGGTTTAGTACACGCCCCACACTATAAAAGGCCGCCAGCGCGGCGGCCTTGTGTAGTGTGTTCCGGCGTGCAGGGAAAGAGCTTGATAGGCAGGGACAGTGTGTTCTTTTCTCAGGCATCTGCAGGAGTTAATGGGTGTTGTGTGCCTCCAGCACATTATACACCTGTATCTACCCTTTATTGCTGTTCTCTAAGCTAGATAGGCAGGGACAGTGTGTTATTTTCTCAGGCATCTGCAGGAGTTAGTGGGTGTTATGTGCCTCCAGCACAGTATACACCTGTATCTACCCTTTATTGCTGTTCTCTAAGCTAGATAGGCAGGGACAGTGTGTTCTTTTCTCAGGCATCTGCAGGAGTTAGTGGGTGTTGTGTGCCCCAGCACAGTCTACACCTGTATATACCCATTATTGCTGTTCTCTAATACAGGCATCTGCAAGAGTTAGTGGGTGTTGTGTGCCCCAGCACAGTATACACCTGTATATACACTTTTTTGCTGTTCTCTAATACTGGCATCTGCAGGAGTTAGTGGGTGTTGTGTGCCCCAGCACAGTATACACCTGTATATACACTTTTTTGCTGTTCTCTAATACAGGCATCTGCAGGAGTTAGTGGGTGTTGTGTGCCCCAGCACAGCACAGTATACGCCTGTATCTACCCTTTATTGCTGGCCTTCTCTAATAAAGGCATCTGCAGGAGTTAGTGGGTGTTGTGTGCCTCCAGCACAGCACAGTATACACCTGTATCTACCCTTTATTGCTGGTGTTCTCTAATAAAGGCATCTGCAGGAGTTAGTGGGTGTTGTGTGCCTCCAGCACAGCACAGTATACACCTGTATCTACCCTTTATTGCTGATGTTCTCTAATACAGGCATCTGCAGGAGTTAGTGGGTGTAGTGTGCCTCCAGCACAATATACACTACCCAATTGCTGGTTTTCCCATCTCCCTGCAGGCCATTACTATGTCTGGAAGGCCAACAAGGAGAGGCAGACAGTCACAAGCCAATAAAAGAGGGCAAGCAGGCTCTGTGTCTAGAGACAACAGTGCTGGTCGTGGACACAGTGCATCGTCATCACCACGTGGCCATGGGACACGCTTGTCCTTATTTTCGGCAGCTGGACGTGTTGAGCCGCATCATGCCGAAGACTTGGTAGAGTGGATGACCAAGCCCTCCTCATCCTCCTCATCCTCTCTCACCCAGGCTCAGGGTACTGGCAAAGCAGCTGCCAAAGCGTCCTCTTCCCTCGTATCAATTATCATCATCAGTCACTCCTTCCCTAGACCCACCATGTCCTCCTGAGGAGTCCCCCGAACTGTTTGAGCACAGTGTTGGGTACATGCTCCAGGAGGATGCCCAGCGTTTTGAAGGGTCTGATGATGATACCCAGCTAGAGGAAGGCAGTAGCGTGAGCACAGAGAGAGGGGATGCTCAAGAAGGACAACAATCTGGCAGTCATGTTCCAGCAGCTGCAGCATACTGCCAGATTGGCTCCAGTGATGAGGAGGGAGGGGATGATGAAGTCACTGACTCCACGTGGGTGCCTGATAGGAGAGAGGAGGAGGAGGAGGATGAGGAGGAGGCACATCTCCAAAGAGGCAGGATGCCCTCCGGGGGCCAGCCTAAGGGCAGCACACTGACTGAATCACACCGCAGAGCTCCGCCTGTGCAGGGCGCTGCCTCTGCCCGTTATTCCAAAAGTTCTTTGGTGTGGGCCTTTTTTGAGTCGAGTGCATCAGATCGCACTGCTGCTATTTGCAACATATGTCTCAAGCGTTTCTCGCGTGGCCAAAACATCAGCCGCTTGGGCACCACATGCTTGACCAGACATATGTTGACCTGCCATGCAGCTCGTTGTCAAGCGTACCTTAAAGACCCACACCAAAGAAAAAAGCGGACCTCTCCTTGCTCCTCATCAGCTGGGATCTCCAACCCCACTGAAATCTGCACTGAGAGGAATGAAGGTGTAGAATTAGGTGTGTCACAGCCAAGTACTTACGGGCACTCTGCTAGCAGTACACCGACGTCCGATTGTAGCAGGCAAATTTCCCTGCCCCAGCTGCTGGACCGTCGAAAGAAGTTCACTCCCAGCCATCCACATGCCCAGCAGTTGAATGCTAGCTTGGCTAAATTGCTAGCACTTCAACTGCTGCCTTTTCAGTTGGTAGACTCGGCCCCCTTCCGTGAGTTTGTGCAATGTGCGGTTCCTCAGTGGTAGGTTCCCAAACGCCACTTTTTCTCACGGAAGGCGATTCCAGCTCTCTACCGGCATGTGGAAGGCAATGTCCATGCCTCGCTGGACAGGGCGGTCAGCGGTAAGGTGCATATTACCGCTGACTCATGGTCCAGCAGGCACGGACAGGGACGTTGCCTTTCTTTCACGGCCCATTGGGTCACTCTTTTGGCAGCTGGGAAGGATGCAGGACAAGGTGCAGTAGTGTTGGAGGTTGTTCCGCCGCCATGCCTCCAAAATGCTACTACTGGTTGTGACACACCTCTCTCCTCCACCCCCTCCTCTTCTTCTTCCTCCATGGCCTCTTCCTGTGCTTTGTCCTCGGAACCAGCGGTGCTGCATAGGCGTTCAAGGGGCTACGCAAGTACGCAGGCAAAAAGATGCCAAGCCGTGCTTGCGCTGGTGTGTTTGGGGGACAGGAGCCACACTGGGGCAGAGGTTCTGTCAGCTCTACAGGGGCAGGCCGAGAGGTGGTTGACGCCACGCCAGCTTAAGCCAGGAATGGTGGTTTGCGACAATGGCACCAACCTCCTCTCCGCCCTCCGATAGGGACAACTGACTCATGTGCCCTTTGTGGCTCACGTCCTTAACCTGGTGGTGCAGCGGTTCTTGGGCAGGTACCCGGGCTTACAGGATGTCCTGAGGCAGGCCAGGAAAGTCTGTGCATTTCCGCAGATCATATAATGCCAGTGCTCGGCTGGCTGAGCTGCAAAAGGAGTTGAACCTGCCCAAGAACCGCCTTATATGTGACATGCCCACCAGGTGGAACTCAACGTTGGCCATGCTGCAGGGGCTGCACACGCAGCAGAGGGTCATCAATGAGTACCTGTGCGACTACGGCACCAGGACAGGGTCAGGGGAGCTCTGGTTTTTTTCACCATGCCTGTGGGGCATGATCAGGGATGCATGCACTGTCCTGGCACCATTTGAGTAGGCCACGAGGATGGTGAGCAGTGACAGTGCATGCATCAGTGACACTGTACCTCTTGTCCACCTGTTGGAGCATACGCTGCGTGGAATAATGGACAGGGCACTTGAGGCAGAACAGAGGCAGGAAGAGGAGGACTTCCTTGCCTCTCAAGGCCCCCTTTACCCAGACAGTGTTCCTTCTGTCCCACCCATCGCACAGGAAGAGGACGAGGAGGAGGAGGATTGTGTCAGCATGGAGGTGGAGCCTGGCACTCAGCATCAACAGCAGCAGTCTTTTAGGGATGATTTACAGTCCCAAAAAAAACGTAGACTTGTACGTGGCTGGGAGGAGGTGACCCAGAGGACTCCGGACCGAATGCCTCAGCTAACCTACGCTGCATGGCCTCCCTGATCCTGCAAAGTCTGCGGAAGGATCCTCATATTCTTCAAATCAAGGAGAGGGACCATTACTGGCTGGCCACTCTCCTTGATCTACGGTACAAGGGTAAGGTTGCGGACCTTATCTTACCGTCGCAGAGGGAGCAGAGGATGAGACATCTCCGGGAGGCCTTGCAGAAAGGTCTGTGCAACGCGTTCCCAGAGCCTGGGAGGTTACAAACTCCTGGTCCTGGACATTGAGTTGCTGAGGCTTCGGTCAGTCAAAGAAGGAGCGGTGGGGAAGGTGGCCGTCTGACCGATGCGTTCAGACAATTTTTTAGTCCGCAGCCCCAAGGTATGATCGGTTCCAGCAACCATCGCCAGCGTCTGATATACATGGTGCAGGAATACCTAGGGGCAAGGTCAGACTTGGACACCTCCCACCGAAAATCCTCTGGCTTACTGGGTCTTGAGGATGGATCACTGGCCAGAGCTTGCACAGTATGCAATTGAGCTACTGGCCTGTCCTGCATCCAGCGTTCTTTCGGAATGCACATTCAGTGCTGCTGGAGGCTTTGTCACAGATCACAGGGTGCGCCTGTCCACCGACTCGGTTGATCGACTGACCTTCATAAAGATGAACCAGTCTTGGATCACCACCAGCTACCAAGCACCTGAAGCTGATGTAACAGAATAATTTATTTTGAAATGTCACATCCCTTCAAGACTGCCTATGCTGATGCGGAGTGACTGTCCTGTTATGTTGACTGACTATCCTCCTCCTCCTCCGCAATGATCCGATTCATGATGATAGCTTGGAAGAACATTTTTGATTCTGGGTGCCGCCACCAGTGGCTAAGGCCCAATTTTTCAGCCCCTGTTTAACAGGGGCGTGTAATTACAATTTTTGATGCAATACTTTGCAACAGGGCTCATTGCTGTGCTCCAAGTACAGTATCTGTGAGGGGTTGCAGTGTTGTGGCACCAGTACCTAAGGCCCAATTTTTCTGCCCCTGTTCAACAGGGACATGTAATTACAATTCTTGATCTAATAATTCACAGCAGGGCCCATTCCTGCGCCCACCAAGAGCAACTGTGAGGGCTTACAGTGTTGTGGCAACACCACCACCACCACCAAAGGCCCAATTTTTCTGCCCCTGTTCAACAATGGCATGTAATTACAATTCCTGATATAATAGTTCACAGCAGGGCGTTCCAGCGCCCACCAAGAGTAACTGTGAGGGCTCACAGTGTTGTGGCAACACCAACATCTAAGGGGCAAATTTTAGCAGAGTATATACGGCAGGCCCCTACTTTCAAACATCCAACTTACAAACGACTCCTACTTGCAAACGGAAGGAGACAACAGGAAGTGAGAGGAAATCTACCCCTAGGAAGGGAAATTCTCTCCTGTAAGAGTTAATATGGGAAAAAGGTGTCTCCTCTCTACTGATGCTTTATCACCAATCCTTGTTTCAATAAAAAAAACACTTTTCCAAAAACATTTGTCATTGGGACGGAAAGTGAGGTGAAATCTTCTGAACAGGTGCACAGACAGCAAAACAAATGTTACAGGGGTGATAACCCTTCCCTATGTTTTCCAAAAAGCTTAAAAATATATTTTTTGGCTGGAGCTACACTTAAACAGTGTACCTGTTCAAAGCTACAAACAGATTCTACTTAAGAACAAACCTACAGTTCCTGTCTTGTTTGCACCGCCTGTATACTGCTGTTCAGAGTATATAGGGCCTTTTTTTATTTTGGGTGCGGGGTTCCCCTTAATATCCATACAAGACCCAAAGGGGCTGGTAATGGGCTGGGGTAGGGGGGGGGGGTGATGGGGTAGCCATGCCATTTTTCTCAAAGATTTTCATCCATATTGCCAGGACAAGACATGACATTAAAGCCACAAGCAGTTTTAAATGGCTTTTTTTCCTTTTAGAAATGTCATTTTGTGCACGGACAGTTCTAAACACGGGAAACACGTGGCACTTCACAGGCATACTTTAGACACCCCCCAGGTACGATATTTAAAGGAATATTTCACTTTTTTTTTCACTTTATGCATCATTAAAATGACTGCTCCCAAAAAAAACGGCCGTTTTTAAAACTTTTTTTTGCATTGATATGTGTCCCCTGGGGCAGAACCCGGGTCCCCAAACCCTTTTTTAGGACAATGACTTAGCCGTTATAATTAGCACTTTTGATTTCGAACGTTCGCATCCATTGTATTTAATAGGGTTCTAAAGTTAGCGCAAACTTTGGGTCCGTTCGCAAGTTCTGGTGCGAACCGAACCGGGGGGTGTTCGGCTCATCCCTAATGATTAATCTTATTACCCCATAATAATGATTTACACCCACGATAATATGACCATGCCACCTTTGAAAATGTGTCCACACTCCCCCCCCCCATTCACTGTGATCTATGGTTGTTTCCACGTATTTAAAGTAGATCAGTTCTTGCTGAACTGCCCATATTTTGATTCATCCTTCATCCATTCCCTATGTTTTCCAAAAAGCTTAAAAATATATTTTTTGGCTGGAGCTACACTAAAACAATGTATCTGTTCATAATTATAAACAGATTCTACTTAAGAACAAACCTACAGTTCCTGTCTTGTTTGCACCGCCTGTATACTGCTGTTCAGAGTATATAGGGCCTTTTTTTATTTTGGGTGCGGGGTTCCCCTTAATATCTGTAGCGGGGTCTCCTCCTTAACCCCGGGACTACGTTACCCAGAACACTGTTCGGCACCCAGAGTGCAATTGGCCACCGCAGAGACTCATGGGAGGGGCTATTTAAGAAGGAGGCAAGGCAGAGCTCGGCCTCTTTGGACACCGTGCTGCAAGCAACAGTTTCTTCCTGTGCGGATCTGCTGCAGTGCAAGGCCTGAAGCCTGGGGCCTTGCGCAACTTCTGGAGAGCCTTCCACCCCACTGCGGAGCTTGGGTGGCATCTGACTTGTCGAGTGAGGACATCAGTTGGATCGGGGACCCGATCGTGGCGGACGCTGTGTGCGGAGACACAGCAGGTGAAAGTCCCGGACTGGGATCGCGTCCGGAGTGGTGAGCGAGCACTTGCTCAATCCAAAAGACTGTACCGTGTTTAGGCCTATAGACTGCCTTGGCCCACCGATCGTTTGTTTTGCTGTTCCACTGGAGACCAATAGCAGGACAGGGTTTAAGGGTCTCCAGTATAGTGTTCCTTGTGACTGCCTACCTTGTGGATTACAAAATACTGTTCATCAAGTGCACCACCGAAAGTTTGCATGTGAAGAAACCCCTTTAGAAAAAGACTGAGTTTTATTCTGTGTCAGGCCTGACCAGGGAGGGGAGATAGACCATTGTTTAGTGCGCCATAGGGAGCGTACACCATAATAGCTGCGCGTGGTGGATTACTGCGCTGTGCCATTATTGAGTGCTATACCAAATGCTGCAGGGCTCTGTAAGCAAGTTGTATGTGTTATGTTCTGCTTATGCCTTCTAATACAAAAGTAAAACTGTTATATTTGATCTCTCGCATCAGTGTGTTGTTTCAGATCAAAGAGGTTACCTTGCAATACTGTTTGCTTGTGATTCAAGTAGAATCCCTAGACTAACTGTGCCATAGGAGATTAGACAAGATTGCCGGGGGTTGGTGGAGCTGTACTCAGGGCCCGAAATCAAACCAGCGGCTCTCTTAACTGGGGGTAGCGCCACACATACAAGACCCAAAGGGGCTGGTAATGGGCTGGGGTGGGGGGGGGGTGATGGGGTAGCCATGCCATTTTCCTCAAAGATTTTCATCCCTATTACTGGGACCAGACATTACATTAAAGCCGCAAGCAGTTTTAAATGGCTTTTTTTCCTTTAGAAATGTCATTTTGTGCAGGGACAGTTCTAAACACGGGAAACACGTGCCACTTCACAGGCATACTTTAGACACCCCACAGGTACGATATTTAAAGAAATAATTCACTTTTTTTTTCACTTTATGCATCATTAAAATGACTGCTCCCGAAAAAACTGCAGTTTTTAAAACTTCTTTTTGCATTGATACATGTCCCCTGGGGCAGAACCCGGGTCCCCAAACCCAGAGGCGTAACTAGAAACCTCTGGGCCCCGGTGCAAGAAATCACAAAGGGCCCCCCCTCGAAAAAGCATGATTTTGATACTTTTTTTTGAGGGGGGTTGCAACGGCGGTAGTTGAGGGGGGATGGCAGCTGTGGTACTTGAGGGGGGTGGCAGTGGTGGTACTTGAGGGGGGTGGCTGCAGTGGCAGTGCCATCCTCTCCCACCACCACCTGTGCCTCTTACTGATCCCATCCTCCCACCACTGATCTCATCCCTATCCCCCCCATCACCTCTGTTGTAGAAGTAATGGGGGGATAGGGATGAGATGAGTGGTGGGGGGATGGGATCAGTAAGAGGCACAGGTGGTGGAGGTTGGCATCGATTGCTTAGCTCTGCAAAATGTCACTTACCGTCAATCAATCGATTCCCCGGGAATTCCGTTCGATCGGTCACGGTCACCGTGCCTTCTAATCTCCCGCCAGGATGCCTTCTTGCCTCATGGGTAGACCGTATAGGTATTCCACGCAGAGAGGAAAGCTCCTCCCTCGCCTTCTCTCATTGGTGTCAGCAGGTCTGCTGACTTAATTTTTCAGTGTCTGCCCCCAGTCTCATTGCTGCCTCTGCCCAGGCCCAGATTTACTCCCTTTGCCGCCCCAAGGCCAGGTCCTTCAATACCGCCCCCCCACACACACCATCACATAGGGGGACTCCCCAGAGAGCCTCCCTTACATCAGGGACCCCACAGAGCCTCCCTACTTACATCAGGGTCCCTAGAGAGCCTCCTCCTACATTAGGGTCCCCAGAGAACCTTCCCTTACATCAGGGTCCCCAGAGAACCTTCCCTTACATCAGGGTCCCTAGAGAACCTCCCCTTACATCACGGTCCCCAGAGAACCTCCCTACTTACATCAGGGTCCCCAGAGAGCCCCCCCTTACATTAGTGTCCCCAGAGAGCCTCCCCTCCTACATTAGTGGCCCCAGAGAGCCTCCCCTCCTACATTAGTGTCCCCAGAGAGCCCCTCCTTACATCAGGGTCCCCAGAGAGCCTCCCTACTTACATCAGGGTCCCCAGAGAGCCTCCCTATTTACATCAGGGTCCCCAGAGAGCCTCCCCTTATATCGGGGTCCCCAGAGAGCCTCCCTACTTACACCAGGGTCCCCAGAGAGCCTCCCTACTTACATCAGGGTCCCCAGAGAGCCTCCCCTTATATCGGGGTCCCCAGAGAGCCTCCCTTACATTAGTGTCCCCAGAGAGCCTCCCCTCTTACATTACATTAGTGTCCCCAGAGAGCCCCTCCTTACATCAGGGTCCCCAGAGAGCCTCCCCTTACACCAGGGTCCCCAGAGAGCCTCCCCTTACACCAGGGTCCCCAGAGAGCCTCCCCTTACACCAGGGTCCCCAGAGAGAATCCCCTTACACCAGGGTCCCCAGAGAGCCCCCCCCCTTACACCAGGGTGCCCAGAGAGCTCCCCTTACACCAGGGTCCCCAGAGAGCCTCCCCCTTACATCAGGGTCCCCAGAGAGCCTCCCCCTTACATCAGGGTCCCCAGAGATCCCCCCATACACCAGGGTCCTCAGAGAGCCCCCCATACACTAGGGTCCTCAGAGAGCCCCCCCTTACACCAGGGTCCCCGGAGAGCCCCCCCTTACATCAGGGTCCCCAGAGAGCCCCCCTTATACCAGGGTCCCCAGAAAGCCCCCCTTACACCAGGGTTCTCAGAGAGCCACCCCCCCTTACACCAGGGTCCCCAGAGAGCCTCTCCTTACATCAGGGTCCCCAGAGAGCCCCCCTTACACCAGGGTCCACATAGAGCCCCCCGTTACACCAGGGTCCCCATAGAGCCCCCCCTTACACCAGAGTCCCCAGAGAGCCCCCCTTGCACCAGGGTCCCCATAGAGCCCCCCCTTACACCAGGGTCCTCAGAGAGCCCCCCTTACACCAAGATCCCCAGAGAGCCCCCCTTACACCAGGGTCCCCAGAGAGCCCCCCCTTACACCAGGGTCCCCAGAGAGCCCCCCCTTACACCAGGGTCCCCAGAGAGCCCCCCCTTACACCAGGGTCCCCAGAGAGCCCCCCCTTACACCAGGGTCCCCAGAGAGCCCCCCTTACACCAGGGTCCACATAGAGCTCCCCCTTACACCTGGGTCCCCAGAGAGCCCCCCCCTTACACAAGGATCACCAGAGAGCCCCCCCTAACATTAGTGTCCCCAGAGGCCCCCTTCCTTACATTAGTGTCCCCAGAAACCCCCCCCCCCTCTTACATCAGGGTCCCCAAACCGCTGACTCCCCCCTTGCAGGGGTTCCCCTGTACCTGGCTGGTGGAGGTGGCGATTGGCAGCTCTATGGTGTCCACAGGCAGGGGGGTCTTGCTGGGGCTAGTAGTTCTATATCCGAACCATGTGAGGGGGGAGGGGCCTCTGACCCGGGCATCAGCAACATTGTGCAAGCAGAGTGAAAGTGAAACTAATACCTGCCCGGGTCAGAGGCCCCTCCCCTCCCCTCCCCTCTCCTCTGTATACACACTGACACTCGAGTACTACAAGCCCCAGGGAGATCTTGCTGCCCACACAGGCACCATAGAGCTGCCGATCGCCGCCTTCCACCTCCTCCCACATCTCCCCACTGCACTCTAAACGGCCAGCCAGAGGTGCAGGCAGGGGAGATGTCTTGGGAGTCTTGGGGGGTTGCCGCGGTGCCGCCCCTGCATCCACTGCCTTGTCAGCACCCGATCCCTGCGGCGGAACGGCTCCTCATACTGGCGGGCGGTGGGCGGGCCCCTCACACGGGCGGCGGGCGGGCCCCCCGGACTTCACGGAACTACAGGGCCCAGTCGCAGCTGCGACTGCTGCGACCCTGAAAATTCCGCCACTGCCCAAACCCTTTTTAGGACAATAACATGCACATTAGCCGTTATAATTAGCACTTTAGATTTCGAACGTTTGCGTCCATTGTATTTAATAGGGTTCTAACGTTCGCGCAAACTTTCGGTCCGTTCACAGGTTCTGGTGCGAACCGAACCGGGGGGTGTTCGGCTCATCCCTAGTTCTAGCCAAAAGACTCGACCCTAGTGGCAGGTGCGGGAAAAAGTGTGATAGTGCAGTAACCTTGGTGCCATAACTCAAAGTGACTCTCATTTACAGTGAGATTACGGCACTCCTGGACTGCCACTCCAGGGGCACATACACCACGGGCTTCTTTCAGGTCCTCACCTTCAGCCAGACGAGTGCAGTCCCATCCCTACCAGAAAGGCATCAGAACTTATATATTTTTTTAAGTGCAGTGATGAACTCTAATGCTGCCCGGGCCCCGCTGTGTAGCTGATGAGGGTGGGCTTGGTACAAAAAGGCTGGTTGTACTGCCCTATCAGCAGCCCTGCCCTAAAGTATTATGAGGTATAAAAGGAAAATAAAAGTTTCATTACCTTAATATACTTCTCTGCACTGGCTGTCAGCGTCTGTGCACACTTCTCCAGTATGTCCGAATGATAAGAGCAAAACTGATTTACTGAACTAAAGTGGTGAAACTTGTTGTGCAAGTGTCATTAACTAACAGCCATAACAAGTAAACCAAGAATAGCAGCATGTTTGAGGGCAGCCAACTACCTTCAATCTCTTTTCTCAACACATTTATTCTGTATATATATTGCAGTAATGACTAGGAAACCATACACTCTAGACTAATTTTAGGTATATATTATGTTCAGCAGAGTATTATAAAAGCAGCAAACAAAGACGGGTAGTGAGGAGAGAGAGTGCAGAGGGGGGAGTGAGGAGAGAGAGAGAGAGCAGAGGGGGGGGAGTTAGGAGAGAGTGTGTGGAGTAGCAACAGCAGCACTAAAAATGAACTCCTGAAATGTTAACGCTTTATGCTTTGTAATAAGCAAAATTGAAAGGCAAAACCAGGGATGTTGAGACTACATGCAAGGCAGAGATTAGCAAGAACAAAAAATGTAATGAAAAAGAGGAGAATAAAGATGCAAAAACGACAAGACCATCATTATCAATACAATATGGTAAAAAACCTTAAAGCCTAGAGCACACGACCGAGAATCTCGTCAGGAAAAAACCCGTAGTTTTTCCCTGACGAGAATCTTGACAAGAATCTTGTCCTGGCCGAGTGTACACACGCTCGATTCAAAAGAACCGCGTTCTTTTGAATGGAACGAACGCGGCGACGTCATCGACTACGACGAGCGTGCGCTCGTCACATTCGATGCTGACGCCGCCATCTTGCTACACCCTACCTATCCTACCAGCGCAAGACCAGTCCCTGGCACTCCCGCCCCCCTACAGTCTACTGATCTTGTGCGGTGGACTGTTCCTGATGCCATCATGCCCATAGACCAGCTCTGGATATGAGGATGGCATTGGACGTGGGGGTGCAATGTTTTCAGGAGGATCAAAGAATTGGGTGAGTATACGCTCTCTGTTCACCCCTGGACAAAATAAGCAGTCAACCCATGCAGTGCCGGTGATCTGCCAAGCTGGTTCCGCCTATCTGTATGGTTCCGAGCTCGACTGCGCACCCGCAATCCGAGGCGACGGAAATCTCTGAGCTTTAATAGCTGTTCGGCAGCGCCTGCGCAGTCAAGGGGGGGAAGCATATCGATAGGACGCGCTCGCTCCCGTTGCTTAGATACACACGCCGCTTTCCTCTTCATACAGCAAGGGGCGGCTCAGATGTGATATTGAGCAGTGCGATTTGTTTGTTTATACTCACCGCTCTATCCAGCAAGGGGCTGGATAGAGCGTCGTGTATAAACAAACAAATCGCACTGCTCAATATCACATCTGAGCCGCCCCTTGCTGTATGAAGAGGAAAGCGGCGTGTGTAATGAAGCATCGGGGCGAGCGCGTCCACAGCTGCCGAGCCTATGGTTCCTCCTATCGATCTGGTTCCCTCTTGACTATGCAGGCGCAAGCCAAGCCGACGGAAATCTCCGAGCTTGAACAGCTGTTCGGCAGCGCCTGCGCAGTTGAGCTCGGAACCATATCGTTAGCGGAACTAGGTCGACAAGACACCGGCATATCCTCACTGCATGGGTCAACATTTTTTTTCCCCAGGGTTCTACTTTAAAGGAAACCCATTTACTAAATCAATCTTCATAATTTATTATACCCATGATAGTTTGCAGCAGCTGCAGCATTAACCATTGTGCTGGGTGTACACAAAGAAATCTTTTAAAGATTGCACCAGTAAATGGTTTCCCTTTAACTCCAAACTTTGTTTCCATGGCTGGCCTTGTGATGGGATGGGCACAGGCCTGTGATCACAGGCAAAATGATCATTGATTATCCTGATCGTATACCTGGCCTCAGAGAATCATCACCCCAAATGGGGACTGGGGAATCGTACTATTGTGGACTCCACACTGCATGATGCCATGGATGGTCGCCTCACAGATTTAGGCGTTTGGAGCCAGAGCCGAGGACCGGCACTGTGTGTAAGCTGTGTGTAAGCTGCTGCCTGTTTGTAATCTGTGTCAACACTCAGGCTTACCGTTGTCAACTGGCACACTGAATATAGCTGCGAAGAAGATCTAAGAACCGGCTCCTTCTGTGTGTCTTTGCAGGCTCTCTGCGTCTATGCCCCCACCCTGGACAATGCCAGCTGATGATTTGTCCTCTGTCCCCTATGGGGTGGGTATCTCTGAAGCCCTGTAACTGGAGTCTGACTCCAGACTGTGTCCGGCTACCAGTTTAGGCCAAATACAGCCAAGTGCAGACCGCTGGTTGTTGGGCCCCAAGCACCTCTCAGGAGCCTCTCATGGGGCCCAAAAGGTTAGTCCACCCCTGGACACCTGGGCCACTCGAGATCCTCATGCCCCATACATGTGTATGGGCTGTCCTGCCCTGATGGCGGCACTGTTGATAGTAGCAGGAGAAAATGGCTCCCGCTACTCTCACTGAGTCCAGAGAGAGAGCGGGGGAGTGGGGGGGTTTCCACCTAAAAGGTTTTTTACCTTAATGCAGAGAGTGCATTAGGGTGAAAAACCTTTAGCTTTTGCAACCACTTTAATACATTTGCCTTGTCGTTGTCCCCAGTCACCAACTCCAAGTAATTTTGTAAAGGGCCTACAGGTAATGGGGGAGAAAGAGTACAGAGGGGGGAGTGAGGAGAGAGAGAGAGAGAGAGAGCAGAGGGGGGAGTGAGGAGAGAGAGAGCAGAGGGGAAGTGAGGAAAGAGAGAGAGTGCAGAGGGGATTGAGAAGAGAGACAGAGCAGAGGGGGGAGTGAGGAAAGAAAGAGAGTGCAAAGGGGGAGTGAGGAGAGAGAGCAGAGGGGGAGTGAGGAAAGAGACAGAGAGCAGAGGGGGGAGTGAGGAGAGAGAGAGTGCAGAGGTGGGAGTGAGCAGAGAGAGAGAGAGCGTGCAGAGGGGGGAGTGAGAAGAGAGAGTGTAGAGGGGGAGTGAGGAAAGAGACAGAGAGCAGAGGGGGGAGTGAGGAGAGAAAGTGCAGAGGGGGTGTGAGGAGAGAGAGAGAACAGAGGGGGAGTGAGGAGAGGGGGAGTGTGGAGAGAGAGAGAGAGTGAAGAGGGGGGAGTGAGGAGAGAGAGAGAGAGAGAGAGTGCAGAGGGGGGAGTGGGGAGAGAGAGAGAGAGCGTGCAGAGGGGGGAGTGAGGAGAGAGAGCGTGCAGAGGGGGGAGTGAGGAGAGAGAGAGAGAGTGCAGAGGGGGGAGTGAGGAGAGAGAGCGTGCAGAGGGGGTAGTGAGGAGAGAGTGCAGAGGGGGGAGTGAGGAGAGAGAGAGAGAGAGAGCAGAGGGGGAGTGAGGATAGAGAGTGCAGAGGGGGAGAGAGTGAGAGAGTGCAGAGGGGAGTAAGGGGAGAGAGTGCAGAGGGGGGAGTGAGGGGAGAGAGAAAGAGAGTGCAGGGGGGAAGTGAGTAGAAAGAGAGAGAGAGTGCAGAGGGGGAGTGAGGGGAGAGAGAAAGAGAGTATAGGGGGTGAGTGGAAAGAGAGAGAGAGAATGCAGAGGAGGAGTGAGAGGAGAGAGAATGCAGAGGAGGAGTGAGAGGAGAGAGAGTGCAGAGGGTGGAGTGAGGAGAGAGAGAGAGAGAGAGTAGAGGGGGAGTGAGGAGACAACTGTGTGCAGAGGGGGTAGTGAGGAGAGAGTGCAGAGGGGGGAGTGAGGAGAGAGAGAGAGTGCAGGGGGAGAGAGAAGGGGAGCGAGGAGAGAGAGAGAGAGAGAGAGTGCAGAGGGGGAGTGAGGAGAGAGAGAGTGCAGAGGGGGAGTGAGGATAGGAAGAGTGCAGAGGGAGAGTGAGGAGAGAGTGAGAGAGTGCAGAGGGGGAGTAAGGGCAGAGAGTGCAGAGGGGGGAGTGAGGGGAGAGAGAAAGAGAGTGCAGTGGGGAGTGAGTAGAAAGAGAGAGAGAGTGCAGAGGGGGAGTGAGGAGAGAGAGAGAGTGCAGAGGGTGGAGTGAGGAGAGAGAGAGAGTGTAGAGGGGGAGTGAGGAGAGAACTGTGTGCAAAGGGGGTTGTGAGGAGAGAGTGCAGAGGGGGGAGTGAGGAGAGAGAGAGAGTGCAGAGGGGGAGTGAGGAGAGAGTGAGAGAGTGCAGAGGAGGAGTAAGGGGAGAGAGTGCAGAGGGGGGAGTGAGGGGAGAGAGAAAGAGTGCAGGGGGGAGTGAGTAGAAAGAGAGAGAGAGAGAGTGCAGAGGGGGAAGTGAGTGCCTTTCTGGTAGGGATGGGACTGCACTGGTCTGGCTGAAGGTGAGGACCTGAAAGAAGCCCGTGGTGTATGTACCCCTGGAGTGGCAGTCCAGGAGTGCCGTAATCTCACTGTGAGAGAGAGTGCAAAGGGGGAGTGAGGAGAGAGAGAGAGTGCAGAGGGTGAAGTGAGGAGAGAGAGAGAGTGTGCAGAGGGGGGAGAGAGTGCAGAGGGGGTGAGGAGAGAGAGTGCAGAGGGGGTGTGAGGAGAGAGATAGAGAGAGAGAAAGAGAGTGCAGAGGAGGAGAGAGAGTGCAGAGGGGGAGTAAGGAGAGAGAGAGCGCAGAGGGGGGAGTGAGAAGAGAGAGAGAGTGTGCAGAGGGGGGAGTGAGGAGAGAGAGTGCAGAGAGGGGAGTGAGGAGAGAGAGTGAGTGTGTGGACTCTGTGGAGTAGCAGCAGCACTAAAAATGAACTCCTTAAATGTTAACGCTTTATGCTTTGTAATAAGCACAATTGAAAGGCAAAACCAGGGATGTTGAGACTACACGCAAGGCAGAAATTAGCAAGAACAACAAATCTAATGAAAAAGAGGAGAATAAAGATTAAATGTGCAAAAACGACAAGACCATCATTATCAATACAATATGATAAAAAAACCTTTAGCTTTTACAACTACTTTAATAAATGTGCCTTGTATTTGTCCCCAGTCACCAACTCATAATTATTTTGTAAAGGGTCTACATGCTCAGACCTGATCTTTTTACAGTTCACATATCTGAAGATTTTTTTTAGAGGTTTTCCCTACTCTATTTTGTAACCTGTTAGTTTCAATTTTTTGCAACCTTTATTTTCTTTTTACATATTGTGTTATATTCTTTGTAAATCTCCCTCATTCTAAAGTGGGCCATACATGGATCGAAATTCAACTTGTTCGGCAGGAACTGGCCGAATTTCAATCCATGTATGGACAAGTTGGTTGTACACAAGTCGATCTATTGATCGACTTGTGTACAACCAGTCTGTAGATAGCCTCCTCACATGCAGAGTTAACTGTGACATACAGTCTTGCTGGCTGAGAGGAGGAGCGGGATTACAATTGTATCATACTCACTTTCTCATGCAGAAATGTCAGGTTATATGCATGTAGCGGGTACTTGAATTTAAGGGAGGCATCTGGGTGGTAGTGTAACCCAGATGCACAGATTGCTAGGGTATCCGAGACCTTTTTCTGGTTCTTGGAGGACTCTGGTGGTGTGAGGTTCCTTGCGGCCCACAGGTGGCACTGTTGCCCTGGGCTGGGGCTGAGCTCACACCGCAAGAGTGTACCTTTTTGTCCTCCCCTGGAGCTGGTACAGCAGGGCGGGGAACCCGCTGTGACACAAAGGGAGAGGGGATAAAAGGGGCGGACGCCCTTACCACGGGGTTCAGAGTTCAGAGTTGGAGGACGCGGCCGCACCCAGGCACCTTCGGCCTGGGTGCTGGCGTTCCAGTGTTCCGGGCCTAGGTGCCCTTGACCTGGCCGGAGCGGAGATGGAGTCCATCCCAGGCACCTTTAGCCTGGGGTGAGGTACTATGGCGGAGGCCTGGGGCTCAGTACCTTCGACTGAGTTCCACGAGGGTGGAGGAATCCGAGGGGGGCCCTAATTCCTTGGGTGCCCGTGTCTGAGTTCGTGAGGACTGGTGTGCGGAACTTCTCTGGAGAGTCCGGCGCAGCATCGCTGGTGACAGAGAGGCCTCCTGTTTCTCCCTTGGACGGATCTCCTTCCCCTGACAGGGGCCATGCTATCGAAGGTAATTCACGTTCTACTCAACATAGTCAGTGGCAGTGACTATCCGCCACTGGTGATATCACAGTGGTTAGCATAGGAAGGGAAAGGATTGTGCCTCGATCTATTCCCCATTATTACTCAGTAGAAGAAACTGTTTATTGTTTGGCAAGAAGAATAAAACTAAGTTGGACCTATTCGCTGTGTGGAACTCTGGTTACTAGGAGCAAAGGAGTCAGGAACGAAGTACTGGACTTGACTCTAGGACACCTGCACAGGGCCCAATTTTCTGGCCTTCACCTCTTAGCTATGGAGGACATGGGCCGTGGTGTATCTCATCTCTCCCTCCCAGGGACCCCTAGACAACAGCCACATAACCGATAAAGCAAGAGGGAGAGAGGGTCGCTACATGTAGATTTTCAATGTTTGGTGAAATTCAATTGAGGCTGTAGCTGTTCTCTGAACTTGTCTCCATCAGCCATCTTTGTGAAGTCTCATGTTCTGATTGGGGAACAAGTTCTCTCAAGATTTTGCCACCATTTTCTGTTTTTTTAAAAAATTTATTTGAAGGCCGGGGTGTGTGAACACACTCAGACTCCACCTGGTGCAAAAAAAGTGCACACCAAAAAAGTGAAACGCAAAACGTGCACAGGGTGTACACATGGTCCTCCTCAGAGAATGGACCCTTGCCCTGATCCCAGGGGGGGGGATAGGCTACTTCACATGGTCCATCTGGCTGAAACCAGACAGACCCCGTTCTTTGGGAGGTCTGCCGAAACAGACCAACCCAAGAATTAGGTGGGGCTCCCCCAAAGAGAGACCCCATGAGAGAGGGCAAACTAAGCCAGAAGGCCATGTCCACCCTCTCCTAAGACTTTCAGGGCAGGCCCGGGGACCTACATCCTATTCATCAAACGTGAGAAAATGTGTACACCATTCAACAAAGAAAAACAAAAAGTGACAAATACGACAAACACACAAATAAAAGTGGGGGGAAAGATAGTGGAGGAGTGCAATAGGTGCCATTGTGTGTTACGATGGCCGGACTTTTGGCCAAGAATAAAAAATTCCTCTGGTCCTAGCCAAAAGGCTCGGCCCTAGAGGCAGGTGCGGGAAAAAGTGTGATGGTGCAGTGACCTTGGTGGCATAACTCAAAGTGACCCTCACTCACAGTGAGATTACGGCACTCCTGGACTGCCACTCCAGGGGCACATACACCACTGGCTTTTTTCAGGTCCTCACCTTCAGCCAGACCAGTGCAGTCCCATCCCTACCAGAAAGACATCAGAACTTATATATTTTTTTAAGTGCAGTGATGAACTCTAATGCTGCCCGGGCCGTGCTGTGTAACTGATGAGGGTGGGCTTGGTACAAAAAGGCTGGTTGTACTGCCCTATCAGCAGCCCTGCCCTAAAGTATTATGAGGTATAAAAGGAAAATAAAAGTTTAATTACCTTAATATACTTCTCTGCACTGACTGTCAGCGTCTGTGCACACTTCTCCAGTATGTCCGAATGATAAGAGCAAAACTGATTTACTGAACTAAAGTGGTAAAACTTGTTGTGCAAGTGTCATTAACTAACAGCCATAACAAGTAAACCAAGAATAGCAGCATGTTTGAGGGCAGCCAACTACCTTCAATCTCTTTTCTCAACACATTTATTCTGTATATATATTGCAGTAATGACTAGGAAACCATACACTCTAGACTAATTTTAGGTATATATTATGTTCAGCAGAGTATTATGAAAGCAGCAAACAAAGACGGGGGGGGGGGGGGGGTAGTGAGGAGAGAGAGTGCAGAGGGGGGAGTGAGGAGAGAGAGAGAGAGAACAGAGGGGGGAGTTAGGAGAGAGTGTGAGTGTGTGGAGTAGCAACAGCAGCACTAAAAATTAACTCCTGTAATGTTAAGAGCCCATTCACATGATCTGAAGACGACTTCAAAGGTGACTTGCAAAATGACTTCTGTATTGAAGTCAATGGAAGTCGCCCTGAAGTCGTCTTGAAGTAGTACAGGAACCTTTTTCTAAGTCGGAGCGACTTGAGTCGCTCCTATTAGAATGGTTCCATTGTACAGAACGGGACGCTACTGAGTCGCCTGACGAGTCGCCCCTGTGTGAATGGGGTCTCACGCTTTATGCTTTGTGTAGCGCTACCCCCAGTTAAGAGAGCTGCTGGATTTTGTTTCGGGCCCTGTGTACAGCACCACCAACCCCCAGCAATCTCACTCGACCCACTCTGGCACAGCTAGTCTAGGAATTATACTTGTATCACAATTAAACAGTATTGCAAGGGTTACCTCTTTGCAATAAGACAACACACTGATGCGAGAGATCAAGTATAACGGTTTTACTTTAGTTTTAAAAGGGCATTGGCAGAACATAACACATACAACTCGCTTACAGAGCCCTGCAGCAATAGGTATAGCACGCAATAATGGCGCAGCGTGGTAATCCACCACGCGCAGCTATTATTGTATACGCGCCCTATGGCACACTAAAACAATAGTCTATCTCCCCTCCCTGGTCAGGCCTGACACAGAATAAATCTCAGTCTTTTCATTAAGGATTTCTTCGCATGCAAACTTTCGGTGGTGCACTTGATGAAACAGTATTTTTGTAATCCACAATGTAGGTAGTCACAAGGAACACTATACGGAAGACCCTTTAAACTCTGTCCTGCTGCTGGTCTCCAGTGAAGTAACAAACAAACGATCGGTGGGCCAAGGCAGTCTATAGGCCTAAACACGGTACAGTCTATTGGATTGAGCAAGTGCTCACTCACCACTCCGGACGCGATCCCAGTCCGGGACTTCCACCTGCTGTGTCTCCGCACACAGCGTCTGCCACGATCGGGTCCCCGATCCAACTGATGTCCTCATTCGACAAGTCAGATGCCACCCAGGCTCCGCAGTGGGGTGGAAGGCTCTTTGGTAGTTGCGCAAGGCCCCAGGCTTCAGGCCTTTCACTGCAGGAGATCCGCACAGAAAGATGTGTTGCTTGCAGCGCGGTGTCCAAAGAGGCCGAGCTCCGCCTCGCCTCCTTCTTAAATAGCCCCTCCCATGAGTCTCTGCGGTAGCCAATTGCACTCTGGATGCCGAATGGGGTTCTGGGTAACGTAGTCCCGGGGCCCTAAAGGAGACCCCTCTACATTTGTAATAAGCAAAATTGAAAGGCAAAACCAGGGATGTTGAGACTACATGCAAGGCAGAGATTAGCAAGAACAAAAAATGTAATTAAAAAGAGGAGAATAAAGATTAAACATGCAAAAACGACAAGACCATCATTATCAATACAATATGGTAAAAAACCTTAAAGCCTAGTACACACGACCGAGAATCTCGTCAGGAAAAAAACTGTAGTTTTTCCGTGACGGGATTCCTGACAAGAATCTTGTCCCGGCCGAGTGTACACACGCTCGATTCAAAAGAACCGCCGTTCTTTTGAATGGAACGAACGCGGTGACGTCATCGACTACGACGAGCGTGCGTTCGTCACATTCGATGCCGTCACCGCCATCTTGCTACACCCTACCTATGCCTAGGAAGCTACCGCGCATGCGTCAAAGTCATTTCGAGCATGCGCGGGTTTCCACGGTGACAGGTAAGCGTACACACTCTCGGGTTTCTCGTCAGGAAACAGGCCGACGAGAATCGCGACGAGAAAATAGAAACCGGTCGTGTGTACGAGGCTTTAGCCTTTACAACGACTTCAAAAAATTTGCCTTGTATTTGTCCCCAGTCACCAACTCTTAATTATTTTGTAAAGGGTCTACGGGCTCAGACCTGATCTTTTTACAGTTATTATATCTGAAGACTTTTTTCAAGGTTTTCCCTGCTCTATTTTTCAACCTGTTAAGCCTCGTACACACGATCAGTTCAGGAGCGGTGCGTCCATAGTGGGCGCAGGAGCGCCGCCCCCCCTCGCTCCTGCGCCTGGCCGTCACTCACAACAATACATAGGTTTATGCATTGCATGAACCTATGTATTGTCGCCGCCGCTGCCACTATTCAGATGGCCGGCCCCCTGTTGAGCGCCGGCCATCTGAATAACAGCATCTGGTTGGTCTTTAGAAGTGCCTATCAGAGCCAGCGGCTCTGATAGGCTTCCCGACTACAGCCTGAGGGCTGTAATCGGCTTCTAAAAAGCTAACGAGAGGACACACGGGGGGTGCATTCCCTGGTTGCGTTTCAGCCAATCAGGTTCACTGGGTCTGGTTACCGGTAACCTGATTGGCTGAAGCGACATCGAGGGCGGGAGAAGACATCGAGGACAGCGCTGACCCGAGGAAGGTAAGTTTAGGGCTGGGGTGGACAAAGTGGCTGTATTTGGGGGACAAACTGGCTGCATTTGGGGGACAAACTGGCTGCATTTGGGGGACAAACTGGCTGCATTTGGGGGACAAACTGGCTGCATTATGGGGACAAACTGGCTGCATTATGGGGACAAACTGGCGGCATTATGGGGACAAACTGGCTGCATTTGGGGGACAAACTGGCTGTATATGGGGGAAACTGGCTGTATATGGGAGACAAACTGGCTGTATATGGGGGACAAACTGGCTGTATATGGGGGAAACTGGCTGTATTATGGGGACACACTGGCTACATTTGGGAGGACAAATTGGCTGCATTTGGGGGACAAACTGGCTGCATTTGGGGGACAAACTGGCTGCATTTGGGGGACAAACTGGCTGTATATGGGGGACAAACTGGCTGTATATGGGGGACAAACTGGCTGTATATGGGGGAAGCTGGCTGTATATGGGGACAAACTGGCTGCATTTGGGGGACAAACTGGCTGCATTTGGGGGACAAACTGGCTGCATTTGGGGGACAAACTGGCTGCATTTGGGGGACAAACTGGCTGTATATGGGGACAAACTGGCTGTATATGGGGGACAAACTGGCTGTATATGGGGGACAAACTGGCTGTATATGGGGGAAGCTGGCTGTATATGGGGGAAGCTGGCTGTATATGGGGACAAACTGGCTGTAGGACAAACTGGCTGCATTTGGGAGACAAACTGGCTGCATTTGGGGGACAAACTGGCTGTATATGGGGGAAACTGGCTGTATATGGGGGACAAACTGGCTGTATATGGGGGGGGGAAACTGGCTGTATATGGGGGGAAACTGTCTTTAATTTGGGGGAAAACTGGCTGTATTTTGGGGGAAACTGGCTGCATATGGGGACAACCTGGCTGCATATGGGGACAACCTGGCTGCATTTGGGGACAACCTGGCTGCATTTGGGGACAAACTGGCTGCATTTGGGGACAAACTGGCTGCATTTGGGGACAAACTGGCTGCATTTGGGGACAAACTAGTGGCATTTGAGCACAGTGGCTGCGTTTAATGGGCACAGTGGCGGCAATTGATGTTTTTTTTTTCAGTTTGTTTGCGCCCCCCCAAACATTTTGAACACCAGCCGCCACTGGATAAGTTTTCTCGGCAAGAAAACTGCTGGGAGAGCTTTTTGCCAAGAAAACCGTTCGTGTGTATGGTTTCTCGATAGGAAAACTGCCGGGAATCTCGACGAGAAAAATAGAGAACCTGCTCTCTATTTTTCTCGTTGGGATTTTTGGCAGGAAAACCGGTCGTTTGTATGCTTACCTGTTCAAGGGAAACCCGCGCATGCTCGAAAAGACTTTGACGCATGCGCGGTAGCATACAAGGTTAGTGTGGGGTGTAGCAAGATGGCGGCGACGACATTGAATGTGACGAGCGCTGGCTCGGCGTAGTCAATGACGTCACCGCATTCTTGCTATTCAAAAGAACGGCGGTTCTTTTAAATGGTTGTGTGTGTACACAGGGCTTGGCAAGACAAGCATGCCAGGAATCCCGTCAAGAAAACCGACGTTTTTTTTCAGACGGGATTCCCGCCCGTGTGTACAGGGCTTAAAGCGGAGGTGCAGCTTGTATTTTTTTTTTTTTTAAAAAGTCAGCAGCTACTAACAGTGTAGCTGCTGACTTTTAATAAGGACACTTACCTGTCCTACTCGCCCGCGATGTCGGTCCCGCCACGGCGATCGATCGCTGCTGCCAGACTCCCGGCTCCTCCATCCTGACTAAGGGAAACAGGCTGTGAAGCCTTATGGCTTCACTGCCCGTTTCCTACTGCGCATGTGCGACTCGCACGGCGCTTTGTGAATGGCCGGCTTGCCTCCTGGGATACACACAGTTCCCAGAAGGCAACGCGCCCCATTCACAAGAAGAGGAAACGGAAGTTCTCAATCCGAGGACAAGGAAGAGGCACAGTAGAGGCAGATTAGGGGACTTCCGCATAGCAACAGGCATTTCGGGTGAGTCTAAAAAAAAAAATTCTATTAATTTTTTTCTTTTTTTTTAGGATTTTTAATGTATTTTTTTTCTGGGTGGACCTTTAATTTTCGATTTTCTGCGACCTTTATTTTCTTTTTACATATTGTGTTATATTCTTTGTAATTCTCCCTCATCCTAAAGCGGGCCATACATGGATCGAAATTCAGCTGGTTCGGCAGGGACTGGCCGAATTTTGATCCATGTATAGACAAACTGGCTGTACACAAGTCGATCTATTGATCGACTTGTGTACAACCAGTCTGTAGGCAGCCTCCTCACATACAGAGTTAACTGTGACATACAGTACAGTCTTACTGACTGAGAGGAGAAGTGGGACTACAATTGTATCATACTCACTTTCTCGTGCAGAAATGTCATGTTATATGCAAATTTTCAATGTTTGGTGAAATCCAATTGAGGCTGTAGCTGTTCTCTGAACTTGTCTCCATCAGCTATCTTTGTGAAGTCTCGTGTTCTGATTAGGGAACAAGTTCTCTCAAGAGTTTGCTCACTATTTACTTTTTTTTATTATTTATTTATTTTTAAAGCCGTTGGTGTGTGAACACACTCAGATTCCACCCGGTGCAAAAAAAAGTGCACACCAAAAAAGTGAAACACAAAACGTGCACAGGGTGTACACATGGTCCTCCTCCGAAGTGAAGGGACCCTTGCCCTGATCTCCCGGGGTGTTAGGCTCTAGGTGGGGACTGGGGTACTTCACATGGTCCATCTGGTCGAAACCAGATGGACCTCGTTCTCTGGGAGATCTTCCGAAACAGACCAACCCAAGTACCAGGTGGGGCTCCCCCGAAGGGAGACCCCATGAGAGAGGGCGAACTAAGCCAGAAGGCCATGTCCACCACCTCCTAAGACTTTCAGGGCAGGCCCGAGGACCTAAACCCTACTCTTTAAAACGTGTACACCATTCAACAAAGAAAAACAAAAAGTGACAAACGCACAAGTAAAAGTGGGGGGGAAGGATAGTGGAGAAGTGCAATAGGTGCCATTGTGTGTTACAATGGCCGTCCTTTTGGCCAGGAATAAAAAAATCCTCTGGTCCTAGCCAAAAGACTCTGCCCTAGAGGCAGGTGCTGAAAAAAGTGTGATGGTGCAGTGACCTTGGTGCCATAACTCAAAGTGACCCTCACTCACAGTGAGATTACGGCACTCCTAAACTGCCACTCCAGGGGCACATACACCACAGGCTTCTTTCAGGTCCTCACCTTCAGCCAGACCAGTGCAGTCCCATCCCTACCAGAAAGGCATCAGAACTTATATATTTTTTTAGGTGTAGTGATGAACTGTAATGCTGCCCGGGCCCCGATGTGTAGCTGATGAGGGTGGGCTCGGTACAACAGGGCCGGTTGTACTGTCCTATCAGCAGCCCTGCCCTAAAGTATTATGAGGTATAAAAGGAAAAAACAAGTTTCATTACCTTAATGTACTCTGCACTGGCTGTCAGCATCTGTGCACACTTTTCCAGTATGTTCGATTGATAAGAGCAAAACTGATTTACTGAACTAAAGTGGTGAAACTTGTTGTGCAAGTGTCATTAACTAACAACCATAACAAGTAAACCAACAAGTAAAGCAAATCGCTGCACGTTGGTCAGCGAGTGCACGTTGGTCAGCGAGTGCACGTTGGTCAGCGAGTGCACGTTGGTCAGCGAGTGCACCTGTATTGTCTTGTTGAGTACCTGTGTATTGTCTTGTTGAGTACCTGTGTATTGTCTTGTTGAGTACCTGTGTATTGTCTTGTTGAGTACCTGTGTATTGTCTTGTTAAGTATTAGTGTCAGGAAGCTAGTTGTTAGGTAATTTGGACTGGGTATAATCCACAATCTTCATAAAATTAGTAGGTACGGTGCCCAACGGGTGTGGAGATGCAACTTGGTGTACATCTTGTGTATGTATGCATTCCTTGATCATCCGATCGAGGGCAAATACCGCTGTGCAAAACGTAAGCACATTGTTACCTTGGAAGCCCAAGTTCTGAATCAGGGGAAGCAACTGTCAGCACTGAGAAGGAGAGCCGGGAACGTACACGGCAGATGCCGGCAGGGGCCAGCACAGAGGCAGGTGGAGACAAAGAGGTGCAGGCACTATGAAAGAGTAGATGGGTGACAGTCAGGAAGGGTAGAGGGGGAAGTGCCAGGGAGGCTGATCCAGGGCTGGAGCATCCCAATAAGTACCCTCCATTGAGTGACATTGGTGAAACCAGTCAGGGACCAGCACTGCTGGAGCTAAAGGACTCTCCTAGCTGCCGGGGGAAGAACTCCTCCAGTAAGAGTGGGCGGGAAGCAAAGGGAAAGGAAAGACAGATTCTGGTGGTAGGGGACTCAATTCTTAGGACAGAGAGGACAATCTGTAACAAAGACCTGAAGCGCCAAACTGTATGTTGTCTACCGGGCGCTCGGGTTCGGCACATCACGGATCTGGTGCACAGATTACTGGGAGGGGCTGGGGAAGACCTGGTTGTCATGGTGCACATTGGCACCAATGACAAAGTCAGAGGCAGATAGAGTGTCCTAAAGAACTATTTTAGGGACTTGGGAGCTAAATTGAGGAAAAGGACCTCCAAGGTAGTATTCTCAAGAATTCTACCGGTACATTGAGCCACACCAGAAAGGCAGAAGGAGATTAGGGAAGTAAACAAGTAGCTGAGGAGCTGGTGTAGTAAGGAGGAGTTTGGGTTCCTGAAGAACTGGGCCGACTTCTCAGTCGATCACCAGTACTATAAAAGATGGCCAAAAAGGAGAGGGGTTTTTAAAAGAAAAGAGGTTTAACCTTAAACTACGTAGAGGGTTCTTTCCTGTAAGAGCGGCAAGGATGTGGAATTCCCTTCCACAGGCAGTGGTCTCAGCGATGAGCATCGATAGTTTCAAAAAACTATTAGATAAGCACCTGAATGACCACAACATACAGGGATATACAAGGCAATACTGACATATAAGCACACACATAGGTTGGACTTGATGGACTTGTGTCTTTTTTCAAGCTCACCTACTATGTAACTATGTAATAGCAGCATGTATGAGGGCAGCCAACTATCTTCAATCTCATTTCTTAACACATTTATTCTGTGTATATATATATATATATATATATATATTGCAGTATTGACTAGGAAACCATACATTTTAGGTATATAATATGTTCAGCAGAGTATTATGAAAGCAGCAAACAAAGACGTCAAGCGATTAAACTTAAAGCGGAGCTCCATCCAAAAGGTAAAGCTCTGCTTATCTGCCTCCTTTTGACAGGTACCCACTCTCACTTTTGGCAGATTTTGCCACGGTGAAGTCATCTGGACGTTCGGCCCACCCTACTCCTTCCCCCAAAGAAGTGCAGCACGCTTTGCACATGTGCAGTAGGGAACCGACTTCACGGTTTCCCTTACCCAAGATGGCCGTGGCAGCACCCGAGAGCGGATTGAAAAATTGGTTCAAGTGAAGACACCGCTGGATTCGTGGACAGGTAAGTGTCCTAATATTAAAAGTCAGCAGCTACAGTATTTGTAGCTGCTGACTTTTTATTCTTTTCTGAAGGAGCCTGGAGCTCCTTTTAAACTTTCTAGTCAACCTCTAAACTACTTGAATTGTTATTTTGAAAAGCCACTATAAATGAAAAAAATAGTAGTGAAAAAAATTCTATGTGACCTAAGCCAATCGTATTTTTGTTTATTAATTCTTCATGGTCTATGTAACTGGGGCATGACAGAAATGTGTTCTTTTACTACAAGCTGAAAGGTGCAAGAAGGTTGAAAGGCATGGCAAAGTTCCTTGTGATTTACCGTATATACTCGAGTATAAGCCGAGTTTTTCAGCACATTATTTTGTGCTGAAAATGCCCCCCTCGGCTTATACTCGAGTCACTTTTTGCGCCTGATCTCCCGGACTTTGGGGACCCGGTACCGGCCGGCCGTAGGTTCCCTGGACCCCAAACATTAGACTTGTGCACAACGGAAAAATTCGTTCCGTTTCGGTTCGTTTCTTTCCGGTCCTGTTGATTCGTAATCATTCGTAATTTTGCTAGACGGGATTTTTCGTGTTCGGACTCATTCGTATTTTTGCAAGCGACATTTTTCGTTGAATTTTTTGTTGCTTTATAATTCGTACTTTCGGTAGAGTACGTTGTTTTTCGTTGATTCTGGACACAACTCCTACTTTCGTAACTTTTTTTGGGTTCGTACTTTCGGTAGAGTACGTTGTTTTTCGTTGATTCTGGACACAACTCCTACTTTCGTAACTTTTTTTGGGTTCGTTGATTCGTAATTTTCCGTGTCTCTCTCACAACGACGCTGCCTATTATGCTAATGTGCTTCGAATGGATTTGTACTTTTCTAAATACATTGCGGTTATTTGTAACGATTCGAAATCTCGTATTTTACTTTCGTTTTTAACATGCGGCTATAGGCTCCGCCCCTGTACACCATTTTGAGAGGGTTCAGCACGGTGAGGGAGAAGCAGAGAGCAGAGCAGAGTGTTATTGTGCTTCGAATGGATTCGAAATCTCGTATTTTACTTTCGTTTTTTACATGCGGCTATAACCTCCGCCCCTGTACACCATTTTGAGAGGGAGTTCAGCACGGTGTGGGAGAAGCAGAGAGCAGAGCAGAGTGAGTGTTATTGTGCTTCGTATGGATTCGTACATTCGTAACTTTTTCATAACGAATTATGCCGAAGACATTCGGGCATTCGCTATTTGCGGTATAATTTATTTCGGATTCGGTCTTATTCGTAATTGCTTTGTTCGGAAATTCGAATGCTTCCGAATGTCCGAAAGTTGCTAAATTCGGACGAATTTCAATTCGTTACGAAACGAATTGCACAAGCCTACCAAACATGGCACATATGTAGCCTTCTTCCTCTACAAGTGTGCAAAGTTTGTTGTCCGGAGGACCTACGGCCGGGGAGCACTGATTTTTCAAAGCCGGGCACCCTTTCCATAGACTCCCATGTTAAACGGTCATTTCTCTAGTGATTTTGGGGACTTGGTACTGGCTAGTTGTAGGTCTCCTGGACCCGAAACTTGGCACACATGTAGCCCCACTTCTCCTCTACAAGTGTGCAAAGCTTGTTGCCTGGGGGACCTACAGCCGGGGAGAAACAATTTTTCAAAGCCGGGCACCCCTTCTATAGACTCCCATGTTAAACGTCAGTCTAGTCATGGACACGGTGAGGCATGGGCACGGTGAGGCATGGGCACGGTGAGGCATGGGCACGGTGAGGCATGGACACGGTGAGGCATGGACACAGTGAGGCATGGACAAGGTGAGGCATGGACACGGTGAGGCATGGACACGGTGAGGCATGGACACGGTGAGGCATGGACACGGTGAGGCATGGACACGGTGAGGCATGGACACGGTGAGGCATGGACACGGTGAGGCATGGACACGGTGAGGCATGGACACGGTGAGGCATGGACACAGTGAGGCAAAGTGAGGCATGCAGATGGACACCCTAGGTTTATACTCGAGTCAATACATTTTCCTAGTTTTTTGTGGTAAAATTAGGTGCCTCGGCTTATATTCGGGTCGGCTTATACTCGAGTATATACAGTAGATGGGCTTTTTTTTTGAGGTGTGGGGGGGATACATTTTTATCATCTGTACTTTTTTTGATTGACTTTTTGTTGTGTTTTGGATAGAGTAAGGAAGGAGTAGCCCACTGTCACTTTTTTGCTGCCTTATCCCTTTGGGGAGATTTCCCTTTCAGGTACTGTCCCAAAGACATAACAGGAAGTGGGAAATAATGTCTACAAAATGATGGGAGGACGTTTTCTGAAAGCATTGGGACTGTGTGCAAGATCATAAGTTGAGCCCCATGTGTTGAGAAAAAGAAAATGCATTGTGCTGAATATTGGGTGTGGGTTAAAAGAGTGTGGTCAAATAGTGTGAGATAACTTACATAGTAGAGAATGAGGCAGCATTAAATAGAGAAATATACGGCACAGTGCACTGAATGCTTTAAAATGGTTTAGGCAAACTAGGGCCTGGGGTACACCGAAGAGACTGTGGGAGTGAAATAACTCCCTTCATTGGTGTAGGTGGCAGCAATGTTACAATACCAGGCCGGCAGCGGCGCAGCCGTCTCCCGCAAGTGCCGGGCGATCTCCCGCTGGGCCTGTCACTTGGCCACAGACCGAAGGCAGACAGCGCGAGTGGCCGAATGGAGTACGGCTGCGGCGGCCGTTCGGGCTGCTCTGTCTTTTATCTGAGTGACAGACGGAATGGATACATACAGGAATGTCAGTCTGTGCGAGGTGGCACAGATAACGATAAGGCTGCATTTAATGCCACTGAACAGGCTGAAATTTATGGGCACAGGTCAGGATGCATTTTATTGGCACAGGTCAGGCTGCTTTTTATTGGTACAGGTCAGACTGCTTTTTATTAGCATAGGTCAGGCTGCATTTCATGGGACAGGTCAGGCTGCATTTCATGGGACAAGTCAGGCTGCATTTCATAGGCACTGGTAAATATTTTAGTAAACCATTTGGTTCAGAATATTTTTCTTCTTGTTTTCCCCCTCTAAAACCTAGGTGCGTCTTATGGTCAGGTGCGTCCTATGGAGTGAAAAATACGGTACTTTAACCAACTCTATACCAAACACTATCTTCAATCTCATTTCTTAACACATTTATTCTGTGTATTGTGACAGCAGGAAGGTAAAGTCACCTGGTTGCATCCAGGGGGGTAGATATATTTCGCCCAGATTCAGGCTTTACGCCGACTTATACAACTAGGGAGTTGATGAAGCCCAGCTGAGGCTAGTGGGCTCATGGATGACTCATACCTCTAGGGAGAGGGCTGGGCGTCGTGCAGGCAGGGAGTTGATGAGACCAGCTGAAGCTTGTCAGCTCATTTAAAGGCCTCTATAAAAACTCCCAGCTTCATTAGATGTTAGCTCATGCCTGGAACCAGACCTGTGTGGACTGTCTAGGGAGAGTGAACCCCTGTGCGGTGAGGCAAAGCCTGTGTGGCTATTTGTTTGGACTTTTACTAAACCAGGGACTTAGGGACTAGGACAGCACCAGGCTGATCCCAGTTGTTAGTTTAGGAAACCTGCATGTTTAGTCAGAGGTCAAACTGACCAGGATTTATTTTGTTTATGTTTCTTTTTGGCTTTGCTGTGTTTTTGTCACTGTACATAGAGAAATAAACCGCACCTTTTGATTTTGAAAACCACAACCTCCGTCTGCTGGCCCTGTTTTTGTGTGGGGAGCCCAACCAGGGGGTCACACACACCCGCTACCGAGTTAACCCCCTCACAGTTGGTGGAGAACCAGTGGCAGTTTTTTTTTAAGCCAGCATGGAGGAGATACTGAAACAGCTGGCTCTAGCAAATGCCAATCAACAGCAGACAAATGCAGGTTTGCAAAGGAGCCTTGCAGCCCAGCAGCAAGCTCATCAACAAGCCCAGCAGCAATCTGAGGCCCGCTTCATAGACCTGTTACAGAAGCAAGAGCAGAGACTACAACAAATGGAAGCAGTAATGCAGCAACGTCCGCAGACCAGTGAGGAAAGCCGTCCCACTAATACCGCGTCCTTTGGGGTGAGTCGTTTATTGACAAAAATGACTGGAGAGGATGATCCAGAGGTATTTTTGACCACATTTGAAAGGACTGCTGAAAGAGAAAAGTGGCCTGAGGAGCAGTGGGCTGGACTGGTGGCTCCTCTGTTAACTGGTGAATCGCAGAAGGCTTACTATGACCTAGAGCCTGACCAAGCAAAAGACTATGTGAGGCTAAAAGCTGAAATATTGGCAAGGCTGGGTGTCACCCTGGCTGTCCGGGCTCAGCGTGTGCATAACTGGACTTTCCAGCTTGGAAAACCCCCCAGGTCTCAAATGTATGATCTCATTCACCTGAGCAGGAAGTGGCTACAGCCAGAGACTTTGTCCGCACCAAAGATTGTGGAACGTGTTGTAATGGATCGGTTTTTGAGAGCTCTTCCTACTGCCATCCAAAAGTGGGTAAGCCATGGAGACCCAGAGACGGCCGGTGGTCTTGTGGATCGTGTAGAGAAATACTTGGCTACAGAGAACCTGACGGCCTCTTCCAGAGACTCTCGGACTTTCCACCCTAAGACCAGACCATCCCCAGGGGCGGATAAGAGGATTCCAAGGGGTGAGGGTGGAGAGAGTGAGAGGGTGGGAGCTCTACCCAAAGTTTGGCGAGAACAGCCTGGGAAGTCAGGGGCTCAAGAGGCAGCCAAATGGATTGTTTGCTACCGCTGCCGGCAAGCGGGACATATTGCAGCAAATTGCCCGGTTGTGGAGGAACCCATGCAATGTGACTTTCTGATGGACAGACGTCAGTCGCTGTGTGCGACAGTCGCATGCACTGCCATTCGGGGAACTGAGAAACATTTATGCAAAATGTGTATTAATGGTAGAAATGTTGTGGTATTACTGGATTCAGGTAGCCTTGTGACCCTGATAAAGGCTGAATTAGTTAAAACAGAGGTCTCTGGGAATAGCAAGGTAGCTGTTATTTGTGTGCATGGGGACACCCGAGAGTATCCAGTGACTACAGTGTGTTTCGAGACCCCCAAAGGTACCCTCTCTCATCCAGTGGGGTTAGTATCTCAATTACCGCATGATGCCATTGTGGGAAGGGATTTTCCGAAGTTCTGGGAACTGTGGGATGATCCTGAGCCCCCCACTGGTGCCCCTATGTACCAGGAATGTGATAGCCAGAACTCCTCTGAGAGTGGTGAGGACTCTCCAGAATTTCCCTTGTCAGTATTGGCAGGGGAGACTCAAGAAACTGGAGAGGAGCCCACCTCCTCAGACGAAAACCTACCGTCTGTGGAGTTTTCTGATCTGGAGGTTCACAGGGAAAATTTTGCCACAGAACAGTTAAAAGACCCCGCCCTAATAAAGGCACGGGAAAACGTAGTGGAAATAGATGGCGAGTTAGTGAACCCAGATAATACCTGCACTTACCCATACTTCAGCGTAGAGAAGGACCTACTGTATCGGGTGGCAAAAAGGGCAGAAGAAACCGTTGAGCAGCTTGTGGTGCCCAAACCTTACAGGAAGATGGTGTTGGAGTTGGCCCATGGGCACATTCTTGGAGGTCATCTGGGGACAGAGAAAACCCGAGAGAGGGTATTACAGAGATTCTATTGGCCTGGGGTGATGAAGGACATAGAAAATTATTGTTCCTCCTGCCCTGTGTGTCAGAGGTCGGCCCCGATGCCACATTTCCGTAGCCCGCTGGTCCCTCTACCCATCATTGAGGTCCCGTTTGAGAGAATCGCAATGGATTTGGTAGGTCCTATAATCAAGTCCGCTAGGGGGCACCAGTACATATTGGTTATAATGGACTATGCCACCCGTTATCCAGAAGCGATCCCTCTCAGAAATACCTCGGCCAAAACCATAGCCAAAGAGCTATCTCTTGTTTTTAGCCGGGTGGGTATTTGTAAAGAACTGCTTACGGACCAAGGTACACCCTTTATGTCCCGGGTTATGAAAGAGCTGTGTAAATTGCTCAAAGTGACGCAATTGCGTACATCTGTGTATCACCCCCAAACCGATGGGCTGGTTGAAAGATTCAACAAAACCCAAAAACAAATGTTGAAGAAAGTGGTGGAAAGAGATGGAAAGGATTGGGACTGTCTACTTCCTTATTTGATGTTTGCTATTAGGGAGGTGCCCCAATCCTCTACGGGATTCTCCCCCTTTGAGTTACTGTATGGGAGACACCCAAGAGGGCTGTTGGATATTGCCAAGGAAACTTGGGAAAGTGAGAGTTCTCCCCACAGGAGTGTGATTGAGCATGTCGCCCTGATGCAAGATCGAATTGCACAGGTAATGCCCATCGTGAAGGAACATTTGGCCCAAGCGCAGTTGGCACAGCAGAGAGTGTACAACCGTGGAGCAAAGACCCGTACCTTTTCCCCGGGAGATAGGATATTGGTACTTGTCCCTACGGTTGAAAGTAAATTCCTTGCCAAATGGCAAGGCCCCTACGAGATAATGGAAAAAGTGAGCGAAGTGAATTACAAGGTCAGACAACCAGGAAGGCGAAAGCCCGAACAGATATATCACGTTAATCTGTTGAAAGCCTGGAGGGATAGAGAGTCCCTAGTCGCAGAAACTTGGTCACCAGCTCAAACTGGTTGCGTGATTCCGGAGGTTGGAATAGCAGCCACCTTGTCACAACCCCAACAACAGGAGGTTAAGGAGTTTGTGCTTCGCAACAAGGAGGTGTTCTCTGAGCTGCCGGGACAAACATCTGGGGTAGAGCATGATATTATTACCCCGCCCGGTGAAAGGGTGAAGTTAAAACCCTATCGGATCCCAGAGGCCCGACGGGAGGCAATACGGGAGGAAGTACAGAAAATGCTGAACTTAGGGGTGATAGAGGAGTCCCAAAGTGATTGGTCTAGTCCCATTGTGTTGGTGCCTAAACCGGATGGGAGCTGGCGATTTTGTAACGATTTTCGTCAGTTGAACAAAGTTACAAAATTTGACACCTACCCCATGCCACGTATAGATGAGTTGATCGACCGGCTGGGAACAGCCCGATACATGACGACTCTTGACCTCACAAAAGGGTATTGGCAAATTCCCCTGGCCAAGTCGGCCAAAGAGAAAACCGCATTCGTAACCCCAGACGGGGCGTTCCAATATAAGAGAATGCCGTTCGGGTTACAGAATGCGCCGGCCACATTCCAGCGGAAAATGGACCAGATACTGAGGCCCCATCGGAAGTATGCTGCGGCTTACCTGGATGACGTAATTGTCCATAGCACAGATTGGGCCTCACATCTGCCAAAAGTGCAAGCAGTCCTAGACTCTATCCGGGAAGCGGGGTTTACGGCTAACCCCAAGAAGTGTACCATTGGGCAGGAGGAGGCCAAATATCTTGGGTACACCATTGGCAGGGGAGTGATAAAACCCCAACTCAACAAAGTCGAGGCCATCCAGAGTTGGCCACGTCCCAACAGCAAGAAGCAGGTACGGGCCTTTCTGGGAATCGCGGGTTATTATCGGCGCTTCATTCCCCACTTTGCTTCTAAGGCTGTGCCCCTAACCAACCTGACGAAAGGGAAAGGGTTGGTCATGATTAAATGGACCCCCGAGGCTGAGGCAGCATTCCAATTCTTGAAACAAGCCTTATGTAGCCAGCCAGTGTTGTACTCACCCGACTTCTCTAAAGACTTTGTCGTACAAAGTGATGCGTCAGATGTGGGGTTAGGAGCAGTATTGTCCCAGGTCTGGAACGGGGAAGAGCACCCAGTCATTTACCTCAGCAGGAAGTTGAAGTCCCATGAGGTAAATTACGCCACCGTTGAAAAGGAGTGTTTAGCGGTGAAGTGGGCTCTAGATTCCCTTCGGTACTACCTGCTAGGTAGGCACTTTGACCTGGTTACGGATCACGCTCCGTTAAAGTGGATGGCTCAAAACAAGGAAACAAATAGAAGAGTGAATAGGTGGTTCCTGGCCCTCCAGGAATTCAACTTCACAGTAAAGCATCGCCCTGGCGTTCAAATGGGGAATGTGGATGCTTTGTCTCGAGTACATGAATGCCTGATTGCTGGTGTTCCAACCACGAGGTTAAAACAAGAGGGGGGGGTATGTGACAGCAGGAAGGTAAAGTCACCTGGTTGCATCCAGGGGGGTAGATATATTTCGCCCAGATTCAGGCTTTACGCCGACTTATACAACTAGGTGGAGAGTTGTATAAGGCTAGTGGGCTCATGGATGACTCATACCTCTAGGGAGAGTGTGGGGCGTCGTGCAGACAGGGAGTTGATGAGACCAGCTGAAGCTTGTCAGCTCATTTAGGCCTCTATAAGAACTCCCAGCTTCATTAGATGTTAGCTCATGCCTGGACCCAGACCTGTGTGGACTGTCTAGGGAGAGTGAACCCCTGTGCGGTGAGACAAAGCCTGTGTGGCTATTTGCTTGGACATTTAAAACCAGGGACTTAGGGACTAGGACAGCACTAGGCTGATCCCAGTTGTTAGTTAGGAAACCTGTATGTTTAGTCAGAGGTCAAGTTGACCAGGATTTATTTTGTTTATGTTTCTTTTTCTTTGCTGTGTTTTGTCACTGTAAATAGAAAATAAACCGCACCTTTTTGATTTTGAAAACCACAACCTCCGTTTGCTGGGCCTGTTTTTGTGTGGGGAGCCCATCTCGGGGGTCACACACACCCGCTGCCGAGCCAACCCCCTCACAATATATATATATTGTGACAGCAGGAAGGTAAAGTCACCTGGTTGCATCCAGGGGGGTAGATATATTTCGCCCAGATTCAGGCTTTACGCCGACTTATACAACTAGGTGGAGAGTTGTATAAGGCTAGTGGGCTCATGGATGACTCATACCTCTAGGGAGAGGGCTGGGCGTCGTGCAGACAGGGAGTTGATGAGACCAGCTGAAGCTTGTCAGCTCATTTAGGCCTCTATAAGAACTCCCAGCTTCATTAGATGTTAGCTCATGCCTGGAACCAGACCTGTGTGGACTGTCTAGGGAGAGTGAACCCCTGTACGGTGAGACAAAGCCTGTGTGGCTATTTGCTTGGACATTTAAAACCAGGGACTTAGGGACTAGGACAGCACTAGGCTGATCCCAGTTGTTAGTTAGGAAACCTGTATGTTTAGTCAGAGGTCAACTTGACCAGGATTTATTTTGGTTATGTTTCTTTTGCTTTGCTGTGTTTTGTCACTGTAAATAGAAAATAAACCGCACCTTTTTTTGATTTTGAAAACCACAACCTCCGTTTGCTGGGCCTGTTTTGTGTGGGGAGCCCATCCCGGGGGTCACACACACCCGCTGCCGAGCTAACCCCCTCACAGTTGGTGGAGAACCAGTGGCAGTTTTTTTTTAAGCCAGCATGGAGGAGATACTGAAGCAGCTGGCTCTAGCAAATGCCAATCAACAGCAGACAAATGCAGGTTTGCAAAGGAGCCTTGCAGCCCAGCAGCAGACAAACGCAACTTTGCAACAGAGTCTGGAGGCTCAGCAACGAGCCCAGCAGCAATCTGAGGCCCGCTTCATAGACCTGTTGCAGAAGCAAGAGCAGAGACTACAACAACAGATGGAAGCAGTAATGCAGCAACGTCCGCAGACCAGTGAGGAAAGCCGTCCCACTAATACCGCGTCCTTTGGGGTGAGTCGTTTATTGACAAAAATGACTGGAGAGGATGATCCAGAGGTATTTTTGACCACATTTGAAAGGACCGCTGAAAGAGAAAAGTGGCCTGAGGAGCAGTGGGCTGGACTGGTGGCTCCTCTGTTAACTGGTGAATCGCAGAAAGCTTACTATGACCTAGAGCCTAACCAAGCAAAAGACTATGTGATGCTAAAAGCTGAAATATTGGCAAGGCTGGGTGTCACCCAGGCTGTCCGGGCTCAGCGTGTGCATAACTGGACTTTCCAGCTTGGAAAACCCCCCAGGTCTCAAATGTATGATCTCATTCACCTGAGCAGAAAGTGGCTACAGCCAGAGACTTTGTCCGCACCAAAGATTGTGGAACGTGTTGTAATGGATCGGTTTTTGAGAGCTCTTCCTACTGCCATCCAAAAGTGGGTAAGCCATGGCGACCCAGAGACGGCCAATGGTCTTGTGGATCGTGTGGAGAAATACTTGGCTACAGAGAACCTGACGGCCTCTTCCAGAGACACTCGGACTTTCCACCCTAAGACCAGACCATCCCCAGGGGCGGATAAGAGGATTCCAAGGGGTGAGGGTGGAGAGAGTGAGAGGGTGGGAGCTCTACCCCAAGTTTGGCGAGAACAGCCTGGGAAATCAGCGGCTCAAGAGGCGGCAAGAAGGATCGTTTGCTACCGCTGCCGGCAAGCGGGACATATTGCAGCCAATTGCCCGGTTGTGGAGGAACCCATGCAGTGTGACTTTCTGACGGGCAGACGTCAGTCGCTGTGTGCGACAGTCGCATGCACTGCCATTCGAGGAACTGAGAAACATTTATGCAAAATGTGTGTTAATGGTAGAAATGTTGTGGTATTGCTGGATTCAGGTAGCCTTGTGACCCTGATAAAGGCTGAGTTAGTTAAAACAGAGGTCTCTGGGAATAGCAAGGTAGCTGTTATTTGTGTGCATGGGGACACCCGAGAGTATCCAGTGACTACAGTGTGTTTCGAGACCCCCAAAGGTACCCTCTCTCATCCAGTGGGCTTAGTATCTCAGTTACCGCATGACGCCATTGTGGGAAGGGATTTTCCGAAGTTCTGGGAACTGTGGGATGATCCTGAGCCCCTCACTGGTGCCCCTATGTACCAGGAATGTGATAGCCAGAACTCCCCTGAGAGTGGTGAGGACTCTCCAGAATTTCCCTTATCAGTATTGGCAGGGGAGACTCAAGAAACTGGAGAGGAGCCCACCTCCTCAGACGAAAACCTACCGTCTGTGGAGTTTTCTGATCTTGAGGTTCACAGGGAAAACTTTGCCACAGAACAGTGGAAAGACCCCGCCCTAATAAAGGCACGGGAAAACGTAGTGAAAATAGATGGCGAGTTAGTGAACCCAGATAATACCTGCACTTAACCATACTTCAGCGTAGAGAAGGACCTACTGTATCGGGTGGCAAAAAGGGCAGAAGAAACCGTTGAGCAGCTTGTGGTGCCCAAACCTTACAGGAAGTTGGTGTTGGAGTTGGCCCATGGGCACATTCTTGGAGGTCATTTGGGGACAGAGAAAACCCGAGAGAGGGTATTACAGAGATTCTATTGGCCGGGGGTGATGAAGGACGTAGAAAATTATTGTTCCTCCTGCCCTGTGTGTCAGAGGTTGGCCCCGATGCCACATTTCCGTAGCCCGCTGGTCCCTCTACCCATCATTGAGGTCCCGTTTGAGAGGATCGCCATGGATTTGGTAGGTCCTATAATCAAGTCCGCTAGGGGGCACCAGTACATATTAGTTATAATGGACTATGCCACCCGTTATCCAGAAGCAATCCCTCTCCGAAATACCTCGGCCAAAACCATAGCCAAAGAGCTATCTCTTGTTTTTAGCCGGGTGGGTATTTGTAAAGAACTGCTTACGGACCAAGGTACACCCTTTATGTCCCGGGTTATGAAAGAGCTGTGTAAATTGTTCAAAGTGACGCAATTGCGTACGTCTGTGTATCACCCCCAAACCGATGGGCTGGTTGAAAGATTCAACAAAACCCTAAAACAAATGTTGAAGAAAGTGGTGGATAGAGATGGAAAGGATTGGGACTGTTTACTTCCTTATTTGATGTTTGCTATTAGGGAGGTGCCCCAATCCTCTACGGGATTCTCCCCCTTTGAGTTACTGTATGGGAGACACCCAAGAGGGCTGTTGGATATTGCCAAGGAAACTTGGGAAAGTGAGGGTTCTCCCCACAGGAGTGTGATTGAGCATGTCGCCCTGATGCAAGATCGAATTGCACAGGTAATGCCCATCGTGAAGGAACATTTGGCCCAAGCGCAGTTGGCACAGCAGAGAGTGTACAACCGTGGAGCCAAGACCCGTACCTTTTCCCCGGGGGATAGGATATTGGTACTTGTCCCTACGGTTGAAAGTAAATTCCTTGCCAAATGGCAAGGCCCCTACGAGATAATGGAAAAAGTGAGCGAAGTGAATTACAAGGTCAGACAACCAGGAAGGCGAAAGCCCGAACAGATCTATCACGTTAATCTGTTGAAAGCCTGGAGGGATAGAGAGTCCCTAGTCGCAGACACTTGGTCACCAGCTCAAACTGGTTGCGTGATTCCTGAGGTTGGAATAGCAGCCACCTTGTCACAACCCCAACAACAGGAGGTTAAGGAGTTTGTGCTTCGCAACAAGGAGGTATTCTCTGAGCTGCCGGGACAAACATCTGGGGTAGAGCATGACATCATTAGCCCGCCCGGTGAAAGGGTGAAGTTAAAACCCTATCGGATCCCAGAGGCTCGACGGGAGGCAATACGGGAAGAAGTACAGAAAATGCTGAACTTAGGGGTGATAGAGGAGTCCCAAAGTGATTGGTCTAGTCCCATCGTGTTGGTGCCTAAACCGGATGGGAGCTGGCGATTTTGTAACGATTTTCGTCAGTTGAACAAAGTTACAAAATTTGACACCTACCCCATGCCACGTATAGATGAGTTGATCGACCGGCTGGGAACAGCCCGATACATGACGACTCTTGACCTCACAAAAGGGTATTGGCAAATCCCCCTGGCCAAGTCGGCCAAAGAGAAAACCGCATTTGTAACCCCAGACGGGGCGTTCCAATATAAAAGAATGCCGTTCGGGTTACAGAATGCGCCGGCCACATTCCAGCGGAAAATGGACCAGATGCTGAGGCCCCATCGGAAGTATGCTGCGGCTTACCTGGATGACGTAATTGTCCATAGCACAGATTGGGCCTCACATCTGCCAAAAGTGCAAGCAGTCCTGGACTCTGTTCGGGAAGCGGGGTTTACGGCTAACCCCAAGAAGTGTACCATTGGGCAGGAGGAGGCCAAATATCTTGGGTACACCATTGGGAGGGGAGTAATAAAACCCCAACTCAACAAAGTCGAGGCCATCCAGAGTTGGCCACGTCCCAACAGCAAGAAGCAGGTACGAGCCTTTCTGGGAATTGCTGGGTATTATCGGCGATTCATTCCCCACTTTGCTTCTAAGGCTGTGCCCCTAACCAACCTGACGAAGGGGAAAGGGTCGGTCATGATTAAATGGACCCCCGAGGCTGAGGCAGCATTCCAATTCTTGAAACAAGCCTTATGTAGCCAGCCAGTGTTGTACTCACCCGACTTCTCTAAAGACTTTGTCGTACAAAGTGATGCGTCAGATGTGGGGTTAGGAGCAGTATTGTCCCAGGTCTGGAACGGGGAAGAGCACCCAGTCATTTACCTCAGCAGGAAGTTGAAGTCCCATGAGGTAAATTACGCCACCGTTGAAAAGGAGTGTTTAGCGGTGAAGTGGGCTCTAGATTCCCTTCGGTACTATCTGCTAGGTAGGCACTTTGACCTGGTTACGGATCACGCTCCGTTAAAGTGGATGGCTCAAAACAAGGAAACAAATAGAAGAGTGAATAGGTGGTTCCTGGCCCTCCAGGAATTCAACTTCACAGTAAAGCATCGCCCTGGCGTTCAAATGGGGAATGTGGATGCTTTGTCTCGAGTACATGAATGCCTGATTGCTGGTGTTCCAACCCCGAGGTTAAAACAAGAGGGGGGGGGTATGTGACAGCAGGAAGGTAAAGTCACCTGGTTGCATCCAGGGGGGTAGATATATTTCGCCCAGATTCAGGCTTTACGCCGACTTATACAACTAGGTGGAGAGTTGTATAAGGCTAGTGGGCTCATGGATGACTCATACCTCTAGGGAGAGGGCTGGGCGTCGTGCAGACAGGGAGTTGATGAGACCAGCTGAAGCTTGTCAGCTCATTTAGGCCTCTATAAGAACTCCCAGCTTCATTAGATGTTAGCTCATGCCTGGAACCAGACCTGTGTGGACTGTCTAGGGAGAGTGAACCCCTGTACGGTGAGACAAAGCCTGTGTGGCTATTTGCTTGGACATTTAAAACCAGGGACTTAGGGACTAGGACAGCACTAGGCTGATCCCAGTTGTTAGTTAGGAAACCTGTATGTTTAGTCAGAGGTCAACTTGACCAGGATTTATTTTGGTTATGTTTCTTTTGCTTTGCTGTGTTTTGTCACTGTAAATAGAAAATAAACCGCACCTTTTTTTGATTTTGAAAACCACAACCTCCGTTTGCTGGGCCTGTTTTGTGTGGGGAGCCCATCCCGGGGGTCACACACACCCGCTGCCGAGCTAACCCCCTCACAATATATATATATATAGTGAGATTGGGGACCATTAGCTCTCGTAGTAGATGCGTTTTTCCAGTGATTCCAGCCAGTCAGGAACTATTTTTAAGGGCATGGTAGCCCACTTTTATTTAAAAGCACAAAAAGTTCACAAATACATCAGTAGCCCTCACAGAGGGTTCCACCATTACTGTATCTTGCATACTCAACAGTTTAACCTTCTGGCTTTCATTCTAGCGATCCGGCTGTCTCAGGCCTTTAGCCTAGGCCTAAAGTCTGCTCCTCAGAACAAACAGAGTTTCCTAGAGATAAGCTCACGCCTCGCTTACTCCCGGTCAGCACCTTTTTGCTTACTTCAGCAATGACGTCTGCCTCCTGCAGACATGCATACTCTGGCTGCACCCATGCAGCATAGATAGCCTCTGACTCCCCAGAGGGATGGGAGTCCACCTGACTCCCAGGCACACAGACTTCCTGTCTGTTGGGTGGGGCCCTGTTCCATAGTCATGTCAGAATTAAATAGCCCAAGACACAGCTGTTCAATCAGCATGTCTTTCTCTACAAAATCTGGCATAAACCAACACTCTTTAAGGACGCACAAGGTCCCACCGTCACAATATATATATATATATATATATATATATATTGTGAGGGGGTTAACTCGGTAGCGGGTGTGTGTGACCCCCTGGTTGGGCTCCCCACACAAAAACAGGGCCAGCAGACGGAGGTTGTGGTTTTCAAAATCAAAAGGTGCGGTTTATTTCTCTATGTACAGTGACAAAAACACAGCAAAGCCAAAAAGAAACAAATAAAATAAATCCTGGTCAGTTTGACCTCTGACTAAACATGCAGGTTTCCTAAACTAACAACTGGGATCAGCCTGGTGCTGTCCTAGTCCCTAAGTCCCTGGTTTAGTAAAAGTCCAAACAAATAGCCACACAGGCTTTGCCTCACCGCACAGGGGTTCACTCTCCCTAGACAGTCCACACAGGTCTGGTTCCAGGCATGAGCTAACATCTAATGAAGCTGGGAGTTCTTATAGAGGCCTAAATGAGCTGACAAGCTTCAGCTGGTCTCATCAACTCCCTGTCTCACGACGCCCAGCACTCTCCCTAGAGGTATGAGTCATTCATGAGCCCACTAGCCTCAGCTGGGCTTCATCAACTCCCTAGTTGTATAAGTCGGCATAAAGCCTGAATCTGGGAGAAATATATCTACCCCCCTGGATGCAACCAGGTGACTTTACCTTCCTGCTGTCACATACCCCCCCCTCTTGTTTTAACCTCGGGGTTGGAACACCAGCAATCAGGCATTCATGTACTCGAGACAAAGCATCCACATTCCCCATTTGAACGCCAGGGCGATGCTTTACTGTGAAGTTGAATTCCTGTAGGGCCAGGAACCACCTATTCACTCTTCTATTTGTCTCCTTGTTTTGAGCCATCCACTTTAACGGAGCGTGATCCGTAACCATGTCAAAGTGCCTACCTAGCAGATAGTACCGAAGGGAATCTAGAGCCCACTTCACCGCTAAACACTCCTTTTCAACCGTGGCGTAATTTACCTCATGGGACTTCAACTTCCTGCTGAGGTAAATGACTGGGTGCTCTTCCCCGTTCCAGACCTGGGACAATACTGCTCCTAACCCCACATCTGACGCATCACTTTGTACGACAAAGTCTTTAGAGAAGTCGGGTGAGTACAACACTGGCTGGCTACATAAGGCTTGTTTCAAGAATTGGAATGCTGCCTCAGCCTCGGGGGTCCATTTAATCATGACCGACCCTTTCCCTTTCGTCAGGTTGGTTAGGGGCACAGCCTTAGAAGCAAAGTGGGGAATGAAGCGCCGATAATAACCCGCGATTCCCAGAAAGGCTCGTACCTGCTTCTTGCTGTTGGGACGTGGCCAACTCTGGATGGCCTCGACTTTGTTGAGTTGGGGTTTTATTACTCCCCTGCCAATGGTGTACCCAAGATATTTGGCCTCCTCCTGCCCAATGGTACACTTCTTGGGGTTAGCCGTAAACCCCGCTTCCCGGATAGAGTCTAGGACTGCTTGCACTTTTGGCAGATGTGAGGCCCAATCTGTGCTATGGACAATTACGTCATCCAGGTAAGCCGCAGCATACTTCCGATGGGGCCTCAGTATCTGGTCCATTTTCCGCTGGAATGTGGCCGGCGCATTCTGTAACCCGAACGGCATTCTCTTATATTGGAACGCCCCGTCTGGGGTTACAAATGCGGTTTTCTCTTTGGCCGACTTGGCCAGGGGAATTTGCCAATACCCTTTTGTGAGGTCAAGAGTCGTCATGTATCGGGCTGTTCCCAGCCGGTCGATCAACTCATCTATACGTGGCATAGGGTAGGTGTCAAATTTTGTAACTTTGTTCAACTGACGAAAATCGTTACAAAATCGCCAGCTCCCATCCGGTTTAGGCACCAACACAATGGGACTAGACCAATCACTTTGGGACTCCTCTATCACCCCTAAGTTCAGCATTTTCTGTACTTCCTCCCGTATTGCCTCCCGTCGGGCCTCTGGGATCCGATAGGGTTTTAACTTCACCCTTTCACCGGGCGGGGTAATAATATCATGCTCTACCCCAGATGTTTGTCCCAGCAGCTCAGAGAACACCTCCTTGTTGCGAAGCACAAACTCCTTAACCTCCTGTTGTTGGGGTTGTGACAAGGTGGCTGCTATTCCAACCTCCGGAATCACGCAACCAGTTTGAGCTGATGACCAAGTTTCTGCGACTAGGGACTCTCTATCCCTCCAGGCTTTCAACAGATTAACGTGATATATCTGTTCGGGCTTTTGCCTTCCTGGTTGTCTGACCTTGTAATTCACTTCGCTCACTTTTTCCATTATCTCGTAGGGGCCTTGCCATTTGGCAAGGAATTTACTTTCAACCGTAGGGACAAGTACCAATATCCTATCCCCCGGGGAAAAGGTACGGGTCTTTGCTCCACGGTTGTACACTCTCTGCTGTGCCAACTGCGCTTGGGCCAAATGTTCCTTCACGATGGGCATTACCTGTGCAATTCGATCTTGCATCAGGGCGACATGCTCAATCACACTCCTGTGGGGAGAACTCTCACTTTCCCAAGTTTCCTTGGCAATATCCAACAGCCCTCTTGGGTGTCTCCCATACAGTAACTCAAAGGGGGAGAATCCCGTAGAGGATTGGGGCACCTCCCTAATAGCAAACATCAAATAAGGAAGTAGACAGTCCCAATCCTTTCCATCTCTATCCACCACTTTCTTCAACATTTGTTTTAGGGTTTTGTTGAATCTTTCAACCAGCCCATCGGTTTGGGGGTGATACACAGATGTACGCAATTGCGTCACTTTGAGCAATTTACACAGCTCTTTCATAACCCGGGACATAAAGGGTGTACCTTGGTCCGTAAGCAGTTCTTTACAAATACCCACCCGGCTAAAAACAAGAGATAGCTCTTTGGCTATGGTTTTGGCCGAGGTATTTCTGAGAGGGATCGCTTCTGGATAACGGGTGGCATAGTCCATTATAACCAATATGTACTGGTGCCCCCTAGCGGACTTGATTATAGGACCTACCAAATCCATTGCGATTCTCTCAAACGGGACCTCAATGATGGGTAGAGGGACCAGCGGGCTACGGAAATGTGGCATCGGGGCCGACCTCTGACACACAGGGCAGGAGGAACAATAATTTTCTATGTCCTTCATCACCCCAGGCCAATAGAATCTCTGTAATACCCTCTCTCGGGTTTTCTCTGTCCCCAGATGACCTCCAAGAATGTGCCCATGGGCCAACTCCAACACCAACTTCCTGTAAGGTTTGGGCACCACCAGCTGCTCAACGGTTTCTTCTGCCCTTTTTGCCACCCGATACAGTAGGTCCTTCTCTACGCTGAAGTATGGGTAAGTGCAGGTATTATCTGGGTTCACTAACTCGCCATCTATTTCCACTACGTTTTCCCGTGCCTTTATTAGGGCGGGGTCTTTTAACTGTTCTGTGGCAAAATTTTCCCTGTGAACCTCCAGATCAGAAAACTCCACAGACGGTAGGTTTTCGTCTGAGGAGGTGGGCTCCTCTCCAGTTTCTTGAGTCTCCCCTGCAAATACTGACAAGGGAAATTCTGGAGAGTCCTCACCACTCTCAGAGGAGTTCTGGCTATCACATTCCTGGTACATAGGGGCACCAGTGGGGGGCTCAGGATCATCCCACAGTTCCCAGAACTTCGGAAAATCCCTTCCCACAATGGCGTCATGCGGTAACTGAGATACTAAGCCCACTGGATGAGAGAGGGTACCTTTGGGGGTCTCGAAACACACTGTAGTCACTGGATACTCTCGGGTGTCCCCATGCACACAAATAACAGCTACCTTGCTATTCCCAGAGACCTCTGTTTTAACTAATTCAGCCTTTATCAGGGTCACAAGGCTACCTGAATCCAGTAATACCACAACATTTCTACCATTAATACACATTTTGCATAAATGTTTCTCAGTTCCTCGAATGGCAGTGCATGCGACTGTCGCACACAGCGACTGACGTCTGCCCGTCAGAAAGTCACACTGCATGGGTTCCTCCACAACCGGGCAATTGGCTGCAATATGTCCCGCTTGCCGGCAGCGGTAGCAAACGATCCTTCTTGCGGCCTCTTGAGCCGCTGATTTCCCAGGCTGTTCTCGCCAAACTTGGGGTAGAGCTCCCACCCTCTCACTCTCTCCACCCTCACCCCTTGGAATCCTCTTATCCGCCCCTGGGGATGGTCTGGTCTTAGGGTGGAAAGTCCGAGTGTCTCTGGAAGAGGCCGTCAGGTTCTCTGTAGCCAAGTATTTCTCTACACGATCCACAAGACCACCGGCCGTCTCTGGGTCTCCATGGCTTACCCACTTTTGGATGGCAGTAGGAAGAGCTCTCAAAAACCGATCCATTACAACACGTTCCACAATCTCTGGTGCGGACAAAGTCTCTGGCTGTAGCCACTTCCTGCTCAGGTGAATGAGATCATACATTTGAGACCTGGGGGGTTTTCCAAGCTGGAAAGTCCAGTTATGCACACGCTGAGCCCGGACAGCCAGGGTGACACCCAGCCTTGCCAATATTTCAGCTTTTAGCATCACATAGTCTTTTGCTTGGTCAGGCTCTAGGTCATAGTAAGCCTTCTGCGATTCACCAGTTAACAGAGGAGCCACCAGTCCAGCCCACTGCTCCTCAGGCCACTTTTCTCTTTCAGCAGTCCTTTCAAATGTGGTCAAAAATACCTCTGGATCATCCTCTCCAGTCATTTTTGTCAATAAACGACTCACCCCAAAGGACGCGGTATTAGTGGGACGGCTTTCCTCACTGGTCTGCGGACGTTGCTGCATTACTGCTTCCATTTGTTGTAGTCTCTGCTCTTGCTTCTGTAACAGGTCTATGAAGCGGGCCTCAGATTGCTGCTGGGCTTGTTGATGAGCTTGCTGCTGGGCTGCAAGGCTCCTTTGCAAACCTGCATTTGTCTGCTGTTGATTGGCATTTGCTAGAGCCAGCTGTTTCAGTATCTCCTCCATGCTGGCTTAAAAAAAAACTGCCACTGGTTCTCCACCAACTGTGAGGGGGTTAACTCGGTAGCGGGTGTGTGTGACCCCCTGGTTGGGCTCCCCACACAAAAACAGGGCCAGCAGACGGAGGTTGTGGTTTTCAAAATCAAAAGGTGCGGTTTATTTCTCTATGTACAGTGACAAAAACACAGCAAAGCCAAAAAGAAACAAATAAAATAAATCCTGGTCAGTTTGACCTCTGACTAAACATGCAGGTTTCCTAAACTAACAACTGGGATCAGCCTGGTGCTGTCCTAGTCCCTAAGTCCCTGGTTTAGTAAAAGTCCAAACAAATAGCCACACAGGCTTTGCCTCACCGCACAGGGGTTCACTCTCCCTAGACAGTCCACACAGGTCTGGTTCCAGGCATGAGCTAACATCTAATGAAGCTGGGAGTTCTTATAGAGGCCTAAATGAGCTGACAAGCTTCAGCTGGTCTCATCAACTCCCTGTCTCACGACGCCCAGCACTCTCCCTAGAGGTATGAGTCATTCATGAGCCCACTAGCCTCAGCTGGGCTTCATCAACTCCCTAGTTGTATAAGTCGGCATAAAGCCTGAATCTGGGAGAAATATATCTACCCCCCTGGATGCAACCAGGTGACTTTACCTTCCTGCTGTCACAATATATATATATATTTGAAAATCAATCAATCCTGATGTACTTATCTGCTACACTATGAGAGTACTTCTTCTCTTGAGATATATCTTTTGAAATAGTCTGTGTGGCCATTTCAGTTGGGAAGATGTTTAGCCGAGCCTGCCAATTTGATGGATCAGATCCTCTGTGTACCTGGGGCTATTGTCTGCCTGTTTTGACCTGTGTGTGTCACTGGTGAATTTCTCTCTGGGTCACATGTTGATCTCGTCAATCATTGCATATGGATAAGGAATGGACTTTTTACTCACCTTGGTGTAATTTTATTTAGTAGCGTTACACTTCTCTGTTTTATTCTCAATCCTTATGTACTGATGGCTCATTTCTGGCATTTCATAAAATGCCAGGACAGTACAAATACCACAAAAATCAACACAATAGAACACAATGAATGGCTATGAATGTAAGCTATTCATTGTGTAAAACAGTCATGTGATCTGTTGTGATAAGTGTCACAAGCGAGTCGGTTAGGCCCCGCTTATACTTAGTTAGGCAGTGGCGGAACTACCAGAGTCGCAGCAGTCGCACATGCAAGCGGTCCCTGGTGTTCCGCCACTGTGGGGGGGGGGGACCAAAAGCCCAGTCTGTGGATCCACGGCAGGGTTACTGGCTGCATTTGTAAGTGGAGAGTGTCTGTTACATTCTCCCTTACACTGCCCAGACAGAGCCAGCACTTACAGCCCGCTCGGACCCTCCTCTCACGGACAGGAGAGGAGAGACAGCGCTAGATCTACTCCTCCTCCCGCCCCTGTCCTCCTGTGTGGGCCTGCGGTCCCGTCTACACTCCAATTGGATTGGGGTGTGGGCGGGGAAGCCGGGGATGAGTGGGCGGGGAAGCCCAGCAGCCAGGAACAGCATGGAGAATGAACGTGGAGGATATGCAGACTGCACAAGCCCCCTTCCTTCTTGGGGTGAGTGAGCTCACATCCATTCATTCACCCACTCCCTTATCTCTCCTGCCTTTTATTAGAACAATAATGTAAGGGGACCTCAGATTTAAGGGGTGTCCATAGATTCTGATGTAAAGGGGACTTTGGTGAGCAGAGATCTCCTTACATCAGAGTTCCCCTTTACAACAGGGTCCACAGCATTCCCCCTTACATCAGAGTTCCCAGAACACCACTTTCATCAGAGTTCCCCTTTACACCAGGGTCCACAGCATCCCCCCTTACATCAGAGTACCCCCCTAAATCAGGGTTCCCAGAACACCACTTCCATCAGAGTTCCCCTTTACATTAGAGTCCACAGAGCTCCCCCTTACAGTTAAATTCTGCTGTCTCTTATGTAAGAGGGGGCTCTGCAGACTTTGATGTAAACAGGGGCTCTGTGGACTCTGATGTAAGGGGGGTTCTCTGCGGGCTATGATGTAAAAGGCAGCTTTACCAACTCTGATGGAAGGGGGCTCTGCCGACTCTGATGGAAGGGGGGACTCTGCGGACTGTGATTTAAGGGGGGCTCTGTAGACTCTGATGTAGGGGGGCTCTGTGGATTCTGATGTAAATCCCACATCTGTCTGTTTTTGGTGGACAGGATCAGATCAGATGGTAGCTGGTGTCGGTGGACATGTGTCCGTTAACATCCACCTCTCTATAGAAAAGACTGGAGTTCCAATCAAGTCCGCCTGAAAAACTGACAGGCGGACCTGATTGAATCGCCCATGTAAAAGGGTCCTAACATTCCTAAATCCCCCTTCCATCCCCTCAGCACAGATCCAACAGTATACAAATGCACTTTCATCCTAGTGCAGCTCCCCCCAGTAGAACCCCTCAGTATAGACACCCCACCCATCAGTAAGTAAGTCGGCCACAGCACCCCCAGAGAGTCCCCCCCCCCCCTTAGTATGCCAATGGATATTAAAAATATGTAATTTTGTATGAGATATTGTAGCTATAGCTTGTGGAAGGATCTATAGTTATGGTTATTGAGATTGTAAAAAGCTTGGCATAAAAAAAAGCAATAGAAATATGCATTTATCAGCATTGCAGGAAAAGGCGTGGGATTTAGAATATGTGAATGTTTATACATTTATGTAAATATCGAGTTTATTGGGTGTTCTTTTCAGTTTTTCGTGGTATTCACTTTGTTTTTGTTTTTTGTTTTTTTATATAAGGTGAGCGTAGATCAGCATTGGATGCAGAGCACAGATGTTTACTGTTATTGTAGGGAAAGGTAGAATTCATTGTAGGATGAGTAATTTCGATTTTTACAATATGTCTGTTTGTGTTGAAAAACTGTATCAGTTTTGTTTATGGGAACGATGTATGGTATACAGCAGTGATGGAGAATCTTGGCACCCCAGATGTTTTGGAACTACATTTCCCGTGATGCCCAAGCACTCTGCAGTGTAGGTGAGCATCACTGGTATACAGTAGGGATGAGCTCGGTGTTCGAGTCGAACATAGGTTCGACTCGAACATCGGCTGTTCGCGCGTTCGGCGAACAACGAACGATTTGGGCCGTTCGCGCCAAATTCGAGTGACACGAACGGCCCACAATACACTGCGCCATCGCAGTGTAATCCCGGCGCTGTGATTGGCCAAGCATGCACTGTGACCCTGCATGCTTGGCCAATCACAGCGCTGGCAGCGAGGAGAGCAATGATTGGCCACAGGCAGGATGCCTGTGGCCAATTATAGCTGAGGGGGTTTAGTACAGGCCCCACACTATAAAAGGCCGCCAGCGCGGCGGCCTTGTGTAGTGTGTTCCGGAGCAGGGAAAGTGAAGGATAGGCAGGGACAGTGTCAAATCTTGTCAAATCTATTCTTTGCTAAACCTTGTGTGTAGGGACAGAGAAGGATAGGCAGGGAGAGTGTCAGTGTCATATTCTTTGCTAAACCTTGTGTGTAGGGAGAGAGAAGAATAGGCAGGGAGAGTGTCAGTGTCATATACTTTGATAAACCTTGTGTACAGGGAGAGAGAAGGATAGGCAGGGGACAGTGTCAGTGTCATATTCTTTGCTAAACCTTGTGTGCAGGGAGAGAGAAGGATAGGCAGGGAGAGTGTCAGTGTCATATACTTTGATAAACCTTGTGTGCAGGGAGAGAGAAGGATAGGCAGGGGACAGTGTCAGTGTCATTGTTGCTAAGCCTCCTGCACATTATACACCTGAAGTTAGCCCGTATTGCTGCTTTTTCCTGGTGTGTTACACCAACAGGATTTTGCGGCACTTACAGCGGGCGGAGTGTACCTCCTGACCATATTACACCTTAACTTAGCCTGTATTGCTGCTTTTTCCTGGTGTGTTACACCAACAGGATTTTGCGGCACTTACAGCGGGCGGAGTGTGCCTCCTGACTAGTGATGAGCCGAACACCCCCGGGTTCGGTTCGCACCAGAACCCGCGAACGGACCGAAAGTTCGAACGAACATTAGAACCCTATTAAATACAATGGATGCGAACGTTCGAATTCTAAAGTGCTAATTATAACAACTATTATGCATGTTATTGTCATAAATAGGGTTTGGGAACCCGGGTTGTGCACCAGGGGACATGTATCAATGCAAAAAGAAGTTTTAAAAACGGTCGTTTTTCGGGAGCAGTCATTTTAATGATGCATAAAGTGAAAAAAAAAAAGTCAAATATTCCTTTAAATATCGTACCTGGGGGGTGTCTAAAGTATGCCTGTGAAGTGCCACGTGTTTCCCGTGTTTAGAACTGTCCCTGCACAAAATGACACTTCTAAAGGAAAAAAAAGCCATTTAAAACTGCTTGCGGCTTTAATGTAATGTCTGGTCCCGGTAATATGGATGAAATTCTTTAAGAAAAATGGCATAGCTACCCCATGACCCCCCCCCCCCCCTACCCCAGCCCATTACCAGCCCCTTTGGGTCTTGTATGGATATTAAGGGGAACCCCGCACATAAAATAAAAAAGGCCCTATATACTCTGAACAGCCGTATACAGGCGGTGCATACAAGACAGGGACTGTAGGTTTGTTCTTATGTAGAATCTGTTTGTAATTTTGAACAGGTACATTGTTGAAGTGTAGCTCCAGCCCAAAAATCTATTTTTAAACTTTTTGGGAAACATAGGTAAGGGTTATCACCCCTGTAACATTTGTTTTGCTGTCTGTGCCCCTGTTCAGAACATTTCACCTCACTTTCCGTCCCAATGACAACTGTTTTTGAAATGTGGTGTTTTTCTTGAAACAAGGATTGCTGATAAAGCATCAGTACAGATGAGACCCCTTTCTCCCATATTTATTCTTACAGGAGAGAATTTTCCTTTCTAGGGGTAGATTTCCTCTCACTTCCTGTTGTCTTCTTTCGTTTGCAAGTAGGAGTCGTTTGTAAGTTGGATGTTTGAAAGTAGGGACCTGCCGTATATACTCTGCAGAAATAGGCCCCTTAGTTGTTGGTGTTGGCACAACACTGTAAGCACTCAGTTACTCTTGGTTGGTGCTGGAACGCCCTGCTGTCAACTATTATATCAGGAATTTTAATTACATATAATTGTTGAACAGTGGTAGTAAAAATTGGGGCTTTGATGGTGCTGCTGGTGCCACAACACTGTAAGCCCTGACAGTTACTCTTGGTGGGTGCAGCAATGGGCCCTGCTGTGAATTATTAGATCAAGAATTGTAATTACATGCCCCTTTTGAACAGGGGCTGAAAAATTGGGCCTTTCGTGGTGGTGGTGGTGGTGGCGTTGCCACAAGACTGTAAGCCCTCAGAGTTACTCTTGGTGGGTGCAGCAATGGACCCTGCTGTGAATTATTAGATCAAGAATTGTAATTGCATGCCCCTGTTGAACAGGGGCTGAAAAATTGGGCCTTAGGCACTGGTGGCACAACACTACAACCCCTCACAGATACTGTACTTGGAGCACAGCAATGAGCCCTGTTGCAAAGTATTGCTTCAAAAATTGTAATGACACGCCCCTGTTAAACAGGGGCTGAAAAATTGGGCCTTAGGCACTGGTGCCACAACACTCCAACCCCTCACAGATACTGTACTTGGAGCACAGCAATGAGCCCTATGGCAAATTATTGCTAAAAAAATTGTAATTACACGCCCCTGTAAAACAGGGGCTGAAAAATTGGGCCTTAGCCACTGGTGGCGGCACCCATAAACAAAAATGATCTTCCAAGCTATCATCATCAATCGTATCATTGAGGACTCGGAGGAGGAGGATAGCCAGTCAACATAACAGCACAGGCACTCAGCATCAGCATCAGTCTTGAAGGGATGTGACATGTTAAAATCAATTAGTCTGTTATATCAGCATCAGGTGTGTGGTAGCTGGTGGTGATCCAAGACTGGTTCATCTTGATGAAAGTCAGTCGATCAACCGAGTCGGTGGACAGGCGCACCCTGTGATCCGTGACAAATCCTCCAGCAGCACTGAATGTGCGTTCCGAAAGAACGCTGGATGCAGGACAGGCCAGTAGCTCAATTGCATACTGTGCAAGCTCTGGCCAGTGATCCATCCTCAAGACCCAGTAAGCCAGAGGATTTTCGGTGGGGAAGGTGTCCAAGTCTGACCTTGCCCCTAGATATTCCTGCACCATGTTTATCAGACGCTGGCGATGGTTGCTGGAACCGATCATACTTTGGGGCTGCGGACTAAAGAATTGTCTGAACGCATCGGTCAGACGGCCACCTTCCCCACCGCTCCTTCTTTGACTGGCCGAAGCCTCAGCAACTCGTTGTCCAGGACCAGGAGTTTGTAACCTCCCAGTCTCTGGGAACGCGTTGCACAGACCTTTCTGCAAGGCCTCCCGGAGTTGTCTCATCCTCTGCTCCCTCTGCAACGGTAACATAAGGTCCGCAACCTTACCCTTGTACCGTGGATCAAGGAGAGTGGCCAGCCAGTAATGGTCCCTCTCCTTGATCCGAAGAATACGAGGATCCTTCCGCAGACTTTGCAGGATCAGGGAGGCCATGCAGCGTAGGTTTGCTGAGGCATTCGCTCCGGAGTCCTCTGGGTCACTAAGGACGACATGATCCGCAGCCACCTCCTCCCAGCCACGTACAAGTCCACTGGTTTCTTGGGACTGTAAATCATCCCTAAAAGACTGCTGCTGATGATGCTGAGTGCCAGCCTCCACCTCCATGCTGACACAATCCTCCTCCTCCTCCTCCTCCTCCTCCTCCTCCTCCTCTTCCTGTGCGATGGGTGGGACAGAAGGAACACTGTCTGGGTAAAGGGGGCCTTGAGAGGCAAGGAAGTCCTCCTCTTCCTGCCTCTGTTCTGCCTCAAGTGCCCTGTCCATTATTCCACGCAGCGTGTGCTCCAACAGGTGGACAAGAGGTACAGTGTCACTGATGCATGCACTGTCACTGCTCACCATCCTCGTGGCCTCCTCAAATGGTGCCAGGACAGTGCATGCATCCCTGATCATGCCCCACTGGCGTGGAGAAAAAAAACCAAGCTCCCCTGACCCTGTCCTGGTGCCGTAGTCGCACAGGTACTCATTGATGGCCCTCTGCTGCGTGTGCAGCCGCTGCAGCATGGCCAACGTTGAGTTCCACCTGGTGGGCATGTCACATATAAGGCGGTTCTTGGGCAGGTTCAACTCCTTTTGCAGCTCAGCCAGGCGAGCACTGGCATTATAAGATCTGCGGAAATGCACACAGACTTTCCTGGCCTGCCTCAGGACATCCTGTAAGCCCGGGTACCTGCCCAAGAACCGCTGCACCACCAGGTTAAGGACGTGAGCCACACAGGGCACATGGGTCAGTTGTCCCTGTCGGAGGGCGGAGAGGAGGTTGGTGCCATTGTCGCAAACCACCATTCCTGGCTTAAGCTGGCGTGGCGTCAACCACCTCTCGGCCTGGCCCTGCAGAGCAGACAGGACCTCTGCCCCAGTGTGGCTTCTGTCCCCCAAACACACCAGCGCAAGCACGGCATGGCATCTTTTTGCCTGCGTACTTGCGTAGCCCCGTGAACGGCTACGGAGCACCGCTGGTTCATAGGACAAACCACAGGAAGAGGCCATGGAGGAAGAAGAAGAGGAGGGGGTGGAGGAGAGAGGTGTGTCACAACCAGTAGTAGCATTTTGGAGGCGTGGCGGTGGGACAACCTCCAACACTACTGCACCTTGTCCTGCATCCTTCCCAGCTGCCAAAAGAGTGACCCAATGGGCCGTGAAAGAAAGGTAACGTCCCTGTCCATGCCTGCTGGACCATGAGTCAGCGGTAATATGCACCTTACCGCTGACCGCCCTGTCCAGCGAGGCCAAGACATTGCCTTCCACATGCCGGTAGAGAGCCGGAATAGCCTTCCGTGAGAAAAAGTGGCGTTTGGGAACCTGCCACTGAGGAACCGCACATTGCACAAACTCACGGAAGGGGGCCGAGTCTACCAACTGAAAAGGCAGCAGTTGAAGCGCTAGCAATTTAGCCAAGCTAGCATTCAACCGCTGGGCATGTGGATGGCTGGGAGTGAACTTCTTTCGACGGTCCAGCAGCTGGGGCAGGGAAATTTGCCTGCTAGAATCGGACGTCGGTGTACTGCTAGCAGAGTGGCCGCAAGTACTTGGCTGTGACACACCTAATTCTACACCTTCATTCCTCTCAGTGCATGTTTCAGAGAGGACTGAAGTTATAGTGGGGTTGGAGATCCCAGCTGATGCGGTGCAAGGAGAGGTCCGCTTTGTTCTTTGGTGTGGGTCTTTGAGGTAGGCTTGCCAACGAGCTGCATGGCAGGTCAACATATGTCTGGTCAGGCATGTGGTACCCAAGCGGCTGATGTTTTGGCCACGCGATATACGCTTGAGACATATGTTGCAAACAGCAGCTGTGCGATCTGATGCACTAGCCTCAAAAAAGGCCCACACCAAAGAACTTTTTGAATGACGGGCAGAGGCAGCGCCCTGCACAGGCGGAGCTCTGCGGTGTGATTCCGTCGGTGTACTGCCCTTACGCTGGGCCCCCAAAGGGCATCCTGCCTCGTTGGAGATGTGCCTCCTCCTCATCCTCCTCCTCCTCCTCTCTCCTATTACCCACGTGGAGTCAGTGACCTCATCATCACCTCCCTCCTCATCACTGGAGGCAATCTGGCAGTATGCTGCAGCTGCTGGAACATGACTGCCAGATTGGTGTCCTTCTTGAGCATCCCCTCTGTCTGTTCTCACGCTACTGCCTTCCTCTAGCTGGGTTTCATCATCAGACCCTTCGAAACGCTGGGCATCCTCCTGGAGCATGTACCCAACACTGTGCTGAAACAGTTCGGGGGACTCCTCAGGAGGAGGACATGGTGGGTCTAGGGAAGGAGTGACTGATGATGAGTCTGACATTGATACCAGGGAAGAGGACGCTTTGGCAGCTGCTTTTCCAGTACCCTGAGCCTGGGTGAGAGAGGATGAGGAGGAGGAGGAGGGCTTGGTCATCCACTCTACCAAGTCTTCGGCATGATGTGGCTCAACATGTCCAGCTGCCGAAAAGAAGGACAAGCGTGTCCCATGGCCATGTGCTGATGACAATGCACCGCGTCCACGACCAGCACTGTTGCCCCCAGACACAGAGCCTGCTTGCCCTCTTTTATTGCCTCCTGACTGTCTGCCTCTCCTTGTTTGCCTTCCAGACATTCTAATAGATGGCCTGCAGGGAGATGGGAAAAAAGCAATAAGGGCTACCTTCAGGTGTCCTTCTCTGTCCCTTGAAACAAGGACTTTGACAGTGAAAGAAACTGACACACTCTCCCTACCTACAGTTTTCTGTCCCTAGAAAAAAAATTTTTTTAAAGCACAATTTAGCACAAGGAGAATTCACTCACTGTCCTTCCAGGTCCCTGGAAACAAGGACTTTGACAGTGAAAGAAACTGACACACTCTCCCTACCTACAGTTTTCTGTCCCTAGAAAAAATGTTTTTTTTAAGCACAATTTAGCACAAGGAGAATTACCTCACTGTCCTTCCAGGTCCCTGGAAACAAGGACTTTGACAGTGAAAGAAACTGACACACTCTCCCTACCTACAGTTTTCTGTCCCTAGAAAAAATGTTTTTTTTAAGCACAATTTAGCACAAGGAGAATTACCTCACTGTCCTTCCAGGTCCCTGGAAACAAGGACTTTGACAGTGAAAGAAACTGACACACTCTCCCTACCTACAGTTTTCTGTCCCTAGAAAAAATGTTTTTTTTAAGCACAATATAGCACAAGGAGAATTCACTCACTGTCCTTCCAGGTCCCTGGAAACAAGGACTTTGACAGTGAAAGAAACTGACACACTCTCCCTACCTACAGTTTTCTGTCCCTAGAAAAAATGTTTTTTTTAAGCACAATTTAGCACAAGGAGAATTACCTCACTGTCCTTCCAGGTCCCTGGAAACAAGGACTTTGACAGTGAAAGAAACTGACACACTCTCCCTACCTACAGTTTTCTGTCCCTAGAAAAAATGTTTTTTTTAAGCACAATTTAGCACAAGGAGAATTACCTCACTGTCCTTCCAGGTCCCTGGAAACAAGGACTTTGGCAGTGAAAGAAACTGACACACTCTCCCTACCTACAGTTTTCTGTCCCTAGAAAAAATGTTTTTTTTAAGCACAATTTAGCACAAGGAGAATTACCTCACTGTCCTTCCAGGTCCCTGGAAACAAGGACTTTGACAGTGAAAGAAACTGACACACTCTCCCTACCTACAGTTTTCTGTCCCTAGAAAAAATGTTTTTTTTAAGCACAATTTAGCACAAGGAGAATTACCTCACTGTCCTTCCAGGTCCCTGGAAACAAGGACTTTGACAGTGAAAGAAACTGACACACTCTCCCTACCTACAGTTTTCTGTCCCTAGAAAAAATGTTTTTTTTAAGCACAATATAGCACAAGGAGAATTCACTCACTGTCCTTCCAGGTCCCTGGAAACAAGGACTTTGACAGTGAAAGAAACTGACACACTCTCCCTACCTACAGTTTTCTGTCCCTAGAAAAAATGTTTTTTTTAAGCACAATTTAGCACAAGGAGAATTACCTCACTGTCCTTCCAGGTCCCTGGAAACAAGGACTTTGACAGTGAAAGAAACTGACACACTCTCCCTACCTACAGTTTTCTGTCCCTAGAAAAAATGTTTTTTTTAAGCACAATTTAGCACAAGGAGAATTACCTCACTGTCCTTCCAGGTCCCTGGAAACAAGGACTTTGACAGTGAAAGAAACTGACACACTCTCCCTACCTACAGTTTTCTGTCCCTAGAAAAAATGTTTTTTTTAAGCACAATTTAGCACAAGGAGAATTACCTCACTGTCCTTCCAGGTCCCTGGAAACAAGGACTTTGACAGTGAAAGAAACTGACACACTCTCCCTACCTACAGTTTTCTGTCCCTAGAAAAAATGTTTTTTTTAAGCACAATTTAGCACAAGGAGAATTACCTCACTGTCCTTCCAGGTCCCTGGAAACAAGGACTTTGACAGTGAAAGAAACTGACACACTCTCCCTACCTACAGTTTTCTGTCCCTAGAAAAAATGTTTTTTTTAAGCACAATATAGCACAAGCACAAAACACACTGACACTCTCCCTACCTATCCTTCTCTTTCCCTAAACTAAAGGAATCCAGGTTAAGCAAGAAAGAAATAAAAGTCACTGTCCCTGCCTATGCTGCTCTATCCCTGCTCCGGAACACACTACACTAGGCCGCCGTGCTGGCGGCCTTTTATAGTGTGGGGCGTGTACTAAACCCCCTCAGCAATAATTGGCCACAGGCATCCTGCCTGTGGCCAATCATTGCTCTCCTCGCTGCCGGCGCTGTGATTGGCCAAGCATGCGGGGTCACAGTGCATGCTTGGCCAATCACAGCGCCTGGATGACACTGCGATGGCGTAGTGCATTGTGGGCCGTTCGCGTCACTCGAATTTGGCGCGAACGGCCCAAATCGTTCGATCTTCGTCGAACGATCGAACAGCCGATGTTCGAGTCGAACGTATGTTCGACTCGAACACGAAGCTCATCCCTACTCCTGACCATATTACACCTTAACTTAGCCTGTATTGCTGCTTTTTCCTGATGTGTTACACCAACAGGATTTTGCGGCACTTACAGCGGGCGGAGTGTACCTCCTGACCATATTACACCTTAACTTAGCCTGTATTGCTGCTTTTTCCTGGTGTGTTACACCAACAGGATTTTGCGGCACTTACAGCGGGCGGAGTGTGCCTCCTGACCATATTACACCTTAACTTAGCCTGTATTGCTGCTTTTCCCATTTCCCTGCAGGCCATTAGAATGTCTGGAAGGCAAACAAGGAGAGGCAGACAGTCAGGAGCCAAAAAAAGAGGGCAAGCAGGCTCTGTGTCTAGAGACAACAGTGCTGGTCGTGGACGAGGTGCACCGCCATCAGCATGTGGCCATGGGACACGCTTGTCCTTCTTTTCGGAAGCTGGACAAGTTGAGCCGCATCATGCCGAAGACTTGGTAGAGTGGATGACCAAGCCCTCCTCATCCTCCTCATCCTCTCTCACCCAGGCTCAGGGTACTGGCAAAGCAGCTGCCAAAGCGTCCTCTTCCCTGGTATCAATGTCATCATCAGTCACTCCTTCCCTAGACCAACCATGTCCTCCTGAGGAGTCCCCCGAACTGTTTGAGCACAGTGTTGGGTACATGCTCCAGGAGGATGCCCAGCGTTTCGAAGGGTCTGATGATGATACCCAGCTAGAGGAAGGCAGTAGCGTGAGAGCAGAGAGAGGGGATGCTCAAGAAGGACACCAATCTGGCAGTCATGTTCCAGCAGCTGCAGCATACTGCCAGATTGGCTCCAGTGATGAGGAGGGAGGGGATGATGAGGTCACTGACTCCACGTGGGTGCCTAATAGGAGAGAGGAGGAGGAGGAGGAGGATGAGGAGGAGGCACATCAACGAGGCAGGATGCCCTCGGGGGGGCCAGCGCAAGGGCAGCACACCGACGGAATCACACCGCAGAGCTCCGCCTGTGCAGGGCGCTGCCTCTGCCCGTTATTCAAAAAGTTCTTTGGTGTGGGCCTTTTTTGAGTCGAGTGCATCAGATCGCACAGCTGCTGTTTGCAACATATGTCTCAAGCGTATATCGCGTGGCCAAAACATCACCCGCTTGGGCACCACATGCTTGACCAGACATATGTTGACCTGCCATGCAGCTCGTTGGCAAGCCTACCTTAAAGACCCACACCAAAGAACAAAGCTGACCTCTTCTTGCACCGCATCAGCTGGGATCTCCAACCCCACTATACCTTCAGTCCTCTCTGAAACCTGCTCTGAGAGGAATGAAGGTGTAGAATTAGGTGTGTCACAGCCAAGTACTTGCGGGCACTCTGCTAGCAGTACACCAACGTCCGATTCTAGCAGGCAACTTTCCCTGCCCCAGCTGCTGGACCGTCGAAAGAAGTTCACTCCCAGCCATCCACATGCCCAGCGGTTGAATGCTAGCTTGGCTAAATTGCTAGTGCTTCAACTGCTGCCTTTTCAGTTGGTAGACTCGGCCCCTTTCCGTGAGTCTGTGCAATGTGCGGTTCCTCAGTGGCAGGTTCCCAAACGCCACTTTTTCTCACGGAAGGCGATTCCGGCTCTCTACCGGCATGTGGAAGGCAATGTCTTGGCCTCGCTGGACAGGGCGGTCAGCGGTAAGGTGCATATTACCGCTGACTCATGGTCCAGCAGGCATGGACAGGGACGTTACCTTTCTTTCACGGCCCATTGGGTCACTCTTTTGGCAGCTGGGAAGGATGCAGGACAAGGTGCAGTAGTGTTGGAGGTTGTTCCACCGCCACGCCTCCAAAATGCTACTACTGGTTGTGACACACCTCTGTCCTCCACCCCCTCCCCTTCTTCTTCCTCCGTGGCCTCTTCCTGTGCTTTGTCCTCGGAACCAGCGGTGCTCCGTAGGCGTTCAAGGGGCTACGCAAGTACGCAGGCAAAAAGATGCCATGCCGTGCTTGCGCTGGTGTGTTTGGGGGACAGGAGCCACACTGGGGCAGAGGTTCTGTCTGCTCTGCAGGGGCAGGCTGAGAGGTGGTTGACGCCATGCCAGCTTAAGCCAGGAATGGTAGTTTGCGACAATGGCATCAACCTCCTCTCCGCTCTCAGACAGGGACAACTGACCCATGTGCCCTGTGTGGCTCACGTCCTTAACCTGGTGGTGCAGCGGTTCTTGGGCAGGTACCCGGGCTTACAGGATGTCCTGAGGCAGGCCAGGAAAGTCTGTGTGCATTTCCGCAGATCTTATAATGCCAGTGCTCGCCTGGCTAAGCTGCAAAAGGAGTTGAACCTGCCCAAGAACCGCCTTATATGTGACATGCCCACCAGGTGGAACTCAATGTTGGCCATGCTGCAGCGGCTGCACACGCAGCAGAGGGCCATCAATAAGTACCTGTGCGACTACGGCACCAGGACAGGGTCAGGGGAGCTCGTTTTTTTTCACCACGCCAGTGGGGCATGATCAGGGATGCATGCACTGTCCTGGCACCATTTGAGGAGGCCACGAGGATGGTGAGCAGTGACAGTGCATGCATCAGTGACACTGTACCTCTTGTCCACCTGTTGGAACATACGCTGTGTGGAATAATGGACAGGGCACTTGAGGCAGAACAGAGGCAGGAAGAGGAGGACTTCCTTGCCTCTCAAGGCCCCCTTTACCCAGACAGTGTTCCTTCTGTCCCACCCATCGCACAGGAAGAAGAGGAGGAGGAGGAGGAGGAGGAGGATTGTGTCAGCATGGAGGTGGAGCCTGGCACTCAGCATCATCAACAGCAGTCTTTTAGGGATGATTTACTGTCCCAAGAAACCAGTGGACTTGTACGTGGCTGGGAGGAGGTGGCTGCGGATCATGTCATCCTTAGTGACCCAGAGGACTCCGGACTGAATGCCTCAGCTAACCTACGCTGCATGGCCTCCCTGATCCTGCAAAGTCTGCGGAAGGATCCTCGTATTCTTCGGATCAAGGAGAGGGACCATTACTGGCTGGCCACTCTCCTTGATCCACGGTACAAGGGTAAGGTTGCGGACCTTATCTTACCGTCGCAGAGGGAGCAGAGGATGAGACAACTCCGGGAGGCCTTGCAGAAAGGTCTGTGCAACGCGTTCCCAGAGACTGGGAGGTTACAAACTCCTGGTCCTGGACAACGAGTTGCTGAGGCTTCGGTCAGTCAAAGAAGGAGCGGTGGGGAAGGTGGCCGTCTGACCGAAGCGTTCAGACAATTCTTTAGTCCGCAGCCCCAAGGTATGATCGGTTCCAGCAACCATCGCCAGCGTCTGATATACATGGTGCAGGAATACCTAGGGGCAAGGTCAGACTTGGACACCTTCCCCACCGAAAATTCTCTGGCTTACTGGGTCTTGAGGATGGATCACTGGCCAGAGCTTGCACAGTATGCAATTGAGCTACTGGCCTGTCCTGCATCCAGCATTCTTTCAGAACGCACATTCAGTGCTGCTGGAGGATTTGTCACGGATCACAGGGTGCGCCTGTCCACCGACTCTGTTGATCGACTGACCTTCATAAAGATGAACCAGTCTTGGATCACCACCAGCTACCAAACACCTGAAGCTGATATAACAGACTAATTTATTTTCAAATGTCACATCCCTTCAAGACTGATGCTGATGCTGAGAGACTGTCCTGTTATGTTGACTGACTATCCTCCTCCTCCTCAATGATCCGATTGACGATGATAGCTTGGAAGAACATTTTTGTTTCTGGGTGCCGCCACCAGTGGCTAAGGCCCAATTTTTCAGCCCCTGTTTAACAGGGGTGTGTTATTACAATTTTTTATGCAATGCTTTGCAGCAGGGCTCATTCCTGCACTCCAACTAGAGTATCTGGGAGTGGTTGCAGTGTCGTGGCACCAGCACCAGTGGCTAAGGCCCAATTTTTCAGCCCCTGTTTAACAGGGGCGTGTAATTACAATTTTTGATGCAATACTTTGCAACAGGGCTCATTGCTGTGCTCCAAGTACAGTATCTGTGAGGGGTTGCAGTGTTGTGGCACCAGTGCCTAAGGCCCAATTTGTCTGCCCCTGTTTAACAGGGGCATGTAATTACAATTCTTGATCTAATAATTCACAGCAGGGCCCATTCCTGCGCCCACCAAGACTAACTGTGAGGCCTTACAGTGTTGTGTCAACACCACCACCACCACCAAAGGCCCAATTTTTCAGCCCCTGTTCAACAGGGGCATGCAATTACAATTCTTGATCTAATAATTCACAGCAGGGCCCATTCATGCGCCCACCAAGAGTAACTGTGAGGGCTCACAGTGTTGTGGCAACACCAACATGTAAGGGGCAAATTTCAGCTGGGTATATACGGCAGGCCCCTACTTTCAAACATCCAACTTACAAACGACTCCTCCTTGCAAACGGAAGAATACAACAGGAAGTGAGAGGAAATCTACCCCTAGGAAGGCAAATTCTCTCCTGTAAGAGTTAATATGGGAAAAAAAGTGTCTCCTCTCCACTGATGCTTTATCACCAATTCTTGTTTCAATAAAAACCCCAAATTTTCAAAAAACATTTGTCATTAGGACGGAAAGTGAGGTGAACTGTTCTGAACAGGTGCACACTGCACAGACAGCAAAACAAATGTTACAGGGGTGATAACCCTTCCCTATGTTTTCCAAAAAGCTTAAAAATAATTTTTTTGGCTGGAGCTACACTTAAACAATGTACCTGTTCAAAATTACAAACAGATTCTACATAAGAACAAACCTACAGTCCCTGTCTTGTATGCACCGCCTGTATACGGCTGTTCAGAGTATATAGGGCCTTTTTTATTTTGTGTGCGGGGTTCCCCTTAATATCCATACAAGACCCAAAGGGGCTGGTATTGGGCTGGGGTAGGGGGGGGGGGGGGGTCATGGGGTAGCTATGCCATTTTTCTTAAAGATTTTCATCCATATTAACCGGGACCAGACATTACATTAAAGCCGCAAGCAGTTTTAAATGGCTTTTTTTCCTTTAGAAATGTAATTTTGTGCAGGGACAGTTCTAAACACGGGAAACGCGTGGCACTTCACAGGCATACTTTAGACACCCCCCAGGTACGATATTTAAAGGAATATTTGACTTTTTTTTTTTCACTTTATGCATCATTAAAATGACTGCTCCAGAAAAACGGCCATTTTTAAAAATTATTTTTGCATTGATACATGTCCCCTGGTGCAGAACCCGGGTTCCCAAACCCTTTTTAGGACAATAACATGCATAATAGTCGTTATAATTAGCACTTTAGATTTCGAACGTTCGCATCCATTGTATTTAATAGGGTTCTAAAGTTTGTGCGAACGTTCGGTCCGTTCGCAGGTTCTGGTGCGAACCGAACCCGGGGGTGTTCGGCTCATCACTAGTATACAGTATATAGTGGAAATATTTCATGATGTTGGTAAGGAAAGTAGTAAAAAATGAGAAAACCTCTATTGTTGGGATTTTGGAGGCAATGCAAAAAAAGGGGGGAGGAAAAACCTCAATTTAAAAATATCTAAATATTTATTTGTAACAAAACCGTATAAAGCGGACACATATATAAAATTACAAAATTGTACAAAAAGGCACATATAAACATGGATATTGTACAATAACTACATAAATCTAACATATTACAAATCTTTCAAGAAGCAATACAGTAGCCTGATTGACCACTCCCGCCGGAAGCAGATCAGGAGAGGCTTATCCAACGCGTTTCAAACTGTAATTGTCCTTCATCAGGGATTTCAAATGCATTTGCTTCTAAGAGATCAAATTTCTGTTAAATACAGAAACAATAAGATAAGTTTTCACTTTAATTTCAACCATTATATAAAATGCAATGCAAAGGAAACAAACTTACACAAAAAATCATATATAAATTATTCCATCAATGTTCCCATACATGCATCCCAGGTTCCAGAAACTCCAGGGGTAGATTCCCCGATGCCCTCAAAATGCCAGGAAAACCCTCTGTCAGAACACATGTCCATATAATAAGTACGGACATCTAAATAAATTGGTCCAAAATAGGTGCCTTAAACAAAAAAATAATAATAAATAACATACATAAGTATGGATGTAATTCTGTTGGGGAATAAAATAATTATCCCTAGAGAGAATGTGGTACCTGTAGATGGAAAAATGGAAATCTAGGATTCAGATTCATCAGGCAAGTATAACTCATGTAAAGAGACAGGACCAAAGGATGCTTGAGTCCAAAGATATATGTCCTAAAAATAATTAAAGAAAACAATAAAAATTGTATCAATCAAAAGAGAGAAGAAAAATTCTTCCCTCTTCTAAATAAAACGTCTCCAAAAGTTTTTGAGTATTACCTGTCAAAAGGATCAGAAATCCCGATAATTATCCAAAAAAGTTTCCATGCAATAGAGGTCCATACAGAAACATCCTCTGCCTGCCAGCAGAGGGAAAGAATGACACCATATAACTCCTTTGGCGTCCTTTATATCCCTCTGCTATGTCTGATTGGTCCAGACCAGGTCACATGACGCACCTGCTCATAGAGCAGAGCCTCATGTAGCCATGGAGACGCCACGCTTCCCAGGTCAAGCCACGTCAGGCGCCGATCACATGACGCAACCAAACCAATCAGCGGTGCGTCTGCCATCATTGCATATCAGCAGCAAAACACCAAGGGAGCGCGGCATGAAAAAGCCCACGGCCGCATCATTGAACCGCTATAGCGTCACCCATCATACCCCGCTGTAGAAGCAAGGGTATGATAAACGACCCCTCTGCTAAATCAGTCCCCATTCCGATCCGTCCCGCACCGCAGGAAGTGCATAGACGGCCATCTTGAATGTGGGCAAAGTAAAGGGATGCCAGATGGAAAGAATGGTTTAGATGGAAAAAATGGAACTAAATTGCCGTGGGGCAATCAGACATTGAATATTAGCACCAGTTTACCATTGTAAACTCGTGCCCAGGATATAGATCCTTATCCCAGAACAATTGTATATGGACGGGGAGCGGACCAGGGACGAACACCACCGGTGCCGTTTTAAACCTACGGGAGGAACAAAAAAGGTTCTCCTGCCCAGGAAAAAATGGTGGGGGATAAATTCCATTGGAAAACCCCCTCCCCGGCACCGGATATGCACATATGAAATTGAAAAAGAAGGAATCCTAGAGAGAAAGAAAACGGGCCACCCCAAAACGGAACTCTGGCTTGATCACAAACCAATATGGGACGCATGCATGGGAGCACGTCAAAAAATCAGCCAAGCATCAAAAAAGATACCTCCGCAGAAAAAATGTTATGGAACATTGAGCACACAGAATATATATGATATAAAAGTCTATATATCTCAAAACCCCACATGTGTGTCAGTGTGTTTTTAGAAAAAATTAGAAAAGTTCTCCTCTATCCATAGACATGGAGAAAAGCTGGGACTTTATTTGAACCAGACACCCACGTACCCCTACGATGTATGCACTTCCTAAAGTGCACAAAAACCTGTTGAGGCCACCTGGCAGGCCCATCATATCAGGTAATGGTCCATCTCTGAAGGTGCTAGCCGAATTATTGACCAGCACCTCAGACCTCATGTGATGGATCTCCCTTCGTACACCAAAGACACAATCCATCTTCTGCAAATATTGGAAGGTCTTGTCATACCACCATCAGCGCTCTTGGTTACTGTAGATGTAGAGTCACTCTACAACAGCATACCACATGATCTTGGCATTTTAGCTGTCCAAAGAGTGCTACGACAACGCCCAACCACGGACTGGAAGTTTAATCAATTCATCATACAGATGCTTGATTTTATTTTACAGCATAACATTTTTTTGTTTCAGGGCTCCCACTACCTCCAGGTACAGGGGGTGGCTATGGGGACGTGCTGTACACCCTCATATGCCAACCTGTACCTGGGGGAGTGGGAGAAGGATTTCCTCCTGGGAGATGATGCGTCTATGTATGCCTGCCACATTCTCATGTGGCAGCGCTACATAGACGACATCTTCATCATCTGGGATGGGCCTGAAGACATGCTCAAGAGAGTTTTGGAACTTATGAATACTAACAACCTAAATTAATTTTTTACCATGTCTTATGACTCTGAGAAAGTCAGTTTTCTTGATATCCTTATATCGAAAGATATACAGGGGAAAGTCCAAAGTAGACTGTTTAGGAAGGAAACGGCTGGCAACACGATGTTGCATGCAGCCAGTTTCCATCCAACAACACTCAAAGAATCCATACCTTTCAGCCAGTTCCTCCGGATTAGGAGGAATTGTACATCAGATGATGACTTTCAACTTGAATCTAATGAATTAAGTAACCGTTTACTAGCGAGAGGTTACAGTAGATCCACACTAAAGAAAGCTTTCAATAGAGTAAAGGGAATGGAAAGACATACTCTGGTCTTTAAGACTTCAAAGAAAAAGAAAAAAACTCAAGAAGATAATATTTCAAGAATAATTTTCAAATTCTCTAATGAGCACAAGAAAATCAGACGGATTCTAACCAAATATTGGCCGATTCTTACCGAGGACCCAGTCCTGAAGACACTAGTACCATCAAAACCAGTAATCACTTTCAAAAAGGCAGAATCTATCGGTGGAATGCTAGTCAAAAGTGAATACAAGGGAGAGGCAAGAAAGGACCCATGTAAAATCTTTGGGACCTATCCCTGTGGGGCATGCTCTCAATGTACTGTCATTGGCGGGGGATCCACACTCACTTTACCCAATGGGGAGACCTTCACACTTAGGCACTTTGCCAATTGTGAGACACAAGGTGTGGTTTATTTAATGGTCTGTCAGTGTGGATGTTTTTACGTCGGAAAAACAAGACAGGAATTTGGGAAGAGAGTGGAAAAACATATACATAGCATGAGGATAGGGAACCTCTACTTGCCTCTTGGGAGACATGTGGCCAAAAAACACAGGTATAGAATGCCCAAAGTAATTTTTTCAGTTGTTGAAAGGATTCATATTCCATGTAGGGGGGGGTGACTGGAACAAGGTCCTGCTCCAGCGGGAAATGCGCTGGATCAGGTACCTTAGGGCAACTACGCCCCCAAGTTTAAATGAAGTTGAAAGCTTTCGTCCATTCCTGGAGGGCTTTAGTTCGGGGAAGACTGATTAGCCTGGTTGATATATTCTGGCGTGATGTTCCACCCACCCCCAGTTATGAGCCCTGACATTCCAGCTTTTCTCCATGTCTATGGATAGAGGAGAACTTTTCTAATTTTTTCTAAAAACACACTGACACACATGTGGGGTTTTGAGATATATAGACTTTTATATCATATATATTCTGTGTGCTCAATGTTCTATAACATTTTTTCTGCGGAGGTATCTTTTTTGATGCTTCGGCTGATTTTTTGACGTGCTCCCATGCATGCGACCCATATTGGTTTGTGATCAAGCCAGAGTTCCGTTTTGGGGTGGCCCGTTTTCTTTCTCTCTATCTAGGATTCCTTCTTTTTCAATTTCATATGTGCATATCCGGTGCCGGGGAGGGGGTTTTCCAATGGAATTTATCCCCCACCATTTTTTCCTGGGCAGGAGAAACTTTTTTGTTCCTCCCGTAGGTTTAAAACGGCACCGGTGGTGTTAGTCCCTGGTCCGCTCCCCGTCCATATACAATTGTTCTGGGATAAGGATCTATATCCTGGGCACGAGTTTACAATGGTAAACTGGTGCTAATATTCAATGTCTGATTGCCCCACGGCAATTTAGTTCCATCCTTTCCATCTAAACCATTCTTTCCATCTGGCATCCCTTTACTTTGCCCACATTCAAGATGGCCGTCTATGCACTTCCTGCGGTGCGGGACGGATCGGAATGGGGACTGATTTAGCAGAGGGGTCGTTTATCATACCCTTGCTTCTACAGCGGGGTATGATGGGTGACGCTATAGCGGTTCAATGATGCGGCCGTGGGCTTTTTCATGCCGCGCTCCCTTGGTGTTTTGCTGCTGATATGCAATGATGGCAGACGCACCGCTGATTGGTTTGGTTGCGTCATGTGATCGGCGCCTGACGTGGCTTGACCTGGGAAGCGTGGCGTCTCCATGGCTACATGAGGCTCTGCTCTATGAGCAGGTGCGTCATGTGACCTGGTCTGGACCAATCAGACATAGCAGAGGGATATAAAGGACGCCAAAGGAGTTATATGGTGTCATTCTTTCCCTCTGCTGGCAGGCAGAGGATGTTTCTGTATGGACCTCTATTGCATGGAAACTTTTTTGGATAATTATCGGGATTTCTGATCCTTTTGACAGGTAATACTCAAAAACTTTTGGAGACGTTTTATTTAGAAGAGGGAAGAATTTTTCTTCTCTCTTTTGATTGATACAATTTTTATTGTTTTCTTTAATTATTTTTAGGACATATATCTTTGGACTCAAGCATCCTTTGGTCCTGTCTCTTTACATGAGTTATACTTGCCTGATGAATCTGAATCCTAGATTTCCATTTTTCCATCTACAGGTACCACATTCTCTCTAGGGATAATTATTTTATTCCCCAACAGAATTACATCCATACTTATGTATGTTATTTATTATTATTTTTTGTTTAAGGCACCTATTTTGGACCAATTTATTTAGATGTCCGTTAGAGCTGCACGATTAATCGTTTGAGAATCGCGATCTCGATTCACCCCCCCCACGATCTCCAGGCTGGATGACCGCGATTTTCTTAAATCCCCGCCAGTTCCACGTAACCAGCGTGGAACGCAAATTGATCATAGAGCGTGATGCATTGAAACAGTCTCTCCTCTGCTCGCACGCAGCCCCGCCTCCTCCTAACCCCACGCTGTGATAGACAGAATGCGGGTCCAATCAATGCTGGGATGTGTTCTGTCTATCACAGCGCAGGGTTAGGAGGAGGCAGGGTTGTGTGCGAGCAGAGGAGAGACAATTTCAACATACCGGCGGCGGTGAGTTTCTATAAGAAAATGTGTGCTGCTGTCCGTCCTCCCTTCTCCCCCCTCTCTCCCCCCCCCCCCCACATACCACACTTGGCTGGCTGTCTTCGGGATTCCGTCCCCCCCCCCCCCGGCCGCCAAGTCTGTCCTCCGTCTGTCTCCTGTCCCTGCCGCCTATGTTCACAGTGAGAGAAGAGACCTGTGCTCTTCCCATCTCAGCTGTGACAGGAGTACTAGGACTCCTGTTTTTGGAAGTGAGAGGGTCAATAAAGAGAACCTCCAATTGGTATCACACAGTGAATTGTTTTCTCCTGTGTGATGGCAATAAAGTGGAAAAAAAATGATAAAAAAATAATAATTAAATTAATAAAATAAAGAAATTAAAAAGTAAAGAATAATAAAAATATTAAAAATAAGAAAGTTTTGCAAAAAAAAAAAGACGACAAGCAAATTTTTAATTTTTTTTTAAATTTACCATTTTAAAGAATCGTGAGAGAATCGTGATCTTTGTTCTAATCAAAAGAATCGTGATTCTCATTTTTCCCAAAATCGTGCAGCTCTAATGTCCGTACTTATTATATGGACATGTGTTCTGACAGAGGGTTTTCCTGGCATTTTGAGGGCATCGGGGAATCTACCCCTGGAGTTTCTGGAACCTGGGATGCATGTATGGGAACATTGATGGAATAATTTATATATGATTTTTTGTGTAAGTTTGTTTCCTTTGTATTGCATTTTATATAATGGTTGAAATTAAAGTGAAAACTTATCTTATTGTTTCTGTATTTAACAGAAATTTGATCTCTTAGAAGCAAATGCATTTGAAAACCCTGATGAAGGACAATTACAGTTTGAAACGCGTTGGATAAGCCTCTCTTGATCTGCTTCCGGCGGGAGTAGTCAATCAGGCTACTGTATTGCTTCTTGAAAGATTTGTAATATGTTAGATTTATGTAGTTATTGTACAATATCCATGTTTATATGTGCCTTTTTGTACAATTTTGTAATTTTATATATGTGTCCGCTTTATACGGTTTTGTTACAAATAAATATTTAGATATTTTTAAATTGAGGTTTTTCCTCCCCCCTTTTTTTGCATTGCCTCCAAAATCCCAACAATAGAGGTTTTCTCATTTTCCACATATATTCGGGATGATGGCAATTACATGTTGGGTTGCATGAGGTGTTACACTTTTCAGGAAAATAGTAATGGAATTATGAATTTATTTTTTGTCATTGTAAGAAAAACACAATGAAAAAATTTACTTTTATGCTATAGTTACATGCAGACATAGGCATGCGCACAGGGTGTGCCAGGTGTGCCCAGGCACACCCTAATCACCCTGAGCAGCACAGATTCCTCCTACTGCCCTGGCTCCCATCTTTCCCTCCGCATTGCTGCCAGCTTCCCTCCTCTCCTATCGGCTGTTGCTGCTGGGATGTTTTAGGAGTGGGGAAGGGGGCCAGTAAATATGTAATTTACCGGCTCCTTCCCTTTCTGAATGAACATCGTGAGTGATTGGTAGTGTGTTTGGGGTGCACACCCTAATGCAATAGGCTGCGCACACCTATGCATGCATGCAGATTCTTAGTACATTCTAGGAACTTGCCAGTTCATAAAGAGCATATTTACCAAGAGGGTTTAGAATAAATTAGTAACTATTCAATGCCTTTCAAAGTCTTTCAAACCCTTGCAGTCCCAGTAGAACTAAGGAGAGACCTACTATTTACATGTTTGAAGATTCAAAGAGTCTGTGCTGTTACTTTAAGATTCAACACATTTGTGTTAAATGAAATACAGAGAAAAATGACAGAAGAGTGAACACATGCAGTTAGTGAATATGCATTCTAGTACACTGCAGAGGCGCTGAAATATAAGTAAATTCAAATTACCTTTGCTGTAAGCTCCAGAAATCGTTACACATATAGACTTTCTTTGTGAGGAATTGTCACGAAGGGAGTGGTAGAAGTGTGCAGCTTATGCTATATTACTCCCTCCCATCTTCCTATAGCACCAATCCTATTCAAAGTTCCATAACATGCTTGGCTGTGATAAACAACTTCGTACTGGCATTTTTTTTCACCCTTGGTTTCTGTATGTAAAAAAAAGCAGCAAAGTGAGTGTTCCGGCATCACCAGCGGGCGTGTTCCAAGATCAGATTACTGACAAACAGTAATGAGGTTGGCTGGAACACAACAATTCCTGGATAAAAAAGTACTGAGCTAGAAGGGTGTACTCTTTCTATGTGTAGCGGCCTCACCCCATCTCTTTCGTCTAGGGGTATCACACACGCAGAGGCGGCTCTAGGCTTTGTGAGGCCTTAGGCATAACTTAAACATGAGGCCCCACTCACGTCCATAAGGGAAAAAAATTATTCAAGCAATGTATTGCATATATTAAGAGTACTGGTGTCAGTGTCCTCTATTTCAAAGCTGGTGTCAGAGCTCTGTCTCTCAGTGCTGGTGTCAGCGCTCTGGCTCTCAGTGCTGGTGTCAGTGCTTTGTCTGTCTTAGTGCTGGTGTCAGAGCTCTGGCTCTCAGTGCTGGTGTCAGTGCTCTGTCTCTCAGTGCTGGTGTCAGTGCTCTGTCTCTCAGTGCTGGTGTCAGTGCTCTGTCTCTCAGTGCTGGTGTCAGTGCTCTGTCTCTCAGTGCTGGTGTCAGTGCTGTATCTCTCAGTGCTGGTGTCAGTGCTGTATCTCTCAGTGCTGGTGTCAGGGCTGTATCTCTCAGTGCTGTATCTCTCAGTGCTGGTGTCAGTGCTCTGTCTCTCAGTGCTGGTGTCAGTGCTCTGTCTCTCAGTGCTGGTGTCAGTGCTCTGTCTCTCTCTGTGCTGGTGTCAGTGCTCTGTCTCTCTCTGTGCTGGTGTCAGTGCTCTGTCTCTCTCTGTGCTGGTGTCAGTGCTCTGTGTCTCTCTCTGTGCTGGTGTCAGTGCTCTGTGTCTCTCTCTGTGCTGGTGTCAGTGCTCTGTGTCTCTCTCTGTGCTGGTGTCAGTGCTGTCTCTCTCTCTGTGCTGGTGTCAGTGCTCTGTCTCTCTCTATGTGCTGGTGTCAGTGCTCTGTCTCTCTCTATGTGCTGGTGTCAGTGCTCTGTCTCTCTCTGTGCTGGTGTCAGTGCTCTGTCTCTCTCTGTGCTGGTGTCAGTGCTTTGTATCAATGCTGGTGTCAGAGCTCTGTCTCGTTCAGTACTAGTGTCGGTGCTCTGTCTCGCTGTGCTGGTGTCAGTGCTCTATCTCTCTCAGTACTGTACTCACATAGAGCTCCTTGAACGCGGCCTCATAGAAGAGAAGCGGCTGTGCAAAATTTCACCACATCGGAAGTCTCATCATCCCTGTTGGGCAGCAGTAGGTCCCCACGGACTCCCCATAGTGGAAGAGCTCCTAGTAAGAGATAGCCGCAGTGAAGCCGATCATGAGCAGTGCCAGCGCAGAATGAAGAGCGCCTTGCCCACTATGGCTGAGGATCGGCACTGGACTGAGCTGGGACCTCCCGACCACCGCAGTGGAGCCCTGGGTGGAGTCAGGTCAGGGGGACCCGGGTTGTCAATCACAGGTGGGCACACTGGGACACTGGCAGAGGACTGAGCAGACCTGACTGTAAACACAAGGCACATGCACGCCCCCAGCAGGCCGATGCACACTCCCCCGCAGACATGTGCACATATACCCCCCCAGTCACATGCACACCCACCCAGTCACATGCACACCCACCCAGTCACATGCACACCCACCCAGTCACATGCACACCCTCACAGTCACATGCACACCCTCGCAGTCACATGTAGCCCCCCACAGTCACATGCACACCCACCCAGTCACATGCACACCCACCCAGTCACATGTAGCCCCCCACAGTCACATGTAGTCCCCTACAGTCACATGCACACCCTCGCAGTCACATGCACACCCTCGCAGTCACATGCACACCCTCGCAGTCACATGCACACCCACCCAGTCACATGTAGCCCCCACAGTCACATGCACACACCCCCTAGTCGCATGTACCTCCACCCAGTCATATGTACCCCCGCCCAGTCACATGCACACCCCCATGCCCATGTACCTTACACATAGCAAGTCTCTGTCCCCTCACAGCTCAGTCAGAGCACCCTCAGCTGAGCTCAGCAGTCAGTCGGCTCTCGGCTGCACACAGACAGTTAACCGGAATTGGCTCCGCCTCCATCACGGAAGCTCCACCTCCACCATGGAAGCTCCACCTCCACCACGGAAGCTCCGCCCTGGAAGGAGTGTGGACTCGTCTCGGCGATCCTGCCGAGTTGCTAGCTGCGCCCTGGAAATACAACAGCTGGCAGAGACGCACACACAGAGTAGACTGACAACTGCCCTCCCCCCCCCCGCCCCGCCAGCAAATTCCGTCCGTCCCTTAAGCCGATATATTGTGCAAGGGCCTTGCACAATAGATCGGCTTAAGGGACGGACGGAATTTGCTGGCGGGGCGGGGTGGGGGGAGGGCAGTTGTCAGTCTACTCTGTGTGTGCGTCTCTGCCAGCTGTATTTACGTGAGTTTTAATGACAGGAGGAGTGGAGACGAACTGGGCAGTGCCCTGTTACTGAGCAGAGAGGAGGAGTGACTGTACACTGAAGGAGGCGGGCACGAAGCTCCGCTGACTGCACTAGGACTGATATATGAGGATAGCCAGAGGCGGCTCTTTAGGCTAAGTAGGCGGCCCGAGGCCCTTGGGAGGGTGAGGCCTTAGGCCACCGCCTACTTTGCCTAATTAGAGAGCCGCCTCTGCACACACGACAGGGTGAGATGCACCACGGCCCATGTCCTCCCCAAAGCTATGGATGAGGTGAAGGCCAGTACCAGACATTTCCTCGGGCCTATGTGTTTCTGTAAAGGATTAAGTTCTGCTGTGCCAACACTTCCCTTTGCTCCCATTAACCAGAGTTCCACACACCGATCACAGTCCAACTCTTGTTTTATTGCATATCTCACAATAAACAGTGCTTCAGTAGCCAACTGGTTGCGACTTGATAACAGTTTGATACAAGGGGATGAGCAGGTCGAGGCACTGTCCTGATTGTCAGCTAAACCACTGCGATCTCGCCAGCGGTTACTATAGCCTTAGCTAGAAAGGACTTAGAACTTGAGAGTCTCTACCAGCGACTCAAGAGAACGTAGATAGGAGTACCTTTGCTGCGTTGTGGCCCCTGTCAGGGGAAGATGTCCCTCCAAGGGAGTTACCAGAGGCCCATCCGTCACTGGGTTGATGCTGCTCCAGACTCTCCGAATGGGTAACCTCCCCGGCCTCCTCACCTCAGACGTGGGCCCCATCCACTTCAGGGACCCTCGGACTTCTCCACCCTTGCGGGGCCCAGTCGAAGTCACTGGGCCCCAGGCCTCCTGGCTTAGTACCTCACCCCAGGCTGAAGGTGCCTGGGATGGACTCCAACTCCATTCCGGTCAGGCCTAGGGCACCTGAGCCGGAATCCAGAACCGCCCACACCCAGGCCTAAGGTGCCTGAGTGCGTGATGAAGAACCTCCAGAAGAGCAAGACCTCGTGACCAGGGCGTCTCCCCCTTTTATCCCCTCCAACGATGCCACGGCAGGTTCCCCGCCCTCGCCGTACCATCTCCGAGAAGGGACAAAAAGGACAGCACTATGGCAGTGAATCTACCTTGAGCCTACGGGCACCCCGCCACCCACAGGCCAAGGAGATTATTACACCACCCAATCCTCCACGAATACAAATGGTCCATTACTCCCATACTTTACCACCCAGGTGTACCCCACCTAAACCTAGAGACCCTGCTACATACTCCCCCCTGTGATTTGACGCTGGTCCCCAGCGTCTGCTGCAAACCCATGTCTCCCAAAAAGTGGTGACATAAGCCTGACCCCAGAGGCTATCCCTAAAAATTTGGACCTTAACCATGCCAAGACCTGCTCAAGGGAAGGGGAACATAAAACAATAAACTTTTTTTATTTTTTTTAAAACCCTCTAAGCATGTACACATATACAATCCCTCCCTTTACTGTCTAAGAGCCACCCCATACTCAGTAGTCCTGACAGACGAATCTCCTGCAGAGGGGAAAAAAACAACTCACAAGAAAAACCACATCCTGACATTCTGTGTTAAGTTGGAATGAATGGGTCTATCAGCCGAGAGACCCACTCGCTCCAATAAGTAAAGTGATGTAAATGTACAAACAACAGCCGTTGCGCAACACGGCCACCTAGTGACGATGCCACGGTGATGACACTTGGTGAAATCTTCAGTCTTCCTGCGTCCCTACTCTGATTTTACCCCCAAAGTCTCTGTCTTTGAACTGTGAAAGAAGAGAGAACAAACAAACAGCTCTCATTCCTCCGAAAGAGTAGAAAAACAAAAACCCAAATAAAAAACTAGGGTACAGTTCGATACTCCGGCAAGAACACTTCCAGAAAGTTGCCACGGGAAAAAAAACAAGTGAGTCTCTTCTCACAAATAAAACTTCGGGTCAGGCAAGAACAAGGGCTTCAGATGTTTATCGAAAACCTCAATCAAATAGTCAGCATCCTCTCCATCTTTCCTACAGATGCGCACCTTGTCTGCGTGGATATGGCGGCCCCACATCCAGTCTGCTCTGCAGTCTCTAAACTTTTTCGACACAGGTGGCGAACAGGACAAGTATCGCCGGGCATGAGGCACTTTAAGTTTCTCCCAAACTAACTCATCGTACCACCGCTGTCGCAGAACTTCAACCTCAAACAGTAAGTCCCTGGGCAAGTAAGGATATTCCCATCCGTACTCGTGAGCGACCCTCTGAGAAAAGAGTCGTTGCAATCGGGCCAAGGGAGGCAGTGTTGCCCGCTCACCTTCTCCTGGTTGAACGATGGCCTCCGGGTGCCGAGGTACTTTCACTACCTCTGATGGCTTTTCTCTCGGTGCCCGTAGTGATGCTCGCTGTTTCCCCGCCAACAAAACGGGTGATGCTGTGGACTGTGGAAGAGCAACTGGAGGACTAGGCTTCCTCGTAGACTCCGGAGCTTCCGCCCGGGGCGTGCTATCTCCTATGGACATAGGCGAATCTTGGGGTGCACGTAGCATAGGTAATGGGCGTTTGTCCCAGCCCTTCTGGTGAAACAGTTCATCAATCTCACCATCATCTCCACAATCCGACAGTGACTCTAGGTCGGAGGTGTCATACATCTCCGCGGGAAGGTAGTCTCTAGTAGACGTGGAACTACCCTCCCTAGCGGGCTCCACCGAATGTGTACCCCCGACACCTCCAACCACCACCACAGTCCCAGCCCCTGGCTCACCTTGACCTTTTGTAGAACTGGGATGTCCAGGACTCTTCCAACCGGATCCATCCAGGCCGGGCAAGCGACGGGGTGAAGCTCTTCCACGACCATAGGAGGCCTGCACCAGGCCGACTTTCCTCTTCGGAGGTGGGAGCAGAGAATCTGTGGTGACCGAAGCAGCATCCTCGGATTTTTCTTTCTCAGTCTCTGATTGGGCAGTTACATCGCCCTGGTCAGTGCGTATGGGAACCTCCGCAAAGGCCTGGATCTCCCCTTCCGGAGTAGCGGTACCTGTGAGGCTGTTGAGGCGAAGGGCCCGGGGCCTTACTGTGGATGGTTCCACCTCGAACAAGAACTCTTTGCATGCCTCGCAACGCCCGAATGGCTTCAGGTGGACCACCAGTCCTGTCAGGAAAGGCATTTACATAATCTGCCCGGCAACAGCAGCATCAAAAGAATGCCTGCTTTTGGAGGAACTGTTCGGCGCATGTGCGTGCGTGATAGCGCAACGGGAGCGCGCACGCACGCACGGTGACGGCGCTTGGCGCCAGAATCGGGTATTTAAACTCCCCTGTCATGCTGCCCAGTGCTATCTGGTCTACAGCGTTTCCTGAGACCCCTGCTGATTGATACCCCGCTGCTGAACTTCCTACCTGATCCGGCTTCCCTCTGTGTATCCTGTTTGCTGCCTGCCCTTCTGATCCCGGCTTGCCTTGACGACTCTTTTGCTTATCCCTCTAACCTGATTTCTGCCTGCCCAACGAACTGACCCGGCCTGGACTCTGACTCCCGTTTTGGATCCTGCTTTTGTACCTGAACCAGCCTGCCAGTGTTTGACCCGGTCTGTCCTCACCTGCTCTGCTGCTCTCCCACGAGTGTTCCACTACTGCACCCTGCCGTGGACTACAGCTTCTGCTCAAGGCCCCTACTCAGCTTACCAGTCAGGCACTTGTGCCCTCTGCCCTCGCGAGCCCCTGTTCCCACTACCAGGGCCTCGTGAATCAGAGGCTACGAGAAGCCGCTCCCTGCACATTGGGCTCATCTACCAGGTACGTGACAGTACCAGACAGCCATGTCCGAGCCCACGCAGGGAGCCTCTCCAATGGAGGACTTGTGCCGCCACCTGGACGGACTTACCTCGGCCGTCAGAAGTTTGCAAGAGGGGTACACCCGTCTGGAGGAACAAGTCCGGACCTTATCCACCCCGGCCTCTGGAACTTCTCCTGCGCCATCTGTGGTAATGCTGCCACCAGAACCTAGGGTCCCCACTCCGGAAAGATTCTCGGGGGGCCGCAGCAAATACAGGGCCTTCCGTAACGCCTGCGAACTGTTCTTTGCGTTACAGCCCCGGACATTCTCGCTTGAATCCACCAAGGTGGGTTTTGTCATTTCCCTACTTTCAGGAGAACCCCAGACATGGGCCCATCGTCTCTTGGAACACAAGGACGTCTGCCTGGACCTGCTAAGTTCCTTCCTTCAAGCAATGGACCTCCTCTATGAGGACCCCCTTCAGGCGGCCACTGCAGAAGCCGCATTATGCTCCCTACAACAAGGCCGCAGGGCCGTGGAAGATTACGTGTCCGAATTCCGGCGTTGGAGCGCGGATACTAACTGGAATGACGCTGCCCTGCGTCACCAGTTCCGCCTAGGCCTCTCGGAACCTCTTAAGGATGAACTGGCCCGGGTGGGCATCCCCGCAACGCTTGACGCTCTGATTCTGCAGGCTACCCAAATCGACAGACGGCTAAGGGAACGAAGGGCAGAACGCACCACGGGTCCTTCTCGCCCTGTCTGGGTGCTTCCCCGTGTGTTTAACCCAAACCTTCCTCACTCCGCTCCTCCGGCGTTCGCTCATACGCCCACCGACGTTCCAGAACCCATGCAGCTTGGTTTGCTTCGACCCTCGCTTACTCCTGAGGAGCGTCAACGCCGGCGGAACAACAACCTCTGCCTGTACTGTGGCGAACCGTGACACTACGTGAGGTCCTGTCCCGCCAAGTCCCGTAAGTCTTCCTCTGTTTGTTCTACCTGCTCACCTGTTTCATTTGATAACGCAACTCATCTGGCTGTTTCAATTTCCCTACAGCTTCCAGGAGGGAATATCCAAGCTACCGCCCTAATTGACTCCGGAGCGTGTAGCGGCTTTATGGATGCATCTTTCGCCAGCAAGTTCCGAATCCCCCTACAACCCAGAGCTAAGGGCCTATCCATCCACCTGGCCGACGGATCGGCCATCAAATCCGGGCCTGTTACCCAGGAGACGGCCCCTCTGGACACAATCATCTCCAATTGCCACCGGGAATGGCTTTGCCTGGACATTATTGAGTCCCCCTTGTTTCCCATTATACTGGGTATGCCATGGCTGAGGGCTCACAACCCCAAGATTGACTGGACTACTGGAAAGATCTGCTTCCGCTCTCCTTATTGCCGCCAGCATTGCCTATCGAAAAACACTGATACGCCTTCTTCGCTACTGTGTCTCGATGCTGATACCGAGACCCGCCAATCCGTCCCCAAAGCATACCACGCCTTTCTGGATGTATTCAGCAAGAAAGGTGCAGAGACATTACCCCCACACAGGCCTTACGACTGCCCGATTGAACTCCTCCCTGGGGCAGAGGTACCGTTCGGGAGGATCTTCCCTCTGACCGAATTGGAGCTGGGGACTCTCAAAACTTACATTGATGATAATCTGAAAAAAGGGTTCATCCGCCCTTCCACCTCACCGGCAGGAGCGGGGATATTCTTTGTCGAGAAGAAGGACCACTCACTACGCCCTTGCGTAGACTACCGTGAGCTTAACAAGATTACGATCAAAAATCGTTACCCCCTTCCTCTGGTGCCTGAACTCTTCCAGAGACTCGGAACCGCTTCTATATTCACCAAATTAGACCTATGTGGGGCCTACAACCTAGTCCGGATTCGAAGCGGGGATGAATGGAAGACCGCCTTCCGTACCCGATTCGGGCATTTTGAATACCGTGTGATGCCCTTCGGTCTATGCAATGCCCCAGCTACATTTCAACATTTTGTGAATGAGGCCTTCAGAGACTATCTTGACCTGTTCGTTATCGTCTATCTAGACGACATCCTAATTTTCTCTCCCTCTCTGTCCATCCATCGGGAACATGTTGGGAAGGTACTAACCCGACTCCGTCAACACGGTCTGTATGCGAAGCCTGAAAAATGTGTCTTCGAGCAGCAAAGCATCCAATTCTTAGGGCTGATTATCTCCGTGGAAGGCATCAAGATGGACCCACAAAAGGTCTCCGCCATCCTGGATTGGCCAGCCCCTACGGACAAGAAAGGGATCCAGCGGTTTGTGGGGTTCGCGAATTTCTATCGCAAATTTATCCGGGGTTTTTCCACCATCATCGCCCCCATCACCAGCCTGACAAAACAAGGCACGCGCTTCAACTGGACCCCTGGGGCCCAGGCCGCCTTTTCTACCCTCAAGGGTCAGTTCATCTCAGCCGCTGTCCTAAGACACCCAGACCCAGCCCTGCCCTATACCCTAGAAGTAGATGCCTCAGAGATTGCCGTGGGAGCAGTACTCTCCCAGAGGCAGGGTCCCAAGGCCCTGTTACACCCTGTAGCTTTCTTTTCTCGTAAGTTGTCCGAAGCAGAAAGAAACTACGATGTCGGGGACAGAGAATTACTCGCAATTAAGGCAGCACTGGAGGAATGGCGCTACTTGCTGGAGGGGGCAGCACACCCCATTTTGGTCTACACAGACCACAAGAACCTGGAGTACTTGAAAACCGCCAAGAGACTGAGACCACGTCAGGCTAGGTGGGCACTTTTTTTTACCAGGTTCTCATTTCACATTACTTACAGGCCCGGGTCAAGGAACACAAAACCTGATGCACTTTCCCGGATGTTCAGTGAACCTCAAACCTCGTCACTCCCGGACACCATCCTGACGCCTGGAAACTTTCTTTTATTACAAGAAGACGTACTATCTCAGATCAAACGAGCTTACACAAGTGAATTACACCTACCGGACGTTACCTTACAGCGGAGAAATGACCTGCTGTGGTTCCAGGACAGGATTTTCGTACCTCAACAAGCACGAGTCAGGGTCCTTAAGTCTTGCCACGACCATGAACTGGCTGGCCATTTCGGTATCCGCAAGACATCTGAACTTCTTCAGCGCATGTTTTGGTGGCCTCGCCTATTGAAGGACTGTAGAGACTACGTGGATTCATGCGCCGTTTGCACCCAAAACAAGGGCAGCAAGGCCAAAGCATGGGGACTATTAAAACCCCTACCCATTCCAGAAAGACCCTGGAGAATGATTTCCATGGATTTTATTGTTGAGTTACCTCCATCCGAAGACTGCACTACCATTTTTGTGGTAGTAGACAGACTATCCAAAATGGCCCATTTTTTGCCTATGAGAGGCACACCTTCCGCTCCTGAAACCGCAAAACTGTTCATCAAGGAAATAGTAAGGCTGCACGGTATCCCTTCAAACATCGTATCCGATCGAGGAGTGCAGTTTACGTCCAGATTTTGGAGAGCACTTTGTGGATCCTTAAAAATTGACCTGTGCCTTTCTTCGGCTTATCACCCGCAGACCAATGGGCAGACTGAACGAACCAATCAGACGCTCGAACAATATCTACGCTGTTTCTCAGGCTTTTCTCAGGACGATTGGGTACCCTTACTACCTCTTGCCGAGTTTGCGTACAACAACTCTGTCCATTCAGCTACCAAACAGTCCCCCTTTTTCGCAAACTACGGTTTCCACCCCTTGTTCCTATCCAATAATATACCGGAATGTGCAGTTCCAGCCGCCCAAGAGACTCTGAACTTCTTTAACGATAACAACAAACTACTACAAGAAACAATGGCAAGGACCCAGAAATATAACAAAGAGATATTCGACAGGAGGAGGAGGGGAGAGCTTAACCTAGTGCCCGGAGACCAAGTCTGGCTGTCCACGGTGAACTTGAAGTTAGCATGCCCTTCCAAGAAATTGGGTCCCAAATTTGTGGGCCCCTTCCCTGTTTTAAGACGGATTAACGATGTGGCTTATGAGTTGAAACTGCCGGAATCCTTCCGAATACACCCGGTGTTCCATGTGGCCCTACTCAAACCTGCAGTTCCAGATCCATTCTCCGATCGGGGTATAGGCCCCCCAGAACCAGTACTAATCAATGGGGAAGAGGAGTTCGAGGTCGAATCCATCCTAGACTGCAGGAGGAGGCGCAACCAAACCCAGTACTTGGTAAAATGGAAGGGCTATGGCCCAGAAGAAAATTCCTGGGAACCAGAGACTAACATCCACGCAGAGAGACTAATTCTGGCCTTCAAAAGATCCCACCCAGTTAAGATGGCCCAGTTGGGCATCCGGAGGCTGCCCGTTGGAGGGGGGCAATGTCAGGAAAGGCATTTACATAATCTGCCCGGCAACAGCAGCATCAAAAGAATGCCTGCTTTTGGAGGAACTGTTCGGCGCGTGCGCGATAGCGCCCGCGGGAGCGCGCACGCACGCACGGTGACGGCGCTTGGCGCCAGAATCGGGTATTTAAACTCCCCTGTCATGCTGCCCAGTGCTGTCTGGTCTACAGCGTTTCCTGAGACCCCTGCTGATTGATACCCCGCTGCTGAACTTCCTACCTGATCCGGCTTCCCTCTGTGTATCCTGTTTGCTGCCTGCCCTTCTGATCCCGGCTTGCCTTGACGACTCTTTTGCTTATCCCTCTAACCTGATTTCTGCCTGCCCAACGAACTGACCCGGCCTGGACTCTGACTCCCGTTTTGGATCCCGCTTTTGTACCTGAACCAGCCTGCCAGTGTTTGACCCGGTCTGTCCTCACCTGCTCTGCTGCTCTCCCACGAGTGTTCCACTACTGCACCCTGCCGTGGACTACAGCTTCTGCTCAAGGCCCCTACTCAGCTTACCAGTCAGGCACTTGTGCCCTCTGCCCTCGCGAGCCCCTGTTCCCACTACCAGGGCCTCGTGAATCAGAGGCTACGAGAAGCCGCTCCCTGCACATTGGGCTCGTCTACCAGGTACGTGACAAGTCCCGAGCATCCGGGACAGATCAAGCCGAGGGCCTCCGTGTCTCTGCAGGTGTACAGAGCCAACTGTCCTCGGGGCCTGAGTCTTATCCCCGTGTCTGTAAGGGGAGCAGCAAAGGTAGTCATCTTCGTGGGGTAGGGAACCGGAATCCACGGGGAGCTTGAGGCCATCCCGACTGTCTGCTGCTCCATCACGCACTGACCACGCGCCGAAGTCTCCACGTGAGTTCCTCCACATGGCCAGACTCCTCCCACGACTTGCACGTTTTCCATCAAGCTCCGCCCACGAACTGTGTAGTCACGGGGTGCCTCATGGCGCAGTGCAGTAAAAGCCCCCACATGTAGTACGTCACACGGCTGGACTTTTCCCTCTTCTCGCTCCTCCGCATGGGCCTTTCCCGTCTTAGGGCCATTTCCACGACTTTGAGCAGGGATGCACTTTGGCCGATCACATGGCCGACCTGCTCGGAACTCCTCCGGGCAGCAAAGTCCAGACACAGCCATTCCCACTTCCAAAGTCAAAGCACACATCATCCCGGACTCACGAGCCCCCACGTGTAGCGGCCTCACCCCATCTCTTTCGTCTAGGGGTATCACACACGACAGGGTGAGATGCGCCACGGCCCATGTCCTCTCCATAGCTATGGATGAGGTGAAGGCCAGTACCAGATATTTCCTCGGGCCTGTGTGCTTCTGTAAAGGATTAAGTTCTGCTGTGCCAACACTTCCCTTTGCTCCCATTAACCAGAGTTCCACACACCGATCACAGTCCAATTCTTGTTTTATTGCATATCTCACAATAAACAGTGCTTCAGTAGCCAACTGGTTGCGACTTGATAACAGTTTGATACTAGGGGATGAGCAGGTCGAGGCACTGTCCTGATTGTCAGCTAAACCACTGCGATCTCGCCAGCGGTTACTATAGCCTTAGCTAGAAAGGACTTAGAACTTGAGAGTCTCTACCAGCGACTCAAGAGAACGTAGATAGGAGTACCTTCGCTGCGTTGTGGCCCCTGTCAGGGGAAGATGTCCCTCCAAGAGAGTTACCAGAGGCCCATCCGTCACTGGGTTGATGCTGCTCCAGACTCTCTGAATGGGTAACCTCCCCGGCCTCCTCACCTCAGACGTGGGCCCCATCCACTTCAGGGACCCTCGGACTTCTCCACCCTTGCGGGACCCAGTCGAAGTCACTGGGCCCCAGGCCTCCTGGCTTAGTACCTCACCCCAGGCTGAAGGTGCCTGGGATGGACTCCAACTCCATTCCGGTCAGGCCTAGGGCACCTGAGCCGGAATCCAGAACCGCCCACACCCAGGCCTAAAGGTGCCTGAGTGCGTGATGAAGAACCTCCAGAAGAGCAAGACCTCGTGACCAGGGCGTCTCCCCCTTTTATCCCCTCCAACGACGCCACGGCAGGTTCCCCGCCCTCGCCGTACCATCTCCCAGAAGGGACAAAAAGGACAGCACTATGGCAGTGAATCTACCTTGAGCCTGCGGGCACCTCGCCACCCACAGGCCAAGGAGATTATTACACCGCCCAATCCTCCACGAATACAAATGGTCCATTACTCCCATACTTTACCACCCAGGTGTACCCCACCTAAACCTAGAGACCCCGCTACATATGCATCTTAAAGCGGTATTAAAAGCAAAACCAAAAATGTAATATCTTTGCACTGTACCAATCATTAGATGTGGTGGCTGCTTCAGTTTGAATTTTTTAGGCTTTTTTCCCCCCCCCCGTTTTCACCTGGGGATCTGACCAGTATTACAACTCCTGTGTTAGAGTGCCTACGTTCTGGATGAGGGAGCACAGTGACACCTTTGGACAGCAGCACTGTCAGTCTGGGGGAAGGGGGGTGTTAGATGCACCAGAATATTTAGATACACTAACCAAATTTAAGTTAAACTCCAGCTAACACTTTAAAAGAAGTTACAGCAACATTTTTTTTGGCATTGGCAACCAGCCTCTGACGCAGCCGACAGGGATCGGTGAAACCGGTCAGGCGAGCACGGCCCATCTTTGGACTACATGCTTTTGACCCATATATGGTTTTACATACTTTGCAAGACTGCTGTTTTCAAAGACAAGAGAGGAACCTACCCCGGGATCCTGGACATGTGGACTCGATCCCAAGCTGATAAGTATCAATACATTTACCATTTTTGGTAAAGGACTATTACTTTCTGGAAAGGATTACCTCTTTACTTTGCTGTTTTATTTGGGGTGTGAGAGCGAGTCTTCATAGGGACTCTGATTGGTACAGTGAGAGTGAGGTCAAGGAGGACTATGTTCTTATGGTTCCATTGAGCCATACATCACTTTATTGGACACTTATATATTCAGGGCTTTTTTTCTCAGATGATAGGTGCAGGAACTCAGCCACAACCCTCCCAGAACCAACCTCCCTGCACACACACACCCTCCAAACTGCATCAAATAGTGGGTGTGGTCAAATTTCACTAACAGTGCAAGGGTTTTAACCACTTAACCACCACCCACCGCTGATGAACGGCGACAGGGTGGTTCCTTAACTCTGGGAGTGCGTTCTATAACGTCCTCCCAGAATCGCGCTCCCGCGCGCCCCCTGGGGCGCGCACATGGGAGTCTCTGTGACCGTCGGGTCCAGAGGACCCAGCGCATCACAGTAAATCGCAGCTGATATCGGCCGTTTACCCCGTGATCGCTCCGTCAAATGACTGAGTGATCACTTGTAAACAGACCGGCGTCATGTGATGACGCCGGTTCCTCTCTCCCCTCTGTACCGATCGGTACAGTGTGAGAGGGGAGGGGGAGAGAGCGGATGGCAACAGCACTGTGGGCTGGATCTGTGACAATTGCAGTCACAGATCCAGCCATCCATCCACCCATGCTCAGCCATCCCTGCCCATACTGTGCAATACCCTGCCAATACTCTGCCCATACTGTGCAATACTCTGCAATACCCTGCCATACTGTGCAATACCCTGCCATACTCCTCAATACCCTGCCATACTCCTCAATAACCTGCCATACTCCTCAATACCCTGCCATACTCCTCAATACCTTGCCATACTCTGCAATACCCTGCAATACCCTGCAATACTCCGCAATACTCCGCAATACTCTGCAATACCCTGCAATACCCTGCAATACTCTGCAATAACCACTTCCCGCCCGCCGTCCGTCATATGACGTCCTTGACTTTGTGCGGGGATATCTGATGGGTGCAGCTACAGGCATCATTCAGATATCAGTTTTTTCAGCCGGCGATTCCATACACCATAAGAACAATCATAGCGGCTGTTCCACCACTTGATCATTCTTACGGGAGGCGAGAGGGGACATCCCCCCTCCCGCCGCCCTCCGGTGCTTCTACCGACTCACCGCTACGATCGAAGCCAGGATTGTGTTTTTTTTTTATTTTTTTATTTCAGGCTTCCCAGCCTAGAGGTGAGATGTGGGGTCTTATTGACTCCATATCTCACTGTAAAGAGGACCTGTCATGCCATATTCCTATTACAAGGGATGTTTACATTCCTTGTAATAGGAATAAAAGTGATCAAAAAAATTATTTTTGCGGAAAAACGTGTCAAACTAAACTAAATAAAGTAAAATGAACAATAAAATAATAAAAAAAAAATTAAAGCGCCCCTGTCCCTGTGAGCTTGCATACAGAAGCGAACGCATACGCAAGTCCCTCCCATATATGGAAACAGTATTCAAACCACACATGTGAGGTATCTCTGCGGACATTAGAGCGAGAGCAATAATTTTGGCCCTAGACCTCCTGTAACTCAAAACATGTAACCAGTAAAAATATTTAAAGCGTCGCTTATGGGGATTTTTAAGTAGCAAAGTTTGGCACCATTCCACGAGCGTGTGCAATTTTGAAGGGTGACATGTTAGGTATCTATTTACTCGGCGTGACTTCATCTTTCACATTTCGCAAAAACATTGGGCTAACTTTACTACACAACTGTTTTTTTTCGTAAAAAACCTGTTAGAAAATTGCTGCGCAAATACAGTGTGAGATAAAAAGTTGCAACGACCACCATTGTATTCTCTAAGGTCTGCTAAAAAAACATATATAATTGTAGCGGGTATGTACTTTCCCGGGTGTAAATTTGAACTTGGCAGAGACATTAGTGATGTGTAATTCCCCGCAGCCCAGTGGGTGGCGCTGTCGCCCTGGGTTGGGGTTGAATCATTGCTGTGTGCCGTACCTCCTTTTTGTCCTCCCTCGGCAGCGGTATGGTGGGGCGGGGAACCCGCCGTGCTTGCCGGGAGAGGGTATAAAGGGGCCGGCCATCTTTGTCACGGGGTTCTTCGAGTCCCAGGCACCTTTAGCCGGAGGGCTGCTGTCCGTGGGCGGTGTCCAGGTGGCCTAGGCCTGGACACCGGGAGTTCGGGAGCCATCCCAGACACCTTCGGTCTGGGGTGAGGTACTTGTCCTAGCCTGGGGCCCAGCTTCTTCCACTGGGTTCCGCCCGGGAGGGATCGTCCTAGGGTATCCGGGGGATGGATACCCGAATCTAAGACGCAATGGACTGGAGGGTGGCCTCTCCGAAGACCTGGTGCAGCAGACTGCCGGTGACGGGTGAGGGCCTCCGGAGACCGTCTGGAGGGATGCCCTCTCAAACAGGGGCTGATACACACGGAAGGTGGTTCTATTGAGGAAAAGTCTGGCAGAGACATTCCTCTTAAAGGTCGCAAGCAAGGACCGTTATCTACAGGCCTGTGGCAGGGGCTGCAACAGTTCACCCGGTCGGTGGCAGCTACCACTTCACGGTCGGTGGCAGAGACCGTGCGCCATGCCTATTCGACTCACTACAGGAATAGGAGAGTTCACTGTGCCTGGGCTTACTTGTATCCACACCCCCTGTTCGTTTGAAGGAGGTCCAACTGATTGTGTGACATTCTATGCTGAGGAAATAAAGGAGTGTTGGACTTTAGTGGTGTGGGGCTCTTTTAATACAGACACTGTTCCAGAAAAGGAGCTCTTACTGCAGGACACCGACCCGAAAGGTAACAGAACTTTGCATACACCTACTACATCTGTGGTGAAAGCTTGGCGTAGTGCCCCGCCCCTCTCTCTCCTCCGAGATACCCCTAGACCAGAGCCGGAGAAACCATTAAAGACAGAAGGAGAGAGTGGGGGTCCGCTACACGTGGGGGCTCGGGTCCGGGATGGTGTTCGCGCAACTTGGAGCAAGAAGTATGGAACCGGAGAGTGTTTGCCCGGAAGAGTTACAAGTAGGCCCACAGTGCATCCCTGTGCTCGAAGTCGTGGACATGACCCCAAGACGGGAAAGGCCCATGCAGAAAGAGCGGGAAGAGGGAGGAGTCCAGCCATGTGAGGTACTACATGTGGGGACTTTAATTGCACTGCGCCATGAGGCACACCCTCCCTGCTCAGTTCGTGGGCGTGACCTAGGCCGGGAGAAAGCCCGCGAACTGGAGCGCAAGAGGGGAGGAGTCCAGCCGTGTGAAGGACTACACGTGGGGACTTTGGTGCGAAACTGGCAGTGCGCAATGAACCGGCAGCAAGTCACCATGTTCGGACAAACATCGTGGATTCCTGTTCACCCTTCATCCACGACTTTGACTACTGCTGCTCTGGTGACAGATACGGGGATCCGGCTGAAGCCCCGGGGACGATTCGCCCTGTACTCATGTATGGACGTTGAGGCCCTGGGTTTGATTTGTCCCGGATGTTCGGGACTGGTGTGTCAGCTGAAGCCATTCGGGCGATGCGAGGCCTGTGGGGAGTTTCTCTTTGAAGTGGATCCAGTCATTGAAAGGCCACGAACCATTTACCCCGGTCGAAATACAGGCAGCACCACTCTAGGAGGAGGAATCATTGCTGAGAGCCATCCCTATGCGCACTGCAGCGACCGCAAAGGAGGTTGCACAGACTCAACGGGAGAAATCCGAGGATACTGACTCGGTCACCACAGTCTCACAGCGTCCACCGCCGAAGAGAAAGACCGGTTGGGTGGCCCCGTCCAGCGGTTGCGGTGGACTATCCTGCTCGCCAGCGCCAGGCCCGGATGGATCCGGTGGGAAGAGTCCCAGACGTCCCGTTCACAGCAAAGGCTGAGGTAAGCCGGGTGAAGGGACTGTGTGTGTGGGCGGAGGTGTCGAGAAGTCATGGCCCAGTAAGTCCCCGGGAGGTGGTAGCTCCGTTTCCACAACAGGTTACATACCCGCGGAGGAGTGTGACACCTCCGACCTGGAGTCGCTCTCCGACGCTGGAGACGACGCCATCATTGATGAACTGTTCACTACAAAGGGCTGGGACAAAATTCCCTGTGCCTCGTCCCACAGAAGTGGGGACCCACCCATGTCTACAGGGGATAGTACACCCCGGGTGGAGGCACCAGCGCCTGAGGAGGGATCCAGTCCCCAGCCTGCCCTCACTTCCCCGGTGCCATCTACAGTCAATACCGGGGAAAAGAGACTTGTGCTTCGGGCACCTATGCCCAGATCTGATGTGACCAAGGTCCCTCGCCATCCGGACTCAATAGTTTTACCTGGTGAAGGGGACAAAGCCACCATGCCTCCGCTGGCGAGGCTCCAGCATTTGTTTTGCCAGAAGGTTGCTACTGATTATGAATGGGAATATCCGTACCTCTCAAAAGAACTACTTTATGAAGTGGAGGTGTGCCGAGAGCGCTGGTATAATGACTTTGTGTGGACCCACCTTCAGGTTCCACACGCTCGCAGGTACTTGGCATGCTCTCCAAAAGCATCACAGCGTTTCAAGGACTGCAAGGCAGAATGGATGCTGGGGCGGCATATCCATGCGGACAAGGTGCTGATCCGGCGTAAGAAGGGAGAAGATGTTGAATACCATCTAGAGACTATGGACCAGCATTTGAAGCCCCTTGTCCTGCCGCATCCCCGTTTCTATCTGTGAGGAGAAAGAGACTCCGTTCTTGTTTTCCACTGACATTGCACTTCCCAGACTTGCTGTTTGATTTTTTTTAAATATCATCAGTGACTGTGCCCAAACAGGGGCGTCTGTGCTCTCTGGAGGAGTCGAGGAACTGTTCCGGTTGTTTGTTCTTCTTTCTCCAGCAAGCGATCATGGACTCTGGGGTACATAGGGCCACAGATGAAGTCCCTACAAGTGCAGTTACCGCGGCGCTGTCACCAGGTGGCAGTGCTGTGCAACGACATACACTTTCCAAAACATGCACTCATAGGAGAAAAAGATTTCTTCACGGAGAGGTTTTTTTCTCGTACACGAACATCTGTGTCAGGGTTTATGTGTGCTAACGTTTTTTTCTGCAGGAAAGCCTCTCATCAAGACCGCTGAGATTGGGCGGGTCTTAGTTAGGATGGGGTGGGAAAAAAATCTTGTGTTAAATGCTGATGTGATTTGTTGGAAAATGTTACAGTTATGTGTTGTTGTTTCCTTCCCTTTTGTGTGAAGCTCAGGCACAGCGGTATTAGAGGGAGTTTAGTTTTTTCAAAACTTTTTTGGTGGTTTTTGAATTTTTACCTTGTCTCTGGACTGGGCCATGTCGCCGTGTAGGGCATGGTTCACCCCAGACACTGGAGACCAGTGTCAAACCACCAGGGGAAGAGTGTAGCGGGTATGTACTTTCCCGGGTGTAAATTTGAACTTGGCAGAGACATTAGTGATGTGTAATTCCCCGCAGCCCAGTGGGTGGCGCTGTCGCCTTGGGTTGGGGTTGAATCATTGCTGTGTGCCGTACCTCCTTTTTGTCCTCCCTCGGCAGCGGTATGGTGGGGCGGGGAACCCGCCGTGCTTGCCGGGAGAGGGTATAAAGGGGCCGGCCATCTTTGTCACGGGGTTCTTCGAGTCCCAGGCACCTTTAGCCGGAGGGCTGCTGTCCGTGGGCGGTGTCCAGGTGGCCTAGGCCTGGACACCGGGAGTTCGGGAGCCATCCCAGACACCTTCGGTCTGGGGTGAGGTACTTGTCCTAGCCTGGGGCCCAGCTTCTTCCACAGGACACCGACCCGAAAGGTAACAGAACTTTGCATACACCTACTACATCTGTGGTGAAAGCTTGGCGTAGTGCCCCGCCCCTCTCTCTCCTCCGAGATACCCCTAGACCAGAGCCGGAGAAACCATTAAAGACAGAAGGAGAGAGAGTGGGGGTCCGCTACATAATGTTTTGGGATTCTATGTAATTTTCTAGCAAACAAATTATGATTTTTACATGTAGGAGAGAAATGTCAGAATTGGCCTGGGTGCTCCAGAACGCCTGAAGGTGCTCCCTGCACGTTGGGCCTCTGTATGTGGCCACGCTGTGTAAAAGTCTCACACATGTGGTATCGCCATACTCGGGAGTAATAGCAGAATGTATTTTGGGGTGTAATTTGTGGTATGCATGTGCTGTGTGTGAGAAATAACCTGCTAATATGACAATTTTGTGGAAAAAAAAAAAAAAGGAAAAAAAAAATCTTGATTTTGCAAAGAATTGTAGGAAAAAATGACAAACTTCAAAAAACTCACAATGCCTCATTCTAAATACCTTGGAATGTCTTCTTCCTAAAAATGGGTCATTTCGGGGGTATTTGTACTTTTCTGGCATGTTAGGGTCTCAAGAAATTAGATAGGCCGTCAGTACTTCAGGTGTGATCAATTTTCAGATATTGGCACCATAGCTTGTGGACTCTATAACTTTCACAAAGACCAAATAATATGCATCAATTTGTACTTATTTTTACCAAAGATATGTAGCAGTATACATTTTGGCCAAAATTTATGAAGAAAAATTACTAATTTGCTAAATTTTATAACAGAAACGAAGAAAAATTCATTTCTTTTACTGAATTTTCAGTATTTTTTCTCTTATAGCGCAAAAAATAAAAAACCCAACTGTGATTAAATACCACCAAAAGAAAGCTCTATTTGTGTGGAAAAAAAGGACAAAAATTTCATATGGGTAAAGTGTTGTATGACATTTAAAATGTGAGAGCACCGAAAGCTGAAAATTGGTCTGGTTATTAAGGGGGTTTAAGTGCCCAGTGGTCAAGTGGTGTTAAATACCAGGAGTGCATTACCTACAGAGTGCAGAGTACGAGCCTTCTTCTGCAGCAGTTTACCTCTGAATCCTTTATTCACTCTTCAGCTCTGAACTCTGCATGCAACCCCCTTGTCCCTAACTTCTCCCTCGCCCCCATCTTCTCCCTCCTACCTTAAAAGCTCCACCATCTTCCACATGTCTTACTTGTGTTGCTGTATTAAGCTGAAGAACCCAGCCAGCTCTAGTACCTCCCTGCACACTGTAGGTGGCTCTGCTTCTCTCACTTGCAGGAAGATCATCCAGTGGGGTTGTTGGGATCTGCTCTGCACCTACCTTGTCCGCTCAGGAGATCAGATCTGTGGAGGCCATTGGGAGACAAGCTGTCACTTGTAAACACAGAACCCGGACTTCTGTGTTTATAAGGAATGGTGGGGAGCAGGGAGCAGAGGCCCTCAGCCAGAGGTGGGGAAACTAAGTTCCACCAAGTTCCAGCTGAAAAATAGGCCAGCTTATACAATAAAACCTTGGATTGCGAGCATAATTCGTTCCAGAAACATACTTGTAATCCAAAGCACGAATTTCCCTATAAGAAATAATTGAAACTCAAATGATTCGTTCCACAACCATTTATTCATAGGTCCTTCAGTTTATAGTCCATATAAAAAGATTATAGCAATGTGATGTTGGTTGTGTAACCATAAAATGTCCATCCACAAATGCATGGGCGTAGCATAAGGGGTTGCAGGCCCCTGCAGCCTCCCTGTAATATTATCATATCCTCCACAAAGTCCATCTCTCATCTGCCCTAGGGCCCACAGCCATGCTCTAATACTGGGCTTCCATTTTGCCTTCCACAGTCCACACCCCTCTGTTCTCATCGGCTGGGGAGAAGCTAAGAGCTGATTCCAAATTAAGGGGAGGAGAGTGCCGCCCTGTAGCCATGATGGCACCAATGCTACTGCTCAGTGTCTACTAGTCACCAGCTCGGATTCTCCCTCCCCACACCCGGAGATGTCTGCTTACCCCACTTCCCTGACAACTGGGGAAAAGACACACCTCTGGGAGGTGACCTTTCACCAACATCTGCCAACAAGCACTGACAAAGAAACCTTAAGAAATTGCTAGAACAAATCCCTTAATACCTCCTGAGGGGCTGCGGGCTCCAGATTTTGTGTCACATGGCTTTTCCCCCCCAGATATAAGTTGCACCCCCCCAAGCCCCCTGACCATCCCCTCTACCCTGGATGCTATGCCCAGCTGCTGAGCTCTTTTCCTATTACAGCACTCTATACTGCTCCTCCTCCAGAGCTGAAATCACATTCCTTTACAACACAGCCAGTTAGCCACGATCTGCAAAGGGTGTATCTGCCTATTGTAACTACACTACCATTCTGACCAGAGAATTTAACAGGTCAGAACGACAACATAAAAGCCAGATAGACCCTGTGAAGGTTGACAGACTGTGTGTAAAGGAATGTGATTCCAGCCCTGTGTAGTGTGGGGGGGAGGAGCTGTATACAGTGCTGGGATGGGAAAGGAGCTCTGCCAAGTGACCTTCTAGGGATCCCTGTCCTCTGATTCTCCAGCTGTGATCCCTGTCCTCTGATGTAAGGAGGAACTCTGGGAACTCAAAATTCTTAAGCCGTGCGGTGGGTGTATCTGCACGTATGGTGGAGGTGGTGGGTGGTAGTGGGGGGGCCCATGTCAACTTTTGCATCGGGACCCACAAGCTTCAAGCTACGCCTCTGCACAAATGGCAGCTTTCACAAGGGGATTAGAAGCAAAATCAATCAGGAGCTAGAGAGAATAAAAGAGAATAGAGGCACCTCTAAGTGTAGCAATATGGTTACATTTAATGAAGGTACAACATTTAGCAATTAACATGGTTGATGATTAAAAGAGGCACATCTAATGCTGCGTACACATGGTCGGAACTTCTGATGAAAAAAGTCCGACGGAATTTTTTCATCGGATATTCCGACCGTGTGTGTGCCCCATCTGACTTTTTCCATCGGAAATTCTGACGGAGTTAGAAAGAGAACATGTTCTCTTTTTTTCCGACAAAATTTTTTTTAGCGGAAATTCCGTTAGTCTGTATGGAACTCCGACGGAGAAAAAAACACGCATGCTCAGAATCAAGTCGACGCATGCTCGGAAGCATTGAACTTAATTTTTCTCAGCTCGTCGTAGTGTTGTATGTCACCGCGTTCTTGACAGTCGGAATTTGGTGCGACAGTGTGTATGCAAGACAGCTTGAACGGAATTCCGTCTGAAAAATCAGTCGGAGTTTATCCCGACGGAAAATCTGATCGTGTGTACAAGGCATTAGTATGCAGGCATCCAGGGTAAAGCTGTCCACATAGACCGTCCTCCGCACCGCTGGCTCTCACCACTGTCAGTCTGCAATCGTGACCGGGAAGACTACCCTGCAGTAGAGCGTTCTGAAAGCCTGACTTGAACCGCTCGTGGAGCACAGAGTGGAAGGGATAATGGCAATCAATGGTGGTGAGGAGGACAGTCTATGTGGACAGCTTTACCCCGGATGCCTGCATACTTAGATGTGCCAGTTTTAATCATCAACCATGTGAGTTTCTAAATGTTGTACCTTCATTAAATGTAACTGTATTGCTACACTTAGAAGCCTCTCTTCTCTTTTATACTCGGTTGTGATGTGACGCTACTTGTATATCAAGACATCACTCTCAAACCAAGTTACTCTCAAACCAAGGTTTTACTGTATTCATTACCATTCATTCCACTTGCACACATTCTCTTGACCACTGTTACCCAGCAATACTCCTCCATTTCCTCACAGCTACCTTCCACCCTAATACAATCATCTACTTGTCCACAGTTTTTCCAATGCAGATCGGGAGAACCATTGAAATCATCTTATAGCTTCCACTTTTGTGGTTTGACTTCATTCATCCTCCCTTTTTGAATATCAGTTCAACCTTGATTTATCACTTGGGTCACTCTTCATAGGTCATTTAGACCTGGGGATATCATCCCAAGTGTTACAGCATTTTTACAACTCCTGCAGCTTGGGTTGAATTGCACCACCTGTTCAGAGATGGTCCTTTTCTTTTTATACATTCAATGCTAATGTATGTATGATGTTTTTTAATGTATTTTTCTTAATTTTGACACCAATAAAACTTTTTTGCTAATCATGTTTGTATAGTGAGTGAAGTTCCATAGATATGTGCTACCACAGGGTTGGTTGAGCTATTACAGGTTTTTAGTTCAAGTTTGTCATTCAGTCTCTATACTGAGAGCGCCCATCCTCTCCTTCTCCCCCTTTTTTAATTTTGTAGTTTTTACTCTAACGTTTTTGAGGGTATCCAATCCCCATATGTTAGTATTGCTTCACCCCTTTTTAACATATTAATTAGGTAGGCGGCACCTTGAGGGTCTGGCATATATTTTAGCGTATGAGTCAGGATAAGTGCAATGTTCACATCAGAGTCCTCCCTTACATCAAAGTCCCCAGTATACACCTGAGTTCCCCCTTACATCAGAGTGGCATCACCTTACATAAAAATATGAAGAGTCCCCCCTACATCAGAGTGCAGAAATTTCCCCCTTACATCAGCGTTTCACCTTACAGCAGAGTGTCCCCTTATATTAGAATCTGGCTGGCGTGCCCCCTTACATCAGAGCTTGGCAGAAGGTGCCCTTACATCAGAGCATGGTGGAGGGTGCCCCCTTACATCAGAGTTCAGTTGCCCTAAGTACTAGATGGGGAGAGAAGGGAGGGAGATGGAGAGAGTCCAGTAGTATTGTAGAGCTCACTTACCCCAGCCTGGTCTCTGCAGGCTCAGACAGCGGCAGCAATAAAGATCTGCCTCCTGCAGTGCTTCAAATTTCCTGCCCACACCCCTTTCTCGGGCAGAGTACTATCCAGGAAACAAAAAAATGCAGCGCTGTGTGATACTGAACCCTACAAATGCAAAGATAGTGCCATAAACAATGAAAATCAATATTGCTAAAAAATTTAACTATGAACATAAAATAAATATTTTTATGTGTAACAAGCAAGCTCACAGTGAAAGAAATGTAGTATTATTCCTTAATATCAAGTGTCCCCTGTGGGGAGACGCTCACAAGCTTACTGAGGAGGAACAGGAAGAGAGAAATTCAGACAAAGAAAAAAAACATTTAGAAGGGAAATCGAAGGAAAAGGTAAGTGAACCAACAATGCACTAGCTTAACCACTTGCCGACCGCGTCATGGACAAAAGACGTCCACAGAGTGGTCGAGTTATCCTGAGCTCACGTCCCTGGGACGTCCTCGTGCATTCGCGCTTCCCGCGCGCCCCCTGGTGCGCGCTCGCGGAAGTGTCCGTGCTCGTTGAGTTCACGGCTCCCACTGCAACAAGGATTGCGGTGAAGAGCCAATGATAGCGGCTCTTTACCACCTGATCGCTCCCTCCAATGAGGGAGCGATCAGAATGTAAACAAACTGGGGTCAAACAGAGGTCCAGCTCTCTTCTCTCCTCACACCGATACAGCGTGTGAGGAGAGGAGAGATCCTTTTAACAGTGAGTGTCTCATATATATTCAGCAGTGCCCTTAAGTGCCACACAAGTGCCAATCTGTGCCCCACACTACCCATCAGCGCCCCTACAGCTCCCCTACAGTACCCATCTGTGTAAGCAGTGCCACAAAAATACTCATCAGTGCCACTACAGTGCCCATCAGTGCCACCAGTGCCACTAGAGTACCCATCAGTGCCACTAGTTTCCATCAGTGCCACCACAAGGCTGATCAGTGCCACCACAAGGCTGATCAGTGTCACTACAAGGCTGATCAGTGTCACTACAAGGCTGATCAGTGTCACTACAAAGCTCATCAGTGCCACCAGTGCTCATCAGTGCCACCTCTGCCACTTCAGTGCCCATCGGTGCCGCCAGTGCTCCACCAGTGCCACTACAGTGCCCAGTGCCACTACAGTGCCCCATCGGTGCCATCAGTACCACATCAGCGCCACTATAGTGCTCATCTGCACCCTCATCAGTTACCAGCAGTGCACCCTCATCAGAACCCAGTAGCACCCTCATCAAAACCCAGTAGCACCCTCATCAGAACCCAGTAGCATCCTCATCAGAACCCGGCAGCACCCTCCTCAGAACCCAGCAGCACCCTCATCAGAACCCAGCAGCACCCTCATCAGAACCCAGCAGTGCAGCCTCATTAGACCAGCCTCATCAGCACCCATCAGTGCAGCCATATCTGTTCCAGTTTTCCTACCACAGTTTGTCACCACAGCCCACAGTCACCAGTATGGCGAAAAAAATGTTTTCCGCTGAGGAGGCATACCAACAGCTTTGCTTGACTGACGAGAGCAGCGATGAGCTCTCTGAGTCTGATTCTGGTTCAGAATATGAACCTGTTATAAGCAGTGGGTCTTCTACAGATTCAGAGGAAGAGGAAAGTGTGCCCAGGAAACGAAGGCGTTCTGACATGGATCAGCAGGCTACCACAAGTAGCGCTGTGGCATCAACGAGCAGCTCAGTGCCATCCACCAGTAGCACAGTGCCATCCACAAGAAATGAAGTACCACTACAGCAAAGGCCAAGAACTAGCGGGGTGTCATCTCAGCCCCAAAGGGTTAGGACCCATGCCAGCCTTCCCTATGCCCTTGAAAACCCTCTGTGGCTTCCCCCCAATTCAGGAGCAGCAAACATCCCCCCTTTCACCGCCCAGCCAGGTGTTCAGGTGAACACAGAGAATTTTGCCCCTATTGATTTTTTTAATTAAATTTTTACCCAAGACCTATTATCCTCCATCGTGACCCAGTGCAACCTCTTTGCACAACAATTCATAACTAACAACCCTGATTCAAGTTATGCCCGTCCCTATGTGTGGAGAGAATTGACAGTGGAGGAATTTAAATTATTTTTAGGCCTAACGTTCAACATGGGGCTCTCAAAAAAAAAAATGAAGTATACTCCTATTGGTCCTCCAAACCCATCCAGCACATGCCAGTCTTTTCATCCCTTATGTCAAGATCCAGATACCTCATGATAATGCGCTTTCTCCATTACAATGACAATACCCAGTGCCCTCCCCGAAATGACCCATCACATGACAAATTATTTAAAATTCGGCCACTTCTAAATTTTTTCTCTGAGAAATTCCCCCAGTTATATATCCCCGACCAAAATATATCCGTGGATGAGTCATTGGTCCACTTCACAGGCAGGCTTGGCATCAAGCAGTTTATTCCAAGCAAAAGGACCCGATATGGGGTTAAAATCTACAAGCTATGTGACCGGGTCACTGGCTACATTTACGCCTTCCTGGTGTATGAAGGGAAGGACTCCCAACTGCATCCCCCTGAATGTCCTGAGTACATCGGTGCCAGCGGAAAGGTTGTTTGGGAGCTTATATATCCACTCCTTGAAAAGGGTTACCACCTTTATGTGGATAATTACTATACCAGCATCCCCCTCTTCCGCAACCTTTACCGGAAGGGCACTCCAGCGTGTGGTACAGTGCGAGCCAACAGGAAGGGTTTCCCGCAAAGACTCGTTGCTGAAAGACTACGAAAAGGGGAGACGGCGTCTTTGCGGAATGAAGAGCTATTGGCTATCAGGTGGAGGGACAAAAGAAATGTCCACATGCTCTCAACGATACATAACGACACCTACGTGGAAATCCCCAAAAGAAACGGCCCTATCCAAAAACCAGTATGTGTTCATGATTATAATTTGTTCATGGGGGGAGTCGATTTTAATGATCAGATGATTGAACCCTATCTTCCCACAAGAAAAAGCCGCTATTGGTATAAAAAGGTCTCCATATATCTTTTCAGTATGGCCCTTTACAATACTTATGTCATTTACCGTAAATCTACAAGGACCCCCTTATCTTATTTTCAGTACCAAGAAGAAATTATCGAAGCCCTTTTGTACCCTGAAGACCCACCAGAAAGCATTCGCTCAGATTCAGTGAGCAGACTCCATGAACGCCACTTTCCTGATAAACTCCCCCCCCCATGAAACAGGCCGAAAACGTCAGAAGAGATGCCGGGTGTGCTCCAAAGAAGGAACTAGAAGAGACACTGTGTATTATTGTCCCGATTGTCCTTCCCAACCAGGCCTTTGTTTTGGTCGATGATCCGTCGTTACCATACTTTTCTACATTATTAGGAAAGTATGGTAAACCTAATTGTCATTTACCGCCACACCCCTTATGCCACTGTACATACCGCTGCCTTCTCCGGAACTGACCCTGACCTGCTAAACGACCACGCCTCTGCCTAACGCTAAACTGTACCTACCTCTGCCTGCCCTGGAACTGACCCTGGCCTGTTATATGACCACGCTTCTGCCTAACCCTAAACTGTACCTACCTCTGCCTGCTCTGGAACTGACCCTGGCTTGTTATACGACCACGCTTCTGCCTAACCCTAAACTGTACCTACCTCTGCCTGCTCTGGAACTGACCCTGGACTGTTTGACCACGTTTTTTGCCTGCCTCTTGGATTGATCTTTTACCCTGCTATGCTAATGGGGACACAGGGGTCTCACATATGTGAGGGGCTCCAGAATTGTTTTTCTGGATGAAGAAAATGAATTTTTGTTTTCTCATTCCCGGATTAGGGTCTGGAGACTCGGAGGCTTCAAAGAGATTTGGGTGGGAGAAGCCTCTACCCCTGTCCCCATTCTTTCCTGGCCTGCTACTTGGACCATGTTCCTGCTTACTACCAGGACCAATATTTTGGCACTGCTGGCAATGTCTCTACTTGCACTGACCTTGGACTGTATATGGACAGTATCTCTGCCTGTACTGACTATGGACAATATTCCTGCCTGCTGCCTGGACAATTACATTCACTGACGCTGATCCACGTCCCTGCCTGCTGCCTGGATCAGGGCTCTCCTTCTGTGGACAATTGCACTACTAAAACCACAGGTAATCTTTTGTTTACCATTTACTCAGCAGAATGTAGTTCAGGGTGTAATTCTTGGTATGTACATGCTATATGCTAGAAATATGAAGGGCCTTCAAAAATGTGATAGATTGTAAGGAAATTAGATGCGTAATTTATGTCCCTAGGTCACCTGATGGTGCTTCCTGGATATTGGGCCTCGATGTGGCCAGGCTGTGTAAAAGTCTCACACATGTGGTATCGCCATACTCAGGAGGAGTAAGAGAATATATTATGGGGTGTCATTTTTGCTATTTACATGCTATGTGTTGGAAATATCTTATAAATGGACAACTTTGTGTAAAAATAATGTGTTTTTATTTTTTTTCCACATTTTCCAAAAACTTCTGGAAAAAAATGAACAGTTCAAAAGACTCATAATGCCTCATAGATTATACGTTGGGGTGTTTGCTTTCCAAAATGGGGTCACTTTGTTGGCGTTTCCATTGTCCTGGTGCTCCAGGGCCTTCAAAAGTGTAATAGGTGTTTGAGAGATTAGATGTGTAATTTATGCTCCTAGAACGCCTGAAGTTGCTACTTCAATGTTGGGCCTCTGTATGTGGCCAGGCTGTGAAAAAGTCTCACATATGTGGTACCGCCATACTCAGGAGGAGTAGGAGAATATATTTTGGGGTGTAATTTTTGCTATGTACATGCTATGTGTTGGAAATATCTTATAAATGGACAACTTTGTGTAAAAAAAATGCGTTTTAATTTTTTTTCCACATTTTCCAAAAACTTCTGGAAAAAAATGAACAGTTCAAAAGACTCATAATGCCTCATAGATTATACGTTGGGGTGTTTGCTTTCCAAAATGGGGTCACTTTGTTGGCGTTTCCATTGTCCTGGTGCTCCAGGGCCTTCAAAAGTGTAATAGGTGGTTGAGAGATTAGATGTGTAATTTATGCTCCTAGAACGCCTGAAGGGGCTACTTCAATGTTGGGCCTCTGTATGTGGGCAGGCTGTATAAAAGTCTCACACATGTGGTACCGCCATACTCAGGAGGAGTAGCAGAATATATTTTGTGGTGTTATTTGTGGAATGTACATGCCATGTGAGAGAAACAACCTGTTATAATGACAATTTGGTGTGAAAAAAAATAAAAATAAAAAAAATCTTCATTTTGCAAAGAATTGTGAGAAAAAATGACAACCTCAAAAAACTAACTATGCCTCTTACTAACTACCTTGGAATGTCTACTTTCCAAAAAGGGGTCATTTGGGGGGTAATTGTTCTTTTCTGGCTTGTTAGGGTCTCAAGAAATGAGATAGGCTGTCAGTACATCAGGTGTAATCAAATTGATACATTTTCAGTGATTGGCACCATAGCTTGTAGACCCTATAACTTTCACACAGACTAAATAATATCCACTAATTTCGGTTATTTTTACCAAAGATATGTAGCAGTATACATTTTTGCCCAAATTTATGAAGAAAAATTACTTATTTGCAAAATTTTATAATAGAAATTAAGAAAAATTCATTTTTTTACAAAATTTTCGGTCTTTTTTCATTTATAGCACAAAAAAAAAAACCCAGAGGCAATCAAATACCACCAAAGGAAAGCTCTATTTGTGTGAAAAAAAGGACGAAAATTTCATATGGGTACAGAGTTGCATGACTGAGTAATTGTCATTCAAAATGTGAGAGCACCGAAAGCTGAAAATTGGTTAGGAAGGGGGTTTAAGTGCCCAGTTGTCAAGTGGTTAAAGGAACCTATTTAGAAAATAAAAAACAAACCTTTACAACCCCTTTAATGCTTTTATAGTTTGGTGTGCTGGAAGCACCTTAAATGTGTGAGTACCCTGATATGTTTTCTAAATACAATTTTAAACTAGCGATAATGCACTATCCAGCCTCTTTCTTGTTTTAAAATTGAGGACAACTTCTCTGGATTTTCCTGTGGGAACCTGCTGAGCCAGTTTCACTTAGAGCCCAGGAGTGGTTTAACTGCTTATTGTGCGGTCACACTGTTGGAGGTGAGCGCATTCACACGGGGGGGAGCACGTGGGTGAAGTCACCCTCTTCTGATCAGGAATATCATCACTAGAGTCGCTCTTTGGACAGTAATACATATAATACCCCAATTTGAACTTTTGTCTCTGTGGATTGATGAAAATTGGGAGAAAAAAATCTCTCTTTTTGGACACTTGATATTAAGGAATAATACTACATTTCTTTCACTGTGAGCTTGCAATATTGATTTTAATTGTTTATGGCACTATCTTTGCATTTGTAAGGTTCAGTATCACACAGCGCTGCATTTTTTGTTTTTTTGTATACCGTATATACTCGAGTATAAGCTGACCCGAATATTAGCCAAGGCACCTAATTTTACCACAAAAAACTGGGAAAACGTATTGACTCGAGTATAAGCCTAGGGTGTCCATCTGCATGCCTCACTGTGTCCATGCCTCACTGTGTCCATGCCTCACTGTGTCCATGCCTCATGCCTGTGTCCATGCCTCACTGTGTCCGTGCCTCACTGTGTCCGTGCCTCACTGTGTCCATGCCTCACTGTGTCCATGCCTCACTGTGTCCATGCCTCACTGTGCCTTACTGTGCCCATGCCTCACTGTGCCCATGCCTCACTGTGCCCATGCCTCACTGTGCCTTACTGTGCCAATGCCTCACTGTGCCTCACTGTGTCCATGCCTCATGCCTGTGTCCATGCCTCATGCCTATGTCCATGCCTCACTGTGCCCATGCCTCACTGTGCCCATGCCTCACTGTGCCCATGCCTCACTGTGCCCATGCCTCACTGTGCTCATGCCTCACTGTGCTCATGCCTCACTGTGCTCATGCCTCACTGTGTCCATGCCTCACTTTGCCCAATCTCCCTACCTGATCTCCAGTGCTGTGTGACTAGACTGACGTTTAACATGGGAGTCTATGGAAGGAGTGCCCGGCTTTGAAAAATCGTTGCTCCCCGGCCGTAGGTCCCCCAGACAAAAAACTTTGCACACTTGTAGAGGAAGAGGGATACACGTGTGCCAAGTTTGGGGTACCAGGGGACCTACGACTGGCCGGGATCAGGCGCACAAATATGAAGATGGACACAGACTCGAGAATAAGCTGAGGGGGGCATTTTCAGCACAAAAAAATGTGCTGAAAAACTCAGCTTATACTCGAGTATATAGGGTATATGTTTTCACAAATTATGGGATTGTTATCAATGCTTAGCAGCTGTGAATTCGCACTTTGGTTCACAGGAATTGTTATACCACACCTGACGCTAGATTGTAACCTCAGGTTACTTCACACCTGACACTGATTGCAGTCTCAGGTTGCTCTTGAGTAGCTCGCAAGATTTATATATTTTATACAGTAGTACTATCCAGGGATTGGAGTGTGGGTGGGGCAGACAGAGGAGAGGGCCGGGAGGAGGAGGAGCAAATCGATATCTCTCTCCTCTCCTGTCCCATCTCTGCAGGAAGGGGGAGGAGGGGATGAGTGTGCTAGCTAAGCTTCGGGAGAAATCAACACAGCTTCACAGGTGCAGCCAGTCAGCCTGCCCCACCCCGCCGCACCGTGGCTCCAACCTATCAGCTTCTTCTGAGTGATGTTTGGCAACCCTGTCCAGGCACAATCTTCATCCTGGTAGGTGTTGCCTGGATTCGGCCATGAGCTGTCCCCTCTGCTTCAAAGATGGGACAGTTTGGAAGTACTGCAACCGATCCCTGTGCAGAGCAGTCCCGTCACCTGTGTGGGCCCCTCTGTCCTTAGAGGCCCGTGTGCACTGCACACATGTATGATACGCCACTGGCCCTACATCTTCATTTATTTAGCAGCAGAGCTGTCGATCTGTGGGAGTCAGTGTTGGGCCCGGATCTTTTTTTTTTTTTTTTGGGTTGGTGGCTGGCGTTAATCATGATTGACGTTTGGATCTACTTCAGGGGGAAATTTATTAATTTTTTGGGTGGGTTTGACTTAGGGACTTATCAAAAACTCGCTCTCTGCTTTATCATTCTTAACACTTTTTTTGGTGAATGAGCTGCTGGGTCCCTGGTACTGGATGCCACCCTGCCATGTATTCTAGGCTCCTCTTGCCCATCTGTGGGCCCAGGGCTGGCATTCTGGGTGCTGCCAGGTAGAGGGGAGGGATTTGAGTGGACATTCATCTGCTCTCCTCCCCTTCTTACTGACCCAGAAACTACATGTATGATGTTACTTCCGGGTTCCCCTTTCACTTTCCCCAGCCAGAATCGAATGCAGTGTGATCTGCACTGCATTCGATTTATTGGCGGGGAGGTGGGACAGTAGGGGTCTTTTAGATCCTGGATATCTCATTAAAAAAAGGACCTATCAAGAAAAATTATTACATTGAGGACTTTTTGTCCCTGTGAGGGGGAAAAAAACCCCCCAAACACATAAAATCACCCCCAAAAATATTTTGAGGCCCCCCACATACACACACACACACGTACAACCATAAACGCATGTGTCAGGGGGGCACAAAATCATTGATTGCGATAACCCTTACATATCACAGAGAGAGCAATAATTTGAGCTCCAGAGCTCCTGTGTGGCTAAAAAGCATTGCCTATGGAAAATACAGGGTACAGAAGTTTGCCGGCATTTCATGGATACACACAATTTTCGGATTTTACATGTTGGGTATCTATTTACTTGGCACAGCCTCTTATTTTATATTTTACCAAAGATTGGGTAATTTCTTGCATTTGTGTGCCCTTAACTTTACTTTTTTTTGTGTTTTTTTTACTGAAATTTGCACTAATATTTTTCCTAAATGTACATATTATAACTGAATACTAAAATACTAATATTTATAGGTAAAGTTGATCCAGGGAATATCCGATTTCCTCTTGGAGAATCAAGAAGGATTTTTTTCCTCTGCTGGAGCAAAGTGGATCATGCCTTGCTGTTTTTTTTTTTGTTTTTTTTTCCTCTGGATCAATTCTGAGTAAAGGATTGTGTACATAGGATTGTATTTTTCTTTATTGGTTGAACTAGATGGATTTCTGCCTTTTTTTTTAACCAGACTAACTATGTAACTATATTATGTAAAATAAAAAATAGGAACTACAACCATATTATTCTCTAGGGCAGTGATGGCGAACCTTGGCACCCCAGATGTTTTGGAACTACAATTCCCATGGTGCTCATGCACTCTGCAGTGTAGATGAGCATTATGGGAAATGTAGTTCCAAAACATCTGGGGTGCCAAGGTTCGCCATCACTGCTCTAAGGTGTCTGCTTTCGGAAAAAGATGTTTGGAGGTTTTATGCAATCTTCAGGGCTAAAATAATTTTTTAAATGTGTGCTTAAAGTAGGAGTCCAGCTTGAGCTCATTCGACTGGATTTCTCGTTTTGCACTCCTGTGACCCGATTTCAGCAAAGAGCGGTCATAAGGTCTGAAGTCCGTTCTCTGCTGACGTCACCAGGATCTGTCCAGGCAGCGCGTCATCCTGACTTCGGAAGTCTGGATCCACCAGTTGCTTGGACTGATTGGACTGAAAGGCCGCTGAGATGCTGAGATACCTGCTCCCCGCCCCTCCACAGCTCAGCACTCCAATGAGCATGGAGGAGCAATGCAGGAGAGATGCTGTCTGACAGGCAACAGCTCTCCGCTCGGGGAGGTGAGAGAATCACTCAGTTCTCAGTGAAGAGGCGGTGGGGGATCGATGCCGCATCCACCTTGGTAAGTTTAAATCTGGGATAAAAAAAATCCCATACTTCTCTTTTAAATGCATAAACTGCTCTGGCAACGAATAGGTTAAAGAACTGTAGCCATGTGTGATTTAGTAATCAATGGACATCAAGTAAAGAATATTTATGTAATAAACTTTGCTGTTTTAATAACACAATGCAGAATTAAATCAGAACCATACCACCACCAATATTCTCAGACCTTTCTGACTTTCCATATTTGCTAGATTACCAGCTTAAGCCTGGTGATAAGGACATTTTCAGTAGCTCAGTTGTGTGATGCAATTCAATAATGTTTAATCGCTTGGAGTAATAAGGGATTGCTAAACAGATCGTTCTTCCTATGCAAAGTAGCATGCAATAGCATGTTGTGAAAATCAATCGCGCATGATTTGGAGTATTGTGTGATCACGCAAGATTGATATTACATACTAATTGTGCAGCTTCTGACATAGGGAGCTGTTTGTTCCAGCTCTTTAGAGATTAAAGTAGAACTTTAGGCAAAACTTTATTTATTTTTTCATTTTGGATGGAGTAAGGGAGGGCAATAACCCCTCTCAGTTTATTTTTTGCCATCTGTTTCCCATTGGGGAGATTTCCTTTCACTTCCTGTCCCATAGCCAAAACAGGAAGTGAGAGGAAATTCCTGCTAATTAAGGAAATCTGGGTCACAAGAACTAGTGTCCCCATTGGAAGAGATTCCCTATTTTACATTTCTGGGGACAACCCAAAGTTTGGTATTTTATTTTACTTTCACTTTCAATGATAATGGTAAACAGGACAAATATAGAGTGAATCTCCCTAACGGGGGCACAGACAGCATTAGAAACTTAACTGGGGTTCTAATTCATCTCCCCTCTATCCAAAACGAAAAAATTGTCTTTAGTTGTACTTTAATTGCTAGAGAAATTAGTAGTATTACATAGCTCCCAACTTTCTGAGATGGGAATGAGGGTCACCTATTAGCAAAAGTATGAAGGCATAAGACACACCCCCTGACAGCCCCTCCCCCCTTAAAGGAGAATTGTACAAAAAAAATTATTGGTTAAACCCACAAGTGCTTTTTTTTACCACTACTATTCCTTTATATTGGCTTTTGGAATTTACAAATGCAGCATTATTAGAATTGGATTAAAGGTTTAGCACCGTAAAGCACTTTTTGATAGCTAAATAGTGCATTTTATCCACAACTATACTAATCAGACCAAAATGAGGGACAAATGAGGAGGAATAAGGGACAGTCCTCGAAATCAGGGACAGCTGGGAGCTATGCTATTATTAAACCAGTAAAAACGTTCTGTGGGAAGCTAGCCTAAGATAATAAAAAAATATTTTTCCTATGGTATAATTACCATGGTTTTGAAGATGGTCACATAAACAAAAATTTTGGATTTTACTATCCCAGATGAACAATCTTTGAACATCACATTACAGGTATTAACATTTGTGAGTATTTGAAATCCACTGAGTAAACCGAGAGGAAAACGTCTTGTATGACACAGTTGTCAGTAGTCCTCTACTAGAATGCTGTCAGAAACAAGACATCTGTTAAAAGAAAATAACAAAAACAGATTAACATTAGCTCATAGTAACAAATCCAAGTCTGGTAGAGAAACTGCTTTTGGTGCATTTCATTGTACAGTAACAGCTGTTCCATCTCTGACAGCCAGACTTTTTCACGCAAGATTGTTTCTCTGTAGATCATGGTGCAGTTATGGGTATTACCTGATTTAAGGCTGAACTCCAGGCAGATCTAAAACACACTCAGATTAAAGTGATATTAATTTTTTTTTTAAATGAGATGCTGATAGCAGGACTTGCAAGCTCCTGCTTGTTTTTTTCTCTTCTGAAATTGCTCCTCATACTGTCCCCAAGCCTCACTGACTGACTTTAGGTATGTGGGTGCCCCCAGTGCCTGCTGGGACTTACGAGTCCTGACAGAGTCTGCGATTTGTGGGCACTCCTGTTTTGAACTTTCTCTTGCGGTGCTGATGTGTGCGATGCTGGGGGTAGCTGCATGTAAGCTCTTAGCTCATAAAAAGCACACAAAAAGTCTCCATTCGAAACCCACATACCTGAGCACAGCCAGGGGACAGTTTGAAAAAGAGGAGAAAATTTGGGGGGGGGGGAAATAAAACACAAACTTTAATATGATTTTAAAGCCTAAATTCACTTTTTGCACATGGTTACACCCCTATTTAGGGTGTAACATGGAGTAAATGCTGCACTGTGACAGTGTGTGGGTGTTCTTTTCCCCTGCAGCCACTGTCACTTTAAAATTTTGCCCAGCTATGAGGGGCTCTGCTATCATAGGCATGTCATTCATTCACAGAGATCTGTAAATTAATTAACTTCAAAGTCCCTTCTGCCTCCATGGCAGACAGATATTGTCGTTTCCAATCAACTATGAGTGTGGTAGTCAGCACACAGGTAGTCCACAGACACTTCCTTCAGCTCTCTAACTGAAAGACCATACAGAATTCTTTCAATCCACCCTGAATTGAAACTGGAAAGTGTTTTGCCTAGTTTAAATTTGATGTGGTATGTTGTGTTTGCTTAGCCCTCTATAGACCTGTCCACATTACAATGCTTTATCTGCCTTGTCTTACCCAAAAATTATGGCCCAGTGACTTTTAGTGCCCTCTTTCTGATCTGTCTCTGTAGTAAGAATTTTGGCCTGTTGACCAGCAAACCTTTATTACCTCCTGCATGGGCGTCCGCTGAAATGTTTTCAGGGGGGGGGGGGGGCGCTTCAGCAGCAGCGATACACAGTCGCATTTTACCCTTTCTTCGACCGCTAGCAGGGGTTAAAAGCGTCCCCCCCCTGGTTAAAATGTAAAAACATCCCACTGTGCCCCCTGCATCTTTAAATATCTCTTTGTCACTGTGTACCCCCTCTCCACAACTGCACCTCTGGACCCCTTTACATTACATAGCACCCCACAGCTCTGGACCCCTTTACATTACACAGCACCCTGCATCACTGACCCCCTTTGCATTACACAGCACCCTGAATCACTGGACCCCTTTACATTACACGGCAAACTGCATCACTGGACCCCTTTACATTACACAGCACCCTGCATCACTGGACCCCTTTACATTACACAGCACCCTGCATCACTGGACCCCTTTACATTACACAGCACACTGCATCACTGGACCCCTTTACATTACACAGCACCCTGCATCACTGACCCCCTTTACATTACACAGCACCCTTCATCACTGGCCCCCTTTACATTACACAGCACCCTGCATCACTGACCCCCTTTGCATTACACAGCACCCTGCATCACTGACCCCCTTTGCAATTCACAGCACCCTGCATCACTGGACCCCTTTACATTACACAGCACCCTGCATCACTGGACCCCTTTACATTACACAGCACCCTGCATCACTGGACCCCTTTACATTACACAGCACCCTGCACCCCTTTACATTACACATCACCCTGCATCACTGGACCCCTTTACATTACACAGCACCCTGCATCACTGGACCCCTTTACATTACACAGCACCCTGCATCACTGGACCCCTTTACATTACACAGCACCCTGCACCCCTTTACATTACACAGCAGCACCCTGCACCTCTGGACACACTGACCACTACACTGCACACTGACCATATGTATGACGTGTCCTATGATGTCATGTCTCTGCAGTCACACATACACACGTGTTGTAGGATATCTCCTCCTCCCTCCATACCACACACACAGCCCGGCTCTCCTTCCTTCTCACCTTCAGCAGGTCCAGCGGGGCTGGAAGTGGGTGTAAGGGCGGCGGAGGGTGTAGAACACTGCCAATTTGGCCAACACCTTCTCAATTCCAGGGGGGCAAATGACCCCCCTTGCCCTATGGAGCGGACACCCATGACCTCCTGATTAGATAATTGAAAAGCACCCACCCCCTATCCTCATCAGTATAAATATAAGCATCTTTCTGGGGGAAGCAATAGCAGGGGGGCTCAATAGCCACAGGGGTTCTTTTGCAAAGTGGGTTTTTTCGATAAGTGGACGCACTTCAGCAAATGCACAAGGCGAAGGAAATCAAAACACCTTAGAATTTGCAAAACAGGTATATTTTAGACACTTTACGCTCTTCCTTCCCCTTCTAAAATGCACTGTCTACCACTCCTTCTGACAGCTGTGTCTTCTATCCTTAAACTGTCTTTCCTACACCCCCCTTCTCCACCCCACACCTTATACATATCATCCTCACTTCTGTCCTCTCCCTATTACTGCACTCACCAAATCTGGCTAATTGTATATTCACACGCCCAATATTCCAAACCACTGGGGCATGTCCCCCCACATAAATCACATTCCCACATCACCTCCCTCACCCTTCTGCTTCTCCTAGCCTCTGGTGATGTATCCCCAAACCCTGGGCCTCCTTCATCTAACTGTGCTCAACACACCCATTACCCTACACCCTCTGGCTGCAGCCGCAATGCACACAATCTAGTACCCATTCCTCTCCTTCCCAAGACCAGACTCCCTCTCTCTTGCACCCTTTGGAACGCTCGCTCTGTCTGTAATAAACTCACCTCCCTCCACGATCTCTTTATCGCTAACTCATTTAATCTACTCGCCGTCACCGAAACCTGGCTTCACGAATCAGACACTGCGGCTTCTGCTGCTCTATCCCACTGTGGTCTTCTCTGGACTCACTCCCCCAGATCCAGTGGACGCAAAGGTGGGGGTGTTGGAATCCTTTTAGCCCCACATAGCACCTTTCAGGTACTTCACCCACCTCCCTCTCTGTCACTCTCCTCATTTGAGGCACACTGCATTCGTCTCTTCTCCTCAGTTTCCCTAAGAATAGCTGTGATCTACCAGCCCCCCGGTCCACTATCCTTCTTTCTTGATGACTTCTCCGCCTGGTTACCCTACTTTCTCTCTTCTGAAATCCCCACAATCATTCTTGGTGACTTCAACATCCCTATTAATAATAACTCTCCTGAAACTTCCAAACTTCTCAGTCTAACCTCCTCCTTTGATCTGAAGCAATGGATACATGCTCCTACTCACTCTGAAGGCAACACCCTTGACCTTGTCTTTTCCCACCTATGCACTCCATGCAACCTCTCCAACTATCCTTACCCTCTCTCTGATCACCACCTTATTAATTTCACTCTCTCCCTCTCCTCCGTCTCCTCTCCCCCCAAACGGTTACTCGTAGAAACCTTCACAATATCAACCCTTCTCTTCTATGCTCTGCAACTGACCACCTCTATGACAAAATTGCACCCCTATCCTGCACCCACTTAGCCACTTCTGTCTACAACACTACACTTCTAGCATCACTGGACAGACTGGCCCCCCTCACTACACGCAGAATAAGGCCCCGCCCCCTACAACCCTGGCAAACAGATGATACTAGAAGTCTGAAAAAGCACAGCCGTGCTCTCGAGCACCAATGGCGTAAGACTAAGTCCCAGAAAGATTTCGGGCAGTATAAATCTGCCCTCCAAATATACAATTCCACTCTCCTCACTGCCAAGCAGACCTATTTCATCACCCTCATTAAAAACTTATCATCCCGTCCCTGTCTACTCTTCTCTACCTTCAACTCGCTCCTTCGTCCCCCACTGCCTCCGCCCACTAACTCACTCACTGCCCAGGAGATTGGCAATCACTTCAAACAGAAGATTGCTAGAATTCACGAGGAAATCTGTACGGTTCAGATGCCCTCTGTGCTTAACACCTCATGCCCGCAGGTACAATCTTTACTTCCCTCTTTCTATCCCACCACTATAGACGAGGTTGCTAAATTACTTGCTAATGTCCATCTTACCACCAGCGCTCTGGATCCTGTTCCCTCACAAATGCTATGTTCACCCTCTGGCTCTATTCTACGCTCTATAACCCACATCTTCAATCTCTCCCTCTCTTCTGGCATCTTCCCTAACTCTTTGAAACATGCACTAGTCAGCCCCATACTTAAAAAGCCCTCTCTGGACCCATCCAATCTTGACAACCTGCGCCCTATCTCCTTGCTCCCCTTTTTATCCAAACTCCTTGAACGTCTAGTTTACAACCGATTGAGCGTCCACCTTGCTGATAATAACCTTCTTGATCCCCTTCAGTCTGGATTTCGTCCTCAACATTCCACAGAAACTGCCCTCCTAAAACTAACAAATGATATACTAACGGCCAAAACTAAGGGACACTATTCCGTACTCCTACTCCTGGACCTCTCCGCTGCCTTCGATACGGTTGGCCACCCCCTCCTCCTCAAAAAACTCCATGCCTTTGGTCTCTGTGACTGTACTCTTCGCTGGTTCTCTACCTACTTATCCAACCGCACCTTTAGCGTTACTTACAACTCTACTTCCTCCTCTCCCCTTCCTTTCTCAATTGGGGTCCCCCAAGGTTCTGTTCTTGGACCTCTCCTATTTTCAATCTACACCTCCTCCCTGGGTCAGCTGATAGCCTCCCACGGCTTCCAATGCCACCTCTACGCTGACGACACTCAAATCTATTTCTCTGCCCCTCAACTCGCTTCTTCATTCGCCTCACGTATCTCTAATTTACTATCAGATATATCAGTTTGGATGTCACACCACTTCCTCAAACTTAATCTATCCAAAACTGAACTGGTCATTTTTCCTCCCCCTCGTGCCTCCTCCCCCGATCTCTCTGTTAAAATTGATGGCACAACTATCAGCCCATCCCCACACGCCAAGGTCCTAGGAGTAGTTCTGGACTCTGAACTCTCCTTTAATCCTCACATCCAATCACTGTCCAAATCCTGCCGCATCAACCTCCGCAACATCTCCAAAATACGCCCCTTTTTTAACCAAAGACACAACAAAGCTCCTTATCCACTCCCTGGTCATTTCTCGCCTCGATTACTGCAACTCCCTCCTCATTGGCTTACCTCAGAAAACTTTAACCCCCCTTCAGTCCATCATGAATGCTGCTGCCAGACTCATCCACTTTACCAACCGCTCTGTGTCTCCTTCTCCTCTCTGTCAATCCCTCCACTGGCTTCCGCTCACCCAACAAATTAAATTCAAAATACTAATGACGACCTACAAAGCCATCCACAACACTGCCCCCAGATACATCACTGACCTAGTCTCAAAATACCAACCTAATCGTTCTCTTCGTTCTTCTCAAGACCTCCTGCTCTCTAGCTCGCTCATCACCTCCTCCCATGCTCAACTCCAGGACTTTTCCAGAGTCTCTCCAAGCCTATGGAACTCCTTACCCCAATCGGTCCGTCTATCTCCTTCTCTATTAGCTTTTAGATGATCCCTAAAAACTCTCCTCTTCAGAGAAGCCTATCCCACCCACACCTAACAACTATATTTCCATTCTGTCCACCTGATCATCCCCCACAGCTAATACCCTTTGTTTCACGTGGCCCTCCCTTCTAGACTGTAAGCTCTAATGAGCAGGGCCCTCTGATCCCTCTGTATTGAATTGTATTGTGATTGTACTGTCTTCCCTGATGTTGTAAAGCGCTGCACAAACTGTTGGCGCTATATAAATCCTGAATAATAATAATAATAATACAGAGGTGTAGCACTGTTAGATATTACAACATTGGCGAGCTCCAGCTGTTTTTTTTCCCCTAACTTCTTGACAACAGGAGGGACTCAGATGAAGAGACGAGACGAAAACAATTGATTAAGTCTTGGGAAAAAAAAACAACCAAAGAACTTAGAAAGTAAAAGGCGTTTGTGTTCCATCAGACGTGGTCAGAAGGTCCGAGGAAACTGAGCCAGCTAAAGAGAAGAATTGCGACCGTGGAACAAAGCCAATTATTGATCTTGACTCCAGTATTTTGGTTCAAAGCACAAGGGTAAGTTTTTCTCTGTTTTCTCACCTACAGATCGCTTGTAAACTTGCAAGCAGAATAAAAAATAAAAAACAAAGACTCGGCTTACAAGGTTGATAGACAAGACCATCTGGACAGAATGCTTCAAGATATCGTAGGAAATCCAGCGAGGAATTTCAGATTGTGAAAAAGTGTAAACGTTTACGTACGTGAAGATTTCTGCCAAGGAAGTTTCTAAAAAAAGGTGAGAAAAGTTTCACAGAAGAAGTGTTGAAATGGGAACTAAGACTTCACGTTATTAAAGGCCACCATTGTAGATACAACAGGCAGATGTACTCTTTGGGCGGTCCAAGAACAGGCAAATACTACACTACACATACACATCTCATTCCTTCAGCATACACATTTTCAATACACACGTATCCCTACATTTTGTTTACTTTAGGCCTATTTACAGCCTACCTAAACATTACATAAACACGAGTCAAGGAACAAGGCAAAAGCTACAAGAAAACTATTCTTCAAAGAAAAAGTTAAGGACAATATTCTTCCAAGAAAAAGCAACAAATAAAAGCAACGAACAAAAGACAAAGCTAAAGGACATTATTCATCTCTTGTTTTTTTAAGTGTACACAGGACACTCATTCTAAACAAGGGGTAAATATGTTTGTTTATATAAGTGAGTGGATAACATGGGATGGTTAACATCTCAGAGCTCAGAAGTACGTCCCTGTACTATCGGGAATTGATATATTTCATATACAGGTATATGGAATACAGGCATGTAGCAGTAGTAGGGTAATTAATCAATTAATGCCAGAGTGTAAAGAAGTTCTTTAATAAGGAAACTAAGTTTAATGCTGCATGTAAATGTTTATGAATATTTAAGCCCTAAACAACAGGAAATGTGTTATTCCATGTGGTCATTCAAACAAGGGGCAGAACAAAGTTTTAAGAAATAACTATTGATTAAGATTGTGGAAAACATGGTATTTAGTGTTTAACAAAAATCTTATAGATTTGGTTGCAGGAAATAATAAGTTAAGGATTGAGCAATTTTTACAAAAGATTCCAAACTAGGATTTGGTTATTAAATTAAAAGTAGTAGATTGTTCTAATTTACTTAAGGCTACCCAGAAAAATATTAAAATATGAAAGTTTTGTTCAATCTAAAAACTATCAAAAATTGTAAAAAAAACAATTGTTAAAAGTTTTTGTAATTAAGTATTTCTGATAAAAGTTAAGACTTTGGTTGGGGGAGTTATTTTTCTCGGGGAAATGGGCAATCGCAGATCATGGGCAGGAACCAATCTGTGAGTTTCACGAGATTGTCCTATAAACAATTTTATGTCATTACTATAGTCAGAAACGTCATATAACGTAGTGTACATGATTTTTGGAAGATGTACAAACCAAATATGTTTAAAAAAATTGTAAAACCGGTTAAAACTGATAAAAACGATAAATGAGATTGTTACCGAATTGTACAATGAAGGGGATGCAAACATGGGCGTCCGCTGAACTTTTTTTCAGGGGGAGGGCATCATTTTAAGGTCATCCATGCTCGGTCCCTTTTTGACAATGTCATGAAGGGGAGGGGCTTAGTCATTATCACATAAAGCGCAGGCATGCAAAGGTTTGAGAAACCTGATGCAACTATCAAGCATCTAGCAACTTTGAATAACAATATCATAAAAAATTGAGTTCCCCCCAAGGAAATAACAACCCCCAGGATCAGTGCCAGTTTCTGCAATAACAATCCCCAGCTTTGCTGTCAGTTTCCGCAATAAAAATCGCCAGCATTGGTGTCAGTAGCAACAATAATAACCCCCCACATCGATGCAGATTTCTAGAATAAAAACTTCAGCATCTGTACCAGACAGTGTACATAATAATGACCCTCAGCACTGGTGTCAGTTTCCGCACTAAAAACTCCCAGCATTTGGTGTCATTTTCTTCAATAATTGCCCCCAGCATAGATGGGAGGATATCAGGTTAGATACTTCCTAATGGCTCAGTCCCTAGGAACAGTAATGGATAATGGCTAACAGGCCCTCTTACCAGACCTGATGAAACCGCAACAGTGATCCCTCTGGCTGGACGTTCGCTCACTCTGGGTTTCCCGGGGTGACTCTAGTCAGTAGTGTAGCATGCCTGTACCCTGGCAGTGGCTCGGTCTTTCTCCCTCTCTGGTGGTGCGGGTACAGCGTGGCTCCCTCTCTGGTGGTGCGGGTACAGCGGGGCCCCCTCTCTGGTGGTGCGGGTACAGCGGGGCCCCCTCTCTGGTGGTGCGGGTACAGCGGGGCCCCCTCTCTGGTGGTGCGGGTACAGCGGGGCCCCCTCTCTGGTGGTGCGGGTACAGCGGGGCCCCCTCTCTGGTGGTGCGGGTACAGCGGGGCCCCCTCTCTGGTGGTGCGGGTACAGCGGGGCCCCCTCTTTGGTGGTGCGGGTACAGCGGGGCTCCCTCTCTGGTGGTGCGGGTACAGCAGGGCTCCCTCTCTGGTGGTGCGGGTACAGCGGGGCTCCCTCTCTGGTGGTGCGGGTACAGCATGGCTCCCTCTCTGGTGGTGCAGGTTCAGCGTGGCTCCCTCTCTGGTGGTGCGGGTACAGCGTGGCTCCCTCTCTGGTGGTGCGGGTACAGCGTGGCTCCCTCTCTGGTGGTGCGGTTACAGCGTGGATCCCTCTCTGGTGGTGCGGTTACAGCATGGCTCTCTGGTGGTCAGGGGACAGCGTGGCTCTCTGGTGGTGCGGGTACAGCGTGACTCCCTCTCTTGTGGTGCAGGTACAGCGTGGCTTCCTCTCTGGTGGTGCGGGTACAGCGTGGCTCCCTCTGGTGGTGCGGGTACAGCATGGCTCCCTCTCTGGTGCGGGTACGGCGTGGCTCCCTCTCTGGTGGTGCGGTTACAGCGTGGCTCTCTGGTGGTGCAGGTACACCGTGGCTCTCAGGTGGTGCAGGTACAGCGTGGCTCTTTGGTGATGCGGGTACAGCATGGCTCTCTGGTGGTGCGGGTACAGCGTGGCTCTCTGGTGGTGTGGGTACAGTGTGGCTCCCTCTCTAGCTTCCCCCAGCACAGTATTTTCTTTTCTCCTCTTGTAACCCCCCCAGCAGAGTGCTTGCATGCTGAAGGCTGTAGCATGGTGTCTGTGGACACGCTGGGGCCGCCACTCTTCAGGGACATTTCCCTTGATGTCCCCAGAGTCTTCTGATTGGGCCTCTGCTGTGGCCAATCATGGGGAGGAAAACAGCGGGCAGCAAGAAGGGCGGCTCTCTCTCTCTTCTAGCTTCAGCTGACAGAAAGGAGGAGGGGGCGATCGGGGGAGATATACAGACAGCCCGCAGCTCTCCTCTCCCTGTCACAGCGCCGCTGCTCCATTTACCAGAGAACTCGGCAGCGGTGCCGAGACAGGGAGAGGAAAGCTTCGGGCTGTCTGTATATCTCCCCCGATCGCCCCCTCCCCCTTTCTGTTAGCCGAAAAGAGAGAGAGAGAGAGAGCGGCTCTAATTGAATTTGCCGCGCCGCCACCTTGCTTCCTGCCTGCTGCCTGTTTTTCTCCCCGAGAATCATTATCACGGCACTGGATTCCAGGGGGGGAAGCGAACTCCCTTCCTTGCCCTATGGAGCGGACGTCCATGGATGCAAAGCATGGTAGCTAAGACTTGACAGTAACAGATCTTTCTCTGACGAGTGTGACATGTAAAGGAATGTACTGTCAACAGAGAAATGCAGATCAAGTTACACAGCCTCCGACATACCATGACAATTTTCACTTCTGTGAATCTGAGAACAACATTTTTGTGTTAAAACTTCCAGAAACCTGGAAGAGGGTTCATGGATGAGAAAAAATATATTTTTAAAGGTATTATTACTTACTAAAGTAATTGTTCTGAAAAAACACGTGGGTTTTGCACCATTTGTTTAAGGTGTTATTTAACCACTTGTCCACCAAGGACGTCATATGACGTCGCTGACTTTGAGGGGGGATATCTGAATGATGCCTGCAGTTACAGGCATCATTCAGATATCATTGTTTGCAGCCGGCGATTCTGCCCATCATAAGAACGATCATAGCGGCAGTTCCATCGCTTGATCGTTCTTATAGGCGGCGGGAGGGGAATGCGGAGTGTACAGTGGTGGGTAGTACATGCGGTAGTGGGCGGTGTCAGTGGGCGGTGTTAGTGGTCGTGTCAGTGGACGATGTCAGTGGGGTAGTGGTCGGTGTCAGTGGACGATGTCAGTGGGGTAGTGTCAGTGGGGTAGTGGTCGGTGTCGGTGGACGATGTCAGTGGGGTAGTGTCAGTGGGGTAGTGGTTGGTGTCAGTGGGGTAGTGGTCGGTGTCAGTGGTCTTTGGGCTCTGGACCGTGTCGGTATGGGGGGGCGGTTGCGGTGTCAGTGGGCGGTGTCAGTGGATGTGTCAGTGGACGGTGTCAGTGGGTAAGTGGTTGGTGTCAGTGGACTATGTCAGTGGGGTAGTGGTCGGTGTCAGTGGACAATGTCAGTGAGGTAGTGGTCGGTGTCAGTGGGGTAGTGTCAGTGGGGTAGTGGTCGGTGTCAGTGGACGATGTCATCGGGGTAGTGTCAGTGGGGTAGTGGTCGGTGTCAGTGGACGATGTCAGTGGGGTAGTGGTCGGTGTCAGTGGACGATGTCAGTGGGGTAGTGTCAGTGGGGTAGTGGTCGATGTCAGTGGACGATGTCAGTGGGTTAGTGTCAGTGGGGTAGTGATTGGTGTCAGTGGGGTAGTGTCAGTGGGGTAGTGGTCGATGTCAGTGGGGTAGTGTCAGTGGGGTAGTGATTGGTGTCAGTGGGGTAGTGTCAGTGGGGTAGTGGTTGGTGTCAGTGTTCTTTGGGCTCTGGACCGTGTCGGTATGGGGGGTGGTTGCGGTGTCAGTGGGCGGTGTCAGTGGACGGTGTCAGTGGGCGGTGTCAGTGGGCGGTGTCAGTGGGCGGTGTCAGTGGTCGGTGTCAGTGGGTTAGTGGTCGGTGTCAGTGGACGATGTCAGTGGGGTAGTGGTCGGTGTTAGTGGGGTAGTGTCAGTGGGGTATTGGTCGTGTCAGTGGACGATGTCATCGGGGTAGTGTCAGTGGACGATGTCAGTGGGGTAGTGGTCAGTGTCAGGGACGATGTCAGTGGGGTAGTGGTCGGTGTCAGTGGACGATGTCAGTGGGATAGTGTCAGTGGGGTAGTGGTTGGTGTCAGTGGTGTAGTGGTCGGTGTCAGTGGTCTTTGGGCTCTGGACCGTGTCGGTATGGGGGGGGGGGCGGTTGTGGTGTCAGTTGTTTTTTTTTTTTTTTTTTCAATTTGATTTTTTTATCTTTTTTTTTTTTTTTTTACAATTTTTGAATATTTTTTATTTATTTTTATCAGCCCTGTTGGGGGCGTTGGTGACATGTCAGGGGTCTAAACAGAGACATCTGCACAGAAGATGAATGGAGAGAAGACAGCGGCTCTACTCCATTCATAAACTGAAGCAGAGTAACACACAGGTTACTCTGCTCAGTTGTCACAGGACACACAGCGATCGGTAACGAACACTCTCTGTGTCCCATTCAGAAAAGAAAGGGGCCGGTAGTTGGCCCCTTTCTCTGCTCTCGATCCTGAAAGATTCCCCCCCCCTCGCAGCCCGCGGGAGAGGAGAGGGAAGCCGGCGGCTGCGGGGGACGAGGGGTGGGGGTGGAGGGGGAAGACACAGCGGGCGGATGAGGAGGGGGCCAGAGAAGAAGGGGGTGCTGTAGGAGGCAGACACGGAGGACAGTTGGGGATGATCGGTGCAGCAGGGACAGCTGTGAACACCGCAATCCCCCCATACATAGTGTGACAGGAGGGTCACGTTGGACACAGGGTGAGCCAGGAAACCATGGACATCAAGAATATGGCTTGGATTGCTTGAAATTGAAATAGTAATATTAGTCCACAATATTGTTTTATTCTGAACTTAACAGGTTAATTGAGAGATGTGTATTGAAGGTCGTCATTGAGTAAAGTCTGTTGATAATGGGAGTTAAGCCTGTAATTATAGGTGTTGTAGCAGACAGAGTGGCTACAGATCCTTTCATTGTAAGATGTGTATTAAAAGTTTGTTATGCAAATATTGTGTGAAGTCTTTGATAGTTGGGAGACAAAAGCTAACCTGTTGTCGTCTAGGAGGTGTCAAAATAATGTGTATTGGGTCTTGTTATGTTGTGGGTGGAGCTGGACCATTGTTCATTTTAGGTTAATGCAGTATTGGATGTATATAAAAGTTACAGTGTTTTTCAATAAAGCTCAGTCTATTTTTTGGAAAGATACAGATCGTGTTGTCTCGTTCTTCCAGAAGGATTAATTCCTATGGGAAGTGGTCGTCTGGCTGTGGAGGATCGGCAGTGAATTTGTGTCCAGGAGAGGGAAGATCTTTAAACGGCGTTACCCCTTTGATATTTGGGGTGCCGTTACATTGGTTGGCAGCGGTGGGATTTTCCCTCCAGTTACTGGGACACTCCAAACCACCACAGTGAATGACCAGCTATGCAGCCTGCAGGAAAGCCATGCTGAAAGACTTACTTGAGAGCCGTGGAGGGACCGGTGGGACAAAGAGCAAGGCCACCTTGATCAGGGAGCTAGCCGAGATGGATCAGAGGGATGGTGATGCAGGACCCCGGTCAGTTGAAGACTTGTTTCAGCAACGAGTTCGACAGCGGTTGGCATTATATGGTGCTAACCCATCAGAGACCGCCATACAGGAAGCCATTAAAGACATCCAGCTGCAGGATGAGCGGCAAGAGAGAGAACTGGAGCGGCAAGAGAGAGAACTAGAGCGGCAACATGAGCGGAGAATGGCGGAAATATGGCAATCGGAGACAACGCCTAAAGATGCAGCGCCTGACCGTAAGTTGCCCTTTCGGGCGTTCAAACTATTTAAGGAAGGAGAGGAGGAAATTGATGCGTTCCTGCAGGACTTTGAGAGACTATGCCAGATACATGAAGTACTGCCCCAAGATTGGGTCGCCTTACTGGCAAGTAATTTAACGGGCAGAGCGGCGGATGCGTATCGGGCCCTGGAGGATGAGGACGCTAAAGACTGTGACCGGGTAAAAGAAGCTCTGCTAGCCCGATTTGCCATTACACCCGAAGCCAGCCGGATTAAGTTTCGAGAATCCCGGAAACAAACCCACATAACATATGTGGAGTGGGCACATCGTCTGCAGCGAAACCTTAAGGGCTGGTTCCAGGGAAGCCACGCTCATACCATAGAGGACATCTCCCAGCTAGTACTCTTAGAACAGTTCTTTAACCACACCCCTCCGGTACTACAGGATTGGGTGCGAGATAAGCGAAAACGGACTGTACAGCAAGCGGCTACTTTGGCCGATGAATATCTGGACTCTCGAAGGTCAGGCGGAAGCGAGCGCTATCCACTATCTCGGCCCAGTTTATCAGCCTCTAACCCAACTTCAGCACCAACCCCAGCGGCCACTTATCCTCAGCAGCCCAGGTTCAACTCCCAGGACTACGCACAACCCATCAGGTGTTTCGGATGTAAACAGCTAGGGCACAAAAAGCCAGACTGTCCATTGAATTCAGCCAGGCAGTCCCAGTCGTGGAGACAGCCAGCAGGGGGGAACCCACGCACATCCATGCCTGCGGCCCACTGCGTTGGGGAGGAAGAACATTGGGGCGTCTTGCACGAGGCTGATCCCATACAAGCAGCTAACCAGGACAACCGGCAGCAACACAGGCAGACTGTCTGGGTCAATGGAAAGGTAGCCAATGGCCTACGTGATTCTGGTGCCACCATGACCCTACTACAGAAAAACCTCATCCCAGAGAGCCAACACACCGGAGACACTGTAGCCGTAAGAGTAGCGGGAGGTACCATCTTCCGGCTACCTGTTGCGCGGGTTCACCTGGATTGGGGGGTTGGTTCGGGACATGTGAATGTAGGGGTGATGAAGGATTTGCCAGTGGATGTACTACTGGGGAATGATTTGGCCCCCCTCATTTCTGCTTATGCCCCGATGGGCCCCGCTGAAGCCAACCCAGTGACTACCTGTGCCCAGACCCATGCTGCTGGAACCGGCCTGATTGCGGCTGAGAACGGGGTAAGATTACCTTCCCCGACATGTACCTTAGATCAGGCACAATATCACAGTCTAAAATTGGAATGTGACAAGTTGGCCAGTGAGAAATCAGAGATGCAATGACACTACGTCATGTATTATGAGATGTCCCATGGCTTGAACATTGAAATGCACAAACAGGCTGAAATTGTCAAAAGGTTAAATGGGATTTGCGCCCAGGTTTTGCCTTACCTTTCCCAAGAGCACCAGCAACAAGTTTTGGGAGCCATTGAGAGAGCAAAGCAAGTGACTGTTCCAGAACTGAATTCCATTATTTGTCCCGCAACCTTACAACTGCACCATCAGCTACTGACCCGGTAAGCAAAATGGCAATGTTGATGGGTTATCCAGACATTAGAAGAATGGAACTACGGACTAACTTCAGAGTCAACCCGTCTGGGGTCACCTCCTGTGTTAGTCTCCTGCCGAAAGGGGAGATGTGTGATAGGAGGGTCACGTTGGACACAGGGTGAGCCAGGAAACCATGGACATTAAGAATATGGCTTGGATTGCTTGAAATTAAAATAGTAATATTAGTCCACAATATTGTTTTATTCTGAACTTAACAGGTTAGTTGAGAGATGTGTATTGAAGGTCGTCATTGAGTAAAGTCTGTTGATAATGGGAGTTAAGCCTGTAATTATAGGTGTTGCAGCAGACAGAGTGGCTACAGATCCTTTCATTGTAAGATGTGTATTAAAAGTTTGTTATGCAAATATTGTGTGAAGTCTTTGATAGTTGGGAGACAAAAGCTAACCTGTTGTCGTCTAGGAGGTGTCAAAATAATGTGTATTGGGTCTTGTTATGTTGTGGGTGGAGCTGGACCATTGTTCATTTTAGGTTAATGCAGTATTGGATGTATATAAAAGTTACAGTGTTTTTCAATAAAGCTCAGTCTATTTTTTGGAAAGATACAGAGCATGTTGTCTCGTTCTTCCAGAAGGATTAATTCCTATGGGAAGTGGTCGTCTGGCTGTGGAGGATCGGCAGTGAATTTGTGTCCAGGAGAGGGAAGATCTTTAAACGGCGTTACCCCCTTTGATATTTGGGGGGCCGTTACACATAGCTTTTCAAGTGAAAGCCGCGGGAGGGAGAGAAGGAGAAGCGGCTGATGAAAACCATGTATGGGGATCGCGGTGTTCACAGCTGTCCCTGCTGCACCGATCATTCCCGACTGTCACTGGACATACACATGTGTGCAGAAGTGACAGGGGCCCTGAGCGCGCTCTGCTTCTTCACAGAACGCGCTCTGTCACTCCTGCACATGCACACCAGTCTCAACAGGCGCGAGGCTCGTCCTTGCAACGCTGGCTGGCGTGGGAGTGTAGTGGTGGGCGGAGGAGTCCTGTGATGTCACGACTCCGCCCACCGAGCGCTGGGAAAAAAAAACGCCCACAGATTCTGCACTTTTGCGGGGCTTCTGACAGGTGAGGGGGTGACATTTATAATATATGAAAACATGCAGGAGTGATGTCTAGCATTCTAGATTACAACAGTAGTAATGATTTAAATTTGATGACAGTGGGTTTACATCCACTTTAATGTTCTTTTGCAAAATTAAAGCAGTTATAAGTGAAAGTGTAATAAAAGAAAAATGCAATAATCTGGTAAGATTATTACTTTTACAAAATTTTCCTTAGTCACAGGATAAAGAGGGGGATTATGAAATTTTGTCTTAGAATCAGTACAGATTGATAATAGAGATAACATTTATTGTAAAAATAATTTATTCCAACAATAATAGATAGAGTTATTTTTAAATGAAAATATTTATTTTTGCATATCCAGGTACCTAACTGACTGTTTTTTTTTTTGTTTAAGCTAATGAAAAAAATTCTGAACTACTCAATTTAGAGCACTTTCTCATCAAACTTCTGAATATTGTTTTATTTGTTTATAGAACAATTCAAAAGGAAAGAGTAACCTGATACTACAAATTATTGAGGGATTTGGCAATATATGTAGATTGATTATATTAGTTTTTCACCTGCTAAAGAAGGATACAAGGATGTTTTTTTCTTTAGTAGATATTTCTTTTGATAAATTAATTGAGGAAATTCTAGGAATAAATTAATATTTTTAACAAAAGCTAAGTTGTTGTGAACTTATGTCATATTCCATTGGGGTTGGATTTCAAACCATGGAATCAGATTATGATTTTTTTCATTTTATAGGACAGGTAATGGAGGAAATGTATGGAATTTTCGTTATTTAATAAAGTTTTTATGTTTCTTATCATCTTTAATGCTCATGTATTATAGAATTTATGAATAGTATTACAAAGTCTAAATAGGGTAAGATGATTCAAGAAAAAAGTAAAGATTAGGTGATTTATTTACCTGTTATATTTTTAGTTTAAAAACTTTAGTATTTTCTAAAAATAGGGTTTGTTAATTTTTTTGAGTTAATGACAGGATGAAGAATGTCTGTTCTTCTATGTCTTTTGAAATTAGCATACTTGGTCATTTACAATCTGTTGTATAGGAAAAAGTACAGGTATAGGAATTTTAGAAGTTTGTTCACAAAACATGGCTAGGCCTTTGCTAAATTTAAATAGAAATGATGTTTTGAATGAGATTTCTACTTCTCATGAGTATGTTTTTTAATTTATTCCAGTAGCTAAAGTTATGGTTAGGAATTATAGATCTGAAGGTACCAGGGATGCCAATAGAGATGCCAACTGAGATATCAATTGGAATTCCAATTGGGAAGGTTATTTTTTTTATTTTTTTAAGGTAATAGGGATTATAATTATTTTTGTTTCAAAATAATTGGTAAAAATAAAAATAATGGGTAAAAATAAGAATAAAATGGGTAAACGCATAAAGGATTATGAGTCTAAAGTAGTTTATATTGATTAATGAAATAATTCTATTCTATGGATTTTTATTTTTTATTTTTGATTCTTCCATGACCATGGACCAAGGACAACTAAACTTCTAATTGTTATTATTTCTTGTTTTTTCAAAATAATTTTTTGATTATGTTATCAAGGACTATCATTTTTGGATGAACTTCAATGATTTATTCATATGGACTTGCATCAAAAGCGACATATTAAATCGGTTGATCATTATGTGAGGGGGAGTTGGGATGTAATTTTAATATAGGAATGTTTTGAAATACAGAAAAAAAATAGTTGACTCTATGTTGACATTGAAATTTGATACTTTCTCCTACACAATCTTTGTTAGGCCCCTTTCACACGGAGCGGATCCGTGCAGATCCGCCCCGTGAAGCTCCGCTTGCTCAGCGGGGATCGCTCCGTTGATCCCCGCTGAGCCGACGGATGACTGGGCGGTCCCGGCACACTGTGCAGGGACCGCCCTGTCAGAGCGCCGCTCTCCCCTATGGGGAATCGGATGACGACGGACCGTAGAGTCCGTTGTCATCCGATCCGCTCCGCCGACGGAAGGAAAAATAGGATTTTCCTCCGTCACACTTTGGCGGAGCGGATGTCAGCGGACATGTCTCCGCTGACATCCGTGCCTCCATAGGGGTACATGGAGGATCCGTTTTAGGTCCGCCTAAAAAACTGACAGGCGGACCTGAACGGACCTCCGTGTGAAAGAGCCCTTAGTTTAGTAGATCATTGAATGATTGATATCACAGTAATAACTAAGAGCCCATTCACACAGGGGCAACACGACTTCCAGCACGATTTCATGAGGCAACTCAGACACGACTTGAGAATGAATCACAGCGCGACCTGGAGCTACTTACAAGGCAACTCCAAGTTGCCTGCAGGACAAGAGACATTCCAGTGGCCAATCAAACAAGAATCAGCTCTGTGGGAGGGAGGGGGGAGGGAGAGGTTTGCAGGAGAAATGTATGTTTTCTTCCTGGAGAGTCGCTCCTATTAAGACAGTGAGAGGCGACTCCCATTGAAATGAATGGTTACAGGTCGCCTAGGAGTCGGATTGAAGTAGTACAGGGACCTTTTTTGAAGTCGGAGCGACTGCAGTAGTGTGCATGAGGACGGCTCCATTAACTTACATTGATTTCTTCAGCCAGCGCGACCTGAGGCAACTAGGGGCGACCTGGGGCGATTTGGAGTCGGATCCAAAGACGCCCCTGTGTGAATGGGCTCTAATAGTAATGATACTAGCTTAGTTTACATAATAGTGGTTATATTTTGATTTCTAAATCTTTGATAGGAACACATATTAATACACATAGAATTATTATTTTTTATTCATTTTCATAGAACACATAACTTGGGAAAGTTGGATGGATAGTTTGTTATTACAAGGATGTACAATAAAGTGTACATTTGAAGTATTAATATAGTTAGAGTACATACAGGCTTGTGAGGAAGAAAAGGATTTTAATGTGTCTAAACAGTGTTACTGTTGAATTAAATAATATGGAACATTGAAAGAAAAAGGAATGGAAAGAGTTGCTTGTTGGTCATGGATAGATAAATAGATAGATGAATAAATAGATAGATAGATAAATAAGAAAAATAAATAGAAAGAAAGATAGAATATATAAAAATATAACAATCAAATAATGGGAAAGTTCTGTTTTTATGTATTAACAGATGAGTAGATTACGTATTATGTTTATAATTGTTCAGTGTCAAGGATAATGTATAAAAATGTATATTGTAGAAATTATTTAGTTATTGAAATTTCAAAGAATGGAAGAAATTGTATTTATTAATTAATAATTTATATTACAAAGCAATATAATTTAATATATCAAAGATATTTATTTCTTCTTTATGTTAAAATAGTTATATGATATGGTTAAAGGAAGAACATTTTTAATATTATATACCATATATACTCGAGTATAAGCCGAGTTTTTCAGCCCTTTTTTTAGGCTGAAAATGCCCCCCTCGGCTTATACTCGAGTCTGTGTCCCCACTTACTGTTCTCTTGTGTCTCTGGGTCCGCTCCGGTGTGTGCGGGTGTTCTCGGGGGATGAAGAGGCTTTTAATTAAGCTCCTGAGCTAACTGCATTTGCCTACAGAGGTGAGGGAGATAAGATGATGTCATCAGTCAGAGCCTGAGCAGGGGAAGTTTTCTTTTGTGAGAATGTCTGAGCTATCACTGCACTGGCATCCCCGGCATCCCTTCAGTTGAGAAAAATCAGACAAGAAAAGGGGACATACTAAAAGGAATGACAAAGTCAGAGGGGATGATTCTTCTACAGGATTCCATATGGATCAAGCAGCCAGGTAAGAAGCACCAGTGCCCCCCTCCCCCACTGACTGGCAGTGCCCCCAAACTGCCCCCATTAGGCACCAGAACCCCCATCTCCCCTCACTAAACACCAGGACCCCCATCTCCCCTCACTAAACACCAGGGCCCCCATCTCCCCTCACTAAACACCAGGGCCCCCATCTCCCCTCACTAAACACCAAGGCCCCCATCTCCCCTCACTAAACACCAGGGCCCCCATCTCCCCTCACTAAACACCAGGACCCCCATCTCCCCTCACTAAACACCAGGATCCCCATCTCTCCTACTGGATGCTGGTTGCTAAAGAAATTTACCGTACCAGTAGCTGCTGCATTTCCCACCCTAGGCTTATACTCGAGTCAATAAGTTTTCCCAGTTTTTTGTGGTAAAATTAGGTGCCTCGGCTTATACTCGGGTCGGCTTATACTCGAGTATATACGGTAGTTTAGATGGAGAATAAATTTAAATTAATAAATAATATAATAATTTATAGTTTCTTGATGGAATAAAATTGTTAAATATTTCACAGGAATATCTCAGAGTTTTGGAAAATGCTTATGTACAATATCTGAAACGCTATATTGTATGAATGTTTATTGTATTGTATGTATTGGAAAAAAGAGGATCAGAAACATTTATTATTTAAGATGAATGCACTTATTTTGTTTGTTAATTATATTGCATTGAGGGGGAATTGTTAGATATTTTGAGTTTATTACTATTTTGAGTGATAAAAGTTTCTGAAATCTTTATTAACCACTTAACGACCGCTCACTGTATATATACGTCGGCAGAATGGCACCGACAGGCACAATCACGTAGAGTGTACGTGATCGCCTTTGTACAGTTGGGGGGTCCGATCGGACCCCCTCCTATACAGTGAGCGGCCGTTAATCGTTGGGGAGCGATCAGAGATGAGGGGGTGACCATTCGATTTCGGCCACCCCCTCGCGATCGCTCCCGGCCAATGAAAATGCTTCCTCCGCCATGTGATGTAAACACAGGCAGGAGGAAGTGTTGTCATCTCCCTTGCGGCGGTCTTTTCGATTCCGGCGCCGAGGAGAGAGGAAGCAGGTTAGTGCACCAACAGTCCACTGTCACGTAGGTACACATAGGCACACATTTCACCCCCCAGTCACCCCCAGATCACCCCCCAGGTCACCCCCCAGCCCCCAATCACAGTGTCACTGATTGCAGTGATCATTTATTTTACTGATCACTGCTTTTAGTGTCATCTGTGATAGTAAAAAGTTGCAGGGCAGTTAGGTTTAGGCCCCTTTAGGTCCAGGGTAGCCCCCTAACCCCCCCTAATAAAGGTTTAACCCCTTGATCGCCCCCCAGGTAACCCTTTCACCCCCTAACGCCAGCGTCACTAAGCGATAGTATTTTCGATCGCTGTATTTAGTGCCGGTGGTGCCCTAGATAGCCAGTTATTTGTTTTTTAGTTTCGCCGCAGGTTTTTAGAGCGTCAGGTACCCCCATATATTATTTTAACCCCCTGATTGCCCCTAGAGTTAACCCTTTCACCAGTGATCACCGTATAAGCGTCACTGGTGACACTGGTTACCCAGTTAATTATTTAGTTATTTAGGTAACCCGTCAGGTTTTTATATAGCGTCGGGTACCCCCATATTTAACCTAATAAAGGTTTTAACCCCCTGATTGCCCCTAGTTAACCCTTTCACCAGTGATCACCATATAAAGGTTACGGGTGACACTGGTTGGTTAGTTTGCTTTTTATAGCATCAGGGCACCCGCCGTATATAACCCAATAAAGGTTTAACCCCCTGATCGCCCGGCGGGTGAGATCAATTAGGTTTTAGCGCCAGAGAGGGTCTGCGTCGCCCCAGGCAGCGTTAGGTTAGTGCCAGTAACGCTAACACCCACGCGCAAAGCATACACCTCCCTTAGTGGTATAGTATCTGATCAGATCTATACTAGCGTCCCCAGCGGTTTAGGGTTCCCAAAAACGCAGTGTTAGCGTGATCAGCCCAGATACCTGCTAGCACCTGCGTTTAGCCCCTCCGCCCAGCCCAGCCCAGCCCAGCCCACCCAAGTGCAGTATCGATCGATCACTGTCACTTACCAAACACAACACACATAACTGCAGCGTTCGCAGAGACAGTCCTGATCCCTGCGACCGCTAACAGTTTTTTTTGTAGCGTTTGATATATTTGCTGACGACAGTCGGGTGCTTTTTTTCCTGTGAATCTTGCTAGTGTACCCCTAAATTTAGAGCCCAAAATGGCAAGTCGAAGGTACACTAGTAAAGAGGCCTACGAGATTCTGAGCATGACAGATAGTGAAGAGGAGGTCACGTATCTGTCAGATTCAGGCTCAGAATATCTTCCCGTAGAAGACAGTGACGTCAGCGGCCCCACGTCAGATAGCTCTGACGACGAAGTTGAGGTCCCTGCTAAGGTCAGGCGTACCCGATCTTCTGAGATTGTTGAGGAGCAAGAACCGCAGGGCTCTCGTATCATGGAGCAGAGGAGTACTAGCGCCGCTATTCCTTCTGGTGAATTGGCAAGCACCAGTGGCCTAGTACAGCCTGGGCGTACATCCAGCACTGCAGTATCACGTGGTGACGTGGCGAGTCCCATAAGTGCAGTTCAAGCTGGCGAGGTGGCAAGCACAAGTAGTGTCCCGCTGCCACCAAGAAGACAAAGGCAGGCCCGTCGTACCCATAGTGCTCTTCCTGCAGAATTCGCCTATCCTGATTGGGTCCCCACCACTTCTGCAGAACCCGTACTTCCCCCATTTACTGCCCAACCCGGTATTCAGGTGGAAACAGCTGATTTTATGCCAATCGATTATTATTCGCTGTTTTTCACGGAAGATCTCTATAGATCTATTGTGGACCAGAGTAATTTATATGCTGGTCAATTCATCGCCGCTAATCCCCAGTTGCCTTCCATTGCCAAAGATTGGAAACCAATTACGGTTTCCGAATTTAAGACCTTTCTGGGCCTTTCCCTCAACATGGGCACACATAAATTCCTGTCATTGCGTGCTTATTGGTCCACGCACCCAATTGACCACATGCCCGTGTTCTCTGCCTCCATGCCCAGGAAACGATACGAGCAGATTTTGCGGTTCATGCACTTCAACGACAATGAACTTTGTCGTCCACGTGGGGACCCTGAATACGACCGGCTCTATAAAATTCGGCCCCTCATAAACCACTTCAACGAACGTTTTGCAGCCTTGTTTATTCTCGATCAAGTTGTCTGCGTTGATGAGTCCCTGATTAAATTTTCTGGCCGCTTGTCTTTCAAGCAGCACCTTCCCAGCAAACGTGCCAGATACGGGGTCAAGCTCTACAAGTTCTGTGACAGGGCAACAGGCTATGTATTGAACTTTACGGTTTATGAGGGAAAAGATAGTCAGGTTGAGTCGGACAACTGCCCGGATTACATAGGGAGCGCTGGCAAGATAGTGTGGAACTTGGTGTCACCCTTATTCGGAAAGGGGTACCACTTGTATGTGGACAATTATTACACGAGCGTGCCACTGTTTAGTCACTTGTTTGATCATCAGATTGGAGCATGTGGCACCGTGCGACCTAATCGCCGGGGCTTTCCCCAGCGGCTTGTAGATGCCCGTCTTAGGCTGGGGGAGAGAGCCTGCGTAAAGTGTAATAACTTGCTCGCTATGAAGTGGAGGGACAATAAGAATGTTTTCCTTCTTACCTCCCTTCATGCAGACACGACAGTCCAAATTCCTACGGCGACTGGTGTTGTGGAGAAACCCCTCTGTGTCCACGAATATAACAAAAATATGGGAGGGGTGGACCTCAACGACCAGTTGATGGCGCCGTATCTAATTGACCGTAAGGCGAGACGCTGGTACAAAAAAGTGTCTCTATCCTTATTCCAATTGGCTTTGCTGAACGCTCATGTGCTATACAGAGCTTCAGGTGGGACTTTATCTCTTCTAAAATTCCAGAATGAGATAGTCACAGAACTCCTGTATCCAGGCGGTTCTGCACCTCACCATCCCCTACCAAATGCAGTAAGCCGGCTGCATGAGAGGCATTATACGCATCTCCTCCCGAGTACCCCTACCCAACGAGCCCCCCAAAAAAGATGTCGTGTCTGTAGCAAGCGCGGATTTAGGCGTGACACCCGTTATTATTGTCCACTCTGTCCTGACAAACCTGGTCTTTGCCTTGGTGAATGTTTTGAACACTACCACTCAAAAGTGAAGTTTTAGCGTAGGGTACAGCATTTCACAGACTAGGACACACTTACACAGGGTCTCCCAAGATGCCATTACATTTTGAGAGACCCGAACCATTACAGTTGTTAAAGTTTAAAAAAAAAAGTGTAAAAAAGAAAAAAAAAACGTAAAAAACAAAACACAAAAAAAATATAAAAGAAAAAAAACAAAAATAGTTGTCGTTTTATTGTTCTCTCTCTCTCTCTCTATTTTCTCTCTATTGTTCTGCTCTTTTTTACTGTATTCCATTCTGCAATGTTTTATCATGCTTGCTTTTCAGGTATGTAATTTTTTGTTTTCAGGTGCGCCATTCAACTGCAGCGCGGAATTATTTATCTTGACAGCAACAGCGTTTGCTCCCACGATACATAAAGCCGTGACTCCAGTGCTGTAGGAGGTGATTTCACCACCACAGTTAAAAAAAAAGAGCATATATGCCGAAGCATGGGGGCAGCAGGGGCGGAGGAGCGATTTTGCTCCTAATGCCGCGTATATGCGGTCGAAATTCCGACGGAGGCTTGCCCGTGGAAAAGTCCGACCGTGTGTACGCGGCATAACCTTTTATGCCGCGTACATACGGTCGAAATTCCGACGAAGGCTTGCCCGTGGAAAAGTCCGACCGTGTGTATGCGGCATAATTTTTTTGCGGGAGGATGCCCCCATGCTTCGGCATATATATATTTTAGCCACAGGTTGCGTTAAAAAAATGTTCTATTTTTTACTAGGTTTTGTTTTGGTATTTGCTTTGCAGGTATGGTATGGTAAGGTCTTACTGTTGTACTGTAATGTTACTTTGTTTTAATGTTAACCATCATTTGCTTAGCAGGTACGCCATTCAGTTGCATCGCGGATTTATTTATCTTGACAGCAACAGCGTTTGCTCCCACGATACATAAAGCCGTGACTCCAACGCTGTAGGAGGTGATTTCACCACCACAGTTAAAAAAAGAGCATATATGCCGAAGCATGGGGGCAGCAGGGGCGGAGGAGCGATTTTGCTCCTAATGCCGCATATATACGGTCGAAATTCCGACGGAGGCTTGCCCGTGGAAAAGTTCGACCGTGTGTACGCGGCATAACCTTTTATGCCGCGTACATACGGTCGAAATTCCGACGAAGGCTTGCCCGTGGAAAAGTCCGACCGTGTGTACGCGGCATAACTTTTTTGCGGGAGGATGCCCCCATGCTTCGGCATATATGCCCATCATTAGAAGTGGGTGGATGAAGGGAGGTATTCTAATGGTGGGCATACCCACCGATCAATCTCTTTTTTTTCGTTCAGCCAACAGGCTGCATGAAAAAAAAGATTACAATACATGTCCAACAAGGACCAGCAACGTACTGGTATGTTGCTGGACTTTGAATGTTTATACCAGAATGATGCCTCCAGGTTTAGGTATCATCTTGGTATCATTCTTTTCAGCCAGTGGCCAGCTTTCATGTAAAAGCAATTCTAGCAGATAATTAGCCTCTAGACTGCTTTTACAAGCAGTGGGAGGGAATGCCCCCCCCCCCGGATATAAACAGCGCCATTGGGAAATTGGGAAAGCATTTTATCACACCGATCTTGGTGTGGTCAGATGCTTTGAGGGCAGAGGAAAGATCTAGGGTCTAACCCCCATTTTTTTTCAAAAAAAGAGTACCTGTCACTACTTATTGCTATCATAGGGGATATTTACATTCCCTGAGATAACAATAAAAATGATAAAAAAAAAAAAATATGGAAGGAACAGTTTAAAAATAAAATAAAAAAGCAAAATAAATAATAAAAAAAAAAAAAAAAAAGCACCGCTGTCCCCCCCTGCTCTTGCGCAAAGGCGAACGCAAGCGTCGGTCTAGCGTCATATGTAAACAGCAATTGAATCATGCATGTGAGGTATCACCGCGAAGGTCAGATCGAGGGCAGTAATTTTAGCAGTAGACCTCCTCTGTAAATCTAACGTGGTAACCTGTAAAGGCTTTTAAATGCTTTTAAAAATGAATGTAGTTTCTCGCCGCTGCGCGTTTGTGCGCAATTTTAAAGCATGTCGTGTTTGGTATCCATGTACTCGGCCTAAGATCATCTTTTTTATTTCATCAAACATTTGGGCAATATAGTGTTTTTTAGTGCATTAAAAATAAAAAAAGTGTGTTTTTCCCCCAAAAAATGCGTTTGAAAAATCGCTGCGCAAATACTGTGTGGAAAAAAAAATGCAACACCCACTATTTTAATCTGTAGGGCCTTTGCTTTAAAAAAATATATAATGTTTGGGGGTTCAACATAATTTTCTTGCAAAAAAAAAAATGTTTTCATGTAAACAAAAAGTGTCAGAAAGGGCTTTGTCTTCAAGTGGTTAGAAGAGTGGATGATGTGTGACATAAGCTTCCTAATGTTGTGCATAAAATGCCAGGACAGTTCAAAACCCCCCCAAATGACCCCATTTTGGAAAGTAGACACCTCAAGCTATTTGCTGAGAGGCATGTTGAGCCCATTGAATATTTTTTTTTTTTTGTCCCAAGTGATTGAATAATGACAAAAAGAAAAAAAAAAAATGTACAAAAAGTTGTCACTAAATTATATATTGCTCAAACATGCCATGGTTATATGTGGAATTGCACCCCAAAATACATTCTGTTGCTTCTCCTGAGTACGGGGATACCACATGTGTGAGACATTTTGGGAGCCCAGCCGCGTACAGGACCCCGAAAACCAAGCACCGCCTTCAGGATTTCTATGGGTGTAAATTTTTGATTTCACTCCTCACTGCCTATCACAGTTTCGGAGGCCATGGAATGCCCAGATGGCACAAAACCCCCCCAAATGACCCTATTTTGGAAAGTAGACACCCCAAGCTATTTGCTGAGAGGTATGTTGAGTATTTTGCAGATCTCGCTTTTTGTCACAATGTTTTAAAAATTGAAAAAAGAAAAAAAAAAAATATGTCTTTCTTCATTTTCAAAAACAAATGAGAGCTGGAAAATACTCACCATCCCTCTCGGCAAATAGCTTGGGGTGTCTACTTTCCAAAATGGGGTCATTTGTGGGGGTTTTGGGCTATCTTGGCATTTTATGGCCTTCAAAACTGTGATAGGTAGTGAGGAGTGAAATCAAAAATTTGTGCCCTTAGAAATCCTGAAGGCGGTGCTTGGTTTTCGGGGGCCCGTACGCGGCTAGGCTCTCAAAAAGTCCCACACATGTGGTATCCCCGTACTCAGGAGAAGCAGCCAAATGTATTTTGGGGTGCAACTCCGCATATAACCATGGCATGTTTGAGCAGTATATCATTTAGTGACAACTTTTTGTACATTTTTTTTTGTCATTATTCAATCACTTGGGACAAAAAAAAAAAATATTCAATGGGCTCAACATGCCTCTCAGCAATTTCCTTGGGGTGTCTACTTTCCAAAATGGGGTCATTTTGGGGGGGTTTTGTACTGCCCTGCCATTTTAGCACCTCAAGAAATGAGATAGGCAGTCATAAATTAAAAGCTGTGTAAATTCCAGAAAATGTACCCTAGTTTTGTAGACGCTATAACTTTTGCGCAAACCAATAAATATACGCTTATTGACATTTTTTTTACTAAAGACATGTGGCTGAATACATTTTGGCCTAAATGTATGACTACAATTGAGTTTATTCGATTTTTCAAAAAGTAGAAAATATCTTTTTTTTTTCAAAATTTTCGGTCTTTTTCCGTTTATATCGCAAAAAATAAAAATCGCAGAGGCAATCAAATACCATTAAAAGAAAGCTCTATTTGTGGGAAGAAAAGGACGCAAATTTCGTTTGGGTACAACATTGCATGTCCGCACAATTTACAGTTAAAGCAGCGCAGTGCCAAATTCTGAATTCACCTCTGGTCCTTTAGCTACCAAATCGTCCGGGGCTTAAGTGGTTAAAACACGTTAATTTTGAAGGTTGCTGAGGACAAGAGAAAGGTCATTTGCTGTGTATGTAACATCTATTTTTGAGGTTTTATGTCAGGACAATGGGTGGAGTTATGTTACTTAATATACACACGTGGGTGTTACTTCTGTGACAGTAGCATCATCACCTTCCTTGGAGCGATGCAAAATGCTTAGCTTTGCTTTACTAGCAGTATAATATTGCCTCACAAGTGAACATGAGTAGGAAGGTCGGGGGAAGGGACCCGATACACATGGAGATTATACCATCTAATTCTCCTTCCTCCTTTTGAAACTACCAACTTACCAAATGTTATCAGCTGTCATTATGTAAGGCCCCTTTCACACTGAGGCGCTTTGAAGGTGCTATTGCGCTCTAAATAGCGCCTGCAATGCGCCCCAAAAAAGCCTCTCAATACTAACCAATGTGAAAGCCCGAGGGCTTTCACACTGGAGCGTTGCGCTTGCAGGAGGCTCAAAAAACTCCTGCAAGCCGCATCTTTGAGGCGCAATAGGAGCGCTAAAAATAGCGCTCCTATAGCGTCCCTGCCCATTGAAATCAATGGGGTAGCGCCTCTAATATGCCCGCAAAGCGCCTCAAAGAGGCGTTATTGCGGGCGTTTTTAACCCTTTTTCGGCCGCTAGCGGGGGTTAAAATACCCCCGCTAGCGCCTGCAAATCGCGGCCAAAAAAAGGGTATAGCGGCGCTAAAAATAGTGCCGCTATACCGCCAGCGCATCCAGCGCCTCAGTGTGAAAGTCTAGTCTTTCTTGAAGAATAAACTCACACATTGTTGAAGATAACCTGGCTTTTGAATTTTGGAATGAAACGCCTAGAAAGGAGACTAATAGATTTAACAAGTGTCTCCCCCACCCCCAACAAGCACCCTCTTAGGTGGGTGCTAGAGAGTGCATAGTTTTTGTGTTTTCCTGCCTAACAGGGGAACTTTTAGGCAAATTTAGGTGCTCTCTGTCTAACAGGGAGCAGTGATCCATTGATAGGGTCTGCTCAGTGTGATCAGATGCTGCTCATGTCGTCTGCCTGTATCACACTGGTCGATTAGGAAGGGGCATATTGGACAGTGGGAGGAAACCTGACAAATGGGAGCATGGGTACAGCCCTGGCCATTGGCAGATGAGGGTGCCTCAAGGCATGCTGGGCGACCGCATTTATACCAAGAGAGCACATGTGCACGGGGTCTCCGGCTGGAGAGCAGGGTCCCGGAGAAAGGGGGTTCGCTGCCCCTCCTCTGTACAGGCTGCCATGCGGCCCCAGGTAGTCAACCAGAGGGCCGGGGCCACAGAAGCTGCAACCTAGATGTCCTGCAGAGCTGACTGGGAGGAAACATACCCAGAAGGATTTGTTCCTGGCTACTGTGCCTACAGACCTAAATCTAGGGGCCTGTTCTGTGAGGGCCATCCCTGCAGGCTAGTAAAGTCAGTGAACGGGTGTCAGCTAAAGGGAATACTGGTTAGTGTCCCAAAGAATTAGAGTTTATTGATTCTGTTGCCAGAGCAAGCAAAGGACTTGTCCTTCCATACAAATGCTGTATGGTTCAGCAGAGTGTCTGCTATTCGGTTTTACTACGTGAGGCCAAATGAGAGTTTTCCTCCTCTGTGCATTGTTAAAGTTGGAGTATCCCACTAATCCCTTCTCCTATCCAAGTTATACCAATAAAATACAAAAAAACGAATCCCCCAGACTGGTCATTCGATAACGAACGGATGAGTGTGTACCTGATCGTGTGAATATACCCAAGCATCTGGCTGCAGGATAATCAGAGGGAGGCCCAGGGATATCTATACTCGGCACCCTCTACAGGGGCAGTGCTACAGAGGTATAGAGCAGAGAGCTGAAGGAAGTGTTTGCAGGAGCTTGACATTGCACCCATGATCCACTGACCATGGGTGCAATACTATGTAGGGCCCTGTTTCTATGCATTTCAACTGTTTGTTTAGCTGTACAAAAACAAAAAGATTAGCATGCTAACCAGACAAGTAACATTTCCAAATAGAGTTTAGCGATGGCATTTTATTTTATGACAAGTTTTTTTTAATGATCGTAATTGCTCACTTTAAATAATCCCACCACATAATTGCATCCATTTACACTACAGCATACAATATACAATGGCTTAAGTCACCAACTGTGTTTTGTATGAATACGTCACCTATTTAACATATTGCACCACAGCTCAGGTGCAGTGAGAAATGTGATACTCATCTGAATGAGTTACAATAAGGGAATACTAGTATCCCCTATTTTAACTTTTGTGTTAGTGTGAATTTTTTTTCTATGTTTTACATGATTGATTTATTAACAAGCACAAACGACTAAATAGCGCAAACCCCTTGGGTGATAGTAAATAAACAATGTAATTAATAATAATCACATTGTGACCAGGTTCCACTAATGGTCTTTACAGCACTATTTACACTAGACTTACTGTATGGTACTCAAGTTTGGTTTGTGGCACTATAATATGCTATTTTGTTTATGGTTGACTTATTGTTGCCTATTTTTTTAATTTGGCAGATAAAAATTTGCTAAACAAATGCAGCAGACTCATTATAGTGCAGTGTGTTACATTACTAATTATACCCCCTTAGTTAATTTTTTTTTTTATATATCTGAACAATCTACAATTACAGTGGGTACAGAAAGTATTCAGACCCCCTTAAATTTTTCACTCTTTGTTATATTGCAACCATTTGCTAAAATCATTTAAGTTCATTTATTTCCTCATTAATGTACACACAGCACCCCATATTGACAGAAAATTGTTGAAATTTTTTCAGATTTATTAAAAAAGAAAAACTGAAATATCACATGGTCCTAAGTATTCAGACTGTCATAGAAATCCTGTCAGCTACAGGATTCCTGGACTTCCTGATTTCCAATCTCGGGCACGTCCGCGCGTGCGGGCACGCGCACGCACTTAGCGGGGGCGCGCGCACGCTCCACAAAGCGCGCCAGAAGGGCTATATAAACATGCCTGTGACACAGTCCCTGCTGTCTGCTCTACAGCGTGTAGTACTCAAAGAGACCTGATTCGTGGATTTACCTGCATCTGACCCGGCTTACCTTGACCCTTCCAGTTTCCTGCCTGCCTCTGACCTCCGGCTTGTTTTGACCAATCTTCTGCCTGATCCTCCAGTACCTTGTCGCCAGCCAATTCTACCGACCCGGCTTGCCTGACCAATCTCTCCAGTTGCTGTGTTCCTGGTTCCAGTCCAGTCTGCCTCATCAGTTCCAGTCCAGTTGCTGTGTTCCTGGTTCCGGTTCAGCCTGCCATACTTCCTGGGTGCCTGGATCCGTCCCAGTCTTCAGACTCTACTCTACCTTGATCCATCCTGCCAGGCACTCGTACCCCTTCTACCTCCGTGCCTCCTGTCTTCACTACCAGGGGCCGCCGGTGGAAGCCGTAAGAGAGGCCTCCCTCTGCAGATCCGGGCTCGTCACCGTCAGGTACGTGACACAGACCCTTTGCTCAATACTTAGTAGAAGCACCCTTTTGATCTAATACAGCCTTGAGTCTTTTTGGGAAAGATGCAACAAGTTTTTCACTAAGAATATAAAAAGAGAGAGGAGCGCACGCGCCCTAGTGTGACATTGTATTTATTGTAAAAGCTAAATAAAAAAGGTAGATTGCACTCACAAACTTGTGCTTATAAATAAGCATGTAGACAGATCTCTTAAGCTCCAACCTCCTCTCTTGGTCAATGCAGGGCAGATGGCTTGTGTGGCGGCGGCGGCGGCAGCGCTGTTAGGATAGGGTCTGAAGGTAAGCACTGTAAGTCTGCTTCCCTGTAGTCCCTACTAGCTGACGCTTAGCATGGACCAGCCGGCCAAGCGTGACGTCCCTCGCAGCCTTGGAGGGGGAGCCTAGCTGTGCATGCTGTCTCCTCTAGCTATGGTTGTTGTTGCCCCCTCCAAGGCTGCGAGTGTCATCACGCTTTGCCGGCTGGTCCGTGCTAAGCGTCAGCTAGTAGGGACTACAGAGAAGCAGACTTGCAGCGCTTACCTTCAGACCCTATCCTCAGGGGCGTACCTAGAGCATTTGGCACCCGGGGCGGATCCAATATCTGGCACCCCCCCCACGTTAAGATGTAAAAACACCCCTCTGTGTCCCCTGCATACCTCTGCATCCTTCAATATCTCTTTGTTACTACTGTGTAGCCCCTCTACACAACTGCACCTCTGGACCCCTTTACATTACACAGCATCCTGCACCTCTGCGTCACTTTACATTACACAGCCCCCTGCACCTCTGGACCCCTTTACATTACACAGCCCCCTGCACCTCTGGACCCCTTTACATTACACAGCACCCTGCACCTCTGGACCCCATTACATTACACAGCACTCTGCACCTCTGCACCCCTTTACATTACACAGCACCCTGCACCTCTGCACCCCTTTACATTACACAGCCCCCTGCACCTCTGGACCCCTTTACATTACACAGCACCCTGCACCCCTTTACATTACACAGCACCCTTCACATTACACAGCACCCTGCACCCCTTTACATTACACAGCACCCTGCACCTCTGGACCCCATTACATTACACAGCACTCTGCACCTCTTTACATTACACAGCACCCTGCACCTCTGCACCTCTTTACATTACACAGCACCCTGCACCTCTGCACCCCTTTACATTACACATCACCCTGCACCTCTGGACCCCTTTACATTACACAGCACCCTGCACCTCTGCACCCCTTTACATTACACAGCCCCCTGCACCTCTGGACCCCTTTACATTACACAGCACCCTGCACCTCTGGATGCCTTGACATTACACAGCCCCCCGCACTTCTGGACCCCTTGACCGTACACAGCACTCTGGACCCCTTTACATTACACAGCACCGCACCTCTGGACCATTTTACATTACACAGCACCTCACAGCTCTGGACCCCCTGCATGTTACACAGACCTCCCTCAGTGCAAACCTCCCCCCCTCAGTGCAGACCCCCCCTCAATGCAGACCCCCCCTGTGCAAACCTCCCCAGTGCAACCCCCCCCCTCAGTGCAAACTTCCCCCCTTAATGCAGACCCCCGTGAAAACCTCCCCCCCTCAGTGCAGACCCCCCCAGTGCAACCCCCCCTCCCCCTCAGTGCAAACCCCCCTTAATGCAGACACCCCCCCTCAGTGCAAACCTCCCCCCATGCAAACCCCCCCTCAATGCAAACCCCCCTCAATGCAAACCTCCCCCCCTTAATGCAGACCCCCATGCAAACCCCACCACAGTGCAAACCTCCCCCCTTAATGCAGACCCCCGTGCAAATCCCCCTCAGTACAAACCTCCCCAGTGCAACCCCCCCTCAATGCAGACACCCCCCCCCCTCAGTGCAAACCTCCCCCCTTAATGCAGACCCTCGTGCAAACCCCCCCTCAGTGCAAACCTCCCCCCCTCAGTGCAGACCCCCCAGTGCAACCCCCCCTTCCCCTCAGTGCAAACCCCCCTTAATGCAGACACCCCCCCCTCGGTGCAAACCTCCCCCCCATGCAAACCCCCCTCAATGCAAACCCCCCCTCAATGCAGACACCCCCCCTCAGTGCAAACCTCCCCCCTTAATGCAGACCCCCGTGCAAACCCCCCCACAGTGCAAACCTCCCCCCTTAATGCAGACCCCCGTGCAAACCCCCCTCAGTGCAAACCTCCCCAGTGCAACCCCCCCTCAATGCAGACACCCCCCCCCCTCAGTGCAAACCTCCCCCCATTAATGCAGACCCTCGTGCAAACCCCCCCTCAGTGCAAACCTCCCCCCTCAGTGCAGACCCCTCAGTGCAAACCCCCTTTAATGCAGATACCCCCCCTCATGCAAACCCCCCCTCAATGCAGACACCCCCCCTCAGTGCAAACCTCCCCCCATTAATGCAGACCCTTGTGCAAACCCCCCCTCAGTGCAAACCTCCCCCCCTCAGTGCAGACCCCTCAGTGCAAACCCCCTTTAATGCAGACACCCCCCCCCCCTCCCATTCAGTACCTTAGATCAGCGTGAGGCAGCACATGCACAGAAGGTCCCCTCCCCCTCTGTACACATAAACAGAAAGGAGGGGGAGGCGACTTCACACGGCTGTGCCTGTGTTCTGTGAGAAGTGCCGAACATCGGGATAGCTCAGCCGCGGCCGTGAGGAGGGGATGGATGGTGCAGCAATGTCACCCCCCCTCCCTTCGTATCGTGATATATCTGCCTGTGCCTGCCTGGAGTCTCACTGCAGGCAGCTCTTACTTGACGGAGCGGCGCCGGCGCTATCACCGCTTAAGTCACGGGGGGGGCGCCGGCCTGACACCCCCCAGTGTGTGGCACCCCGGTGCGGCCCGCCCCCTCCGCCCCCCACTTAGTACGCCTCTGCCTATCCTAACAGCGCTGCCGCCGCCACACAAGCCATCTGCCCTGCATTGACCAGGAGAGGAGGTCGGAGCTTAAGAGATCTGTCTCCATGCTTGTCTACATGCTTATTTATAAGCACAAGTTTGTGAGAGCAATCTACCTTTTTTATTTAGCTTTTACATTAAATACAATGTCACACTAGGGCGCGTGCGCTCCTCTCTCTTTTTATATTCTTAGATGCAAGTCCGCCACCCAGTGGATATAAGAGGGAGCTGCAACACCTAAAGATAAGGGAACTTCAATAGAGATTTAATCTTTGGACTATTTTATGGACTTTTTACTGTAATAACAGCAGTGTGTTAGAGTACAGCGCTGCATGTGGTATTGTTTTTGTGTGTTTGAAGTTCTGAACAAGTTTTTCACACCTGGATTTGGGGATCCTCTGCCATTCCTCCTTGCAGATCCTCTCCAGTTCTGTCAGGTTGGATGGTAAACGTTGGTGGACAGCCATTTTTAGGTCTCTCCAGAGATGCTCAATTGGGTTTAAGTCAGGGCTCTGGCTGGGCCATTCAAGAACAGTCACGGAGTTGTTGTGAAGCCACTCCGTTATTTTAGCTGTGTGCTTAGGGTCATTGTCTGGTTGGAAGGTAAAGCTTCGGCCCAGTCTGAGGTCCTGAGCACTCTGGAGAAGGTTTTTGTCCAGGATATCCCTGTACTTGGCCGCATTCATCTTTCCCTCGATTGCAACCAGTCATCCTGTCCCTGCAGCTAAAAAACACCTGCACAGCATGATGCTGCCACCACCATGCTTCACTGTTGGGACTGTATTGGACAGGTGATGAGCAGTGCCTGGTTTTCTCAACACATACCGCTTAGAATTAAGGCCAAAAAGTTCTATCTTGGTCTCATTAGACCAGATAATCTTATTTCTCATCATCTTGGAGTCTTTCAGGTGTTTTTTAGCAAACTCCATGCAGGCTTTCATGTGTCTTGCACTGAGGAGAGGCTTCCGTCTGGCCACTCTGCCATAAAGCCCCAACTGGTGGAGGGCTGCAGTCATGGTTGACTTTCTAAAACTTTCTCCCATTTCCCGACTGCATCTCTGGAGCTCAGACACAGTGATCTTTGGGTTCTTCTTTACCTCTCTCACCAAGGCTCTTCTCCCCCGATAGCTCAGTTTGGCCGGACGGCCAGCTCTAGGAAGGGTTCTGGTCATCCCAAACGTCTTCCATTTAAGGATTATGAAGGCCACTGTGCTCTTAGGAACCTTAAGTGCAGCAGAATTTTTTTTTGTAACCTTGGCCAGATCGTTGCCTTGCCACAATTCTGTCTCTGAGCTCTTCAGGCAGTTCCTTTGACCTCATGATTCTCATTTGCTCTGAAATGCACTGTGAGCTGTAAGGTCTTATATAGACAGCTGTGTGGCTTTCCTAATCAAGTCCAATCAGTATAATCAAACACAGCTGGACTCAAATGAAGGTGTAGAACCATCTCAAGGATGATCAGAAGAAATGGACAGCACCTGAGTTAAATATGAGTGTCACAGCAAAGGGTCTGAATACTTAGGACCATGTGATATTTCAGTTTTTCTTTTTTAATAAATCTGCAAAAATGTCAACAATTCTGTGTTTTTCTGTCAATATGGGGTGCTGTGTGTACATTAATGAAGAAAAAAATGAACTTAAATGATTTTCGCAAATGGCTGCAATATAACAAAGAGTGAAAAATTTAAGGGGGTCTGAATACTTTCCGTACCCACTGTATACCCCCTCAGTTAAACAAAAAATACAGTAATATCTGAACCATCTACAATTCACCACTAACTTCTTGATCTTAAATGCTTTCAAAAATTAGCCAAGATTAGTGCTTATACTCCATCACGTACCCGATGGATTCCTGCAATTTGGAATAGATGGTGTTCTCTAAGTTGGTCTTGGGAAATTCCGCCTTGCTATGAGATCACCAATGACTGTTGGCATGTAAGAAAGTGGGATAAGAAATAATTTGGCATCCCATCCAGCAGAGTATCTTGTCCATGGGTAACAAGCAGTCAGTGCATGCTCCATGCAATTCGTCACCTTGAAGATCTTGAAAGAGCCAGAGGAAATTGCTGTGCTTATATACTGTATAACTATGTAATATAAAAAATACAAAATGGTAGTTAAAAGTGCATTGTTGCTTACACACTTTATACAAGCATTACTAGTATGTGAGCCTTTTTTATCTTCTTCTTTTAAATACAACCATAAAATCTGTGCTGGTTTATAAACTTAGTTGGTAAAGGTATCTCTATAATATAAAAATGTTATTCAATTTTATAGGGAATCTTTAGTTTGCATCCATAAGGCCCGTACACACGATCAAATTTTACTACAATAATTGTCTGATGGATGTGTTGTCGGATATTCCGACCGTGTGTATGCTCCATCAAACAATTGATGGCGGAATTAACGACAACAAATGTTGGCTGTTCATGCTCACCAACTGTCTGACATTAAATCTGTTATGTCGGATTATCCGATTGTGTGTACACAAGTCCGTTGGACTAAAATCCAAAGTACACACACGCATGGTAACCATGAGACAACTTTAGCAGAAGTTGCCCAAAGGGTGGCGCTAAAGAGCAGAAAAACCACATAGTTTCCTGAATGTTGGATGAAAAAGTTCTGTCGTCTGTATGCAGAACAAGTTCACGGCCAACGCCCTTTCGGACAAAAATCCACAGATTTGTCTGATGGAAGCCCGATAGTGTGTACAAGGCTTTAGTGTAACAAATGCCTACTTTAAGTGTACTCCACAAAGAGCCCAAAAAAACAGACAAATCAAGGATACTGGGGGAAATTTACTAAAACTGGTGCACACAGAATCTTTTGCAGCTGTGCATAGTAACCAATCAGCTTCAATCTAAGTGGTTGTAAAGTCAGAAGGTTTTTTATCTTAATGCATTCTATGCAATAAGATAAAACACCTTCTGTGTGCAGCAGTCCCTCTAAAACTTACCTGAGCCCATCTAGATCCAGCGATGTTGCTGGAGTGTCTTGGCTGCCCAGGACTTCCCTCCTCATTGGCTGAGACAGCAGCATGGTGCCATTGGCTCCCGCTGCTGTCAATCAAAGTCAGTCAGGCAATGGGGAGAGAAAGGGGGCGGGGCCATGCCACGGCTCCATGTCTGAATGGACACAGGGAGCTGTGACCCGGCGCGGGTACCCCCATAGCAAGCTGCTTGCTGTGGGGGCACTCAATAGGAGGGAGGGGCCAGGAGCACCAAAGAGGGACCTGAGAAGAGGAGGATCTGAGCTGCTCTGTGCAAGAACATGACACAGAGCAGGTAAGTATACCATGTTTGTTATTTTTAACGGAAAAACAAAACAAAACGAGACTTTAGTATCACTTTAAGCTTTAACAATATAACCTAGAAGCCGATTAATTACTATGCACAGCTGCACCAGATTCTGTGTGCATCAGTTTTAGTAAATCTCCCGCACTGTATGTGTATATTTAATTTGATCTCAGAATTTTAATCGATTTTAAGTGATCACAACATGTACACATGCAGTTTAATTGTTCAGATATTATCAGATTAAAATGTGTATGAGCGCCATCACTCTTAATGGATTTCTAGAAACTCATATGGTATGTAGCAATATACTTGTACTATGACTACATACAAACCTTTTATGTTTTAATTTTTCTGATGTGCACAATTAAAAATATGCTTTTATTTTACTGTTGCTTATTTCTGTTTGCAATATACAGGGGGTAAATTAAGTATTGAACACGTCACCATTTTTCTAGGTAAATATATTTCTAAAGGTGCTATTGACATTCAATTGTCACCACATGTAGGTAACAACCCATGCAATCCATACATACAAAGAAACCAAAACAAATCAGTTCAGAAATTAAAGAGGTTGTAAACCCTCCTATGCATTATATTCACACTTTGCATCCTGCAAATTCATGTGTTCGCTGAAGGGGCGACCAGGCAATGTTGGCCATTTTCTCAACTCAACTCACATGCTTGTCTAAATGTTGTACAGCAAACTTTAACTACTTAAAGACCGCCCCCGCAGATATACTGTGGCAGGGCGGCTCTATTGTGCGAAACGACGTACCTGTATGTTATTTCATGCAATAGATAGCAGGGGCGCACGTGCCTGGTTATTGACCAGAGGGGTAGCCAATCAGCAAGTCATTCCCCAGAGAGGCAGAACACTGATCTGCCTATGTAAACAAGGCAAATCACTGTTCTGAGAGGGAAGTACACAGTGATCTTGTGTTCCTGAGCAGAAACATGGATCTCTGTGTTCTTCCAGTCACTCCATTCCCGACACAGTTAGACAGTATCTTCTTTGATTGCCCCTGGTGTTAACTCCTTCCCTGCCAGTGTCATTAGTACAGTAACCGTGCATATTTGTAGCACTGGCCACTGTATTAGTGTCACTGGTTCCCAAAAAAGTGTCAAATGTCAGTTAGGTGTCCGATTTGTCCGCGGCAATGTCGTAGTCCCGCTAAAAATCGTAGTCCCCCTAAAAATCACTGATCACCGCCATTACTAGTAAAAAAAAAAAAAAATCCATAAAAATATCCCATCGTTTGTAGACACAATAACTTTTGCGCAAACCAATAAATATATGCTTATTGGTATTTTTTTACCAAAAATATGTAGCAGAATACATATTGGCCTAAATTTATGAAGAAATTTTATTTTTTTAAACATTTTTTACTGGATATGTTTTATAGCAGAAAGTAAAAGAATATTGTTTTTTTCAAAATTGTCACACGTTTTTAGGGCAACATGTTAAAACTGCAGAGGTGATTAAATACCACCAAAAGAAAGCTCTATTTGTGGGAAAAAAAGGACATTAATTTTATTTGGGTACAGCGTCCCACGACCACGTAATTGTCAGTTTAAGTAACGCAGTGCCGTGTCTCAAAAAATGGCCTGGTCAAGAAGGGGGTAAAATCTTCCTGGGCTGAAGTGGTTAAACAAGACTTTCATGGTGAGCGTGCATACAGGCCATGGCGGTTAGGTGCATTAACTCTTGGACAATGCTTCTTATAATTCTTTTCACTCGTCTGTGAGAAATCTTGTGAGGAGCACCTAGTCGTAGACAGATTATGGTGAAATTATGTTCTTTCCACTTCCAGATTATGGCCCCAACAGTGCTCACTGGAACATTCTGAAACTTTAGAAATCCTTCTGTAACCAATACCATCCGTATGTTTTTCAACAATAAGGTTGCAAAGGTCTTGGGAGAGCTCTTTGCTTTTATCCATCATGAGATGTTTCTTGTGTGACACCTTGGTAATTAGACACCTTTTTATAGGCCATCAGTTGAGACTGATCCAGCTGATATTAATTTGCTTTCTAATTACTGATAGATTTCAGCTGTGGTCTTGGCTTTCCATGCCTTTTTGCACCTCACTTTCTTCACTTGTTTAATACTTTTTCCCTGTGTCATTCAATTTTATTACACATAACTTCTGAACTTATTTGTTTTGTATGTATGTATTGCATGTGGACATGTGGTGAAAATTTCATGTCAATAGCACCTTTAGAAATATCTTTACCTAGAAAAGTGATAACTAGGGATGAGCTTCGAGTTCGAGTCGAACTCATGTTCGACTCGAACATTGCCTGTTCGCCCGTTCGCCGAACAGCGAACAAATTGGGGTGTTCGCGGCAAATTCGAAAAATCTATGGGAGAAATCTAAAGTGCTAATTATAAAGGCTTATATGCAAGTTATTGTCCTAAAAAGTGTTTGGGGACCCGGGTCCTGCCCCAGGGGACATGTATCAATGCAAAAAGAAGTTTTAAAAACAGCCGTTTTTTCGGGAGCAGTGATTTTAATAATGCTTAAAATGAAAAAATAAAAGTGAAATATTCCTTTAAATTTCGTACCTGGGGGGTGTGTATGATATGCATGTAAAGTGGCGCATGTTTCCCGTGCTTAGAACTGTCCCTGCAAAAAATGTCATTTTTGAAAGAAAAAAAGTCATTTAAAACTGATTCGCGGCTATTAATGAATTGTCGGCTCCCGGCAATACATACAAAAGTCATTGATAAAAAATAAAAAAAAAGCGTGAGGGTTCCCCAGAATTCAATTACCAGGCCCTTCAGGTCTGGAATGGATATTAAGGGGAACCCCGCCGCAAATTAAAAAAAAAATTGACGTGGGGTTCCCCCAAATATCCATTCCAGGCCCTTCAGATCTGGCATGGATTTTAAGGGGAACTCCACCCCAAATTTAAAAAAAATGGCGTGGAGTCCCCCTAAAAATCCATACCAGACCCCTTATCCGAGCACGCAACCTGGCCGGCCGCAGGGGAAAAGGGGGGGACGAGAGAGTGGCCCCCCATCCCTCCTGAACCGTACCAGGCCACATGCCCTAAACATGGGGCCTCATCCCCACAACCCTTGCCCGGTGGTTGTGGGGGTCTGCGGGCGGGGGGCTTATCGGAATCTGGAAGACCCCTTTAACAAATGGGACCCCCAGATTCCGCCCCCCCTATGTGAATTGGTAAGGGGTACATTGTACCCCTACCATTTCACGAAGAAAGCGTAAAAAAATGTTTAAAAAAACACACAAACACCTTGAAAAAGTCCTTTATTTAAAAAAAAAAAAAAAAAAAACATTCCAGCGGTGAAATCCAGTGTCCCTTATTAAAATCACTGCTCCCAAAAAAACGGCCGTTTTTAAAACTTTTTTTTGCATTGATACATGTCCCCTGGGGCAGGACCCAGGTCCCCAAACACTTTTTAGGACAATAACTTGCATATTAGCCTTTATAATTAGCACTTTAGATTTCGAACGTTCGAGTCCATTGTATTTAATAGGGTTCTAAAGTTCACACAAACATTTTGTCTGTTCGCAGGTTCTGGTGCGAACCGAACAGGGGGGTGTTCGGCTCATCCCTGGTGATAACGTGTTCAATATTATTTTAACAACTGTATCTTATCTGTAAATATTTTATGCATTCATTTTCTGTTCATTAAAGTGATATTTAAAAACTGTTGAAGCTGAATCTCTAAATGCTTTAAGTAGAAGTAAAAGAACTTAGGGTCTGTAAAGAGCTACTGTATTTAACTGGTCAGTTAACCTGCCCAAGTGATGATCACTTTCAGTCTGCAAGCTGGAAAAAATCTGCACAGGGTTGAGAGCATGTAATGGGCACAGTTGCCTCCTAAAACCACTTTTTTAATTGTGTAGGTAATGGTAAATCCCCACAATTGTCATTGTAAGAGGAATAGCAATAAAAACCTAACAGGGGCTGTAAAAGTTGCACACTATCCTCCGAAACAAAAACAAAAAAAAGCCTGGTTTTAGTTAGGTAGTATTAGTTGGCCACAGTAGTTGTGAGCAACTACTACTAACTTAGCTATACCATGACCTGGATAAATGACAACCTTATAGACATTGGATTTAGATAAAATTTTGAGTGGATCTTTAATCGCCAGTTGCCACGTCTCTCATTCCCTTTCACTCACCTTTCCCTTACACATTCACAAAAAAAATTTAAATTTTTGTGCATAGTAATATACATACCTTATCTTAGCCCCCTTACTTCCCAAATTCATACCTAGGGGATAGTGACATACCTTTGCACACCCACAATCGCCTTGGATATCCACATCACATCCCAGATATCATCCATAGGTGTGCGCAGCCTATTGCATTAGGGTGTGCACCCCAAAGCTCAAACACATATGAACGCCACCTGCTGTCACAGGGAGGAGGCTCTGGTGGTGGGTGCCAGTTGATTAGGAGCATATTACATTACACCCTAAATACGGGTGTAATGTGTTCCTAAAGTTGAACCTAGCCTTTAATATAAAGGGGGCATTTACGCTGGCCACTGGCACCCCCAACCACCCACCTGGCTGCCGCCTCTGGATAATCCTAATTCATATGGGGTGATTATAGTGTGCCCAGGCACATCCGGCACACCCTGTGCACACGCCTATGATAACATCTATGTGGAAACGAAATCTTGCAGAGCTTCCTAACGTTTAGCCTTCTAAGATATTCAACGTGGATATCCAAGGAGGTGGTAGTTAGCTGTGGATACATCAATCTCGCCTAGGGGAAGAATGAGGGAGTAAGAGGCCAGAGAAGTATATATTATACACATGAAAAGATTATTTGTGATTGCAAGGGAGAGGTGTAAGAAAGGGAATAAGAAGAAGTGTAATTCATGGAGATATATCCACAATAAGGCTGTGAAGCATACAAAAAAATGTGCTTCTGTATTTGCATTAATCATTATCATTTCCAACTGCAAAATCTAACAATATTAATTGGATATAAACCCTCCATACACCCAGTGAAGTGAACAGCCTCAGATGATACACAGAGAAGAACCAAATCTCCCTACATAGGTTTTACATTTATATCTGTTGTCTTCACATTTATATACTGTTTGGAAAGTTCAGATCGTGTTAGGAGATTTTCTCTTCCTGGATAACACAGAGTGTGATGTCTGGGCATACAGCCAAGATAGCTAACATTGCTGATTGGAGGAAAGGCACACACCCCCTCTCATCATAGGAAGAGACTCTCAGCGGTGTTTTGTAATTAGACCTGCTCTCTACTAATCTATTTTAGCAACCTCCCCGGACAAAAGATTCAGGCTGCTTTTGTCTAAAAAGTCTGAGATTTTGTCAGGAGTTATCAGGCTGAAAACAGAGGAACGGTTCAGGAGAGAGCTACGGGACTAAGCTCATTGAAAAGAGATAACAAAATACTGCAGATATATGTGCCCAGATCAAATTTCATGAATCGGGTTTACATCCACTTTAACATGGGTATACACATACATTAAGTCAGCTGGTTCCGTAGGATCTAACAACCAGCTTCTGTTGAATGGTCATGCTGGTAAACCAACTGGTGGAGTGGGGGTACCCACTGTCAGAATGGAATTGTACGGGGGGGAAGATCCTTGTATCCACATGATTTATGTCGATGCAGAGATCTGTTGAGTTTTTTCGTTCAGCCCTCCCTCAATGCAAAGACCTATTGTGATGTGAAAAATGCAGTATCCCATAGATAATTGTAGTCTCCTTTTCATTGAATACGCCTGTTAAGGGTAACCTTAGCGATAGTGAACAATACATGTTAATTATCTCACGTTGCTTTATGTACTGTTCTCCATAACTCTTCTTGGTCTCTGCTGGCAGAGTCTCCCATCTTTCCCTTATATTCTTCTCATGCAAAGGTAAGTCCATAATAGCAGTATTAAAACCTCCTGGCTCAACTATAGAAACATTAACACCAAAATCTACAACTTCCCGTCTGAAAAAAAAAAAGATATAAAACAAAATCAAGCAAATATCCAACACTTCATTGCTTGGCAAATGTCAGAGGGTGAGAAATACTGCCTAGCCTGAGGCAGGGAAAAGCAGTCAAATTGGCCACTTTTCTGCCTCTGAGGTCCGTACTTTCTACATACTGACAAATTAACCCCCTTAGCGGTAATCCCGAGTCAGGCTTGGGGTGAGTTTTTCATGCTAAGAGCGGTAACCCCGAGCCAGACTCGGGATTGCATTGCAGGATACAGGGAAGTTACTTACCTTGTTCCCTGGATACTGCGATGTCCTCCCGCAGTGTGTGTGAGCTGTCTCCTCGCTCGATCCACACTGCCGAGTGCCGAGCTCCGTTCCCTGCGACGTTGCGGCGCACGGGGACGGAGTTCGGCGCCAAATTCAAAAAGTGAAACACAGTATAGATACAGTATACTGTAATCTTACTGATTACAGTACTGTATCAAATAATTACACATTCCCTTTGTCCCTAGTGGTCTAGGCAGTAAGTCTGTAAGGTGTTTACAAACACTTTAATATATTGTCACCCAATATGATTTGTAAGTAGGCAAAGAAGAAATGGATTAACAATGGTAATAACACAATTTGGCATACAAAGTGATTAAAGTAATCCTAAAGTCTTATTTTTTATTTTTTTGTTAAAAATAACAAACATGTCATACTTACCTGCTTTGTGAAGTGGTTTTGCACAGAGCAACCCAGGTCCTAATCTTCTCGGGTCTTGCTGTGGTGCTCCTGGCCCCTATCTCTGTTGAGTGCCCCCACAGCAAGCAGCTTGCTATGGCGGCACCGAGCCGAGCCACAGCTCCCTGTGTCCATTCAGAAACAGAGCCATGACCCGGCCCTGCCCCCTTTCTCTCCTCATTGGCTGTCTGAGTTTAATTGACAGCAGCGGGAGCCAATGGCACTGTGCTGCTGTCTCAGCCAATGAGGAGAGGAGTCCCGGGTAGCCGAGACACTCCTGCAACATCGCTGGATCTACATGGGGCTCAGATAAGTATTAAAGGGGCTGAGGGGGGCTGCTGCACACAGAAGGTTTTTGTTATCTTGATGCATTACTATAAAAAACCTTCTGCCTTTACAACCACTTTAATAGTAAGGACTAGGCTTAAGATGACATTTGACGTCCAGATCAGCAGAAACGGTAGCAAGACCACCTCAAGTGCAGCAGTGAGCAGTAGTAAAGTTTAACACATTGGCGTGGCTGTACGCAAATATGCAGCCTCTCAGCGCCTGGTCCTTAGCGCTGAGGCACCAAATATTTGCGTAAATTGCTGTCAATACACCGGTGACGAGAGCGCGCGCTCCCGACGCAGTTACTGTCGCCTGACTAAAAGCTCCTGATCGGTCCTTGCGATCAGGGGTTTTCGGTTCACGTGACAGCCAATCACGGCAGGCACATGCTCTTAAAGTGGTTGTAAACCCTTTGCTACAGGTAAGCCTATAATGAGGCTTACCTGTAGCTACCCTGGATATCTCCTAAACCTGCATGATTTAGGAGATATCCCCTGTATCGGCATGTGCCGACATCATTGGCACATGCGCACTGAAGCAACGACACATCCACTTCAGCTAGTATGCCGTTACCAGCGGCTCCCACGCGCATGAGCGGAAGTGACGTCAGCAACTCCGGGAGCGATGTCGCCGGCCGGAGCGGTGTACGAGGAGCGCTGCGGGGTCTTCGATCTAAGGTAGGTAATTCATAATGAGCTAGTATGCTATGCATACTAGCTCATTATGCCTTTGTCTTGCAGGTTTTTTTTGTGGGTTTACAACCACTTTAACCACTTCAGCCCCGGAGGATTTGGCTGCCAAATGACCAGAGCACTTTTTGCGATTCGGCATTGCGTCACTTTAACTGACAAGTGCACAGGCGTGGCTCCCAAACAAAAATTACGTACTTTTTTTCCCACAAATAGAGGTTTCTTTTGGTGGTATTTGATCACCTCTGCAGTTTTTATTTTTAGGTCTATAAATAAAAATAGAGCGACAATTTTGCGCAAAAGTTATAGCACAAAATAGGGGATAGTTTTATGGCATTTTTATTAAGTTTTTTTTTACTAGTATTGGCAGCAAACGGCTTTTTATCGTGACTGCGACATTATGGCGAACAGATCGGGCACTTTTGACACTATTTTGGGACCATTGTCATTTATACAGCGATCAGTGCTATAAAAATGCACTGATTACTGTGTAAATGTGACTGGCAGTGAAGGGGTTAACCAGCAGGGGTTAAGTGTGTCCTAGGGATGTGTTCTAAAAGTGTAGCTGCTGACTATTAATAAACAGACACTAACGAGTCACATGACACCGGGGAGGGAAAATGGCTAATTGGGCCCATTTTGGACATTTTCACTTAGGGGTGTACTCACTTTTATTGCCAGTGGTTTAGACATTAATGGCTGTGTTGAGTTTTTTGAGGGGACAGCAAATTTACACTGTTATACAAGCTGTACACTCACTACTTTACATTGTAGCAAAGTGTAATTTCTTCAGTGTTGTCACATGAAAAGATATAATAAACTATTTACAAAAATGTGAGGGTGTACTCACTTTTGTGAGATACTTTATATACACAGTTAGGTCCATATATATTTGGACACAGGCACAATTTTCATACTTTTGGCTCTATATGCCACCAGAATCAAATTCATTTGGATTGTTTCATTTTAATTTTAAGTGCAAACTTTCAGCTTTAATTCAAGGGGTTGGATGTAAATATCAACTACACATTTTAGGAACTGCAACCATTTTTACACAGTCCCCCCATTTTCAGGGGCTAACATTTAATTGGACAAATGCATATAATCATAAATAAAATGTTCATTTTTAATATTTTGTTGAGAATCCTTTACTGACAATTAGACATGTGCACAACCAAAAAATTAGTTTCCTATCGTTTCGTTTCGTCTCGTTCCGTATGTTCGTAAAGATTCGTAATTTCGTAAGACGCGAGTTTTCCTATTCGGACTCGTTCGTATGTTCGTAACAGTTTAATTTTCGTTGATACTGAATGATTCGTAGTTCTGTCTAAGTTATTTTCGTTGATTTGAAATTCGTAATTTTGTTGATATTGAATGATTCGTATTTCTGTTTAAGTTATTTTCGTACTTTCGTAACAGTTTGATTTTCGTTGATACTGAACGATTCGTAATTCGTAATTTTGTTAGATAATAATTTTCGTTTTTCTGTACACTACTCTGCCGTTTCTGTTGATTCGTAACATTGTTTTGTTTTCCTTGATTCGTGTCTACTACCGTGCTTCGAATGGATTCGTAATTTTTTTATACTTTTGTAAATACATCTCGGCGCGGTCATTCGCAATCTCGCGTTACTAGTTATTTTTATTTTCAACACGCGGCTATAGCCGCGTGTTGAAAATGAAACTAAAATACGTCCACGTGCTTCGAATGCATTCGTACTCCCGTAAATACATCGCGGCCATTCGCAATCTCGTATTTTAGTTTCGTTTTCAACAAGCGGCTATAGCCTCCGCCCCTGTACGCCATTTTGAGAGGGTGTAAGTGGTGTGGTGAGGGAGGAGCAGAGAGCAGTGCAGAGAGTGATATTGTGGTTTTTGTAGTTGTTTTTGCGTGGTTTGGTGGTTTTATTGCAATTAGAATGTCATAGTTGCCAACAGTCACGGATTGGCCGGGACGTTCCCGGGATTCAAACCCTTTTCCCGGATTTATTTTGTCCCGGCCAATGTCCCGGCCAATCCGATTTTTCCCGTTTTCCCCGAATTTGGACGCCGCAGGCCGCCGCCGCTAGAGGTCCACGGCTGGCGGAGACAATGTCTCGGCCAGCCGCCATGTTCAAGAAGACCAAAACACGGATGTAGTACAATAGAAAATAAAGCCGCTGCGGCGCCGCCCACACCCCGCACCTCCCCGGGGGTGGGCGGCGCCGCAGCAGCTTTATCTTCTATTGTACTACATCTGTGTTTTGGCTGGCCGGCCGGCCACCCCCCCCCCGCCCCGCCCCGCCCCGCTGCAGGTCTGTCTGTAATGGAAAGGGGCGGGGGTCGGCAGCGCCACAGCTTAATTTTTTATTTTTTTTGCAGCCACACTGTCGGCTCCGCCTCTATTTTGTTCCCCTTCGGGGAAGGGGAAACAATAATGGCGGCCGAGACAGGAGACGCCTGTGGTTAAGGGGGGACTCCGCTGGGGATGCCTGTGGTAACTGGGGACTCCGCTGGGAACGCCTGTGGTAAGGGAGGACTCCGCTGGGGACGGCTGAGGTAAGGGGGGACTCCGCTGGGGACGCCTGATGTAAGGGGGGACTCCGCTGGGGACGCCTGATGTAAGGGGGGACTCCGATGGGGACGCCTGATGTAAGGGGGGACTCCGATGGGGACGCCTGATGTAAGGGGGGACTCCGCTGGGGACGCCTGATGTAAGGGGGGACTCCGCTGGGGACGCCTGATGTAAGGGGGGACTCCGCTGGGGACGCCTGATGTAAGGGGGACTCCTCTGGGTACACCTGATGTAAGGAAGGACTCCGCTGGGTACGCCTGATGTAAGGAGGGACTCCTCTGGGGACGCCTGATGTAAGGAGGGACTCCCCTGTGGACACCTGATGGCATCTGGTGGCAGGCGACGTGGCAGGTGACACACTCGGGGCTTCCACTGATTCTGCATTTTGGTGAGTTGAATGATTTCATTTTATATTAAAATGTAATAAGAGAAATAATGCACTTCAGTCATCCTGACACCCTAACAACCATGGTGCCGGGATGATTAAAGAGCTAACACCAGATGTTTGGATTATCTTTATCTGTTGATTGTTAAACTCTGGAATACACATATTTCTATTATGGTGTAGGATCTGGGCCTGCTGTCCTTCCATCCTTCCTTCTCTTTCCTTCCCTCCCTCTTTCTTTCTCCCTTCATCCCTCATTCATCTCAGACTTTAACCACACCCCCTTTGAGCCACGCTCATTTAAGCCACTCCCACTACCCGCGTAAACCACGCCCACGCTTCGTGCGCCACTTTTTTCTCCTAAAGTATAACACACCTTCAAATGAATGCCCCACCCCCTAATTATACCAAGGCTCCGCCTACATGCGAAAAAGTGTCACGGATTTTTTTTTTGCAATGTTGGCAACTATGGAATGTCTGGGAGTGAGAATGGACGTGTGAGTCTTGTAAGTGAGAATGTTGGTGTTAGTGAGTGTGTTGGTATGAGAGTTGGTGTTGGTGTGACTGAGAGTGGAGGGATTGAGGACTGGAGTATTCTTATTTTACCGGTCCATGCAAAAAAAATATATATACTAATCTACTTCTCCTACCATGAATACGTAGTATATGCTGCCTGGGCTGGCCTAGTAGTGGCACTGGCTAACACAACAAAAAAAATAGGTAGGGGCAGACAGACAGCAATATAATAAAACACAGTCCCAGAAAAGGGAAAAAAACTAACTTTAGAAAATCCTAGGAGTATAGAAATAGTAAGAAATTTATAATTTCTATATCAATCTCTTTGAATGACTCACAAATCAAACACCACCCACACCCTGTCTAGAATGTAGTCTGACAAAGAAGAAAAATACAATATGTCAGAGATATTACATAAATAAAATTATAAATTAGAATGTAGACTCTAGAATCTCAATCTAATATCCTTAAGAAACAAAGAATTTCTCTCTCCCAAGTAAAAAATTTACTCACAAAATCCAACAGAACAGTGCAACCTACCCAACCACACCCTATCTGGACTCTGGATGGAATGCACTGCAGTCTAACACAGAAATACACACATACACACACATTATAGCACATGTCTATAAGAAACAAGCTCATTGGGGGAAGAGACGACCTCTTCAGGGGAAGGGACAAGCTTATTGGCCATTGGCCAAAGTCCAGAACTAATTCAGAACTAACGAAATAGAATTTAAGTTTTTACGAATTGTCGTTGTTTTCATTTCCGTTTTCCGAAGATTCGTAATTTTTTTTCCGTTCATTTTGATATTCGTTAATATGGATCTTTGTTCGTTATTCGTTGTTTTGTTTTTCGAATATTCGTAATATCTCGTTTTCGTTCATTTTTATTTTCGTTATTTTTTATCTTTTTTCTGTGTTTTCGTTGTTTTTATGTTTTCGTTTTTCACTTTTTCGTTTTTTGTTTGTTTCAAATTTACTAAATTCGTATTTTATTTGTTTTCCATATTCGTTCGTTTAGATTATTCGTTGTTCGTTTGTAATGTTATCGAACCGTTCGTTCATTCGTATGTTTACGAATCAACGAATATAACGAATTTTGACGGATAACGAATTCGTAACTAAACGAATTGCACATGTCTACTGACAATGACTGCCTGAAGTCGGGAACCCATGGACGTTACCAAAGACTGGGTTTCCTCCTTTCTGATGCTTCACCAGGCTCTAACTGCAGCTGTCTTCAGGTCTTTGTTTGTGGGTCCTTTAGTTTTGCCTTGAGCAAGTGAAATGCATTCTCAATTGGGTTGAGATCAGGTGATTGACTCGGCCATTGCAGAATATTCCACTTCTTTTCCTTCAAAGGCTCCTTGGTTGCTCTTGCAGTGTGTTTTGGATCATCTGTACAGTGAAGCGCTATCCAATCAACTTTGCTGCATTTGGCTGTATCTGGGCTGACAGTATATCTCTAAACACTGCAGAATTCATCTGGCTGCTTCTGTCTTCTGTCACATCATCAATAAACACCAATGACCCAGTGCCACTGGAAGCCATGCATGCCTATGCCATCACACTGCCTCCACCATGTTTTACAGAAAACATTGTATGCTTTGGATCATGAGCTGTTCCAAACCTTCTCTACACTTTTTTCTTCCCGTCATTCTGGTACAGATTAATCTTAGTTTCATCCGTCCAAAGAATGCTTTTCCATAACTGGTCTGGCTTTTTTAGATGTTTTTTGGCAAAGTCTAAACTGGCTTTTCTATTCTTCAGGCTTATGAATGATTTGCACCTTGTGGTAAACCTACTGTATATTTTGCCACAAGGTGCTAAAATATCAAGTCTTCTCTTGATTGTAGACTTTGACAATGATATGTCCACCTCCTGGAGAGTGTCTTTCACTTGTCTGGATGTTGTGAATGGGTTTTTCTTTACCATAGAGAGGATCCTGCGATCATCCACCACTGTTGTCTTCTGTGGACGTCCAGGCCTTTTAATGTTGCTGAGCTCACCAGTACCTTCTTCTTTCCTCAGAGTGTACCAAACTGTTGATTTGGCCACTCCTAATGTTGCTGCTATATCTCTGATGGATTTGTTTAGTTTTTGAAACCTTACACTTGCATTGATAGCTCCTTTGAACACATGATGTAGGTTCACAGCAATAGATTCCAAATGCAAATGCCACGCTTAGAATCAACTCCAGACCTTTTACCTGCTTAATTGACAAAGAAATAACAAAGGAGTAACCCACAACTGGCCACAACTGGCCATGAAACAGCTTTTGATTAAATTGTTCAATTACTTTTGGTCTCTTGAAAAAGGGGCAATGGCTATTCTTAAAAGCTGTAATTACTAAACCCTTCCTCCTATTTGGGTGCACATACCCTCAAATTAAACCTGAGAGTGTGCAATTTCAGCCCATATCCATTATACAAGTATAGCTTAACCACTTAAGGACCGGACCAATACGCAGCTTAATGACCAGAGGTGTTTTCACAATTTGGCACTGCGCTGCTTTAACTGGAAATTGTGCGGACATGCAATGTTGTACCCAAACAAAATTTGCGTCCTTTTCCTCCCACAAATAGAGCTTTCTTTAAATGGTATTTGATTGCCTCTGTGATTTTTTTTTTTTTTGCGATATAAACGGAAAAAGACTGAAATTTTTTAAAAAAATGATATTTTCTACTTTTTGTTATAAGAAAAATCGAATAAACTTAATTTTAGTCATACATTTAGGCCAAAATGTATTCAGCCACATGTCTTTAGTTAAAAAAAATTCAATAAGGGAATATTTATTGGTTTGCGCAGAAGTTATAGCGTCTACAAACTAGGGTACATTTTCTGGAATTTACACAGCTTTTAATTTATGACTCATTTCTTGAGGTGCTAAAATGGCAGGGCAGTACAAAACCCCCCCAAATGACCCCATTTTGGAAAGTAGACACCCCAAGGAAATTGCTGAGAGGCATGTTGAGCCCTTTGAATATTTTTTTTTTGTCCCAAGTTATTGAATAATGACAAAAAAAAAAAAATTACAAAAAGTTGTCACTAAATGATATATTGCTCACACATGCCATGGTTATATATGGAATTGCACCCCAAAATACATTTTGCTGCTTCTCCTGAGTACAGGGATACCACATGTGTGGGACTTTTTAGGAGCCTAGCCGTGTACGGGCCCCCGAAAACCAAGCACCGCCTTCAGGATTTCTAAGGGCGCAAATTTTTGATTTCACTCCTCACTACCTATCACAGTTTCGAAGGCCATAAAATGCCAAAATAGCACAAAACCCCCCCAAATGACCCCATTTTGGAAAGTAGAAACCCCAAGCTATTTGCTGAGAGGCATGGTGAGTATTTTACAGCTCTCATTTGTTTTTGAAAATGAAGAAAGAAAATATATATATATTTTTGCTCACCATACCTCTCAGAAAATAGCTTGGGGTGTCTACTTTCCAAAATGGTGTCATTTGGGGGGGGGGGGGGGGTTGTGCCATCTGGGCATTCCATGGCCTCCGAAACTGTGATAGGCAGTGAGTAGTGAAATCAAAAAATTACACCCTTAGAAAGCCTGAAGGCGGTGCTTGGTTTTTGGGGTCCCGTACGCGGCTAGGCTCCCAAAAAGTCTCACACATGTGGTATCCCCGTACTCAGGAGAAGCAACAGAATGTATTTTGGGGTGTAATTCCACATATGCCCATGGCATGTTTGAGCAATATATCATTTAGTGACAACTTTGTGCAAAAAAAAAAAAAATTGTCTTTTTTCCGCAACATGTGTCAACATATAAAATATTCCATGGACTCGACATGCCTCTCAGTATATAGCTTGGGGTGTCTACTTTCCAAAATGGGGTCATTTGGGGGGGTTTTGAACTGTCCTGGCATTTTATACACAACATTAGGAAGCTTACATCCACTCTTCTAACCACTTGAAGACAAAGCCCTTTCTGACACTTTTTGTTTACATGAAAACATTTTTTTTTTTTGCAAGAAAATTATGTTGAACCCCCAAACATTATATATATTTTTTTAAAGCAAAAGCCCTACAGATTAAAATGGTGGGTGTTGCATTTTTTTTTCCCACACAGTATTTGCGCAGCGATTCTTCAAAAGCATTTTTTGGGGAAAAAATGCACTTTTTTTAATTTTAATGCACTAAAACACACTATATTGCCCAAATGTTTGATGAAATAAAAAAGATGATCTTAGGCCGAGTACATATATACCAAACACAACATGCTTTAAAATTTCGCACAAACGCGCAGTGGCGACAAACTACATACATTTTTAAAAGCCTTTAAAAGCCTTTACAGGTTACCACGTTAGATTTACAGAGGAGGTCTACTGCTAAAATGACTGCCCTCGATCTGACCTTCGCGGTGATACCTCACATGCATGATGCAATTGCTGATTACATATGACGCCAGACCGACGCTTGCGTTCGCCATTGTGCATTGCAGTGTGATAAAATGCTTTCCCAATTTCCCAATGGCGCTTTTTATATCCGGGGGGGGGGACATTCCCTCCCACTGCTTGTAAAAGCAGTCCAGAGGCTAATTAGCCGCTAGGATTGCTTTTACATGAAAGCCGGCTGCTGGCTGAAAAGAATGATACCAAGATGATACCTAAACCCGAAGGCATCAATCTGGTATAACCATTCAAAGTCCAGCAACATACCAGTACATTGCTGGTCCTTGTTGGACATGTATTGTAATCTTTTTTTTCATGCAGCCTGTTGGCTGAACGAAAAAAAGAGATTGATCGGTGGGTATGCCCACCATTAGAATACCTCCCTTCATTCACCCACTTCTAATGATGGGCATACATGCACCATTTATATATGCCGAAGCATGGGGGCATCCTCCCGCAAAAGTTATGCCGCGTACACATGGTCGGACTTTTCCACGGGCAAGCCTCTGTTGGAATTTTGACCGTATGTACGCGGCATTAGAAGCAAAATTGCTCCTCCTTTTTTTTTTAACTGTGGTGGTCAAATCACCTCCTACAGCACTGGAGTCGCATGGATCAGGCCTGTCTCTGCGAACGCTGCAGTTATGTGTGTTGTGTTTTGTAAGTGACAGTGATCGATCGATACTGCACTTGGGTGGCCTGGGCTGGACGGAGGGGCAAAACGCAGGTGCTAGCAGGTATCTTGGCTGATCCCTCTAACACTGCGTTTTTGGGAACCCTAAACTGCTGGGGACGCTAGTATAGATCTGATCAGATCAGATATTGATCTATTCAGCTACTATACCACTAAGGGAGGTGTATGCTTCATGCGTGGGTGTTAGCGTTACTGGCACTAACCTGACACTGCCTGGGGTGTGACGCAGACCCTCACTGACGCTAAAACCTAATTGATATCACCCGCCGGGCGATCAGGGGGTTAAACCTTTATTGGGTTATATACGGCGGGTGCCCTGACACTATAAAAAGCAAACTAACTAACCAGCGTTACCCGTAACACTTATACGGTGATCACTGGTGAAAGGGTTAATTAGGGGCAATTAGGGGGTTAAAACCTTTATTAGATAATATATGGGGGTACCTGACGCTATAAAAACCTGCGGCGAACCTAAAAAAAATAACTGACTACCTAGCGGCACCAGCATAACTAATACAGCGATCAGAAAAACGATCTCTTAGTGACACTGGCAAAAGGGGGTGAAAGGGTTACCTGGGGGGCGATCAAGGTGTTAAACCTTTATTGGGTAATATATGGGGGTACCTGATGCTATAAAAACCTGCGGCGAACCTAAACAAAATAACTGGCTACCTATCGGCACCACCGACACTAATACAGCGATCAGAAAAACGATTGCTTAGTGACACTGGCAAAAGGGGGTGAAAGGGTTACCTGGGTGGCGATCAAGGAGTTAAACCTTTATTAGGTAATATATGGGGGTACCTGACGCTATAAAAACCTGCGGCGAACCTTAAAAAAATAACTGGCTACCTATCGGCACCACCGACACTAAGACAGCGATCAGAAAAACGATCGCTTAGTGACAGCGGTGCTAGGGGGTGAAAGGGTTACCTGGGGGGCGATCAAGGGGTTAAACCTTTATTAGGGGGGGTTAGGGGGCTACACTGGACCTAAAACTAACTGCCCTGACACTTTTACAGTCACAAATGTCACTGATTGCAGTGATCAGTAAATAAATGGTCACTGCAATCAGTGACACTGTGACTGGGGGCTGGGGGGTGATCTGGAGGGGGCCTGGGGGGGGGGGGGGGCGATCGTGTGCCTATGTGTGCTGGTGTCAGTGTGCTGTTTAGTGCACTAACCTGTGTGTCTTCTCTCCATGGCGCTCGGTATATGTGAGCGCCGCAGGAGAGATGACATCACTTCCTCCTGCCTGTGTAAACGTTACACAGGCAGAGGAAGCTTTTCATTCGCCGGGAGCGGTCGCGAGGGGGTGGCCAGAAACGAATGGCGGCCCCCTCATCACGGATCGCTCCCGAAGCGATCCTGGCCACTCACTGTACCGGAGGGGGGTCCGATTGGAAGGCAGGCACGTATGAGTATGAGTTTGAGTTTGAGTATGAGTATGAGCGGTCGTTAAGGGGTTAACCACTTGCCGACCGCTGCATGCACTTTTATGTTGTCAGAATGGCCGACAGGCAAATGGGTGTACAGGTACGTCCCTTTAAATTTGCCGCCGTGTGGGAGCGCACCTGCCGCGAGCTCCGTGACCGTGCCCGCGGGACCCGCAGACTCGATGTCCGCCGGTGTCCCGCAATCGTGTCACAGAGCTGCAGAATGAGGGGATGCCAGTGTAAACAAGGCATTTCCCAGTTCTGCCTAGTGACAGGACACTGATCGTCTGCTCCCTGTAATCGGGAGCAGCGATCAGTGTCGTGTCACAGTAAGCCCAGCCCCCACACAGTTAGAATCACTCCCTAGGACACACTTAACCCCTTCCTAGCCCCCTAGTGGTTAACCCCTTCCCTGCCAGTCACATTTATACAGTAATCAGTGGATTTTTATAGCACTGATCGGTGTATAAATGTGAATGGTCCCAAAATAGCGTCAAAAGTGTCCAATGTGTCCGCCATAATGTCACAGTCACGATAAAAATCGCTGATCACCGCCATTACTAGTAAAAAAAAAAAATCTTAATAAAAATGCCATAAAACTATCCCCTATTTTTTTGACACTATAACTTTTGCGTAGACAAATCAATAAACGCTTATTGCGTTTTTTTTTACCAAAGATATGTAGAAGAATACGTATCGGCCTAAACTGAGCAAAAAATTTGTTTCTTTATAGATATTTTGGGGATATTTATTATAGCAAAAAGTAAAAAATATTGCTTTTCTTTCAAAATTGTCGCTCTATTTTTGTTTATAGCGCAAAAAATAAAAACCGCAGAGGTGATCAAATACCACCAAAAGAAAGCTCTATTTGTGGGAAAAAAGGGACGTCAACTTTGTTTGGGAGCCACGTCGCACGACCGCGCAATTGCCAGTTAAAGCGACGCAGTGCCATATCGCAAAAAGTGGTTTGGTCATTTGGCAGCAATATCCTCCAGGGCTGAAGTGGTTAAATATGTTTTGGTAAATATCTGAAAAAACTAAAATTGTATCTGTGTTCAAATATATTAACTGTTTATACACAGTTTTTTTTTAAAGTATTCATACCCCTTGAAAATTTCCACATTTTGTCATGTTACAACTCAAAAACGTAAATGTATTTTATTGGGATTTTATGTGATAGACCAACACAAAGTGGCATATAATTGTGAAATTGAAGGATAATGATAAATGTTTTTCAACATTTTTTACAAATAAATATCTGAAAAGTGTGGCGTGTATTTGTATTCAGCCCCCTTTATTCTGATACCCATAACTAAACTCTAGTTGAACCAGTTGCTTTCAGAAGTCACCTAATTAGTAAATAGAGTCGACATTTGTGTAATTTAATCTCAGTATTAATACAGCTGTTCTGTGAAGCCCTCAAAAGCTTGTTAGAGAACCTTAGGGAACAAGCAGCATCATGAAGGCCAAGGAACACACTGCAAACTAACACTGCACATCACCCTGAATGCACCATCCCCACTGTGAAACATGGTGGCGGCAACATCATGTTGTCGGGATGCTTTTTTCAGAAGAGACAGGAAGCTGGCCAGAATTGATGGGAAGATGGATGGAGCCAAATACAGGGCAATCTTAGAAGAAAACCTGTTAAGCCCTGTACACACGATCGGTTTGACTGATGAAAACCGTCCGATGGATGGTTTTCATCAGACCAACCGATCGTGTATGGGACCCATCGGTCTTTTTTCCGAAAACTCAGATCGTCTATGGGCAAGTCCATCGGATCAAAAACCCACGCATGCTCAGAATCAAATTGACGCATGCTCAGAAGCATTAAACTTCATTTTTCTCGGCTCATCGGAGTGTTTTACGTCACCGCGTTTGGAACGGTCGGTTTTTTGACTGATGGTGTGTGGGCAAGACTGATGAAAAACAGTTTCATCGGATTTCCGATGGACAAATCCATCGGACGAAAATCCATAGGTTATCCGATCGTGTGTACAGGGCTTTAGAGTCTGCAAAAGACTTAAGACTGAGGCAGAGATTCACATTCCAGCAAAACAATGACCCTAATACCACTTTCATTTTAGCCCCATTCAAATGTTTTCTAAAGGGATGAGGCAACAGCCCTAACACAGATGACTTCTATTTCACAATCTCTCCACCACTCTCGACCCTATGATCTTTGATCTTCCACCTAAAGCAAATTTAACCTGGTTGATTGCTAGTTCCCTGGAAAAAAAATGTTCGAGAGCGTCTGCCACTGCTCAGAAACAAAATCAGTTTTTAGGACAATGATTATTTCAGGTCCAAATGAACCATTATGAAGACCACACAGGTGGATATACTCATTGTTACACTGTACCACACATAGCCAGTGGCGGTGCGTCCATAGTGGGCAAAAGAGTGCCGCCCCCTCTCTCTCCTGCGCCCATCACTTACAACAATAATACATAGGTTCATGCATTGCATGAACCTATGTATTGTCGCCGCCGATGCCGCCCACTATTCAGATGGCGGGCCCCCTGGTGAGCGCCGGCAATCTGACGAACAGCGGCTGGTTGGTTTTTGGAAGTGCCTATCAGAGCCAGCTCTGATAGGCTTCCCGATTACAGCCTGAGGGCTGAAATCAGCTTCCAAATAGTTAACATGGGGACGCACGGGGGGTGCATTCCTTGGTTAACACTGACAGGCGTCTCAGCCAATCAGGTTCACCAGGTCTGGTTACCGGTAACCTGATTGGCTGAAGCAACATCGAGGGCGGGAGAAGACATCGAGGACGGAAGAAGGACAGCGCTGACCCAAAGAAGGTAAGTGCAGGGCTGGGGACAAACTGACTGCATTTGGGGACAAACTGTCTGTATTTGGGGACAAACTGGCTGCATTTGGGGGGAAACTGGCTGCATTTGGGGGGAAACTGGCTGTATTTGGGGGGAAACTGGCTGCATTTGGTTGGGGGGAAACTGGCTGCATTTGGGGGGAAACTGGCTGTATTTGGGGGGGAACTGGCTGTATTTGGGGGGAACTGGCTGAATTTGGGGACAAATGAGCTGTATTTGGAGACAAACTGGCTGTATTTGGGGAGAAACTGGCTGCATTTGGGGACAAACTGGCTGCATTTGGGGGGAAACTGGCTGCATTTGGGGAGAAACTGGCTGCATTTGGGGAGAAACTGGCTGCATTTGAGGGGGCAAACTGGTGGCGTTTGGGCACAGTGGCTGCGTTAAATGGGCACAGTGGCGGCAATTGATGATTTTTTTTTTCAGCTTGTTTGTGCCCCCCCAAAAATTTTGAACACCAGCCGCCACTGCACATAGCAAATACCTACCAGTCATCTACCAGTGCAAGTCTGTGAAAACTGTAGTTGCTTCTACTTTGCATGTTAGAATTTTCTGACAACAGGAGTTTCAAGCACATGAGTAGTGTGATGACAGGAGAAGGGGACCCACTGAAAAATATGACCTTGCCTGTTCCAACTATTCCAGTTTAAAATATGGATAGCCAAAACTTTTTCTTCATTTTTGTTTTTGAGTAAAGAAGGGTTAAAACCCGTCAGTTTTTTTTTTGTTTGCCGTTTTGTACTACTGGAGATATTTTACTTCCCTTCCTGTCCTAGAAAAGGAACAGGAGGTTAATGAAAATCTGAGGGAAATTATAGGGGAATATTCCTATTGAAAGATTTCCCCCTTACCTCGTACTGGGGACCAGAGGTGTAAATAAGAGAGGGGGTGTATGAGAAGGATTGGGGGGAAATTCAATGTTCTATTGGCCATATATCTCCTGTGGGTCACAGGTGTTCGCTTAGTTCTGCACTCCTCTGACGCAGATGCACAAATACTAAAGTGGTAGTAAACTCTCATGTATTAAGCCTATAATAAGGCTTACCTGTAGGTAAAATGAATATCTCCTAAACGTACACCGTTTAGGAGGTATTCTAGCTGCCAGCAGCAGTCGGTGACATCACCGGTGCATGCTCTCTGAAGGAACGACATATCTGTGCCGTTCCTTCAGAGCTGTGTTCTGCGGCCGAAACTCCCGCTGCAATGCGCAAGAGAGATGTCATCACGACTAGAGGGCCAGTCAAGGGGACGAACCCGGAAAGGAAGTTCGGGTGAAGATGGAAGTACCCACAGCAGTGACAGCGCACCGCTGGAGGGCTTCGTTTTTAGGCAAGTCCTTCATAATGTGCTAGTATGCTTCTTTTTTTTTTTTGTATTGCTTTTAAGTGTAAATGTGAGATCTCGGGTCTTTTTGACTGCAGATCTCACATTAAAGAGGCCCTGTCCTGCTTTTATTTATATTACAAGGGATGTTTACATTCCTTGTAATAGGAATAAAAGTGATCAAAATGTTTTCTTTTAAAAGGGACAGTGTAAAAAAAAAAAAATATATAAAGTAAAATAAATAATAAAAAAATATTTTTTTTTAAAACGCCCCGTCCCTCGAATCACGCGCACAGAAGCGAACGCAAGTCGCGCCCACATATGTAAATGGTGTTCAAACCACACATCAAAGGTATTGTCGCAATAATTAGAGCGAGTGCAATAATTCTAGCCCAAGATCTCCCCTGTAACTCTAAACTGGTAACCTGTAGACATTTTTAAATGTCGCCTATGGACATTTTTAAGTACCAACGTTTGTCGCCGTTCCACGAGCGTGCGCAATTTTGAAGCATGACATGTTAGGTATCAATTTACTCGGCGTAACATTATCTTTCACATTATATAAAACATTTTTGCTAACTTTACTGTTTTCTTATTTTTTTTTATTCAAAAAGTGTATTTTTTCCCAAAAAAATGCATTTAAATACCGTTGCGCAAATACTGTGTGACATAAAATATTGCAACGACTGCCATTTTATTCTCCAGAGTCTTTGCTAAAAAAATATATTTATAATATGTTTTAAGTCATTTTCTAGCAAGAAATTATGATTTTAACTTGTAAACAACAAGTATCAAAAATAGGCTTGGTCCAAAAGAGTCTATCAAGCAGTTATTTGGCTACATGATTGCAATACTATGGGGCAGTGCTCTTTACAGGGGAAGGGGGCCCGGGACCTGGACCCAGTACAATACAATGTCCCACCTATAAGGTCTGGGCTCCCTTCCCCTGCATTAAAAAAAGGAGTAAATGTAAAGCAAATAAGATGCTCACTGGAGTAATGAGTACCAAAAATTTCAGAAGACAACACTCCAATCCAACGAAAGAGTGCCTTCTGTTAAGATTTGAGCCACTCCGTATTCCCCAGATCTAACCAGAAGGTGCATGATGCCAAATCCTGCAGGTGGAAGACAGGGGTGAGGTAAAGCAAGCATAAGAAAAAAGTTGAATGTAGCATCCTCCAGTGCTCAGACTAGTGTATGCAAATTTGTTTTTAAATCACAGTAGCTGGGTGAGTTAGATTAATTGATTGGGGTTACTGTAGATGAGACTTCTGGTACCTCCCCCTGGTTCTAGAAGTTTGGAGAGGTTTCTAGAAGCTAGTGGGTGGAGGCCAGGAGGTCCTGATCTGCTTGTTTGTGGCAATCTGGCCAATTCTCGGGCAGGAGGCCTGGCAGGGTAGCTGGATCACCCCATAAATATTGTGGTGCCTAGCCAGCAGGGAAGTCAGGTGGAAGATGGAGTGAGAGCCATGGTGGGGACCCTGGAACTGAGGGGGACTTTGCCTCCAGGTTGGGAGCTGAGAAAGGAAAAAGGACAGAGGGATCTCTATTACCCCACAGTCTCTTATAGGTGACCCTCTGGCTTGCAAGGAAGAACCTGGCAGTAGGAGGTCTGAACAGCAGTCATTTAAAAAGCATCAGGGTTTCCAGGGACAGTGTGAGCATCTCTACACCCCAGGGCCTAAAAGGGAGAGAGCTACCTGTTGCTATATCTAGCAAGCTTTCTGGGACAGTGCCAACAAGCTAAACCTAATCCCTTTTCCTGGGACATTTCACCAAGCTGCCAAGTAGACTGGTATTTTCAAGAGAGGGGACATAGAACTCCTGCAAGTTGGGACTTTGCTAGGGATTCCACCCAGGGGACACAGAGCCCCTACACAGGGAATTTCCATTGACATTTCCAGTAAGACTGTTGCATAGAGTACATAGAGAAGGAAGTTGTCCTCATTTGTTGTTGTTCAAGTCAATTTGGGCATCCCATAATCCCTGTACCCTATCCAAGTTGTTTTCCCTAATAAAACAACAAAAACAAGCCAATGAACAGATTCCTTGTCTCTGAATGAGAGTTGAAAATGTGTGTTACCTGGCTGTGACAGACGGACCACAACACTGAGCAGCTTCTACGGGGGTACCGCTACACTTGTGACAATTGTTGTTTTTCATACCTGTTTATGATGTTGGGTTTGTCTTTCCTGCTGCAATTCCACAGAAATATTTTTTTTTGCTCTATAACTTGGTGAATTTTGCATTGTTTGTGTATCACACGGGATGTCTAATTACCTTAGGGTGTCAGAGAATGCCTCCACGCCAAATTTAGATATAGTGTATCCACCTGGAATGAGTGCCACCCTGCCAAGGATGCTGGAAACATTAACAATTCGTCCACGGGCTCTTCTGATAAGCGGTAGTAATGTAAGAGTTACATCAATCATTCCGAGTAAATTCACTTTCAAAGGTTTTAAAAAGTCATCATTTTTCAGCCAACCAATTGGAGCAACTGGACCACTAATGCCAGCATTATTTACCAGTCCCCAGAGTCCTGGGAAAATATTTTGAACAAGATAAAGGACAGTAAGAAAATAATAATAATAATAATTACATATAATGGCAGTAACAGTCATTTATGAATTGGCAAGTATACATTTTCATAAGAAAAAAACCCATAGTAGAGCGACAGCAAAAAAAGACCAAAGAGTCCATTGAGTATTTTTTTTTATGTTTTTGTTTGCCCCCCCCCCCCATTTTCTTTAACCTGTGTGTCCATATTCAAATCACTGTCTCCACTGAAAGTCTATTTTCTTCTAGGTCTATTCAGGTCTTCTTGATTGATTGTTCCTGCCTGTATGTGGAAGAAGCTTCCAGAAGGAGAGTAGGACAGTTAACCACTGGGCTATGAATATTTATCTGACCTCAGCCAATCCCTGGGAGGCTGGCCCAGAAAGTATGTGTCACGGTTGCCCACCTGGCCCCCACCTCCCCTCGGCCATTGCATCCCCTGGCGCCAACACGCAGACCACATAACCTCTGTGCTTGGTGCCAGGGTGCTGCCTGCTACTGAGGGCTTCATCACCCCCTCCCAGTCGTACGAATTTTAGTTTTTCAGAAATTCGGATGTATCTGAATTTCCAAATTAGAATAGTCCTGAATTTAAATGAATCCGAAATATCAAAAAAATTTATTTGGATGAAATTTGAATTTGAATCATTTTCGAATTTGAAAAGTTTTCAAATTCAAATAGTTTTCCAATTTCCAGAGAGAATAAAATAGAATAGAAAATAACATAAAATAAAAAGAATATAATATAATAGAGTTAAACAGAACAAAATAGAATAGAAAATAAAAGAACAGAATAGACTAGAATATAATAGAAACAAATAGAATAACACAGAAAGAATATAACCATCTTCTGAAATTGAATTAATTTGAAATTGAATGCATAAGAAAAGAATAGAATAGAAAAGAATAGAATAGAATAGAATAAACCAAGGGTCTCCAAACTTTCTGAACAAAGGGCCGGTTTATTGTCCTTCAGACTTTAGGAGGGCCGGAGTAGGGACAGTGCGAGTAGAAAATTTCCTGATGTCCAGCTGGAGTAAACAATGCCCTATATTTGGTGTCAGTGGAAGCACTAGTGCCCCATCATTGGTGCCAATGAAAGGAATTGTGTCCCATCATTGGTGTCTGTAGGAGGAATTGTGCCCTTTCATTTGTGTCAGTGGGTATCAGTGGATCGAATTGTGTCCCATCGTTGGTGTCAGTGGGAAGAATTGAGCCCTCTCTTTGCTGTCAGTGCAAGGAATTATGCCCTATTGTTGGTGTCAGTCGATTGGATCGTGCCCCAAGGGCCGGATAAAGGCTAGCAAAGGGCCACATCTGGCCCCAGGCCTACCGTTTGGAGACCACTGGAATAAACTATAACAGAATAGAAATAATATAATTAAAAAAACAATAGAATATAAAGAATATTGTCATGGATATGCAGTAGTGTTTGTCTGTCAGCTTACCTTCCTTCCCATGTGTTCATCTTAGAGGCCTGAGCCCTTTCACCTGGCTTCCTTTATAATCTCCTCCCAGCCTGACTCCACCCCAGGCCCTATCACTGAACACTATATTAACCTGTGCACTGCAAGCCTGCTTTGCTGATCAATGTGTTTGTTAGGCATTGTGTGTTTGGGTTCCTGCCTGCCGTGTGCGACGTCTGTCTCTCTGTTACGTTATTGGCTTGTCCCCGACTATCCCTGTCTGCTCGTGACCCTTGACCTTCGGCTCATTCTTCGTTATCCTTGTCTGCTTGTGGCCCCTGACCTTCAGCTTGTTATTCGGTTCTCTCTTATCGTGTGCTGCTGCTTCCCCTCTTTTCCCCTTATCCTACGGGGCGTGAGCTAGGAAACTCCAGGGGCCGCGACCTGGTCCCAGCCTGCAGCTAACATCCTCACCACTAGAGGCCCTGGAGAAGACCAGCTGGGTCTTAGACTCCGCGCCCTGGGGAATCTTGGCTCTAGCTTCCGTTTGGATCCCGGTTGTGCTCCTCTGGTCCCGCTTTCCACAACCACCCAGTTTCCTATCCGCAGAAGCCAGCCATAGGGTTCACTACCTCGCGGTGCACTCCTGTCCCCCTACGGTGTGCATCTGTCACCTGGCCACAGGTGACCCTGACAGTTTGATCAGCCATGAACCCGGCTGACATCCCGCTACCCGCGGATGATCCATTGCAGGGCATAGTTTGCAGACTTGAAACCCAGGAATCGAATCAGACTCAGGTGATGCGATTCCTCCAGGATCTGGCTTCTCGCTTCGAGCAGCTTCAGGCCTCCTTGGGAACCCTGAATCCGCAACCTCAAATACAATCAGCGGCTGCACCTATTGCACCAGTCGCAGCCACACACTCACTACAACTGCCAGCTCCGTCCCGTTTCTCTGGGGACTCCAAGGCTTGCAGGGGGTTCCTTAGCCAATGCACGATTCATTTTGAGCTCCAGCCCCAAAACTTCCTGTCTGATCGGGCTAAGGTAGCCTATATCATTTCCCTCCTCTCTGGTGAAGCTTTAGCCTGGGCAGCCCCTCTGTGGGAACTGAATGATCCAGTGGTTTCTAGCCTGTCTGGCTTCTTGAAACTTTTTCGGAATATCTTCGAAGAACCGAAGAAATGAAAGACAGAAGTTGTCAAACAAACCTGATTTCTTTTTATGAAGAGGTAAGTAAGACCTTGGACAGAGGGGTGGCAGTGGACGTGGTATACTTGGATTTTGCAAAAGCGTTCGATACAGTTCCCCACACACGGCTCATGTGTAAGGTAAAGTCTACAGGATTGGAAATATCAGTTTGTAAATGGATAGAAAACTGGCTAAAAGACAGAATTCAGAGAGTAGTGGTTAATGATTCTTACTCTGAATGGTCCAAGGTTATCAGTGGTGTACCCCAAGGTTCAGTGCTGGGACCCTTACTTTTTAATATGTTTATAAATGATATTGGGTCTGAGATCAAAAGTAACATTTCTGTCTTTGCAGATGACACCAAGCTATGCAGTGGAATAACGTCCTTACAGGATGTCGCCAATTTACAAGCCGACCTCAATGCTCTGTCTAATTGGGCGACTATGTGGCAGATGAGGTTTAATGTTGATAAATGTAAAGTTATGCACTTGGGGGCTAATAATATGAATGCATCATACATACTAGGGGGAGTACAACTGGGGGGATCCGTAGTGGAGAAGGATCTGGGGGTTTTGGTAGATCATAAGCTCAATAATGGCATGCAATGCCAAGCTGCGGTTTCCAAAGCGAGCAAAGTCCTTTCTTGTATTAAGAGAGGTATGGTCTCCAGAGAGAGAGATATCATTTTGCCCCTGTTCAAATCATTAGTAAGACCTCATCTGGAATATGCAGTTCAGTTTTGGGCCCCAGTTCTCAAAAAGGATATTGGGGAACTGGAGAAAGTGCAGAGAAGGGCAACCAAACTGATAAGAGGCATGGAGGAGCTCAGCTATGAGGAGAGATTAGAGGAACTGAATTTATTCTCTCTTGAGAAGAGGAGATTAAGGGGGGATATGATCAACATGTACAAATATATAAGGGGTCCATATAGTGAACTTGGTGTTCAGTTATTCACTTTACGGTCAACACAAAGGACAAGGGGGCACTCTTTGCGTCTAGAGGAAAAGAGATTTCACCTCCAAATACGGAAAGGTTTTTTCACAGTAAGAGCTGTGAAAATGTGGAATAGACTCCTGCAGAGGTGGTTCTGGCCAGCTCAGTAGATTGCTTTAAGAAGGGCCTGGATTCTTTCTTAAATGTACATAATATAACTGGGTACTGACATTTATAGGTAAAGTTGATCCAGGGAATATCCGATTGCCTCTCGGGGGATCAGGAAGGAATTTTTTCCCCTGCTGTAGCAAATTGGATAATGCTCTTCTGGGTTTTTTTGCCTTCCTCTGGATCAACTGTGGGTATAGAATTGGGTATATGGGATTGTACGATATATGTTTATTTTTATTTTTTTATTTTTATTTTTTACGGTTGAACTGGATGGACTTGTGTCTTTTTTCAACCTGACTAACTATGTAACCGGCTCGTGTCTCTTCAGCGGCCAGCGCCCTTTTACGTCTCCGCCAAGAGTCTGCTTCTGTGGGACAGTATGCCCTTCATTTCCGCATACTGTCGGCTGAGTTGAGCTGGAACAATGAGGTCTTAGTCGCAACCTTTTTGCATGGCCTGTCTGATAGAGTGAAGGATGAATTAGCAGGAAGAACCATCCCCACTGATCTGGCCGGCGTTATCTCCTTGTGTAACCAGATCGATATTCGCTTTCAGGAGAGGACCTTAGAAAAGCAACGCCAGCACTCCTTGGTTCTTAGTCAGCCTGAGCTCCCCTCTCTTCGACCCGTAGAGCATCTCCTACCAGCTGAGGAACCCATGCAGCTGGGTCGGACCAGGCTATCCCCCGAGGAACGTGCTAGGCGCAGAACTCTTGGTCTGTGTCTTTACTGTGGGGGCAAAGGTCATTTTCGTGACACTTGCTCTCTTTGTCCAGAAAAACGTTCGGGTCCACTTCATCTGGAAAGTGGAGTATTGGATCCAGAAATATCACCTTCCCCTTCTCGTCTTCTGCTTTCTGTGTTCCTTCATGTTGGTGCTTCTTCTCATTCGGTCTCAGCATATCTGGATTCCGGAGCCGCTGGTAATTTCATGGACTGGGAAATCGCATCGTCCATGAGACTTACTCTTTTGCCCCTCACCACGCCATTGGTGGTCTTGGCGATTGATGGTACTGTTCTCCCAGGGGGACCTATCCGCTTCCAGACCCTCCCTGTTAAGATGTCGGTAGGGACACTCCACCAGGAGTGGATATCCTTCCTTATCTTACCCAAGGCCTCAACGCCTATAATTTTGGGTCTCCCATGGTTACAGCTCCATTCTCCTCATGTGGACTGGACTACTGGACAGATCCTGGCTTGGGGTCCCTCCTGTTCCTCGTCCTGCCTACCCAAGGTTGCCCCCTGTGAATCTGAGCCGGTCATTCATTCCAGGTTGCATAACCATTTACATTTCTCTGTCCCTAACCACCCTTGGACGCACAGCCAGGCTAGCTTGTCTACAAGTCCTGCAGTCGCTACGTCTTGCGATGCGATTCAGGTAGTCGCTACACCTGACTCAGCTATTCACTCTGCCTCTGTACTAGTTATGCCAGTCCAGCCCATGCCCAGTGAGCCTCCTACTTTTTCTTGTTTGGGACATTCTGCTTGTCCTTCAGCTATTCAGCTTGACTCCGGCGACATGTCACCTTCTAACCAACCTGACTTCAGGGTTCCACTGACATCTGCCCAGTCTGATGGTCCTGTGCAAGAGGACCAGTTCCCCTTTAAGGGTCTAGGGGACCCTCCTCAGATTCCTGTTGATCCTCTCATGCCCTTGCTTATTCCTAGAGAGCCTTTGGTCCTCAATAGATCTTCTTGTCATCTCCCTACCTCGTTTTCGGTCTCTGAGGATAATCTTAAGTACGAGGTTAGACAAGTTCTGGATTCTCGGCTCTGCAGAGGCATTCTTCAGTACCTTGTGCATTGGAGAGGTTTTAGTCCTGAGGAAGCGTCTTGGATCACTGCATCTGATGTCGCTGCACCTCATCTGTTGAGAAGGTTTCATCAGAGATTTCCCTTTAAGCCTGGGTCCAGGCGGGGGAGGGCCCATAAGAGGGAGGGTACTGTCATGGATATGCAGTAGTGTTTGTCTGTCAGCTTACCTTCCTTCCCATGTGTTCATCTTAGAGGCCTGAGCCCTTTCACCTGGCTTCCTTTATAATCTCCTCCCAGCCTGACTCCACCCCAGGCCCTATCACTGAACACTATATTAACCTGTGCACTGCAAGCCTGCTTTGCTGATCAATGTGTTTGTTAGGCATTGTGTGTTTGGGTTCCTGCCTGCCGTGTGCGACGTCTGTCTCTCTGTTACGTTATTGGCTTGTCCCCGACTATCCCTGTCTGCTCGTGACCCTTGACCTTCGGCTCATTCTTCGTTATCCTTGTCTGCTTGTGGCCCCTGACCTTCAGCTTGTTATTCGGTTCTCTCTTATCGTGTGCTGCTGCTTCCCCTCTTTTCCCCTTATCCTACGGGGCGTGAGCTAGGAAACTCCAGGGGCCGCGACCTGGTCCCAGCCTGCAGCTAACATCCTCACCACTAGAGGCCCTGGAGAAGACCAGCTGGGTCTTAGACTCCGCGCCCTGGGGAATCTTGGCTCTAGCTTCCGTTTGGATCCCGGTTGTGCTCCTCTGGTCCCGCTTTCCACAACCACCCAGTTTCCTATCCGCAGAAGCCAGCCATAGGGTTCACTACCTCGCGGTGCACTCCTGTCCCCCTACGGTGTGCATCTGTCACCTGGCCACAGGTGACCCTGACAAATATGACCATTTTCCAAAATTCAAATAGAATCAATTCCAATTTGAATAGAATAGAATAGAAAAGAATAGAATAGTAAATAAAAGAATAGAATGGAAAAGAATAGAATAGAATAAACACATAGAAAAATAATATATAATTTTCTATAATAAAAAAACAATAGAATAGAATAGAAAGAATATAACCATTTAGAATTTTGAATATATTTGAATTTGAATAAAATAGAATAGAATAGAAAATAAATTAATAGAATTGAAAAGAATAGAATAGAATAGAATGAACAATAGAACAAGAATATCATTTAAAAAACAATAAAATAGAATAGAAATATTTTTTTTCTCCTATGTACCCTGTATAGGCATGCCAACCATTATAACAAAAAACCCGGCTGGATAGGCAACCAGACAGGTAGGACCCTGCAACTAGAACGTCGTCAGGAAAGATTTGTGTAAAACAACAAACACCCAATGGTTCCTGTTGGTCCAGAGGAAACACATAGAACTGAGGCTCCGGGGTATGTTCATTTTTTTTCCCTCTTATAATAGTGAATGTGTTTCCTTTTTCTAGGTTGGAGGAGTCTCGAGCCAGGTTAGGCATCTGATGACCACTTCTGGTAGTTCAAGTTCAAGAAACTAATAGGGAGGGACTATCTGTGTATCTGGATTTTGCAAAAGCATTTGATACAGTTCCCCACAAACGTTTACTGTACAAACTAAGGTCTGTAGGCATGGACCATAGGGTGAGTACCTGGATTTAAAACTGGCTACAGGGGCGAGTCTAAAGGGTGGAGATAAATGGTGAGTACTCGTAATGGTCTGGTGTGGAAAGTGGGGACTCCCAAGAATCTGTCCTGGGACGAATCCTGTTTAATTTATTCATAAACGATCTAGAGGATGGCATAAACAGCTCAATCTCAATATTTGCGGACGATACAAAGCTCTGCAGGGCAATAACTTCTACGTGGGATGTGGAAACCTTGCAAGAAGACCTAAACAAATTAATGGGGTGGGCAACTACATGGAAAATTAGGTTTAATGTTGAAAAATGTAAGGTAATGCATTTGGGTGCCAAGAATATGAATGCAAGTTACTTGCTAGGGGGGGAACCTCTGAGGGAATCTAGAATGGAAAAGGACCTGGGGGTCCTAGTATGACAGGCTCAGCAATGACATGCAATGCCAGGCTGTGGCAAGCAAAGCCAACAAAATATTGGCATGCCTTAAAAAGGGGGATTCACTACAGAGATAAAATGATAATTCTCCCACTCTACAAGGCTCTAGTCCGGCCACATCTTGAGTATGCCATCCATTTCTGGGCACCAGTCCTCAGGAAGGATGTGCCGGAGAGAGTCCAGAGAAGAGCAACAAAGCTGATAAAGGGACTGGAGAACCTCAGCTATGGAAAAAGACTACAAGCATTTGTATTTGTATTCTCTCTGGAGAGGAGACACTTGAGAGGGGATATGATGTTGATGTACAAATACAGTAACTGGTGACCCTTTTATAGGAAAAAAAACTTTTCTGTGAAAGGAAATTAAAAAAGACACGTGGTCATTCACTGTTTTGCTTTCGTCTATCTAGCAAGGTTACTTGTGGTAAAATCAAGGAAGCTTAAACTTCTGTAGTGTATCAATGCTTTACTAAACAAGGAAAAATCTGCACATACAACTGTAGGATGCACAATACAACACAACTTATAGCTTACAAAATATATGCCTACAAATATATAAGCATGTACAACATGTACCGTATACATTAAGTAAACTAAATAATTACTCAACTTAGAGGTCAAGATGTAATGTCCATAGTTCCTTGCTCAGTCCAACTCCCAAAAAGGTCTCCAAAGTTATCCAGCTTCAGGCAGGCATGTCTTCTTCCTTTCTCCCTCCAAACACCAACTCCCCAAGCTCTGTTCAAAGGAGAAGCATATCCAGCCAGCTCCCTTGCAACAGACATCCACTGACTATTTCTGGCCCAGATAGGAAGGGTGCACGCCTTCAAGTCGTCCTGGACACCAGAAAACTTTGCAGCTTTACTCTTCCTAAACAGTGTACGCAGCATTTTTCCCCCAGTACAAGCAACAAAACACACCACAGAAAACAGGTCAGCTTCTGTTGAAATTTTAGCACAAATCCCGGACGAGCCCCCAAATGTTTTGCTTTGCGTCTATCTAGCAAGGTTACTCTGTGGTATAACAAGGAAGCTGAGACTTCTGCAGTGTGTAAATGTGCTTTTACTATACAAGATGCTGTACATACAAAACTATTACAATATTAAGACTAAAATACAAGACTGACAGATCTCTATAACAAGCAAAATGCCTAGCAAATAGAACAGCCTATGGTCTATAACTACAAATACATTTAAAGGTTACTTATCTTCTGTTACTCGTGATCTCCATTGGCAATGATTCTTCTTGGAGACCAGGTTCTGTTCTTCTATCATGAGTGGCTTTTTCTGATGTTACAGCAACATGATGTGTGTCTGTCCTAGCTTATGCCTGCTTTTATGTGTCAGGCTGAGCAACAGAAAACATACCTGTTTACTGTAGCTGTACAATAGCATTGAATACAACAATGCTATCTACCTATTGTCTACTCAATCCAAAAGACTGACAGGTAATCTCACTATTGTAAAATTGTCCCATGTATCCTATGTCTGAGTAATATAATAAAAATCATATTTTTAACAAACGCAACACATTCCACCGTATGATTTTTTTTTCTCTCTCAGACTACACAGAACATCTCTTCATTACTAACAACTCATTCTACACATGAATTTTCCTTAAATGCAACCCCTCCCATATTTCTGTTACTGGGAAGGTGTTTCAGTCTTTGGATAATAGTTCATTAGAAAGTCCGTTCTAAAGTTCTTTAGAAATAAGTCCAGGCTTGAAATACATCAAAGGCCTTGTTCTCCACAGCTCTTGCGATCTTCCGTCATTCTTTCCATCATGTAACCACTTTCTCTGGTCTTCCTATGGATCAAATCGGAGACAACCTGTGGAGTGGAAAACAAAGCGGATTATCTGTTCCTTCTAACAATACATAAACAGTAGATCCTGGCCCTTCAGCTACAATCTCTCCTCTAAATGGCTTCTTGCCTGGATATCTGACCCATACTTTGCCACCTGCCTGTATGCACCTCTGACCCTCCCAAAGAACATCAATAGGGAGGAGAGGAAATATACTGATATTTCCCAGAAGATCACTGCTGTTTATTTTGGAAGGTTTGATGTTATGTAGCCTCACTTTCCACTCTTGCTGAGAAGTATCCACTAACCAGTCAGAGTCCCAGCCACTGTCTTGAAGCTCATCTGCCAATGCAAATATAACTTCAAACCTTCCTGCCAGATTCCCTCTCATTCCTAGATAGGCTTCAGTTTCAGATATGTCACTCCTAATTTCTATGTCATGGGAAGCAGTAACATGGTATCTGTTAAACCCTGTTCTTTCAGGAACCTTACATAAATACTGAACTCTGCACTCCAGCTGTGGAATCTGTGCCTCAGCCCCTACCATCCTCTCATATGGTGTGCTTTTGGCTATTGGCCTAGAATTTAACAACATGACTGCCTGTGTGAGGACCCGATCCCACCCCCTTAGTGTATGTGTTGGTGTAAGTTTGCGTATCTGGTCTTTCAATAGCCCGTTGTATCTTTCAATCAAACCAGCTGCCTGTGGATGGTATGGGATGTGGCACAACCAGTACACTCCAGAATCTTTGGCCCACTGCTGTAATGTTGATCCGGTGAAGTGTGAGCCATTATCACTTTGGACTTGTTTGGGACAACCATAAGCAACGACAAGTTTCTGAAGCAGTTGAAGCGTTGCGGCTTGATCTGCACGTTTGCAAGGATGAACAAGCATAAGTCCTGAATAGGTGTCCACTGCAGTGCAACAATATCTCAGTCCGCTTCAACTGCTTCAGAAACTTGTCGTTGCTTATGGTTGTCCCAAACAAGTCCAAAGTGATAATGGCTCACACTTCACCGGATTAACAGTACAGCAGTGGGCCAAAGATTCTGGAGTGTACTGGTTGTGCCACATCCCATACCATCCACAGGCAGCTGGTTTGATTTAAAGATACAACGGGCTATTGAAGGACCAGATACGCAAAATTACACCCACACATACACTAAGGGGGTGGGATCGGGTCCTCACACAGGCAGTCATGTTGTTAAATTCTAGGCCAATAGCCAAAAGCACACCATATGAGAGGATGGTAGGGGCTGAGGTACAGATTCCACAGCTGGAATGCAGAGTTCAGTATTTATGTAAGGTTCCTGAAAGAACAGGGTTTAACAGATACCATGTTACTGCTTCCCATGACATAGAAACCAAGAGTGACGTATCTGAAGCTGAAGCCTATCTAGGAATGAGAGGGAATCTGGCAGGAAGGTTTGAAGTTATATTTGCATTGGCAGATGAGCTTCAAGACAGTTGCTGGGACTCTGACTGGTTAGTGGATACTTCTCAGCAAGAGTGGAAAGTGAGGCTACATAACATCAAACCTTCCAAAAGAAACAGCAGTGATCTTCTGGGAAATATCAGTATATTTCCTCTCCTCCCTATTGATGTTCTTTGGGAGGGTCAGAGGTGCATACAGGCAGGTGGCAAAGTATTGGTCAGATATCCAGGCAAGAAGCCATTAAGAGGAGAGATTGTAACTGAAGGGCCAGGATCTACTGTTTATGTATTGTTAGAAGGAACAGATAATCCGCTTTGTTTTCCACTCCACAGGTTGTCTCCGATTTGATCCATAGGAAGACCAGAGAAAAGTGGTTACATGATGGAACGAATGACAGAAGATCGCAAGAGCTGTGGAGAACAAGGCCTTTGATGTATTTCAAGCCTGGACTTGTTTCTAAAGAACTTTAGAATGGACTTTCTAATGAACTTTTATCCAAAGACTGAAACACCTTCCCAGTGACAGAAATATGGGAGGGGTTGCATTTAAGGAAAATTCATGTGTATATTGAGGTTTTAGTAATGAAGAGATTTTCTGTGTGTGGTCTGAGAGAAAAAAAAATCATAGGGCGGAATGTGTTGCGTGTGTTAAAAATATGTTTTTTATTATATTAATCAGACATAGGATACATGGGACAATTTTACCTGTCAGTTTTTTGGTTTGAGTAGATTTCTCAAACAAATGCTTTTTTCATACAATGGGGTTAGATACCATTGTTGTATTTAGTAAACAAGTAAGACATTACTTGTTTGTAATTCTTTCAGTTTGAGAGCTGAAAGAAATCACAGTTTAGATTACAGGTTTGTTTTGAGTAGACAATAGGTAGATAGCATTGTTGTATTCAATGCTATTGTACAGCTGCAGTAAACAGGTATGTTTTCTGTTGTTTGGTAACTCAGCCTGAGACACATAAAAGAAGGCATAAGCTAGGACAGACAGACACATCATGTTGCTGTAACATCAGAAGAAGCCACTCATGAAGAAGAAACAGAACCTGGTCTCCAAGAAGAATCATTGCCAATGGAGATCACGAGTAACAGAAGTTAATAACCTTTAAATGTATTTGTACTGTTATAGACCATAGGCTGTTCTATTTGCTAGGCATTTTGATTGTTATAGATATATGTCAGTCTTGTATTTTAGTCCTAATGCTGTAATAGTTGTATGTACAGCATCTTTGTATAGTAAAAGCACATTTACACACTGCAGAAGTCTCAGCTTCCTTGTTATACCACAGAGTAACCTTGCTAGGTAAACGCAAGCAAAACATTCACTAAAATTAGAAGTTTAACTTTTAACTGCATAGAGGTTTCTTTACTGTCAGAGTGGTAAGGATGTGTAATTCTCTTCAAAAAGCAGTGGAATCAGCAGGGAGCATCGACCATTTCAAAAAACTATTAGATGGGTACCTTAACGATCACAACATACAGGGATATACAATGTACTATTGACATAGACGTGCACACACACAGGTTGAACTGGATGGACTTGTGTCTTTTTTTAACCTCACCAACTATGTAACTATGACTAAAATGCAGAGTAGATAGGTTAACTGAGTTCCAGTGGTACACCAATTTCTGTGCATAAAAAAGCTGCATTCCAGGCTGGTTGGACTACAACTGGAAGGTCTCCCCATAACTGCTGATCTTGTATTCAGGTCTCCAAAACAGAGATGGATGCCATATTGTGATCATCCTCAAGGACCCCTGCAACCGGACTTTGCTGCAACAATCATCTGGAGTTATCGCTAATAATAACTGTATATACCTGGGTATATGTGCACAATTCCACCAGGACTCCTATTGGGCCTTTTGCTGATAATACCTGTTTGTATTTTGGATGTGTGTACTATTATGAATCCTTTCTTATCTAAAGTTTGTATTATTTCCATACTTTGTGCTTCTATATGCTTATGATTAATATTATGTGCTGGTTACAGTAGTTCCTCTGCTCCCAATTACCTTGTTTAGATAACTGGTTAATATCTCAAGAAGGTAATTCCCTCTTGAGACCCTATTGTCCTGGGTGGAGGCACTGCCAACGTTATTATCAAACCCAATCTTCCATATAAGAGAAGGATCTGGTTCTCTTTTTACCTATAGGTTTAGTAGAATACCATTTTTTGGGGAGGGTAATTTTATTGAAAGCCCCCCTTCAATAGAGGGGCACATTTGTATTAGTTATAAACATTTTCACTCTCAGGAGGTTTGATATATTCTCTTTGGTTTTCCTGTGCATAGTTGAGATATGTAGCCCCAGTTCACATTAGTATAGAACAAGTTTATCTTAGTTTCTTGCAGCTAAAAGATATGCAATTCTTAGTGCATTGTAGTTGGTCTAGAAAGACTGTGGCTCAGTTTCTCCTACCCAAGGCTGCCTCTGATGCTGCTTGCAATACCTTTAACAAACTCCATAATTATTATAGGCTAAACCTTTTGCTTACAGAAAACTGTTTTATGTAAATTTACATAACAGACAAACCAAGTGGTCTTACCTCTGTCTCCAACAATTTGAGATACCCACTGCCCAGCAGAATTTACATTCTGGCTATTTGACACATCCAATATTACTGTCTGTAGTCTGCTAGAGGACTCTTTCTTCAGATTCGCAGCCCCAGTCTCCGTCAGACAGGCAGCCAAAACCCATATTCCACGTTTGTCCAGCTGCTTAGCCAGCAGGTTTCCGAATCCAGAGTCACATCCAGTGATGAATACATATTTATCTGTTAGATTCTCCAGGATTTGACTTTGTCTGTACCATCTGTACAAGAGCAGCAGCCCCAACACCGCCAGTAGGGGGAGCCACATGCTGGTAGCAGTAATATCTACTACTACTCAACCTGTTGAGAGAATTATGTTAATGGCATGACATATTTAGAAACGAGTACATAGATGTGTGGGTGGACTACATATGAATGTAAATACTTATTGTGACTGTGGTCTCTAACATTGTCATGTTTTTGTATATATATTTTTATGATGAATAAATTTGTACTTCCTACCCACCTCCACAATGTCAACAACCTCATCTAAAGTCCCACCTACCCTTTTTATTCAGACACATTTAGAAATGTTGAATACTGTATGTTGGTTAGTACCTTGTAAAATACAAAGCGTCTAAAAGTATAGGTGAAGGGCAACTAGTCTGTTTTCATTTTCCAACCTGCAACCCCCTATATTCTTTACTTTCCATATTCCACAGTTATTGTACTGCAAGGAATTTCAAGTCCTGGTGCAGCTAGAATAGGGACAGCTCAGATAGTTTCACTGTAGTGTAGTGAGACCGTGTCATGTATACATACATTAGTGTAGAGTAGGGACAGCTCAGATAGTTTCACTGTAGTGTAGTGAGACCGTGTCAGTAATCTTGACATTAGTTTATAGCTAGAGTAGGGAAAGTTCAGATAGCGTCAGTGTAGTGACAGTTGAACACCGTCTATTTGATTGCGTTACTGCCAGTTTAACGCCATATAGTTTTGCGTGCGTTACTGACAGTTTAACACCATATCATTTTGCTTGCGTTACTGCCAGTTTAACGCCATATAGTTTTGCGTGCGTTACTGACAGTTTAACGCCATATCGTTTTGCGTGCGTTACTGCCAGTTTAACGCCATATAGTTCTGTGTGCGTTACTGCCAGTTTAACGCCATATAGTTTTGCGTGCGTTACTGACAGTTTAGTGCCATATAGTACTGTGTGCGTTACTGCCAGTTTAACGCCATATAGTTATGTGTGCGTTACTGCCAGTTTGGCGCATTATATTGCAGTATATTATATTTGTATCCGTGGAGTGTGTCTGTGTAGTGTGAGTACTCAAATTAAAGGGCACCAAACACCTCTTTACATTGATTAAAGTGCATCCACGTACAGATTTCAACTTCTCCTTTACATTTGCTTATAAGCACCGGCCCCTCCCTCCCAATAATGTCTGGGAGGACAACAAGGAGAGGCAGACGTTCCCTTGGCACTGTAAGGGGGCCAGCAACAAATGTGTCCACAGGCAAAGGTGGACATGGTGGTCAGTCCTCAGGCAGGGCATTATTTCCTCTGTTTAGTGAGTAGTGATGAGCCGAACACCCCCGGGTTCGGTTCGCACCAGAACCCGCGAACGGACCGAAAGTTCGCACGAACTTTAGAACCCTATTAAATACAATGGATGCGAACGTTTGAAATCTAAAGTGCTAATTATAACGACTATTATGCATGTTATTGTCCTAAAAAGGGTTTGGGAACCTGGGTTCTGCACCAAGGGACATGTATCAATCCAAAAAAAAGTTTTAAAAACAAACGTTTTTCGGGAGCAATCATTTTAATAATGCATAAAGTGAAAAAAAAAGAGTCAAATATTCCTTTAAATATCGTACCTGGGGGGTGTCTAAAGTATGCCTGTGAACTGCCACGTGTTTCCCGTGTTTAGAACTGTCACTGCACAAAATTAAATTTCTAAAGGAAAAAAAGCCATTTAAAACTGCTTGCGGCTTTAATGTAATGTCTGGTCCCGGTAATATGGATGAAAATCTTTAAGAAAAATGGCATGGCTACCTCAAACCCCCCCCCCTCCTCCTATCCCAGCCCATTACCAGCTCCTTTGGGTCTTGTATGGATATTAAGGGGAACCCCGCACACAAAATAAAAAAGGCCCTATATACTCTGAACAGCCGTATACAGGCGGTGCATACAAGACAGGGACTGTAGGTTTGTTCTTATGTAGAATCTGTTTGTAATTTTGAACAGGTACATTGTTTAAGTGTAGCTCCAGCCAAAAAATCTATTTTTAAGCTTTTTGGAAAACATAGGGAAGGGTTATCACCCCTGTAACATTTGTTTTGCTGTCTGTGCAGTGTGCACCTGCTCAGAACAGTTCACCTCACTTTCCGTCCTAATGACAAATGTGTTTTGAAAATTTGGGGTTTTTATTAAAACAAGAATTGGTGATAAAGCATCAGTGGAGAGGAGACACTTTTTTTCCCATATTAACTCTTACAGGAGAGAATTTGCCTTCCTAAGGGTAGATTTCCTCTCACTTCCTGTTGTATCCTTCCGTTTGCAAGGAGGAGTCGTTTGTAAGTTGGATGTTTGAAAGTAGGGGCCTGCCGTATATACTCAGCTGAAATTTGCCCCTTACATGTTGGTGTTGCCACAACACTGTGAGCCCTCACAGTTACTCTTGGTGGGCGCATGAATGGGCCCTGCTGTGAATTATTAGATCAAGAATTGTAATTGCATGCCCCTGTTGAACAGGGGCTGAAAAATTGGGCCTTTGGTGGTGGTGGTGGTGGTGGTGTTGACACAACACTGTAAGGCCTCACAGTTAGTCTTGGTGGGCGCAGGAATGGGCCCTGCTGTGAATTATTAGATCAAGAATTGTAATTACATGCCCCTGTTAAACAGGGGCAGAAAAATTGGGCCTTAGGCACTGGTGCCACAACACTGCAACCCCTCACAGATACTGTACTTGGAGCACAGCAATGAGCCCTGTTGCAAAGTATTGCATCAAAAATTGTAATTACACGCCCCTGTTAAACAGGGGCTGAAAAATTGGGCCTTAGCCACTGGTGCTGGTGCCACGACACTGCAACCTCTCCCAGATACTCTAGTTGGAGTGCAGGAATGAGCCCTGCTGCAAAGCATTGCATAAAAAATTGTAATTACATGCCCCTGTTAAACAGGGGCATAAAAATTGGGCCTTAGGCACTGGTGCCACAACACTGCAACCCCTCACAGATACTGCACTTGGAGCACAGCAATGAGCCCTGTTGCAAAGTATTGCATCAAAAATTGTAATTACACGCCCCTGTTAAAAAGGGGCTGAAAAATTGGGCCTTAGCCACTGGTGCTGGTGCCACGACACTGCAACTTCTCCCAGATACTCTAGTTGGAGTGCAGGAATGAGCCCTGCTGCAAAGCATTGCATAAAAAATTGTAATAACACGCCCCTGTTAAACAGGGGCTGAAAAATTGGGCCTTAGCCACTGGTGGCGGCACCCAGAAACAAAAATGTTCTTCCAAGCTATCATCATCAATCGGATCATTGAGGAGGAGGAGGATAGTCAGTCAACATAACAGGACAGTCTCTCAGCATCAGCATCAGTCTTAAAGGGATGTGACATTTGAAAATAAATTAGTCTGTTATATCAGCTTCAGGTGTTTGGTAGCTGGTGGTAATCCAAGACTGGTTCATCTTTATGAAGGTCAGTCGATCAACAGAGTCGGTGGACAGGGGCACCCTGTGATCCGTGACAAATCCTCCAGCAGCACTGAATGTGCATTCTGAAAGAACGCTGGACAGGCCAGTAGCTCAATTGCATACTGTGCAAGCTCTGGCCAGTGATCCATCCTCAAGACCCAGTAAGCCAGAGGATTTTCGGTGGGGAAGGTGTCCAAGTCTGACCTTGCCCCTAGTTATTCCTGCACCATGTATATCAGACGCTGGCGATGGTTGCTGGAACCGATCATACCTTGGGGCTGCGGACTAAAGAATTGTCTGAACGCATCGGTCAGATGGCCACCTTCCCCACGGCTCCTTCTTTGACTGCCCGAAGCCTCAGCAACTCGTTGTCCAGGACCAGGAGTTTGTAACCTCCCAGTCTCTGGGAACGCGTTGCACAGACCTTTCTGCAAGGCCTCCCGGAGTTGTCTCATCTTCTGCTCCCTCTGCGACGGTAAGATAAGGTCCGCAACCTTACCCTTGTACCGTGGATCAAGGAGAGTGGCCAGCCAGTAATGGTCCCTCTCCCTGATCCGAAGAATACGAGGATCCTTCCGCAGACTTTGCAGGATCAGGGAGGCCATGCAGCATAGGTTAGCTGAGGCATTCGGTCCGGAGTCCTCTGGGTCACTAAGGACGACATGATCCGCAGCCACCTCCTCCCAGCCACGTACAAGTCCACTGGTTTCTTGGGACTGTAAATCATCCCTAAAAGACTGCTGCTGATGATGCTGAGTGCCAGGCTCCACCTCCATGCTGACACAATCCTCCTCCTCCTCCTCTTCTTCCTGTGCGATGGGTGGGACAGAAGGAACACTGTCTGGGTAAAGGGTGCCTTGAGAGGCAAGGAAGTCCTCCTCTTCCTGCCTCTGTTCTGCCTCAAGTGCCCTGTCCATTATTCCATGCAGCGTATGTTCCAACAGGTGGACAAGAGGTACAGTGTCACTGATGCATGCACTGTCACTGCTCACCATCCTCGTGGCCTCCTCAAATGGTGCCAGGACAGTGCATGCATCCCTGATCATGCCCCACTGGCGTGGTGAAAAAAAACCGAGCTCCCCTGACCCTGTCCTGGTGCCATAGTCGCACAGGTACTCATTGATGGCCCTCTGCTGCGTGTGCAGCCGCTGCAGCATGGCCAACGTTGAGTTCCACCTGGTGGGCATGTCACATATAAGGCGGTTCTTGGGCAAGTTCAACTCCTTGTGCAGCTCAGCCAGGCGAGCACTGGCATTATAAGATCTGCGGAAATGCACACAGACTTTCCTGGCCTGCCTCAGGACATCCTGTAAGCCCGGGTACCTGCCCAAGAACCGCTGCACCACCAGGTTAAGGACGTGAGCCACACAGGGCACATGGGTCAGTTGTCCCTGTCGGAGAGCGGAGAGGAGGTTGGTGCCATTGTCGCAAACTACCATTCCTGGCTTAAGCTGGCATGGCGTCAACCACCTCTCGGCCTGCCCCTGCAGAGCAGACAGAACCTCTGCCCCAGTGTGGCTCCTGTCCCCCAAACACACCAGCGCAAGCACGGCATGGCATCTTTTTGCCTGCGTACTTGCGTAGCCCCTTGAATGCCTACGGAGCACCGCTGGTTCCGAGGACAAAGCACAGGAAGAGGCCACGGAGGAAGAAGAAGAGGAGGGGGTGGAGGACAGGGGTGTGTCACAACCAGTAGTAGCATTTTGGAGGCGTGGCGGTGGAACAACCTCCAACACTACTGCACCTTGTCCTGCATCCTTCCCAGCTGCCAAAAGAGTGACCCAATGGCCGTGAAAGAAAGGTAACGTCCCTGTCCATGCCTGCTGGACCATGAGTCAGCGGTAATATGCACCTTACCGCTGACCACCCTGTCCAGCGAGGCCAAGACATTGCCTTCCACATGCCGGTAGAGAGCCGGAATCGCCTTCCGTGAGAAAAAGTGGCGTTTGGGAACCTGCCACTGAGGAACCGCACATTGCACAAACTCACGGAAGGGGGCCGAGTCTACCAACTGAAAAGGCAGCAGTTGAAGCGCTAGCAATTTAGCCAAGCTAGCATTCAACCGCTGGGCATGTGGATGGCTGGGAGTGAACTTCTTTCGACGGTCCAGCAGCTGGGGCAGGGAAATTTGCCTGCTAGAATCGGATGTCGGTGTACTGCTAGCAGAGTGCCCGCAAGTACTTGGCTGTGACACACCTAATTCTACACCTTCATTCCTCTCAGAGCAGGTTTCAGAGAGGACTGAAGGTATAGTGGGGTTGGAGATCCCAGCTTATGCGGTGCAAGAAGAGGTCCGCTTTGTTCTTTGGTGTGGGTCTTTAAGGTAGGCTTGCCAACGAGCTGCATGGCAGGTCAACATATGTCTGGTCAAGCATGTGGTGCCCAAGCGGGTGATGTTTTGGCCATGCGATATACGCTTGAGACATATGTTGCAAACAGCAGCTGTGCGATCTGATGCACTCGACTCAAAAAAGGCCCACACCAAAGAACTTTTTGAATAACGGGCAGAGGCAGCGCCCTGCACAGGTGGAGCTCTGCGGTATGATTCCGTTGGTGTGCTGCCCTTACGCTGGCCCCCCGAGGGCATCCTGCCTCGTTGGAGATGTGCCTCCTCCTCATCCTCCTCCTCCTCCTCCTCCTCTCTCCTATTAGGCACCCATGTGGAGTCAGTGACCTCATCATCCCCTCCCTCCTCATCACTGGAGCCAATCTGGCAGTATGCTGCAGCTGCTGGAACATGACTGCCAGATTGGTGTCCTTCTTGAGCATCCCCTCTCTCTACTCTCACGCTACTGCCTTCCTCTAGCTGGGTATCATCATCAGACCCTTCGAAACGCTGGGCATCCTCCTGGAGCATGTACCCAACACTGTGCTCAAACAGTTTGGGGGACTCCTCAGGAGGACATGGTTGGTCTAGGGAAGGAGTGACTGATGATGACATTGATACCAGGGAAGAGGACGCTTTGGCAGCTGCTTTGCCAGTACCCTGAGCCTGTGTGAGAGAGGATGAGGAGGATGAGGAGGGCTTGGTCATCCACTCTACCAAGTCTTCGGCATGATGCGGCTCAACACGTCCAGCTGCCGAAAAGAAGGACAAGCGTGTCCCATGGCCAGGTGCTGATGGCGATGCACCGCGTCCACGACCAGCACTGTTGTCTCTAGACACAGAGCCTGCTTGCCCTCTTTTATTGGCTCCTGACTGTCTGCCTCTCCTTGTTTGCCTTCCAGACATTCTAATGGCCTGCAGGGAAATGGGAAAATCAGCAATAAGGCCTAGCTTCAGGAGTATATTTTGCAGGAATAACACTACCCCTGCTGTAGGTGCTGCAAATGCCTGTTGGTGTAACACACCAGGAAAAAGCAGCAATACAGGCTAATTTCAGGTGTAATATGGTCAGGAGGCACACTCCGCCCGCTGTAAGTGCCGCAAATGTCTGTTGGTGTAACACACCAGGAAAAAGCAGCAATACAGGCTAAGTTCAGGTGTAATATGATCAGGAGGCACACTCCGCCCGCTGTAAGTGCCTCAAAATCCTGTTGGTGTAACACACCAGGAAAAAGCAGCAATACAGGCTAAGTTCAGGTGTAATATGGTCAGGAGGCACACTCCGCCCGCTGTAAGTGCCGCAAAATCCTGTTGGTGTAACACACCAGGAAAAAGCAGCAATACAGGCTAAGTTCAGGTGTAATATGATCAGGAGGCACACTCCGCCCGCTGTAAGTGCAGCAAAATCCTGTTGGTGTAACACACCAGGAAAAAGCAGCAATACAGGCTAAGTTCAGGTGTAATATGGTCAGGAGGCACACTCCGCCTGCTGTAAGTGCCGCAAAATCCTGTTGGTGTAACACACCAGGAAAAAGCAGCAATACAGGCTAAGTTCAGGTGTAATATGGTCAGGAGGCACACTCCGCCTGCTGTAAGTGCCGCAAAATCCTGTTGGTGTAACACACCAGGAAAAAGCAGCAATACAGGCTAAGTTCAGGTGTAATATGATCAGGAGGCACACTCCGCCCGCTGTAAGTGCCACAAAATCCTGTTGGTGTAACACACCAGGAAAAAGCAGCAATACAGGCTAAGTTCAGGTGTAATATGGTCAGGAGGCACACTCCGGCCGCTGTAAGTGCCGCAAAATCCTGTTGGTGTAACACACCAGGAAAAAGCAGCAATACAGGCTAAGTTCAGGTGTAATATGGTCAGGAGGCACACTCCGCCCGCTGTAAGTGCCGCAAAATCCTGTTGGTGTAACACACCAGGAAAAAGCAGAAATACAGGCTACGTTCAGGTGTAATATGGTCAGGAGGCACACTCCGCCCGCTGTAAGTGCCGCAAAATCCTGTTGGTGTAACACACCAGGAAAAAGCAGCAATACAGGCTAAGTTCAGGTGTAATATGGTCAGGAGGCACACTCCGCCCGCTGTAAGTGCCGCAAAATCCTGTTGGTGTAACACACCAGGAAAAAGCAGCAATACAGGCTAAGTTCAGGTGTAATATGGTCAGGAGGCACACTCCGCTCGCTGTAAGTGCCGCAAAATCCTGTTGGTGTAACACACCAGGAAAAAGCAGCAATACAGGCTAAGTTCAGGTGTAATATGGTCAGGAGGCACACTCCGCCTGCTGTAAGTGCCGCAAAATCCTGTTGGTGTAACACACCAGGAAAAAGCAGCAATACAGGCTAAGTTCAGGTGTAATATGGTCAGGAGGCACACTCCGCCCGCTGTAAGTGCCGCAAAATCCTGTTGGTGTAACACACCAGGAAAAAGCAGCAATACAGGCTAAGTTCAGGTGTAATATGGTCAGGAGGCACACTCCGCCCGCTGTAAGTGCCGCAAATGTCTGTTGGTGTAACACACCAGGAAAAAGCAGCAATACAGGCTAAGTTCAGGTGTAATATGATCAGGAGGCACACTCCGCCCGCTGTAAGTGCCTCAAAATCCTGTTGGTGTAACACACCAGGAAAAAGCAGCAATACAGGCTAAGTTCAGGTGTAATATGGTCAGGAGGCACACTCCGCCCGCTGTAAGTGCCGCAAAATCCTGTTGGTGTAACACACCAGGAAAAAGCAGCAATACAGGCTAAGTTCAGGTGTAATATGATCAGGAGGCACACTCCGCCCGCTGTAAGTGCCGCAAAATCCTGTTGGTGTAACACACCAGGAAAAAGCAGAAATACAGGCTACGTTCAGGTGTAATATGGTCAGGAGGCACACTCCGCCCGCTGTAAGTGCCGCAAAATCCTGTTGGTGTAACACACCAGGAAAAAGCAGCAATACAGGCTAAGTTCAGGTGTAATATGGTCAGGAGGCACACTCCGCCCGCTGTAAGTGCCGCAAAATCCTGTTGGTGTAACACACCAGGAAAAAGCAGCAATACAGGCTAAGTTCAGGTGTAATATGGTCAGGAGGCACACTCCGCTCGCTGTAAGTGCCGCAAAATCCTGTTGGTGTAACACACCAGGAAAAAGCAGCAATACAGGCTAAGTTCAGGTGTAATATGGTCAGGAGGCACACTCCGCCTGCTGTAAGTGCCGCAAAATCCTGTTGGTGTAACACACCAGGAAAAAGCAGCAATACAGGCTAAGTTCAGGTGTAATATGGTCAGGAGGCACACTCCGCCCGCTGTAAGTGCCGCAAAATCCTGTTGGTGTAACACACCAGGAAAAAGCAGCAATACAGGCTAAGTTCAGGTGTAATATGGTCAGGAGGCACACTCCGCCCGCTGTAAGTCCTGCAAATGTCTGTTGGTGTAACACACCAGGAAAAAGCAGCAATACAGGCTAAGTTCAGGTGTAATATGATCAGGAGGCACACTCCGCCCGCTGTAAGTGCCTCAAAATCCTGTTGGTGTAACACACCAGGAAAAAGCAGCAATACAGGCTAAGTTCAGGTGTAATATGGTCAGGAGGCACACTCCGCCCGCTGTAAGTGCCGCAAAATCCTGTTGGTGTAACACACCAGGAAAAAGCAGCAATACAGGCTAAGTTCAGGTGTAATATGATCAGGAGGCACACTCCGCCCGCTGTAAGTGCCGCAAAATCCTGTTGGTGTAACACACCAGGAAAAAGCAGCAATACAGGCTAAGTTCAGGTGTAATATGGTCAGGAGGCACACTCCGCCTGCTGTAAGTGCCGCAAAATCCTGTTGGTGTAACACACCAGGAAAAAGCAGCAATACAGGCTAAGTTCAGGTGTAATATGGTCAGGAGGCACACTCCGCCTGCTGTAAGTGCCGCAAAATCCTGTTGGTGTAACACACCAGGAAAAAGCAGCAATACAGGCTAAGTTCAGGTGTAATATGATCAGGAGGCACACTCCGCCCGCTGTAAGTGCCGCAAAATCCTGTTGGTGTAACACACCAGGAAAAAGCAGCAATACAGGCTAAGTTCAGGTGTAATATGGTCAGGAGGCACACTCCGGCCGCTGTAAGTGCCGCAAAATCCTGTTGGTGTAACACACCAGGAAAAAGCAGCAATACAGGCTAAGTTCAGGTGTAATATGGTCAGGAGGCACACTCCGCCCGCTGTAAGTGCCGCAAAATCCTGTTGGTGTAACACACCAGGAAAAAGCAGAAATACAGGCTACGTTCAGGTGTAATATGGTCAGGAGGCACACTCCGCCCGCTGTAAGTGCCGCAAAATCCTGTTGGTGTAACACACCAGGAAAAAGCAGCAATACAGGCTAAGTTCAGGTGTAATATGGTCAGGAGGCACACTCCGCCCGCTGTAAGTGCCGCAAAATCCTGTTGGTGTAACACACCAGGAAAAAGCAGCAATACAGGCTAAGTTCAGGTGTAATATGGTCAGGAGGCACACTCCGCTCGCTGTAAGTGCCGCAAAATCCTGTTGGTGTAACACACCAGGAAAAAGCAGCAATACAGGCTAAGTTCAGGTGTAATATGGTCAGGAGGCACACTCCGCCTGCTGTAAGTGCCGCAAAATCCTGTTGGTGTAACACACCAGGAAAAAGCAGCAATACAGGCTAAGTTCAGGTGTAATATGGTCAGGAGGCACACTCCGCCCGCTGTAAGTGCCGCAAAATCCTGTTGGTGTAACACACCAGGAAAAAGCAGCAATACAGGCTAAGTTCAGGTGTAATATGGTCAGGAGGCACACTCCGCCCGCTGTAAGTGCCGCAAAATCCTATTGGTGTAACACACCAGGAAAAAGCAGCAATACAGGCTAAGTTCAGGTGTAATATGGTCAGGAGGCACACTCCGGCCGCTGTAAGTGCCGCAAAATCCTGTTGGTGTAACACACCAGGAAAAAGCAGCAATACAGGCTAAGTTCAGGTGTAATATGGTCAGGAGGCACACTCCGCCCGCTGTAAGTGCCGCAAAATTCTGTTGGTGTAACACACCAGGAAAAAGCAGCAATACAGGCTAAGTTCAGGTGTAATATGGTCAGGAGGCACACTCCGCCCGCTGTAAGTGCCGCAAAATCCTGTTGGTGTAACACACCAGGAAAAAGCAGCAATACAGGCTAAGTTCAGGTGTAATATGGTCAGGAGGCACACTCCGCCCGCTGTAAGTGCCGCAAAATCCTGTTGGTGTAACACACCAGGAAAAAGCAGCAATACGGGCTAACTTCAGGTGTATAATGTGCAGTAGGCTTAGCAACAATGACACTGACACTGTCCCCTGCCTATCCTTCTCTCTCCCTGCATACAAGGTTTATCAAAGAATATGACACTGACACTGTCCCCTGCCTATCCTTCTCTCTCCCTGCACACAAGGTTTATCAAAGTATATGACACTGACACTCTCCCTGCCTATCCTTCTCTCTCCCTACACACAAGGTTTAGCAAAGAATATGACACTGACACTCTCCCTGCCTATCCTTCTCTGTCCCTACACACAAGGTTTAGCAAAGAATGGATTTGACACTGTCCCTGCCTATCCTTCACTTTCCCTGCTCCGGAACACACTACACGAGGCCGCCGCGCTGGCGGCCTTTTATAGTGTGGGGCGTGTACTAAACCCCCTCAGCTATAATAGGCCACAGGCATCCTGCCTGTGGCCAATCATTGCTCTCCTCGCTGCCGGCGCTGTAATTGGCCAAGCATGCAGGGTCACAGTGCATGCTTGGCCAATCACAGCGCCGGGATTACACTGCGATGGCGCAGTGTATTGTGGGCCGTTCGCGTCACTCAAATTTGGCGCAAACGGCCCAAATCGTTCGTTGTTCGCCGAACGCTGCGAACAGCCGATGTTCGAGTCGAACCTATGTTCGACTCGAACACCGAGCTCATCCCTATTAGTGAGTTTGCCCGTGCTATCCAGCCACAGCATGCAGAGGAAGTGGTGGACTGGCTTACTAAACCTTCCTCATCCTCTGTCACACAAGCAGAGACAAGTGTGCAGTCCCCTGCAGTTGCCAGAGTGGATAAACCTGCCTCCTTGTCCACATCTATTCCTGCCATAGCCCTAACATCAGCCATTGAGGAGTCAGCTGAGTTATTTGACCACAGCGTCAGCCACTTGCTCCTTGATGATGCCCAGCCATTACTGGATTCAGATGCTGGTTCTGAGGTTGAGGATGACAGGAACATGAGCCTAGATAGAGGGAGGAACACTGGTAGACAAATTGGCATTCATGTTCCCCAAGCCGCAGCATTTTGCCAAGTTGTCTCCAGTGGTAATGATGAAGATGGAGGAGATGGAGATGATGATGATGAGGTCACTGATGCGACTTGGGTACCAGATAGAGCCGAGGAGGAAACTGAAGATGAGGCGGCACAACACCAAGGAGGTCAACATAAAGAAAGAGTAGAGAGCAGCCACCCTATTCCATCACGTTCTCCTGGCCCACTCCCCACAGCTTAGCTGTCTGGGCCTTTTTCAGCACATCTGCAGCAGATCGCACTGTTGCTATCTGAAAACTGTGTCACAGGCACATCAAACGTGGCAAAAACACCAACCACTTGGGTACCACATGCCTAACAAGGCATTTAACGTCCAACCACTCAGCCCATTGGCAAGAGCACCTAAAAGCCACACAAAAGGGGCACAAATCTGTCCCTCCTCCTTACCCACTTCAGTCTGCCCCTGCAATACCGAGTCATTACCTTTCAGCAGCCTCCACTGACAGGGATGATGGTATAGCACAGGGTGTCCAAGATCCTAGCAGCTCATCTGCCAGCAGCACACCAGTATCTGTAGACTGTAGCCGGCAAATTTCTCTGCCCCATCTTCTGCAGCGGAAAAAAAATACAGTCCCTGCCACCCACATGCCCAGCGCCTGAATGCAAGCTTGTCAAAGCTGTTGGCTCTCCAACTTCTGCCTTTCAGCCTGGTGGATTCTGCCCCCTTCTGTGAATTCGCACAATGTGCTGTACCACAATGGCAGGTTCCCAGTCGATACTACTTTTCACGTAAGGCCGTTCCATCTCTCTACCATCACGTGGAAGGGAATGTCCTGGCATCATTGGGCAAGGCAGTCAGCCGTAAAAATCCACCTTACTGCTGACACATGGTCCAGCAAGCATGGGCAGGGACGATATATTTTGTTCACAGCATACTGGGTAACACTGCTTGCAACTCCAAAGGTTGCAGGACAGGGCTCAGTGCTGCAGCTTGTTGTGCCTCCACGTCTCCATACAGCTGGTGGTGATGATGCCAGACCTGTGAGCTCTACCCCCTCCTCCTCCTCCTCCTCCTTCTCCTCCTCCACCACCTCCATGCCCTCCTCTGCAGAATTGTCCTATGAACATCAGGTACCCCCTAAGCGTTCAAAGGGCTTTTCCCAGAGTCAGGTTAAAATATGCCATGCAGTACTTCAGCTGGTGTGTTTAGGGGACAGGAACCACACCGAAGCAAAGATTCTTGCAGCTCTGCAAGGACAGGCCCAGAGGTGGTTCACACCATGTCAGCTGGAGCCAGGAATGGTGGTGTCTGATCATGGCTCAAACCTCCTGTCCGCCTTAGGTAGGGAAAGTTGACACATGTGCCATGCCTGGCACATGTCCTCAATTTTGTGGTGCAGCGTTTCCTAAGTATGTACCCAGGGTTGCAAGATGTACTAAAGCAGACCAGAAGAGTCTGTAGCCATTTCAGGCTGTCATACACAGCCAGTGCTCGGTTGGCTGAAATTAAGCGGGAATTCCACCTGCCCATAAACCGCCGGATTTGTGACATGCCCACCAGGTGGAACTCAACTTTGGGAATGCTGCAGCGGCTATACATGCAGCAGAGGGCCGTTAACTTGTGTCAGTACAGCACGACGACAGGCTCAGGAGGCCTCAGCTTTTTTTCCCCATGCCAATGGCTGATCATTAAGGATGCATGCACTGTATTGTCACCATTTGAGGAGGCCACAAGGATGCTGAGCAGTGACAGTGCATGCATCAGTGACACAATCCCTGTTGTGTTCCTGCTGGAGCACACTATGCGTGGCATTATGGCCAGGGCACTGGAACCAGAGCAGCAGGAGGAAGAGGAGGACTTCTTTTCCTCTCAAGGCCCACTTTATCCAGACACCATCATTCCTATGTCACAGAACACACAGGAGGAGAGAGGGGAGGAGGAGGAGGATTCTGGCACTTTCATAGGCTAAGAAGAGGAAGACATGCGTCAATCTGTAAGCGATGGCTTTCCAACCCCAGGACCCTTGGGAGTAGTACGTGGCTGGGAGAAGGAATTTCCAGATGCTGTCATCCTGAGTGACCCCGAGGAGTCTGCTTCTCAAGCCTCTGCAAATTTGAGGCGCATGGGCAACCTCATGCTTCAAAGCCTGAGAAAGGACCCAAGAATACGTGGCATAAAGGAGAAGGATGATTACTGGTTGGCAACCCTCCTTGACCACCGTTATAAGGGGAAGGTCTCTGAACTCATCCTGTCCCCACAGAGAGTGCAGAGGATAAAATCTCTGGAGGACACATTAAAGAGGATTTTATTGAACGTTTTTCCTGACTCTAGCAGGCTACAGTGTGGTGGAAAATGTCATTTTGAGTCTTCCGTTGGTCAAGAAAGGAGCGTTGGAGAAGGCGTCCGCCTAAGTTAGGCATTTCGGAAATTTTTTAGTCCTCACCACCCAGGGCTGTCAGCTTCCACATCCCATCGGCAGTGTCTGCCTCACATGGTGGACGATTACCTCGGGCCAAATCAGAGATGGAGAGCTTTCCAGCTGACGATCCACTGGCTTACTGGGTCATGAGATTAGACCACTGGCCAGAACTTGCCCAGTATGCTATTGAGTTGCCCTGCATCCAGTGTGCTTTCAGAATGGGCATTCAGTGCTGCAGGAGGTTTCATTACTGATCATAGAACACGTCTGTCCACAGACTCCGTGGACCGTTTTACTTTTATAAAAATGAATCAGTCCTGGATTACCAGCTGTGAAGCCCCTGATGCCAATGTCACTGATTAAGTCTTTTTGGGATGTGGAATCTCTGCAGGACTTCAAGGCTGCCTAGCTTTGAGGGTGTTCAATCATTTCATCTGGAAGAATGTTTTTGGTATAGGTTTCATGGGTACAATTAACACCCAAAGACAAATTTTTCAGCCCCTGTTTGACAGGTGCATATCATTGCAATTTTTTACAGCAAGACAAATTTTTGCTAACATCAAGATTATCTCTATAGGGTTACGGTGGGAAGCCGCCACGACACCCAAAGACCAATTTTTCTGCACCTTTCTGACAGGTGCATATCATTGCGATTTTTTACAGCAAGGCAAATTCTTGCTTACATCAACAGTACCTCTATAGGGTTATGGTTCGGAAGCCACCACCGACACTCAAAGACCAATTTTTCTGCACCTGTCTGACAGGTGCATATCATTGCAATTTTTTACAGCAAGCCAAATTCTTGCTTACATCAAGATTATCTCTATAGGGTTACGGTGGGAAGGCGCCACGACACCCAAAGACCAATTTTTCAGCACCTGTTTGACAGGTGCATATCATTGCAATTTTTTACAGCAAGCCAAAGTCACGCACTCATTACTTCTATCCAAAGTGAAAGTGACACCAGAATGTATCCAAAAAATCTCTAATCTTGTTCCCAGTGCACTACATTGTGGCCTCATCATACACACTGGATCCCCAGCTGTTGCTGAGCAAAATAAAGGCAGCTTGCAGGAAAAATGTAATTTTTTTTGGGCTTTATACAGTTAGACTAAGAGGACCCCCCAGGCACTATATTGGAAGGAATTTTTCATTTTTAGGCTTTCACTTTAAAAATCAAAACATCACTGCTCATTTAAAAATTAAGTTTTTCACAAACTTGCTGAACTGGCATATGAAGTGGACCATAACCCCAAGAAGCTGTCAATAGCGGTTATTTACTAAAGCTGTATGGCGCAGCTCTGTATAGAAACCAATCAGCTTCCAGGTTTTATGATCAAAGCTTAATTGAACAAGCTGAAGATATGCCGCATACACACGAACTGGTTTTCCATCGGAAAAAACTTGGATGGTTTTTATGACGGAATTCTGCTAATACTGTCGGAATTTCTGACAGAAAAAGTCTGATGGAGCATACACACGGTTGGAATATCCGACCAAAAGCTCCCATCTGACTTTTTCTGTCGGAAATTCCGACCGTGTGTACGCGGCATTAGAAGCTGATTGGCTACCATGCACAGCTGCACCAGATTCTGAGTGCTTCAGTTTTAATAACTCTCCCCGACTGTTTTCTTTGTTAAAACTACCAACACACCATTGAACTCCAGTTTGCCAATGTTAAATATTAATCTTATTGGAATCTAGATCTTAATGGAAGTGCTGTCACTTTAAACAAGCTGTTAGCAGGTTTTAACACTACACTTGAGGCGTGTGTAAAAAAAAAAGCCTGTCAGCAGCTTGTTTAAAGGATAAGTTAACCTTTATAAAAAATATTAAATACAGATTTTTTTTGTTCATGCCGGGGGGTAATGATTTGGGGATTAGAGCTTCGCGTGACCTGGTACGGGACATTAAATTTGACTTTATTTTTCTCCGTGTGGCTTATCCAGAGACTGTCTTTGTGTGGTCGGAAACGGTGGCTCGTAGTCGTGGCGTTTGGCTAGGTCAGTGGAGGCCTTCAACAAAGCCAGTATCAAAGTGAATAAGGAGGCTTCTAGATTTGTGGTGAGGAATGGTGGTTTGTTTATTCAACATCAGGAGGTAGAGGTGGACACCTGGCATTATTTGCATGGCGACGGTATTAATTTAAATGCTGTTGGGGTAGACTTATGGTGTTTGGAACTGCAGGAGGACATTCAGAGGGCCCTTCAGGTGTGGAAGACCACAAAAACATAAGGTGTCATGTTTGTGTGGTGGGTGCAAGGTCCTTGTAGGTTAAGGTGACCAGATTTTTAAAATGAAATCCGAGGACATATTTTTTTTTTACTAGTAATGGCGGCAATCAGCGACTCTCTGCCCCCCGCCTCACAGCCTGTCAAGTCTTACTCTTTGGGCCCCGCCTACAACTCGGTGGCGAGCAGAGGAAGATCACTCTGCCAGGGAAGGCAAGGAGATAAGGAGACAGGCGGCTGGCTGGGACTTAAGCCAAGGCAGAAGAACATGCAAGTGGAGCTGAATGGGCATGCACCCGAAACTAAAGAAATATTCCCTCCGCTCCGACCAGCATATGAGCATCAGAAAGGGGCACAGATAATGGATAAAAAATACGCCCCCCCCAAGCTAGTATGTGCAGTGGAGCGGGGGGGGTGTAATTCAGAATATTTTTTTTTAAATTCTGCCCCTACTTTCTTTTAAATTGCCCCAGCCCCTGTTCAAATCCAATCCGGGGACAAAACCAGGGACAGACTTGGTCCGGGGACAGTGTCCTCGATTCGGGGACTTTCCCTGGAAACCGGGGATGTCTGGTCACCCTATTGTGACCAGACAGTGTCCTATTGTAGGTAACTGTAGGCACAAAAAAGGTACTTTGTAGGGATCCATCTGAGGTGCGACTCCCAGTTGTTCTAATGGAGGTATCTGCGGCTGGTTGCCTCTGAGCCGGTGGTGTTGCCCTTCGAGTGTGGAAGGCTGCAAACACATAAGGTGTCATGTTTGTGTGGTGGGTGCAAGGTGCTAAAAGATCCATGCTAGCTGTCAAATCGGGGAGCAGGGGGGGGGGGTGCATTCGTAACATGTTACACCCTGAATATGCAGGCTCATTTACACTAGCTTCACCCCCTGACGAATGATCCATGGGGCATATATATTTTCTGAAGGTGTTTGAGGGGTAATGACCTTGCCTTCTCACTGCCTGTTTTAACAATGCATTGCGCATTGTTGTAGAGCGATCTCTTTCTGGGGAATGGGTCACAACTGGTGAGCGGTACTGCCCGCTGCGCATGAAAGAAGGGAGAATTTTTGCTGCGCCACAATGTAAAGCATCATGGCTGCTGCATGTATACACCCCTGTCCTCTGCCTTTGAAGTTTAAGGGGGAGTGGTGCATGTGTTACCACCCCCCAATAACAAGTGTAAAACAAGACCTAAATAAAGTTTGATGAAAGGTTTGTAAGGGCTCATTCATACTAGCGGTTAGCGGGGTTGCATTTTTACACCCCTCCCATTACTACCCTGCAGCGGCCAGGGGTGCACACATACCACAGTAATTATACCCCCTGTTGCTTTCAGCGGGCTCTCCCGTCTACGGAATGTGACCCATTCAAGTGAATGGCGCTATGTTGCAGCACATTAGTGCAGGGTTCAAGGGGTTAAAGCAGGCGGTGAGGAGGCGATTGCCTGTCAAATGCTTTCTAAAGAATGATCTGAACGCGGGTGGCTGTTCAGACAGCAAAACTAGTGTAAACGAGCCCTAAAATATTGCTGGTCAAGCTTCTCTTATATGAGCTGACACACACATGAACAAGGCCTGACAAAAAGATATTTTAAATTTAAAGGTAAGGTATATAATCCACACTGACCTGATGAACCTGAAATCAAAGAAATAAAATTTCTGGAGAGGCGCATGCGTGGAGCTCTGAGGATGGTTGCTTGAGCCAGGAGCTCCTCACCACCCCGGCCCAGCGGCGCTAATATAACGGTAAATACCGATACAAGAGCGGAAACTCCGGTATCACCGGAACCCCCATACACCCGGGCACACTCCTATATAATTTTGACACAGAATATACCTACCTGTGACCCGCATTTTCATTTCTAAAAACCGGACTAAAAATCCAAAATGGCAGCCGCAGCGCAGCTTCTAGTCAGCTGAGCTGAGGTAACTCAGGAAGACAGGAGACTGCCTGAACAGACAATTTATCAATATTCTCCCCAATTACATGAGAATACCCAACTAAGTGTTTCTCCATCTCTAATCTCCACTGAATTCCTGAGGGGACATGTTCTAGATTCATATGCCGTTTCCCCTATGGGACCTGTTACTATATGTCAGGATGGTTCAATTCCTGTCAGCTCTATAACTGAGGCCTCTGCTTTCTCTGTGACGGACTTGTACCAGGCTCTGGCTGAACTTCTTGACAGGGGGCTCTCACAAACGGCTGCTAAGATTACTGGAGAATTAAAAGCTGATTTTCAGAATTTAGGGACCAGAATTGAACATATGGAAAACAAGCTTGACCAGACGGTATCCATCACAAACCAAAATTCGAAACAAATTCAATTGGTGCAGGAACAACTGCAAATTGCCCTAAATAAGATTGACGATTTAGAGAACAGGTCCAGAAGACATAATATACGTATCAGAGGTCTTCCTGAATCCATCACTGACATCCCAGTTGCAGTACAAAATATTATACAATCCCTGATACCTGATATTGCACAACACCGCCTGGAATTGGATAGAGCCCACAGGTCCCTTGGACCCCCCAGAAAGGATGGCTTACCAAGAAACATAATAGCTAAACCTCACGTTTATGCAGTAAAAGAAGAATTTATGAGAAAGGCTCGCACCATGTCTAATGTCCAGTGTCAGGGTCATTCCATCCAAATTTTTGCAGATCTCTCCCCTTCTACTATACAACGGAGGAGGTCTCTGAAACCATTACTCATTGCCCTAACTCAAAAGGACATAAAATATAAATGGACATTCCCATTCGCAGTGAAATTCATGGATAAAAGGAAGAATTACTCCTTTTCCACTTTTCAGGACGGTGAAAAACTGCTATTGAACCTCAAATTCATCTCTCATGAAGCTGATATGGAGACTCCCAAAGAGCTTTGGGGGAAAGGTAGCCTTTTCCCCTCGGGGAATGGGCCTTATCTACTCTACCTTGGTAGAGAATCTGGGGGAGAATTTCCCCTCTCCCAGAGCATTTTTCTTTTTGATTTTTATTGTTAATTTTTGTCATTTTTGGTCTATGGAATTATTTTTAAATCTTTTTTTCTTTTTTAGATCTTTTCTTTCCTTTTCTACAGTATATCTGATCTTTCTTACACGTGCCTAATCTACCCTTGTTTTACATAAGGTTTTACAGTTTGTATTGATCATACAAGCAGAATAGTGCCCTGGCTACCTGCTGTTGGACCTATCTGTTTGCTGAGCCTGGAGAACAGAATGGATGGAAGGGTGAGTGTCTTAGATGATAGACATGGCATTTTTCCTGACTCCCATGGCTAATTCTATACAGTGCTCACTCAAAATAGCCACGCATAATGTTCAGGGTCTGAATTCCCCCATTAAAAGGCAAAAAATGTTTGACTTTTATAAATCTCTTGTTATTGACATTCTTTTGATTCAAGAAACCCATATCCCATGACAGTATCGTCCCAAATACATTCATCCCCAATTCCCCCAATTCTTTTTGGCAAGTGCTGAAAATAAAACAAAAGGAGCTGCAATTTTTATTTCTAAATCCTGTCATTTTGACTTTGTCTCTGAATTTAAAGACCCGGAGGGTAGATTAATTTTAGTGAAGGGCACATTAGAGGGCCACTTATACTCCCTGATCTCTTACTATTCCCCCAACTCCGAGCAGGATACATTTTTCCGTCGTATATTAGCAACCTTATCTCCCTTATTAGAAGGCACAGTTGTATGGGGGGGGGGGGTTCAAATGCAGCTTTCGACCAGGGGTTGGATAAATCCAAACCCCCCTCTACCCAACTCACAAGACCCACTAGGATTAGCCTAACAATTGCCAAGCTACTACATGACAGAGGTTTAGCGGACGTCTGGAGAGAATCTAATCCTTCTCTGAGAGATTTTACTCATTATTCCCACCCACATAATACCTATGCCAGGATTGACCATATCCTGGTACCTTATTATATACCCCCAGCAGTGATTAATTCCCAAATTAAAGACACGGTCCTGTCTGACCACTTCTTGGTTATCATGTCCATTTGCACTATGGCCGGTATGGCAAAGAGGGGTCATTGGAGACTGAACGAGTCCATTCTCTTCAATCCAACAATAAAGGCAGAAATTGATGACGCACTCCAAGAATACTTTCGCTTGAATAAAGTGGAGGGTACTTCCGCTGAAACCTTGTGGGCTGCCCACAAAGCCTTTATTAGAGGCAAAATTATTCAGCTTTCCACACGAATAAAAAAGGAACGCGAAGCGGACATTGTGCGACTGGAGAGGTCATACAGGTCCCTGAGAACACAACACAAAAAGAATCCTTCTCCTACTTTATTGGCCGAAATTGATAAAACAAGATTGGAACTTAATTTAATTCTCACAACGAAAGCGGAGAGATCCCTACGTTGGAGTAGTAACAAGTTTTATACTCAGAAAGGAAAAATAGGTCGGATGTTAGCAAACAAATTGCCCCCTAGGACTAGGATTTATTCCATGCCTAAGATTCGTATAGCAGGACAGGATTCCACGGCAAACCCAGAAAAGATTCTTGAGGCATTTCATACGTTTTACTCAAAACTTTACAGTGCTCCTTCACAACCTCCAGGGGTCTCGGTGTCCACATTCATGGATGGCCTACTTATTCCATCCTTGAATGCGGAACATAGAGACTTTCTTGAAGCTCCGTTTTCGGTGGAAGAGGTGGCAGCGGTTATTGGAGGTCTCAAAACAGGGTCGGCACCGGGACCTGATGGTTTATCAGGTCCTTACTACAAAACTTTGACAGACACCCTTATTCCTCACTTGACGGAATTTTTCAATTTTATAACTCTAGGTTCCCAATTAGGCTCGCAACTCAATACCACTTACATCTCTGTTATTCCAAAACCAGATAAAAACCCGGAGGAGGTCTCTAATTACTGCCCTATTTCGCTGATTAATAATGATTTAAAAATTCTCACTAAAATTTTGGCTAACTGACTCTCTTCTTTCATTAATAAATATATCCACAAGGATCAGGTAGGATTTCTACAGGGAAGACGAGGCCCGGATCAGGTTAGAAGGGCAATTGATATTGTCTCCATTCTACAGTCCTAATGGGAGGGAGGTCAAAAACAACAGGGTTTCCTTCTGGCACCTGATTTGGAGAAGGCCTTTGACTCAGTGCCGTGGCAATATATCCTCTCCTTACTGGATAGCTGGGGTTTCGGCCCACGTTTTTTAGGTGTGATCAGAGCTCTTTACTCCCAACCCAAAGCCCAAATCCGATTGCAGGGACACTATTCCTCCCCGATAAATATTGCCAGAGGCACAAGACAGGGATGCCCCTTGTCCCCTATTATTTTTGTCATCGCAACCGAGACACTAGCCATTGCCATTCAGCAAAATCCCAACATAAGGGGGGTATCCTGTGGGGATCAGACACACAAATGTGGTTTATTCGCAGACGATTTGCTACTATTCCTGACTTCTCCCATTACATCCCTCCCGAGCCTATACAAAGTCATTAACGATTTCTCTAAAATTTCTGGGCTTCAAGTAAATTTTGCTAAATTGCAAGCTCCAAATGTATCCCTTCCAGCTTCCACAGTTTCCCTCCTACAACAGTCTTTTAAATTTGAATGGAACCCATCTTCTATCAAATATTTAGGAATTTCCCTTACTGCACGCACGGAATCCCTTTACGCGAGCAATTACCCTCCCCTATTCCGCAAACTTACATCAGATTTAAAAAATTGGTCCAAATATGAACTTTCCTGGTTGAGTAGGATTAACTCCATCAAGATGACCTTTTTACCTAGAATTTTATACTTATTTCGTTCCCTACCCATACCCGTCAGTAAAAAACAGTTACAGCCTTTACAAAGTATGATTCTCAAATTTGTATGGGGAAAATCTGGTTACAGAATCCACCAAAACACTCTTTTACATAGGAAAAATGGGGGGATGGGATTACCTAAGCTATATAATTATTATTTAGCCGCTAGACTAGCCCAATTATCAGTAGTATACTCTAGTAATGAAAAACTGGACTGGGTATATTTAGAGGTACAGGCTACCCCCAATTTTTCCTTGGACTTTCTACTTTGGTGTCCCCTAAAACAGAGACCACCCATTTTATCCCCCTCACTATCTCAACTCTATGCCCTGTGGGACAGACTCCATTCTCTTCTGGCTTTAGTGTCCGAAATACAACCACTGGCACACATATTTAATAACCCTAATTTTCCCTCTGGAATGGATATTGCAGCTTTCAACTGGCGGATGAACAAGAGTCTTTATAGGATAGGACACTACTTTACATCTCGAGGTCCTATTACCATGTCCCATTGTCTAAGTAAATTAGATCTCCCGGATTCAGAAAAACTAAGATTTGAACAGATCTCACAATTCTTACATAGTATCTGGTGGGATAAACCTAATCCGCCAAAATTTACAAATTACGAGCTTTGGTGTGGATTGGCCATGGGACAAAGGGGAGTTATTTCTGTCATCTATTCGTCACTTACTAGTCCTACTATGAAATCCTCATATATGACGGCTTGGGAGGAAGACCTTCAGCTGAGCTGGGATTTAGGCTCCTGGCAGAGGGTTTGCTCTGACTCATTTTGGGGTATTTTGAATACTTCTCTTATAGAAGCTAACGTGAATATTATTATGAGGTGGTATATGACTCCTGCCAGGCTTGCGGCCATCTACCCTGATACTGATCCCAATTGCTTTAGAGGCTGCCAACTCTTGGGTTCGATGGTGCATGTCTGGTGGGAGTGTCCTAGGATTAGGTCAGTGTGGAAAAGGATATTCAACCTCATATTCAAGGTCACTAGGTTCCTGATTCCCAGGTCAGCAGCTATTGCTCTCCTTAATGCTTGTATTCCTAATATCCCCAAACCTACTCAGCAGCTGATCCGCTTTATGCTACTCGGGGCAAAAATTACCATTGCTAGGACTTGGAGACAACCCAGGGTTCCCTTTCTGGCTATACACAATAAGATCTCTTGGATTATGACACAAGAGAAGTTGACTAGTATTTTATCAAATACATTTCCTAAATTCGAAGCTGTTTGGGAACCTTGGGCTGCTTACTGTGGTATTTCCCTAGCGATCAGACTCAACCCTGATCGCTCTATTCCATAAAACTCGATAATAGGCACGTGATTTCTTCCCTCTTTTCATCTCTTTCTTTCTTTTCTTCTTTCTCTCTATTCTTTGTCTTTTTGTATCTTATTATTTTATTATTATTTATTATTTTAATTTTAGGTTGATAAATATGACTTAGGGGGTTTTAAATAATAGACTGTTGGGAAATTGCTTCAGCAATTCTGTATTTCGTTATAAATATGCATTTTGATTCTATAGTCTCAATGTTTTCTACATTAGCTTACCTCATAATCTGGTGGTTTGGGTTTTGTGTGGTTTGCGAGCTGGGGGGGGGGCCTGACCAGGGCACAGGAAGATCCCATTTGGGGTGTCCAGGTTTGGTAGGACCTCACAGACCGTCTGTCATTATGGTTCATTTTTATACAGTACATCTATTTTCTTTCTTTACCAGGAGTTCACTCATTTCTTATTTCCTCAAACCTGAATTTTTCTCTGAAATTTCAGTGATGGACTTATTATTAATTTACTGTTTTGTGATGATGAAAACAATGTTTTATTTTCCCTTTTTTATTTTTTATTTGTAATACATGAATGAACCCTTTGTCATATTATACTTCTGTAATTTCTTTGATTATTTTGAAAAATAAAAATCCGTTGAACGAGAAATAAAATTTCTGGTAATTTACAGCATAGAGTATAAATTATTGTACAGTACAATTATGCACTTTGAAGGCTCGTTCATGTGAGACTGGTGCTTTTCTGCACTGGACAAATGGCAGTCGCCACAAGGGCACATAGAAAATAATTTATTTTCTATGTCCCTATTCACACTACAGGGCTGGTGTGATATGTTACGGTGCAGTGCACAAAACTGCAGGCACGCTGTATTTTTCACATCTCTGTAGATGGCACCATATGTCACTGCGCTAATGTGCGGAGACTAGAGTTGAGCGGACACCTGGATGTTCGGGTTCGACGGGTTCGGCCGAACTTCGGAAAAAAGTTCGAGTTCGGGACCGAACTTGACCCCGAACCCGAACCCCATTGAAGTCAATGGGGACCCGAACTTCTGAGGACTATTCGCGCTTGTTTCCCGTGCTTAGAACTGTCCCTGTACAAAGTGTCATTTCTGAAGGATAAAAAGTCATTTAAAACTCACTCGCGGCTATTAATGAATTGTCGGCTCCCGGCAATACATAGAAAAGTCATTACTAAAATAAAAAAAAAAGCGTGGGGGTTCCCCCAAATTCAATTACCAGGCCCTTCAGGTCTGGTATGGATATTAAGGGGAACCCTGCCGCAAATTAAAAATAAAAAATGCGTGCAGTTCCCCCAAATATCCATACCAGGCCCTTCAAGTCTGGTATGGATTTTAAGGGGAACTTCACCCCAAATTTAAAAAAAAATGGCGTGGAGTCCCCCTAAAAATCCACACCAGACCCTTATCCGAGCACGCAACCTGGCAGGCTGCAGGAAAAGAGGAGGGGACAAGAAAGCGCCCCCCTTCTGAACCGTACCAGGCCACATGCCCTCAACATGGGGAGGATGTCCCCATGTTGATGGGGACAAAGGCCTCATCCCCACAACCCTTGCCCGGTGGTTGTGGGGGTCTGCGGGTGGGGGGGCTTATCGGAATCTGGAAGACCCCTTTAACAAAGGGGATCCCCAGATCCCGGCCCCCCTATGTGAATTGGTAATGGGGTACATGGTACCCATACTATTTCACAAAGAAAGTGTAAAAAAAAATCCACAGACACCATTGGGAAAGTCCTTTATTAAAAATAAAAAAATAAAAAACATTCCAGCGATGAAATCCAGTTTCCCGCGGCGATCCCGATGTCCAGCGCTGTCCAGACGAAATGTCATTGGCTGAGCCTGAGCGGACCTGATGGGGAACTTCCTTGGCAGTGTATTAAATGAATAGACGCGCCCCTTCTAAAGTTCCCCATCAGGTCCGCTTAGCCAATGACGTAGTGTAAGGCTGAGGACCTGATGCGGAACGTGAGAAGGGGTGCGTCTATTCATTTATTATACTGGAGGAAGTTCCCCATCAGGTCCGCTCATCCAATGACGTAGGCGGGGGCGGACCTAATGGGGAACTTCATCCACAGTGTAATACATGAATAGACCCGCCCCTTCTCACGTTCCACATCAGGTCCTCAGCCTTACACCTATGTCATTGGCTGAGCGGCCCTGATGGGGAACTTTAGGAGGGGTTGGTGTATTCATTTATTAGTAATAAATGAATAGACCCACCCCTTCTGAAGTTCCCCATCAGGTCCGCTCAGCCAATGACATAGGTGTAAGGCTGAGGACCTGATGCGGAACGTGAGAAGGGGCGGGTCTATTCATTTTTTTATTTTTAATAAAGGACTTTCCCAATGGTGTCTGTGTATTTTTTTTTACAAATTTTTACACTTTCTTTGTGAAATGGTAGGGGTACAATGTATCCCATTACCAATTCACATAGGAGGGGGGCCGGGATCTGGGGTCCCCTTTGTTAAAGGGGTCTTCCAGATTCCGATAAGCCCCCCGCCCGCAGACCCCCACAACCACCGGGCAAGGGTTGTGGGGATGAGGCCCTTGTCCCCATCAACATGTGGACATCCTCCCCATGTTGAGGGCATGTGGCCTGATACGGTTCAGGAGGGGGGGGCGCTCTCTCGTCCCCCCCTCTTTTCCTGTGGCCTGCCAGGTTGCGTGCTCGGATAAAGGGTCTGGTCTGGATTTTTGGGGGTACTCCACGCCATTTTTAAAAAAAAATTGGGGTGGAGTTCCCCTTAAATTCCATACCAGACCTGAAGGGCCTGGTATGGATATTTGGGGGAACCGCACACATTTTTTTTTTCAATTTGTGGCAGGGTTCCCCTTAATATCCATACCAGACCTGAAGGGCCTGGTAATTGAATTTGGGGGAACCCCCACACTTTTTTTTTTTTATCAATGTCTTTTCTATGTATTGCCGGGAGCCGACAATTCATTATAGCCGCGAGTGAGTTTTAAATGACTTTTTTTCCTTCAGAAATGACACTTTGTGCAGGGACAGTTCTAAGCACGGGAAACAAGCGCAACTTTACATGCATATTGCCGAACACCGGACCCGAACCCGAACATACAGTCAATTGTTCGGCTTTGGGTCCGGGCCCCCAAAACCCAAAAGTTTGGTACGGACCCGAACTTTACAGTTCGGGTCCGCTCAACCCTAGCGGAGACACAAAGTGTCACCATGTGACCCTTCAAAATTCAAAAAAAAAAACAGGAAAAAAGGAAACGTGCAATGTGCTTAAACACGCAACATACAACCCATAACGTACCTCACACTGACAGCTTCCCACACAATATAATACTGCCTGCTTCAGTGCAGACTAGAGTGATCAAGCCCCAAGACCTTGGTAAAGGGCTGGTAAAGATGAATGGCTGAGTTGTGTTTTTACCGCCCCCAAACTGCTCCCCCTTAAGTTGCAAAGGGGTGTACATGTAACTCATCCACAATGCTTTGCATTGCAGCTCTACAAAAATGATCCCCCATTGCGCTAAATGGGGCCACACTGCAAATGCCCCACAACCATGTTGCACTTTTTTAGGGGTTATAACAGGCCGTGAAGAGGCAACATAACATCTCCTCACAGCCTGTCAAACACTCTCTGTAGAGCAATCTACTGTGGATCGCACTTCAGAGGGTGCTGCAAGTGTAAACAAGCCCTAAAGCATTGCCATTTGCTCCATTCCTTCATACTTAAATAAAAACATGAGATGATATTACTTACCCGGCTGTTGAAGTTTTATAGTAACACAATGAACGTAGTAAGGAAGTTCACAGTGGGCTTTGACTTCTGATATGAGTAAGAGGGTTTGGTTCCCATAAACACACTAAATGTAGTAGGAGGATCTGTGTTGACACACACAAGCGTATTCAGCAGCAGTGAAAGGTCATGATGATGTGCAAATTTTAGTAACCAATAGCAACCGATTCAATTTCCTTTTTGTTGCCACAACTGATTAAGCCTGCAAGTGTAGTCCCTAAGCTTTATAGGACCACATGGATAAGAATTGCAAATTAATCCAGTGTATATTTATTAAAGTGTATGTGTATCCCAGCAGCACTGTGTCCTATTGGCAAATTATCCCTTCACTTCCTTGCACTTCATTGGCTATCCCAGAGGCAAAGCAGGATGTCAGAGGAATACCCTCTTAGGGCTCATTTACACTTGTGGTCGGAGGGCGGTAAAAAAAGGTTGGTTGAGCTTTGTTTTTAACGTTCACCCTTAACGTGCTAAGGTAGCCAGATGGCCACAGCAAGCGTGATCCCCCATCGCATTTTGCGGGCAGTACTGCCTGTTAAACATGACCTATTCAAGTGAATAAGGCTACACTGCAAACACCCTGCATCCATGAGAAATGTGTGCAGTTGTGGCATGGTGGTGCAAGCATTTACAGGGTTAGAATAGGCGATGAGGAGGTGACATATCCACTACAGATCGCTTCTTAGAGGGGCAGCAAAGGATGCCACTATAGTGCTACTAGATTAATGCAAGCAAATCTATGTTTGACTCATGGTAACTGTATGAGTCTGTAATTGGGTCGGGGTTTACTACAGGTCTGGTTGAATGACTCACAGAGGCAGGTCTCTGGTAGAGTTGGGCCGAACCTCCCAGTTCGGTCCGCACCAGAACTCCCGAACATGTAAAACTTGCGGACCCTATTAAAGTCTATGGAACCGGTACTTGAAAAATCAAAAGTCTCCATTTTAAAAGGCTTATATGCAAATAATTGACCATAAAAAGGATTTGGGGGTCCCAGGTACTGACCTGGGGGACATGTATCAATGCAAACATAAAAAAAAGATTGTTTTTACAGGAGCAGTGATTTTAATGATGCTTAAAGTGAAACAATAAAAATGAAAAATGCCTTTAAATATAGTCCCTGGGGTGTCCCCTTAGTCTGTCGGTAAAGTGGCAAATCTGTACCATGTATAGGACTTGCTGCAGCAAAACTGACATTTATAAAGAAAAAAAATTACATTTAAATTGCCGGCAATACAATGGCATTGCAGAAAATAGAAAAATGTTAAAAAATGGCGTAGGGGTCCCCCCCCCAACCCATACTAGGCCCTATGGGTACAATATAACCCATACTTATTCACATGAGAGGGGCGGGATCTGGGGATTGATCTGCATACTTGAAGGAACTTGGCCAATCCCCAGGCAGAAGGCCTGGCAGGGTGGCTGGTCAGCTCTTAAATATGGATATGTCATACTAGCAGGGGAGTTGGGTGGAAGATGGAGTGCTGAGGAGCCTGTCAGCGGCCTAGGAGGGATCCCCTAGGTGTACATGGGGGGGGGGGGGCTTTTGCCTCCATGCTGGGCTCAGGCTGGCTTAGAAAGCATCATTCAGCAAGCATCACAATTTGAACAGGATTCTTGCCTGAGAGCAGTGGGAGCAAGGAGGACAGAGTGAGTACATCAGCGCACCCAGGGATTTACAAGGGGATAGACTGCCATATTTAGCAAACTTTCAAAAGGACAGTGCTGTGCTTAAACCCTTTATCCCTTGTCCTGGGAGATCTTCGGAGCAGCTGAGTGGGCTGGTAGTCATGCAGCCAGGAGGGCTGGCAGTTCCTGCAAGCTGTGGAGCTGGAAGCAGTTCCCCAGGAGGAGAGGATATGCTCCTGCATGCAGCTTTTTAATAATTTGTGCTACTTGGCAAAGGTGCTGAGGGCTCCTAGTCCATAAGGGACTTTGCCACTGATCTAAGAGACTGTGTATTTCTAGCAAGGTGAGCAGTCTAGGACCTTTTCTTTGTTCATAGGAAGGAAGTGGTCCTCATCTGTTGTTCTTCAAGTCAAGTTGGTGTTGATTTCTATTTTCTCATTTATACCTCCTGGCGAGAGTACGTCCAGGGCATATATCCAGTATGTTTCCCTTTGACAGAGACGTTGAAATCTCTGCCTTGGGGAAACTGGCAGGGATGGATTCAACGACCCCTACTTTGAGCCCTGCGGTTGATTTTTGATGGCATTCTGCAAAGTGTCGGGGAACGCTATGCTCATCTTTGCCGGCTTAAATTAACCTGCGTGTTCCCCGAAACGTTTGCGTAAGGTGCGTATCGTTCGGCCTAAGTATTGCAGGCCACAGGGACAGGACAAGCAGTAGACTACATAGTCGGTGGAGCATGTGTAGAATTATTTTATTTTGTATACTTTCCCATTTACTATGAATTCTTTTTGTCCAAAACTGCATGTGAGGCATAGAGGTTTTTGGCACTATTACATTGTGATGATGGAAAAGAATTTGAGTGATTGAGATATATGTTTAGTGGTTTTGAGTTTACTCCTTGTATGTTGGGCACTTTTCTGTAGAAGAATTTTGGTTTTGTTGGTATGCTATCTTTCAGGCGAGGATCTTCCAGTAGTATAGGCCAGTGCTTGTTTACTATGTGCTCCATGTTTCTGTGTTTGTTGTGGAACTGGGTGGTGAAGCGGATTACTTTTGATGCATTTCTGTCAGCTGGAGTGTCTGGGTTTATATATGTGGTATATGCTTTTTCGATGAGTGGGGGTGGGTACACTTTTTCTAGGAATTTTTGTTTGAGGGTTTCGCAGAGTCTGGTAGCTGGAATGTTTTTTGCATTTGTGTCTGAGAGGGCAAAATTGGCTCTTAGGAATATTATTGAGCCAGCGAGGATGGTGGCAGCTGTTATAGTGTAAGAAGGAATTTCCTGCCGTTGGTTTGCTGTAATTCTTAGCATATATGTGGCCATTTTCATGGTATAGGTCTAGGTCCAGGAATGCTAGTTGTGTGTTGTCTTGTACTGAGGTGAAGGCTAAGCTCATATTGTTGTTATTGCAGTGGGAGGCAGATTTCTCTATGTCGCTGGTGTCCCCATCCCAGATGATAATTACGTGGTCAATGTAACGATCATAGAAAATTGTATTGGACATGAAGGGATTATTGGCCCATATGTATTGTGACTTCCAGTGACCCTTGGTTAGGTTTGCGAAGGAGGAAGCAAAGTTTGATCCCATGGCCGTACCATAGGTTAGGAGATAGTAGTGGTCTTTGAACTGGAAGTAAATGTGCGTTAGACAAAACAGTGTGGCGTCCCAGATGAACTGTGTTTGGTTTGGTTTGGGTGAATGGAAAAACCTACTCGCATCCAGTGATATGAGCATCACCCATCCTCAAGAAGTATCACCACCAACATCTACTTTCCACTCAAAAATCACGAGCCTCCATACCTCCCAGACAACTACACACCGCAAACCACAAACTTACACCAAGGACACAGCAGAAAACCTCACCTCCCTACCACCAGTAAACTCACGGAGGACAGCCATACACTCCCTAACCCAACAATGTACTTGACTTCCTTCATCATCCAACGTAGTAATTTTGATTGTAATCTATCCCCCCCTATATGTATGTATGTATGGACAGGTACTCATATATATAAGCGGGGGGCTTATCGGAATCTGGAAGACCCCTTTAACATGGGGGCCCACAGATCCCGGCATCCCCCTATGTGAATGGGTATCGGGTATATTGTACCCCTACCCATTCACCAGGGAATGTAGGCAACCTCGACCGCAGCCGCGGGAGGTCACTGAGACACCTGGCTTTGTAGCAGGCATGGTTGCAGTAGATGTAGGCACCGGAGCAGGGTCATTGGTAACCGCAAAGGACTCACGAAAAACGGTGGCAGTGGGAACTGACACTTCCACTGTAGGAATGGTGAGTCTAACAGGTGCGGTGGCCTCTGTCATGGCAGGATCAATAACTTATGATGAGCGGTGGCAGTGGGAACTGACACTTCCATTGCATGGGCGATGATGCTGGCAGGTGCAATAGTCTCGGTTGTAGTAGGTACAGTTGTGGTAGGCACAGTGGACAAAACAACCGTGGTAGCAACCGGAGCTGGTTCCAGTGCAGCAATAGCAACACACTTGCCCCAATCTAATTGCAACGCCCATGGAGATAAGGCCGGAGAGACTACCTCCAGTAGCGATTCCCTGCAGTGGCCACAGGTGATCCAGGGCCAGATATTGGTAGCTAGTCCTGAGCACTTTGAGCACAGCAGCCCAATGGCTGTTTATTACCTGCATATGTCTACATTTGATATTGCTGGATTCCGCTGATCACTAAGGAAAGTAAGGGGGAATTCCTTTTGAACAAATTCACTGCAATGAGAAAGGTTTATTTTGGTTGATGCATGCAGGTGGACTGTGTACCTAAGAACCTGTGAATTGTTCAAACGCCCACCTGGAGACAAGTATCAAAGTGGAGAATGTATTTTAAGGAAAGTTTTGATTGGGACTGTCGTTTAGTCCACATTGCAACACATGTATGCTGCTCAATTTTTGTTTGTATGCACTAGCACTCTATATATGAACACTGTGTAATTAGCATTGAGTATTTTAATTTTACATTTATTTTTTGCATATTGTCACGGAGCACTTTTTGCATTGGTGTTATTCATGCATGAGGTGTAAGTTCACTGTCCTAATACAGAAGGTTGGTGTAAGCGCATCATTATATTGTTTTATATTTCCCAATGGCTTCATAGCCTCCCGCCGTGTAGAGCGCCAGGTTACCTTTAGGGATGAAGCGCACTCCGGTGTCAGTAATCACTTCTCTCAGGCCCAGAGCCGACACTTGGTGCAAAGGTTTTCCAGTCAGAGCTGGAAACTCCAGGATACACCATTCTAGCTCTTCCGTCTCTCAACACGTGGATCCAAGATGACGATACGCGCCCCCTCGTGCCCTTCTTTGCAGAGCGGTAACTCCTCCCTTGCCAAAGGATTGGTCCAGTTGCTAAGCAGAAACTTCAGTGCCTGCCTCTTTCTTCCAGCAGTACACCAACAATGTTATGGAGTCTGCCTTAACCCCTTCAGCACTGGCGTAAAGTGACAAAAGACCAGGCTGAGACTCTTCCCCACGTGGTTTACAAGAACAATAGAACAGTCTCTGAGGTACACGAACATTATTTGCCACTCTCCCACGGAGCTGGGCAAAATTCCTGTGTGATTGCAGTCCGTTGCTAGGGGCGACCAACCAGATTTGCCCCAAGTTGGGAGCCAAATATAGCGCCTAATCTGACTTTCCTGGGTGTCTAATGGTGACTACCGCGGGTAGGGAAGGTTGACATACATCCTCAGGGTACAGGTTTTTGGGTATGGTGGGATATGAATCAGAAAGAACGTTGGGCGCCAGTCACTTTTATGCTTGAACAAAAGAGAAGTTTATTTCTCAGAACAGGAAAAATAAGGGAAAGAGGGGAATAGGGCACAGGACACCCTTAGTAATGATCAGCAACCGGCAGATTGGCAGACTCCTTAGAAAAAAATAGGTGAAGAGCTGTACAGAAATAAGTGCTCTTAAGCTAAACCAGCACATCTGTACTTTGTAGGATAAGCTGTCACCTCTAGCATCTAAACTTTACTCACTGCTTCATGCACTGATACACTTGGATGAGTTCTCTCTGAAGTCGTCCCAGCCACTTCATAGCCTCCTGCTCATGAAGGGTCCCCTCTCTGGTGCCTCCTTAGAACTCCATCCCTCTAGAATCATTACTGGATCTTTGGCAGGCTTTTCTCCACATGAACTTAAACACCCGGATAGGCCTCGGTTAGGCCTAGCAGCTGGCAGCCACCTGGATAGGCCCCAGGCCTAGCAGTCAGGAACTCTATATACACCATCCACCCAGGCAATAGCCCCAGGCGGAAACACACTGCCTGATAACCTGACTTCATTCTATTAAATAACCTCTCCCAGCATTCTTAGCCACAAATATGATTGGCTGAGAAGGGTATGTTTATCATAACCTAAACTTCACTGTAACTCATCACTCTAATGTCAAAGGCAACAGCACCACCTACTGACAGAAGGGAGAAGCCACAACTTTGAATGGAAATAACAGAAGTCATGTAATCACTAAATACTACAAATTGACCAGGCTGACTACCACCTGGCACAATACATGTATCTGTAGCCCTATTCTAGGGACAATGGTGCTACAATAGTAATAACAATACTGTCCAAAAGCAAGGCCTTGCACTTCACCAGCAAAGTTGGAGCTCATAGAACAAAAATTCCTGACTGCAGCAAAGTGATGATGAACAATGCAAATCCTTGTTGATAGCAATACTACTTGTAATCCAAGTTTATATCTCCTGTGCACAGTGTTGAAAGTATAGAACTTAGCAAAGCAGTGGGATCTCTGGGCATAAGCCCCCTCACCAGTGATGGCGAACCTTGGCACCCCAGATGTTTGGGAACTACATTTCCCATGATGCTCAACAACACTGAAGAGTGCATGAGCATCATGGGAAATGTAGTTCCAAAACATCTGGGGTGCCAAGGTTCACCAATCCTGATAGACCTTGGCAGCCTCCCGGAAGAACCAACAAACGATTCTTCTTATTGCGGATGGGCAGGATGGGCAGAGACAGTGGTCAGTCTGCTAACTCAGCAAACTGGCTGGTTCTGCGATGTTCAGCGCTGCTGCAGGGTGTCCATCTGCCAGCGGACGATGTTTGGACTCGCTGGGGCTGGAGCAGTGGGCTGTGTGTAGCATGATAGGCTGAAATCTTTTTACACAGCAGCAGAGTGGTGCTCATACAATGAGATCCAGGAAGCAAGAGAGCGCGGGCCTGGTCGGCGGATCCCTATATAGTTTCTCCCACAATTCTCCTACAGAGCAGATGGTCTGCTGGGAGATGCAGTTCACAGTCAGTTCTGCAAAACCAGCGATGCCTATCCAGAGGACTACATCTCCCACAATGCTTTTCTCTGCTCAGGAGATGATGTCAGTGATTTGGATCCAGCATTAGGGGGACATAGGAGCAAGTTAGAATAGTAATATACAAGTCTGCAAAAGTCAGATAACTGTAGTCCGCTCCCGGGTACATATATATATATTACAATTACTTTAAAAAATATATATAAACTACCTCTGTTCTCATCTGCATAGGGGCTTAGAGAGATGGTGGTGGAGACTGAAGGGGTGTGTGTCAGCAGTAAGCAGTGACACAGCAGTAGTTCCTAGAGAAAAGCTGTGCAACGTGTTGTTTGTCTGTAGAAGTCTGACCATTGGAGGACAGGCAGGCTATGCTCCCAGTACAGTGGCTGGTTCCACAAGAACTAAAGCTGGCCATAGATGGTTCATATTTCTTTGTTCAGCCAACAGGCTGAATGACTAAAAATGAACAGCTTTCTCCATCCACACAAATGAAATGGATGGAGGAATCCCCCCAACCGCAAAAATTTATTCTGACAGTAGGACCCGGCGCTGTCAGAATCAGTGTTAATTTCGTCAACGAAAATTTTTTCGTCATAATTTTCGTCAGTGGCTTTTTTACAGTGACAAAAACTAAACTAAAAGTACAGCTCATTTTCGTCAACTGACGAAAACTATGACGAAAATTGAATCCGTTTTTGTTAAGGAACGAAAACGGGACGTTAATGGCAAGGAGGGACGTTTACACTCATGAACTACTGTATTTATTGGCGTATAACACAGTGCGTGCGTGTTATACGCCAATATTTGTTTTTTTACCAACAGGGGGCGGGGATCAGGCGGTCTGCCCCGGGTGCCACACATTGGGGGGGTGGTCAAGCCGGCCACCCTGCCTCTCCTGGCCCTTGGACAGCACTGTCAGCAAAGTCTAAAGTTAGGAAAAAATCACTGCCAGCTCCTTCTTCTACAACGCTCCTCCGCCTCTGTCACTCTCATTGTAAGCCGAAGCTTCTAAATACCTTAATAGCTTTGTTCTCATTGGCAGCTCTCCTCCTCCCGCTCCTCTGAGTGTTAATTTAGATTGGAGGAGGATAGCGGTCACATAACCATCCATGAAACGTCAGGGGAGTGCAGTCATGTGACCGGGTCAGTGAAAGAATGGAGCTATCGAGGTATATTTAGAGAATTGGATGTTACTGAGATGTTGATTGAGCCAAGAGAGCTGTGGAGGTTGTGGTTACTTTCTCCTGTGTCGATCCTATCTGTACCTTGGATTATTTACTTTTAGCTGCTGTTTACTTGACTCTTATATTTGATGGTGTTGAATAAATTTAATGGGATGTTTTTATACTATGTGAGTTTCTCTTTATTATGCTGACAACCACCTGAGGATGTATGTGGAGCTGGAGGAAGATAAAGGGCAAGTTTCTGGGATCACAGTCCTACTGGGAGACATTGTATTTGCCTTATCTGTAAAAGGAAAGGCATGCACTCTTGGTAAGTGCAGTTGCTTGTGAAGGGCACGAATTTTGAAATTCTAATGATTTGGAAGATTCACTGGGTGATGGAACGTTTCAGTGAATTTACCATTGGACTTTTTTTTTTGATAGTATATGGAGAGTGGTGGTGGAAACCTCCTAATGACTTTTCAAAATTTGATTGCATATTGTAATTGGTGGTAGAAACCTCTAGGCCTTTTGATTAGGGCATATCATCACTTTTTTATTTATTTTTTATATATATCTATTGTACTTGATATATGTTATATCACATTTATAAGTGTGTGGGGCATTTAATATATGCTTTCAGCACTGTATAATTAATTTTTTTTCTGGACAGCTTGTCCAGTTAAAGGAAGCTGAAAAAACAGATCTAATGGCAGGTTCAACAGGTAATAAAACTACTATATATATATATATATATATATATATATATATATATATAGATAGATATATATATATATTGTACTTGATATATGTTATATCACATTTTTAAGTGTGTGGGGCATTAATTATATGCTTTTAGCACTGTATATATTTTTTTATTTAATTTATTATTTTTATTATTTTTTCTGGACTGCTTGGTCTGTTAAAGGAAGATGAAAAAACAGATCTAATGGCAGGTTCAACAGGTAATTAAAGCTAAGTTTCAAGGGGTGTGGGACTGCTGTTTGATTGCTAGTAGGGATGAGCTTCGAGTTCGAGTCGAACTCATGTTCGACTCGAACATTGCCTGTTCGCCCGTTCGCCGAACAGCGAACAAATTGGGGTGTTCGCGGCAAATTCGAAAAATCTATGGGAGAAATCTAAAGTGTTAATTATAAAGGCTAATATGCAAGTTATTGTCCTAAAAAGTGTTTGGGGACCGGGGTCCTGCCCCAGGGGACATGTATCAATGCAAAAAGAAGTTTTAAAAACGGCCGTTTTTTCGGGAGCAGTGATTTTAATAATGCTTAAAATGAAAAAATAAAAGTGAAATATTCCTTTAAATTTCGTACCTGGGGGGTGTGTATGATATGCATGTGAAGTGGCGCATGTTTCCCGTGCTTAGAACTGTCCCTGCAAAAAATGTCATTTTTGAAAGAAAAAAGTCTTTTAAAACTGACTCGCGGCTATTAATGAATTGTCGGCTCCCGGCAATACATACAAAAGTCATTGATAAAAAAAAAAAAAAAGCGTGGGGGTTCCCCAGAATTCAATTACCAGGCCCTTCAGGTCTGGAATGGATATTAAGGGGAACCCCGCCGCAAATTTAAAAAAAAAATGACGTGGGGTTCCCCCAAATATCCATTCCAGGCCCTTCAGATCTGGCATGGATTTTAAGGGGAACTCCACCCCAAATTTAAAAAAAAAATGGCGTGGAGTCCCCCTAAAAATCCATACCAGACCCCTTATCCGAGCACGCAACCTGGCCGGCCGCAGGGGAAAAGGGGGGGACGAGAGAGCGGCCCCCCCTCCCTCCTGAACCGTACCAAGCCACATGCCCTCAACATGGGGAGGATGTCCCCATGTTGATGGGGACAAGGGCCTCATCCCCACAACCCTTGCCCGGTGGTTGTGGGGGTCTGCGGGCGGGGGGCTTATCGGAATCTGGAAGACCCCTTTAACAAAGGGGACCCCCAGATCCCGGCCCCCCCCTATGTGAATTGGTAAGGGGTACGGTGTACCCCTACCATTTCACGAAGAAAGCGTAAAAAAATGTTTAAAAAAACACACAAACACCTTGAAAAAGTCCTTTATTAAAAAAAAAAAAAAAACATTCCAGCGGTGAAATCCAGTGTCCCGCGGCGATCCCGATGTCCAGCGCTGTCCTTCATTGGTTGTGCCTGAGCGGACCTGATGGGGAACTCCCTCTCAGTATTTTAAATGTATAGACCCGCCCCTTCTAAAGTTCCCCATCAGGTCCGCTCCCTCGGTATGTCGGACCCGCCTACGTCATTGGCTTGAGCGGGGAACTTCCTTCACTGTGTAATTTAAATTTACATAGTGAAGGAAGTTCCCCGCTCAAGCCAATGACGTAGGCGGGTCTGACATACCGAGGGGGCGGACCTGATGGGGGACTGCTCTCACTTTGGTAATACATGTATAGACCCGCCCCTTCTCATGTTCCGCATCTGGTCCGCTGAGCGGACCTGATGGGGAACTTTAGAAGGGGCGGGTCTATACATTTAAAATACTGAGAGGGAGTTCCCCATCAGGTCCGCTCAGGCACAACCAATGAAGGACAGCGCTGGACATCGGGATCGCCGCGGGACACTGGATTTCACCGCTGGAATGTTTTTTTTTTTTTTTTTAAATAAAGGACTTTTTCAAGGTGTTTGTGTGTTTTTTTAAACATTTTTTTACGCTTTCTTCGTGAAATGGTAGGGGTACAATGTACCCCTTACCAATTCACATAGGGGGGGGGGCGGGATCTGGGGGTCCCCTTTGTTAAAGGGGTCTTCCAGATTCCGATAAGCCCCCCGCCCGCAGACCCCCACAACCACCGGGCAAGGGTTGTGGGGATGAGGCCCTTGTCCCCATCAACATGGGGACATCCTCCCCATGTTGAGGGCATGTGGCCTGGTACGGTTCAGGAGGGAGGGGGGGCCGCTCTCTCGTCCCCCCCTTTTCCCCTGCAGCCGGCCAGGTTGCGTGCTCGGATAAGGGGTCTGGTATGGATTTTTAGGGGGACTCCACGCCAGTTTTTTTTTAAATTTGGGGTGGAGTTCCCCTTAAAATCCATGCCAGATCTGAAGGGCCTGGAATGGATATTTGGGGGAACCCCACGTCAATTTTTTTTTAAATTTGCGGCAGGGTTCCCCTTAATATCCATTCCAGACCTGAAGGGCCTGGTAATTGAATTCTGGGGAACACCCACGCTTTTTTTTTTTTTTTTATCAATGACTTTTGTATGTATTGCCGGGAGCCGACAATTCATTAATAGCCGCGAGACAGTTTTAAATGCATTTTTTTCTTTCAAAAATGACATTTTTTGCAGGGACAGTTCTAAGCACGGGAAACATGCGCCACTTCACATGCATATCATACACACCCCCCAGGTACGAAATTTAAAGGAATATTTCACTTTTATTTTTTTAATTTAAGCATTATTAAAATCACTGCTCCCAAAAAAACGGCCGTTTTTAAAACTTCTTTTTGCATTGATACATGTCCCCTGGGGCAGGACCCGGGTCCCCAAACACTTTTTAGGACAATAACTTGCATATTAGCCTTTATAATTAGCACTTTAGATTTCGAACGTTCGAGTCCATTGTATTTAATAGGGTTCTAAAGTTTACACAAACATTTTGTCTGTTCGCAGGTTCTGGTGCGAACCGAACAGGGGGGTGTTCGGCTCATCCCTGATTGCTAGTAATGGTTTGCATACAGTATATGTAATTTTGATTTTGCCTATATTTCCACCCTAAATGTGACAAGTATGCCAGTTTTCTAGCTGAGCCCTTATCACTGAATGTGAGATAAAATAGTAACTGCCAAAAGCATTTACTAGTGGTTTGTCTCATACTAGTGCTTGCTGGAAACTGCATCTAAATACACAAATAGGGACTGTCATATTTATACCATTGTTATCATCCATTATTTGGAAGTAAAAGCACTAGGGTGGTTATTTACTAAAGGCAAATCCACTTTGCACTACAAGTGCAAACTACAAGTGCACAGTGCACTTGAAACTGCACTGAACGTGCACTTGGAAGTGCAGTCACTGTAGATCCGAGGGGGACATGCAAGGAAAATAAAAAACAGCATTTTAGCTTGCACATGATTGGATGATAAAATCATCAGAGCTTCCCCTCATTTCAGATCTACCCCTCAGATTTACAGCGACTGCACTTCTAAGTGCACTGTGCACTTGTAGTTTGCACTTGTAGTGCAAAGTGGATTTGCCTTTTGTAAATAACCCCCCCAGTGTGTTATTTGTATACAATCTAAGAAATAAAGTACCTTTGTGCAGTAGCTACGCTTAGACCTTTCCTGTGTATTTCTCCTCCACGCTGCAAGTCTAGTCTCTGGCACATTCTTAAAAGAAGCGCTGCTGCTGATAAACATAGTCACATGTCAGTAGGTGGAGACACAGTTTTGCAGTCTGTACAGTTCTCTACTACTAATTTTTTTTACAGCAGTGGATTTAAAAAGAACTAGAAACAAGTACCTAGAATATTTTTTTAAATAATACATTCATAACATATTCAGTATTACCACCATTTAGGTTATTTCCAGTTCAATACATCTTGTGTTTATAAACAAATAATTAGAATATTTTTTAAATAATAATTTCATTACTTTTTATGTTGGGGGTTGGTTTACTAAAGGCAAATCGACTGTGCACTTGGCACAGTTGCACTCTGCAAGAGCACTTGCTCCAGGACTTATTAAAAGAGGTAAAGCTTCATTTGAAAATACCCAATTACATGCAAGGAAAATAAAAAAATGCACACCACACTTTTCAAATATTTATTTGTAAAACATTTTGAAAACCATTTACCATTTTCCTTCCGCTTCACAATTATGTGCCACTTTGTGTTGGTCTACATAAAATTCCAATAAAATACATTTACGCATTTACGTTTTTGGTTGTAACATGACAAAATGTGGAACATTTCAAGGGGTATGAATACTTTTTCAAGGCACTGTAAATGGGCTATTAAATGAGATGAAATAAGTAAAAATGTTTTTTACATGACTGGGTAATTGAGGTGAATATTCACACAATTTATTGGGTGATGATTCGTAATTTCTTTAGTAAATCAGTCTCATTGAGAGCGGCTGATGTTGTGAGCACAGGTATGGCTCACATACCTTTAACAACCAGAATAACAGAATGTGTTGACTGTGCATAAAACTCTTCAGTCTGTTGGGTGGGCAGAACTAATACATACAAATGATAGGCAGATGTCTGCTCATTCACCAATCTCAGAGAGACATCTGCTTCTCTTAAGAGCACTGAAAGTATGTTTCAGACCAGATAAGCTGGTGCAGTGACCCGACTGGCCGCTCACTTTCCTCCTCCATTGCCTACAGACATAAACATTCATTTTTAAGCCTAGTACACACGATCAGAAAATCGTACCTTAAATACCGCTTTTAAAGCGATCGTACGATAATTTGATCGTTAGTACTTGGCTTTTTGGGAGCTGATCAAGACAGGTCGTGCAAAATTATCCGATGGGACAAACATGACAATTTTTCTTGTACAATACCAGATCAAATGATTTTTCGTTCAATCGGTACAGTTTTCCTCCAAAAATACAATATAAATACAATACATTACATCTCTTCCGAATTTTTACCCTGTCATACGATAATTTTTGTAACTTTAGTAAACCTTTCATTTTTGATATGTAGACTAGCATGCAAAAAAACAAACAAACCATCATTCGTCCGATAATTTAGGGCGTCAGCTGAGCCAAGAGACCTTATGTGCAGAGTTAAGCTCTATTCATATTTGTGTGACTCGTCATGCGACTTTGGACACTAAAGTCGCATGACAAGTCACACCCCAGATTTTTCAATGACAACCGTTCAAATATGGGCGACTAAAAGTCCCAGCAACTTTAAAAAGGTTCCTGCACTGCTTTGGTTTGACTTTTATGCAACTTCACTGCCATAGACTGCATTGCAACCCCTCAAATGTTACATGAAAGTGTGAATGGAAATTCAGTTTGGTTGATATGAGATTTTGAATTGGCATGTCAAGTAACTGCATTTAAATACAGCCTACTTATTAGATACTCATTTCAATATTTATTGCACTAATATTTTCATCTTCATGTTTGAGCAGTTGTACAGGATGTCCAAATATGACTGTCTAGTCTAATATGCACCCAAAGACCCACTGCTCTTAGTAATTCACATAGAGCTGGCCAGGCACACCCCCTCTGCTATACAAGTTTATGTGATGTAAGTTTATTAGGTATGTTAATTTTTCATATTTTTGTGCGATTGTATCATATAGTATATAGTGTTTTTAGAAGTAATTTCAAAATATTAATGTTTATATATTTCTGATAATGAAACTATGTACAGTTTATTCATTTTTATTGATTTTATTTGACTTTAAGAATAGAATAGGAGTGATCCCACTGTGAGGAGAGATTCCTAAGTTGTCAACGTTTTATATTATGTGTACATCATACTATTCTGTTTGGAAAAATTAGTGTATATATATCCACAGTATCTCACAAAAGTGAACATTTTTGAAAATATTTTATTATATATTTTCATGTGACAACACTGAAGAAATTACACTTTGCTACAATGTAAAGTAGTGAGTGTACAGCTTGTATAAGGGCCCTTTCACACTGAGGCGTTGGGTGCGGTGGCGGTATAGCGCCGCTATTTTTAGCGGCGCTATACCGTCGGAATTGCCGCGGAATTGCGGCGTATTCGGCCGCTAGCGGTGCGGTTTTAACCCCCGCTAGCGGCTGAAAAAGGGTTAATACCGCCGGCGGTATTACTGCGGTTTCCCATTACTTTCAATGGGAAGGAGTGGTGAAGGAGTGGTAAACACACCGCTCCTCTCACCGCTCCAAAGATTCTGCTAGCAGGACTTTTGGAGCGGTCCTGCTAGTGCACCGCCTCAGTGTGAAAGCCTTCGGGCTTTCACATTGAGACTGCCGGGGCAGGAGTTTTCAGGCGGTATTTAGGCGCTATTTTTAGTGCTAAACCGCCTAAAAAACTCCTCAGTGTGAAAGGGGTCTAACAGTGTAAATTTGCTGTCCCCTCAAAATAACTCAACACACAACCATTAATGTCTAAACCGCTGGCAACAAAAGTGAGTACACTCCTAAGTAAAAAAGGCCAAATTGGGCCCAATTAGCCATTTTCCCTCCCCGGTGTCATGAGACTCGTTAGTGTTACAAGGTCTCAGATGTGAATGGGGAGCAGGTGTAGTAAATTTGGCGTTATCACTCTCACTCTCTCATACTGGTCACTGGAAGTTCAATATGGCACCTCATGGCAAAGAACTCTCTGAGGATCTGAAAAAAATAATTGTTGCTCTACATAAAGATGGCCTAGGCTATAAGAAGACTGCCAAGACCCTGAAACTGAGCTGCAGCACGGTGGCCAAGACCATACAACAGGTTAACAGGACAGGTTCCACTCAAAACAGGCCTCGCCATGGTCAACCAAAGAAGTTGAGTGCATGTTCTCCGCGTCATATCCAGAGGTTGTCTTTGGGAAATAGACGTATGAGTGCTGCAGAGGTTGAAGAGTTGGGTGGTCAGCCTGTCAGTGCTCAGACCATACGCCGCACAGTGCATCAAATTGGTCTGCATGGCTGTCGTCCCAGAAGGAAGCCTCTTCTAAAGATGATGCACAAGAAAGCCTGCAAACTGTTTGCTGAAGACAAGCAGACTATGGACATGGATTACTGGAACCATGTCCTGTGCTCTGATGAGACCAAGATAAACGTATTTGGTTCAGATGGTGTCAAGCGTGTGTGGCGGCAACCAGGTGAGGAGGAGGACAAAATCAAGTGTGTCTTCCCTACAGTCAGGCATGGTGGTGGGAGTGTCATGGTCTGGGGCTGCATGAGTGCTGCCAGCACTAGGGAGCTACAGTTCATTGAGGGAACCACGAATGCCAACATGTTAAAATGGGGGGGTAATTGATGCGCAAACCAGGATAAAGACCAATAAATGTAATAACTAATGAACTAAGCAGCTGCCACAACTAAGTGGCTATGTTTGTATGAGATTACATGCGTCTGTTGAATAGTAATTGATGTAAGTGTTTCCATGTTGTTTTAAATAAATATTTTGAATGGTATTACACTATGGGAGCCCCCCTGTGTTTTATCTCACTTCTGAGAACCTAGTGCCCCACTCCAAAGCGTTTACTGATGCAGAGGAATCACATGGTCACTCCGTGATCCATAGCCATTGAGGGATATCAATCTTGCTGAGGAGCTGCATCTGCCATTGGGTCAACTGAAGAGGCTTGTTTACAAGCCAGCCAAGGTGAGAGGCTGGGGGAAACGTGGGCACTTAGATTAGAGCACTTGGATAGAAGCACCTACATGTGATTAGCCACTTGCGGATGGTGGATCTGTTCTGCACTACTACTTTGGATTTTATATTTTTTTATACTGCACAGAGACTCGTTTTTTATTGTATTTTTGGATACTTGATTCATTTATTTTTTGACTACACAGAGACTGACTATTTGCACTTTATTGGTATCAGATATCTATTTTTGCACAGAAGATTTGTATTTTTTACTGAGACTCACATTTGTTGTTTATACCTTTGCATGGGATCAATTGCATGGGATTGTTTGCCTTTATTATTGGAGCACTTTATTGGATTATTCTTTTATACATATTGTGTATGATGCTATCACATCACGGACTATTTAGCCTTTATATTTTTTAACTTTATTATATACCCACTTGGTTGCACTTTAATTAAAGGGATTTGTTTTTAGCAAGCGCCATTACACCCCCCCATTTTTAAATGCCAACATGTACTGTGACATACTGAAGCAAAGCATGATCCTTTCCCTTCGGAGACTGGGCCGTAGGGCAGTATTCCAACATAATTAAGACCCCAAACACACCTCCAAGACGACCACTACCTTGCTAAAGAAGCTGAGGGTAAAGGTGATGGACTGGCCAAGCATGTCTCCAGACCTAAACTCTATTGCGCATCTGTGGGGCATCCTTAAACGGAAGGTGGAGGAGTGCAAGGCTCTGCAATGTTGTCATAGAGGAGTGGAAGAGGACTCCAGTGGCAACCTGTGAAGCTCTGGTGAACTACATGACCAAGAGGGTTAAGGCAGTGCTGGAAAATAATGGTGGCCACACAAAATATTGACACTTTGGGCCCAATTTGGACATTTTCACTTAGGGGTGTACTCACTATTGTTGCCAGCGGTTTAGACATTATTGGTTGTGTGTTGAGTTATTTTGAGGGGACAGAAAATCTACACTGTTATACAAGCTGTACACTCACTTCTTTACATTGTAGCAAAGTGTTATTTCTTTAGTGATGTCACATGAAAAGATATAATAAAATATTTACAAAAATGTGAGGGGTGTACTCACTTTTGTGAGATACTGTGCATAGATATATATATATATATATATATATATATATATATATATATATATATCAGATCTGTTGGATTAATAAATAATAACTTTTGCAGGCATAATTACTTTGTATCGGCATGGGGTTTCCCATTCCCAACTGATAGTAAGGAACAGAGGAGGAAAAAATATGTAGAGAAGGATTGATTGAATGGATGTGGGGGGTTTCAGTAGGTGACACAAATAGAAGAGAGGGGATTCAGAAACGTTCCAGAAGTTGACAAGGATGAGTCAAGAAGGGTTAAGGGAAGGGATGCATAAATGTGCCAGGAAAGGAACAGGGGGAAAGGGATGGAAAAGGGTAGCAAGAGGGACACAGATAGGTAGAGAGGTGTGAAGGAATGGAGAGAGGTGCTAGGTAGAGGCACAAATGTGCATAGAGGGGCTCAGGAAAATGATGCAGAAAGGTAACAGGAGGGGACACAGATAGGTGGAGGAGGGTGGTTTAGATAAAGGATGTAGAAAGGTACCAGGAGGGAAAGTATAGGTGAAGAGGGTTTTAGGGAAGAGATGCAGTGCCATGATGGCATACAAGGAAGTGCAGGGGGGAGGTGCAAAGTTCTAGAGGGAGGAGGAGCAGGGTGTCCACGCAACGCTCAATAGTTGCAAACAACACATTTGACCCTCATAATTATGTGTGATGATGGGAGTATGTAGGGGATAAATAGATCAGGATTACAAACACTTCTGATTGTTGGATGTACTTATTCCTGCAGAGATCTGTGGAAATGAATGCTGACAGTTTCCTGTTGTATGGAAAAAAGGGAGAGACACTGTTCCATGTACCCTGTGAAACAATGCAAGTTAGGGCATGGCTATCTTTGTGAGAGAGCACAAAACATGCAGTATATAAAACACTAATAACATTAACCACTTGCCAACCAGCCGCCGCAGTTTTACTGCGGCAGCATGGCTCCACTGGGCGAAACAACATTATGTTACGTCACTTTGCCCTGTGGCCACTAGGGGCACACGCGCGCCTCCGGAGGTACGCGCCCGCTGCTTGCTCTCTGCTCGCCCACGGAGCCGATGCGAGTGCCCAGCGGGCGCGATGACCGCCGAGCACTCGCGATCGCTCGTGACACAGCGAGAACTGGGATCTGTGTGTGTAAACACACAGATGCCAGTTCTCTCAGGGGAGAAATGACTGATCGTCTGTTCATACATTGTATGAACAGCGATCTGTCATTTCCCCAAGTAAGTCCCATCCCCCTTCAGTTAGAACATGCAGAGGGAACACAATTAACCCCTTGATCGCCCCTAGTGTTAACCCCTTCCCTGCCAGTGAAATTTTTACAGTAACAGTGCATTTTTATAGCACTAACCGCTGTAAAATTGTCAATGGTCCCAGAAATGTGTCAAAAGTGTCCGCTATAATATCGCAGTCCCGATAAAAATCGCTGATCGCCACCTTTACTAGTAAAAAAAAAATAACAATAAAAATGCCATAATTCTATCCCCTATTTTGTAGACTCTATACGTTTTGCACAAACCAATAAATATACGCTTATTGTGATTTTTTTTACCAAAAATATGTAGAAAAATAGTACATATCAGCTCAAACTGAAGAAAACATTTTTTTTTGGAAAAAAAATGTGGCATATTTATTATAGCAAAAAGTAAAAGATATAGTATTTTTTTTTAAATTGTCGCTGTTCTTTTGTTTATAGCGCAATAAATAAAAAACGCAGAGGTGATCAAATACCACCAAATAAAAGCTCTATTTGTGGGAAAAAAGGATGCAAATTTGGTTTGGGTACAGCGTCGCATGACCGCGCAATTGTTAGTTAAAGCGACGCAGTGCCAAATTGTAAAAAGTGCTCTGGCCAGGAAGGGGGTAAAATCTTCTGGGGCTGAAGCGGTTAAAGAAAATAGTAAAAAAAAATTAATAAACCTATTTTCTTTTTTTGTAATGAATAATTCTGTCCAAATGCTTTACTAACATGTTGGGTAGGATGTAGAACACCTCCACCTAGTGTTAGTAAACTAAAATTACCACAACTACAGGCATCACCCCAGTATCTTTTTTTTTGGCCGCCGATGCTGTTTCATGTAAAAGCAATCCCAGCGGCTAATTAGCCCCCGGATCGCTTTTACAGGCTGCAGAAGGGGGACCTGGTCTGGTTGGGACTGAAGCTTAGAAATGATCGAGGACCAGAAAGTCACCAATTATTAGGCTTGTGCAATTCGTTTCGTAACGAATTGAAATTCGTCCGAATTTAGCAACTTTCGGACATTCGGAAGCATTCGAATTTCCGAACAAAGCAATTACGAATAAGACCGAATCCGAAATAAATTATACCGCAAATAGCGAATGCCCGAATGTCTTCGGCATAATTCGTTATGAAAAAGTTACGAATGTACGAATCCATACGAAGCACAATAACACTCACTCTGCTCTGCTCTCTGCTTCTCCCACACCGTGCTGAACTCCCTCTCAAAATGGTGTACAGGGGCGGAGGTTATAGCCGCATGTAAAAAACGAAAGTAAAATACGAGATTTCGAATCCATTCGAAGCACAATAACACTCTGCTCTGCTCTCTGCTTCTCCCTCACCGTGCTGAACCCTCTCAAAATGGTGTACAGGGGCGGAGGCTATAGCCGCATGTAAAAAACGAAAGTAAAATACGAGATTTCAAATCGTTACAAATAACTGCAATGTATTTAGAAAAGTACAAATCCATTCGAAGCACATTAGGCATAATAGGCAGCGTCGTTGTGAGAGAGACACGGAAAATTACGAATCAACGAACCCAAAAAAAGTTACGAAAGTAGGAGTTGTGTCCAGAATCAACGAAAAACAACGTACTCTACCGAAAGTACGAACCCAAAAAAAGTTACGAAAGTAGGAGTTGTGTCCAGAATCAACGAAAAACAACGTACTCTACCGAAAGTACGAATTATAAAGCAACAAAAAATTCAACGAAAAATGTCGCTTGCAAAAATACGAATGAGTCCGAACACGAAAAATCCCGTCTAGCAAAATTACGAATGATTACGAATCAACAGGACCGGAAAGAAACGAACCGAAACGGAACGAATTTTTCCGTTGTGCACAAGTCTACCAATTATCTTTATGGTCTAAGAAATCAAAAGGGAAAAAAACTTAATAAAAATTTACCTTTAAAAAAAAAAAAAATCAAAAGGGACGAGTATTTTCTCACGTCCGGTTTCGGACTAATGTAAACAGACCTGCAAAGGCATCTGATCAAACCGATCTTGGTTTGACCTGATGCTTTTAAGGGCTGTGGAGAGATCTGGGTCTAATATACTTCAGATCTCTCAGTAAAGAGTACCTGTCACTACCCATGCTATCACAGGGGATGTTGTTCATCCCTTGTAATAGCAATTAAGTTTATTAAAAAAGACAGTGTAAAAATAAAAACAATTACATAAAATAAATAAATAAATGTAAATGTAAAAAAAAAAAAAAAAACGCCCCTGTACAAAGGTGAATGCATGTGTTGGTTCCAGCATTTGGAAAACACAAACAAACAAAACAAAAAAAACATTAGAGCCGGTTCACACAGGGGCAACGCGACTTCCAGCACGACTTTGGGAGGCAACTTAGACACGACTTGAGTATGAATCACAGCGCGACATGAGGCAACTTATAAAGCAACTTCAAGTTGCCTCCAGGACAGGCGACTTTCCAGTGGCCAATCAAACAATAATCAGCTCTGTGGGAGGGAGGGGGGAGGGAGGGGTTTGCCTGGAAAACTATTTTTACTTCCTGGAAAGTTGCTTCAGTTAAGACAGGGGATCCGACTTGGAGACAACTTCCATTGAAATCAATGGGTACAAGTCACCTAGAAGTCGGATTGAAGTCGTACAGGAACCTTTTCTGAAGTCGGAGCGACTGCAGTAGTATACATTAAGACGGGTCCATTCACTTCCATTACTTTTCTAAACCGCGCGACTTGGGGAGACTTGAAGTCGGATCCCAGGACGTCCCTGTGTGAACCGGCTCTAAGGCTTCATGTACACGGGACATGTATACAACCTCTCCTGACCGATTTAACTTGAAAATAAAAAACAGCATTTTAGCTTGCACATGATTTGATAAAAAAATTAGCAGAGTTTCCCCTCATTTCAGATCTACCCCTCAGATTTACAGCGACTGCACTTCCAAGTGCACTTTCAGTGCAATTTCAAGTGCATTTGTCTTTCGTAAATAACCCCCTTTGTCTAGGTATCTTTACAAAAAATGAAACTATTGCTGTAAATTGTAACATGTCAAGATTGTATTCATGCAGAATTGCTCAGGTTAATTTGAGTATAATATTAGGAAGGCTCAATACAAAAACAAGTAAAAATGGGCCCAGTTGACACCAATTGATACATACAGATTCACTGAGTACATGGACACAGACCAACAAACAGCTATTTCTTCAGAATAACAAAAGCTAGGACTCTGCAACAAAGTTTGTAATAATCCTTGCAATGTACATAGATCCCCTAGAGGGGAATATTTTTTTTCTCAACAAAAGTGGAGTTACTCTTTAAAAGTAATCACTTTAAACCAAACCAAAATAATAAAAAAATTTTTTAATACTTACCATACACCAAAATCTCAGTCACCAAGACTTGAGCTAAACAAAACCACTCTATTAAAGTAGCATTCACACTGTCCACCCACAAATGTGGGGGACAATACCCCCAACAAAGGATAGCCGTGACTAGAAAGGGTAGGATGGGAGAGCTCAGCTTGGTTTAACCACTTGCCTACTGTTCACTTTTACCCCCTTCCTGACCAGGCCAATTTTCTGATTTTAACGGTGTCGCACTTTAAATGAGAATTGCACACTGTACCCAAACAAAATTGTTATAATTTTTTTCACACAAATAGAGCTTTCTTTTGGTGGTATTTAATCACCACTGGATTTTTTATTTTTTGCTAAATAACAAATATAATCTTGTGTAGCGGGGTGTTGCTTGACGAACCCAGAGACTACCATACCCAAGATGCATTTCCCCGCGCAAGGACTGCTGGGGTGGGGTATTTAAGTGAGGGGCGGACCGGAGTACGGTCTCTTTGGACATCGATCGTCCAGCAAGTGGAACTCTGTGCTGAGTCTGTTGTTCCGGACAGGGCCTGAAGTCTAGGCCCTGTGTTTCCAAAGAGCCTTCCGTTTCCATCAGGGAGCCTGGGGGACGTTGCATCCTACTATCCGTCTGCTGCTTCCAGGAGGACCGAAGACACAGGTGTCGTGGAACCTGTGTACTGAGACACAGCAACGGAAGATACGGACGTGGACTGGTCCGGTTGGGTAAGAGAGCACCTGCTCAGAGATTAGTACAGGATCTCTAGGCCCAGTGTTTGTTGTTCGGGACTCACCCGTTAGAGTTTGCATACGCACACCGGAGGGACAGTGCATTGAGTAGCGTAAGTGACTTTATCCTTGTTCACCAAGTTTGTCAACCTTTATTCCTTTGGATTACAATTCTGTCTTCAAAAGTGCACCACCATTTGCTAGCGAAGATTCTTCTCTACGGAACTTACACATAGTTACAGTCAGGCCTGACTTATCAGTGTAGACATTGCTGGGTGCCATCTTGCCCACGAGGGAGGAGGGCTGCAAAGGGGGTCAGTTAGTTATCTTTGTACAGTATTGCATATCTGTCTATTGCTAAACACCTTTTATTGCAGGGCTCTGCATATACTAAAGTGTACTGTTTTAATCTGTTTACCGTATATACTCGAGTATAAGCCAAGATTTTCAGCCCTTTTTTTGGGGCTGAAAGTCCCCCCCTCGGCTTATACTCGAGTCATCGAAATTTTTACATTGTAAATATTACCTGTAAAGAAGTTGCGGCTGCGGCGTCCATCGTTCAAATTCCGCGGCGTCCATCGTTCAAATTCCGCGGTCTCTTCCTGTTCCTTCCGTGATAGGCGGAGAGTGTCTGATGAGATTCGCCTATCACGAACGTTCTCTCATCCTCAGTTTTCCAGCAGACGTCTGTGATTGGCGGAACACCCAACACAGTGTCTTCTGGGAAAACTGAGGATGAGAGAATGATCGTGATAGGCGGAAAGTGTCTGCTGAGAATCGCCTATCAAGGAAGGAACAGGAAGAGACCGCGGAATTTGAACGATGGACGCCGCGGAATTTGAACGATGGACGCCGCTGCCGCAACTTCTTTACAGGTAATATTTACAATGTAAAATAGGGAACAGCGAGCTAGGGAACAGTGGACAGTGAGACATCGGCTTATACTCGAGTCAGTAAGGTTTCCCAGTTTTTTTGGCAACATTAGGTACCTCGGCTTATACTCGAGTCGGCTTATACTCGAGTATATGCGGTAATAATTTCTTTCAGTAAAAGTACCAGGATTAAGTAGACTCGTTGTTGGTGTTATTACTGTGCAGAAGAAACGGTCAGTGTCCGCTATATCACTGTGTGCTTTTGTTGCTGGATTGTGTTGCCTAAAGTTGCAGGCCTCACAATCCTATCATTCCCTACTAACTGTGCCAAGGGAGGGTAGAGCCAATTGCTGGGGGTTGACAGTGGAGTGTTACAGGCCCGAAAATCATACCAGCGGCTCCCTTAGCTGGTGGTATCGCTACACTTGAAAAAAAATAAAACTTTTTCATAGTTTGTTCTAACATTTTGAAAACAGGTAATTTTTTTCCTTCACTGAAGTGCGCTGATGAGGCTGTGCTGATGGGCACTGATAGGCTGCACTGTTGGGCACTGATGAGGTGGCAGTGATGGGCATTGATGGGCACTGATAGGCTGCACAGATGGGCACTGATGAGGCGGCACTGATGAGGAGGCACTGATAGGCGGCACTGATGGGCACTGATAGGTGGCACCAATGGGCACTAATAGATGGCACTGATGGGTGGCACGGATAGGCACTGATGAGGAGGCACTGATGGGCACAGATGAGGCTGTGCTGATAGGCAGCATTGATGGGCACTGATAGGTGCCACTGATGGGTACTGGTAAGCGGTACTGATTGGTGACACTGATGAGAAGGCACTGACTGGCAACACTAGTGGGCACTGATTGGCAGCACTGGTGGGCACTGATTGGCAGCACTGGTGGGCACACATTGGCAGCACTTGTGGGCACTGTTTGGACTGCACTGATAATCAAGACACTGCTAATCAGGGCCCTTTTTAAAAAAGCCGGTTATCGGTTCTCTCCTCCCTTCCTCATGCTGTCAGTATGAGAAAAGGAGTGCTGATAACCGGCTTCTATTTACATCCGTGATCAGCTGTGATTGGACACAGCTGATCATGTGGTAAATAGACACTGATTGGCCCTCAGTCTGTGATTAGCAGTGTCCTCTGGACACTGTGATCACAGATCGTGCCATCATTCGCCTATAGAGCGGTCGGCAAGTGGTTAAGATCCATCAGCTAAAAGAACCTCAGAAGTAAAAATATTTAATGGTGAATCAGATCAAAAATTTTGTTGCTAAGTTTTCCCTCCAAAAGTTCAGGGTCAATCCTAGCTAAGCCCCTGTTCACACCGGGGTGGCTTTGAAATCACGCTACTTCAGGAATCTATGCAATTCGCAATGAAATCTGCAAAAAGTAGTGCAGAAATATTATATTATATCATTGCCGACATTGGGATGCCACTTGTTATGCAATTTGGAACTATAAAATCGCATTAAAAATCGCACCACTGTGTTCGGGGGCTAAAGGATACTGACAGATCTACCCAGTGACAGCTAATAAGGTGAAACCTGAAGCAGAGAAAAGGGAGAGCCAAAAGTTGTGTGTTGCATCCTCCTAGTGTAACACTTACCCCCATTTAAGGGACCGGCTGGTTTTGTTGGGTCTGCGAACTACCTCCAAGGCTTCTGTTGTCAGGGAGTGAGAAAAGTCTTTAGAAAGGCCAATGTCCACACAATGTAAAACCTAAATAGTCAGGCTTTATTTTACTTTGCTGAAGTGGAAAACTTTAGAGAAAAGAAGGAAACGAGAGAAACACAGGGGAAGGTTCAGGCACGCAAAACACTAAAGTCCCAATCGTCGCCACTCAAGCCTGAGTGGGTATTGTTCACCCGGATAGTCCCGTTTTAGTGATCCTAGCAGCCGGGATGAAGCATGAATCAATGTTTCTAGGGATACGATCAGGAATCCTCTGCCACAGGATTGTTAAAAGTCCCGAACCTCCCAGCCAAGCAATAATGAAGAACCTTTAAGCCGGATTGGCGTATTGCAGGGCTTGTAATGATGGATCCCTCCTTAGGTGCGCTCCAGGCTTCCTCCCGAGACAGCAGTACCGTCGCTAGTCTCCTCTGGGGCAGATCCTCCCCTGGTCTCCTTCCCTACGCGTGGCTTCCCTCAAGTGGGCAGCTGAGGATCCTTTTGAAAAGTATAGGCCTCTGCCAGCAGAGCTGGGCCTATCATGCAGCGATGCAGCCTCGGGCTAAAGGTGCCCGGGCCAGAACACACACACGCACCCCGTGCCATGAGGGCCACAAGGTGCACACCGACGGGTGGGCTCCTAGGGCGGAACCCCAGAACAGGACAGCACTTAATGGCGCCTGCCCCTTATGTACCCTCTCTCAGCATGCACCGCGGGTAGACCACGCCCACTGTACGGCTGCCGAGAAAGGACACCCAAGGTGCTGTGATACCCCCTGTAGTTCAACCTATGCCGGTGATGACAGTGCCACCTACAGGCAGACAGGGAACACCACTACCAGGCAGAAGCAAATCCAGAACAATCAATTGGTCTGAGCCCAATTACTGGCTCAGACTACCCTTAAATTTACACATAGCGCCCCCCAAATATTGGGGGGGGCGCTACACTAGGAAGGTGCTAGGATGAGTGTATTAAAGTTTTTGGCTTCTCTGCTTAACAGGGAGACAGCTAGGTAAATGTATGTGCGGTCTTCTTAACAGAGAGCTGTGATCGGTTAGTGTAGGCTGTTCAGTGTGCTCAGGTGCTGCTTATGCTGTCTGAGTGTCCCTGTGCTCAAAAAACTAGGAAGATTCCAGGCTATAGGTGGAGACTAGGCAGATAAGCAGCATGAATATGCATACAACCCTATCCAATTGTAAGAGGAGGTGCGCCTAGGCATGCTGGGTGCCTGTATTTATGTTTGAGGAGCACATGGGCTCTGGGTGATTCCCAGGAGAGAATTGCGCCAGGCTGGGGGAGAGGCTTTGCATCCCCAGCACTTGTGGCCATGTGGCCTCAGGTGGGCAACCTGAGGGCCTGAATTGCTGACATGCAGCTTCAGATGGGAGATCTGAGAGCCTGAAGTCTGTGTGGGACTGTGGCAACCCTGATCCTACCATAACTGACAGAGGGAGAGTATACAGTGCATCTGAAATAAAAAATTAGAAAAATACTGCGCTACTAGGGTGACCACGTTTCCAAACTACCATTCAGGGACACCCTCCCTTCCCAAAAATCAGCTTGTGCTGTAACGAATCACAGCACAGTGATTGGACACAAGAGGCGGGATTTATGATTTCTCCAATCACAAGCAGGGGGCGGGATTGTGCTCCTCCAGGCATTCCTGGACAGGAAAAGTACTGTCAGTGAGTAAAGCGGTGATGTGGCAGCCTTTTCTGGCTGTGTCAGTTTCATTCCGGGACACTGTATTGTTCTGGAATTAATGTGCCTGGGACAGACCTGCATAATGCGGGACTGTCCTGGGCAATCCGGGACATGTGGTCACCCTACGCGCTACCCAAAAAAAAGAGAAATAATGCAGCAGCTAAATAGTGGAATACACACTAAAAAATGGAAATAGGAAAGATGTAGCTTAGCAAATGAGGGAACATGTTAGAAGCAGGGAGGGTCTAGCTATGAATAAATTAAATAGCACTAAACAGCTGGTGGACAGAGGAACCAACCAAATTTAACATGTTCTAGTGGCCCAAAACCACCACTAGCATGCATACTACTGAAAAGTGATAATATCATGCAGTTCAGTGCAAGACATAAAAATACATGAAAGTGCAGCAGAACACCCTACCTTCAAGAGCGTCATTAAAATAATCGGAAACTACTTCTCAACCAGCAACTGTTGGGGCAATAAACACTTTGGTCAAGGCTAATGTGCTGTGGTGTCACATAATGTGCTGTGGCCCACACTGTTGTAATGCAAAACACAAAATATAGAGTGTAACGGACAGCACAATTTATTTTAACACACAATATATAGCAGGCAACGGTTATGTGTCATAGTGACCATTATATTGCTGGTCAAGTGAGCAAAAATGCCTTGGGTCTGTGGTCAGCAGATGAAAAAAAATGTTCGGCTTCAATGGTCAGTGAGAGGGAAAAAAATGCCTTCTATTTGTGAGCAGTGGGAGGAAACTTTTTCTTTAAAAAGCACCACACCTACTTCCCACTAAGAGGCACCACGGCATGTGCAAACTGCTCGGTTCCACCTGCTAGTCTAAAGTACTAGGTGCCCTTCGGGGACTTCCTTAGAGGCCTAAGCAACGGGTTCCTTAATGCCAGGCTGGTCACATTTTGCCTTGTCTGCTAACCATTGCTTTGTAGGGGATGTGTTACACCCCTAGTTTTATTCTGTTTGCATTTTGGCTGTTAATCTTACTATCCCGTGCATTTATATGTTATTTACTCATGTCTTGCAATGATTTACGAACCTGTTTTTTTGTCATTTTGACTAATTTATATTAATAAACAATTTGAACAAGAAAAGGCAATGGCAGCCTTTTCAGTTAGAGCTTTCTCTAAAAATATCCAAGCGATCATGCACAACACATACAGTTATTACATTCCAAGTACTTGGGATCATTGTTGTGATATTATCAGTATGATTCATTTACACAGTGTACTGCTATGCAGGATACAATTCAAAGTTCAAATACCATCTTTCAAAAAACACAAATGTCTTTGTACCTTGACCCTTTAAACTTGCAAAGGCCCAATACTTGGGACCCATTTTTATAAACAGTGTGTGTGTGTGTATGTATATATATATATATATATATATATATAGAGAGAGAGAGAGAGAGAGAGCAGCAGGAGGTCTGAGTGACAGGGAGTTTGCAGACGATTTGTGGCCTGGACAGCTATACCCAGAGGGATCTCTGCGGACAGCATCTCTTCTTCAGTGCAGTGGACTGGAGTGTGTTCCAGGTCATCCAAAGGCGCCTGCAATTCAAATTCCAGTGAGCCGCAGCGTGGCGCCGTGGACGCCATTATTCAGAACCAAGATACAGAGAGAGAGTTCTAGCTGGAGTCTTCTCATCATCTGCACCGTTATCTATCCACCTGAGTTCCAGAATGGTGAGCGGGCATAGCCCATGTTATTGTTAAGGACACTGCTGTTAAACATCATCCACACAGTTTAGCTGGTGGTACTTGTAGTCCCACAGACGTTAAATCCTATTCCATAACGGACACAGCAAGCAGATGCTTATGCTTAGTACACATTGCTGATTTCACTAGCCACATCAGATGGCATCTTTAGGATAATAAAAGAAGGAAGTTATAATACTACCAGAATAAGTCACAGCTTTGCTAACTTTGCTACACCTTGCCATTTTCGATTAATGTATTTACAACATAAAGAGGCTAGCTGAAGATATCTGGATTTCAAGGAATACCCTTTTTCATCTTTTTTATCATCTTCTCCCCTCATCTGTTCTAATTGCATTGAACTGCTAAAGAGAGCCATCCTATTGAATATAATATTGTTTATACTGTTTCTCCACATTGTGCAGGATTTGCTGGCCTGTGAGTTGAGGGGGCAGAAGGGAGAGATCTGACACATAAGAGATAGTGTCAGGTGTCTACCCTCCTGTTAACCTGTTCACATAGGTTTCCCGTGATTGAGTTAATATTTGTGTTCATTCACAACTAAGGGGACTTTACACCAATATATTGTGTTTATTTGATAAGTTTGAGATAAAGGGCGTTGTATACAGGAGTGTTTCCATTACTGACTAAGTTGATATAAGTATATGTATCTTGTGTTTTAATAATACAGTAAACATATTTGAATTGTTTCCCTAATATTGTGTGAGTCTCAATTTACTACCACAGCTGGTGACATGACGGAACCCAGGGTGTCAGAGGTAAGGGGGGATTTGCAGAGTCAAGGTAATCAGTGGGGTACAGAGTCCATTAGCAGCCCTTACGGGGGTACCGCTACAGATAGATAGATAGATAGATAGCTAGATAGCTATATATATATACTGTATATATATATATATATATATATATATATATATACAGGTCCTTCTCAAAAAATTAGCATATTGTGATAAAGTTCATTATTTTCTGTAATGTACTGATAAACATTAGACTTTCATATATTTTAGATTCATTACACACAACTGAAGTAGTTCAAGCCTTTTCTTGTTTTAATATTGATGATTTTGGCATACAGCTCATGACAACCCAAAATTCCTATCTCAAAAAATTAGCATATCATGAAAAGGTTCTCTAAACGAGCTATTAACCTAATCATCTGAATCAACTAATTAACTCTAAACACCTGCAAAAGATTCCTGAGGCTTTTAAAAACTCCCAGCCTGGTTCATTACTCAAAACCGCAATCATGGGTAAGACTGCCGACCTGACTGCTGTCCAGAAGGCCATCATTGACACCCTCAAGCAAGAGGGTAAGACACAGAAAGAAATTTCTGAACGAATAGGCTGTTCCCAGAGTGCTGTATCAAGGCACCTCAGTGGGAAGTCTGTGGGAAGGAAAAAGTGTGGCACAACGAGAAGAGGTGACCGGACCCTGAAGAAGATTGTGGAGAAGGACCGATTCCAGACCTTGGAGGACCTGCGGAAGCAGTGGACTGAGTCTGGAGTAGAAACATCCAGAGCCACCGTGAACAGGCGTGTGCAGGAAATGGGCTACAGGTGCCGCATTCCCCAGGTCAAGCCACTTTTGAACCAGAAACAGCGGCAGAAGCGCCTGACCTGGGCTACAGAGAAGCAGCACTGGACTGTTGCTCAGTGGTCCAAAGTACTTTTTTCGGATGAAAGCAAATTTTGCATGTCATTCGGAAATCAAGGTGCCAGAGTCTGGAGGAAGACTGGGGAGAGGGAAATGCCAAAATGCCTGAAGTCCAGTGTCAAGTACCCACAGTCAGTGATGGTCTGGGGTGCCATGTCAGCTGCTGGTGTTGGTCCACTGTGTTTTATCAAGGGCAGGGTCAATGCAGCTAGCTATCAGGAGATTTTGGAGCACTTCATGCTTCCATCTGCTGAAAAGCTTTATGGAGATGAAGATTTCATTTTTCAGCACGACCTGGCACCTGCTCACAGTGCCAAAACCACTGGTAAATGGTTTACTGACCATGGTATTACTGTGCTCAATTGGCCTGCCAACTCTCCTGACCTGAACCCCATAGAGAATCTGTGGGATATTGGGAAGAGAAAGTTGAGAGACGCAAGACCCAACACTCTGGATGAGCTTAAGGCCGCTATCGAAGCATCCTGAGCCTCCATAACACCTCAGCAGTGCCACAGGCTGGTTGCCTCCATGCCACGCCGCATTGAAGCAGTCATTTCTGCAAAAGGATTCCCGACCAAGTATTGAGTGCATAACTGAACATAATTATTTGAAGGTTGACTTTTTTTGTATTAAAAACACTTTTCTTTTATTGGTCGGATGAAATATGCTAATTTTTTGAGATAGGATTTTTGGGTTGTCATGAGCTGTATGCCAAAATCATCAATATTAAAACAAGAAAAGGCTTGAACTACTTCAGTTGTGTGTAATGAATCTAAAATATATGAAAGTCTAATGTTTATCAGTACATTACAGAAAATAATGAACTTTATCACAATATGCTAATTTTTTGAGAAGGACCTGTATATATATATATAGCTATCTCTATCTAGATATATACATATATCTATATATATATATATATATATCAAGCCAGAGTCTGATATCCAAGTTGAGTATATTACGTTTTCTGATCTGTTTTTAAAATGTATTACATGTTGCCTTAAACTATGCAAACCATTTTAATACAGCTTTTTCCAGTTTCAAGTACTCATGGGAAAGAGAAACCATCTGGAGAAAATTATTTTTTTATTTAACAAGCGAACAGTGACATACACAGGGCTTTTTTTCAGGGGGAACTTGGTGGAACTCAGTTCCACCACCTCTGGCTCAGACCCTTTGGTGTCTGCTCACCACAATCACTTGTAAACACAGAAGTCTGGTTTCTGTGTTTACAAGTGACAGCTCTGCACTCTGTATGTAATGCAATCCTGGTATGTAATGCCCCTTTAAGATCCTCCTACCGTTCGTGAAATTTGACTGACCACACCCACTATTTGATGTGATTTGGAGGGTGAGTGGAGGGGGAGGGGTTTATTGGGGTCGTAGTTAAGTTCCAGTACCTTTTGTTTGAGAAAAAAAGCCCTGGACATACATATGCATGATATGCTATGGCTATAAAAATAAATAGCAACAACAGAAATTGAAATGTTAAATAATTTCATGCAGGATAATCTGTAGAGATTTGAGTTGTCCTAATATCATAGCATGCAAAATATATTGATATGACCTGTTAATACTGTGCACATAAAGCAGCTTTATGCTTCCAATATACAGTGCTGTATGTGTATATCGTTTTCAGGCATGGCATAGGGCAATGGGGTCAGGGTCATATGAGTGGTCCATAGTGGTAGGTAAGGAATGGGTCACATGAGTGGTCCAAAGTGGCAGGTAAGGAATGCCCAACACCCCACACTTGGCATATTTGGAAGGGCATTTCTATTGTTGAATATTAATGTATTGTATGATACTTTACAATTATTTGCATCTCGGGTATCCACATAGTGAGGGGGGCCTAAGGGTCCTAAAAGCTTATTTGTTGTTTTCATAAAGTAAATAGTTTTAATAAGGCAGTAGAGGTAGTTAAGCTTTCTGGACTGGTTTAGGGTAGATTGCACTAATAAGGAAATCAGTGATTATAGTAGGGAGGTAAGACAGTGGAATGTAGAGCAGTTTGGCATCCCAGCCTGCAGAATAGCGTGTCTTGGGGTATTCAGCTGTCAGGGCTTGCTCCATGCAATCGGATACCAGAGACAACTTTGTGTTGCAGGTTGCCAACGTTTGATCAGCAACTGAGCAATCTAAGGGTAAAGAAAAAAAATGTTAAAATAAATACCGCTGACAGAAACAGCCTTAAATTATCAATGTAAGCGTTTAGTTTCTAATTAGATCCCCTTGAGGAAGTCACGTGACTGCTGACGAAACACGCAGGTCCAGAAGTGATGTCGTCCAGGAAGCCTAAGAGGTGATAGTGACTTGTAAGGCTGAGAAAACCCTTAACTGGTCAGTGTGCCTATACATGATATATATATCATTGTGCACAGAATTAGGTGCACTTTTAAATGGGAGTCAATTTCTTGGCTTTTAATAAACATGGAGAGTTTTATATTTGAAACATAATGATGATCTTTCTTGGTTTTCTTGGAGAGTTGTTATGAAGTGGTGTATTTCATCTGGGTGGCCTGGAGAACAAAATCTGGAGGATTAATAAAGAATTTGGAGAATACTTACTTGGAGAAGAGTAAAGCCCCCTGGTGGTAAAAGTGCATATAGACCTATTAGTTACATAGGTTATATAATTGAGGTGAGCGGATGGTGTGACTGGTGGAGGTCAACACATGGTGGTTTGGATTATAACATTAGCTAGAGTAGGGAAGGATTAAAGGCCACACCAGGTTATTATTATTATTTTATGCTGTCTCCGTACTAATGGGGACATTTTGCTTCTTTCCCTCTCCCAGAGACCCAACAGGAAGTGATAGAAAATCTCCCAAAGTGAGACAAATTCCACTGTTAAACAGCTTCACTTGCAAAAGGAATTCCCATTGGAAGATTTTCCCTTATGTCTTGTTCGAGAACAACTTTTTGATTTCCCCTGATGATCTTTCTTTCTTTCTGTCTTCTGATAGTGGTCACCAGCAAAAAAAGAAGAGTGAATCTCCCAGATGGGGACATTAACAGCAATAAAAACTTTACAGATTTACAAACCCTTCCCGCTCATTCCTAGTAATACGTTTTAGTGGAAACCTAATTCTAGGTTAAAAACTTCTAGAATTCTAACTGTTCCCAGCTACTATCTATGCAAAATCAATTTCTTTTTTTGGGTTTGAGCTAAACTGTACTTTACAAAGCATGGCCAAGTGATGCCATCTGTGGCAGTTTATGGCTTCAGTATATCTAAATCTACCTACATATCCAATCCTTGCTGAGCAGATGATGATATATTAGTGGGGTTGGATGTGATAATGGTCCTAGCAGTTTTTTAGTTAATCTCTAGGCAAAATTTCATTTTTTTTGTTATGTTTTATTAGAGCTGCAAGTTTTAATGCTGTTGACATTTGGGTAGATTCATACCTTTGTATTTGTACTGGTGTTCATTGTCAAGAAAAGAAAGTGAATGGAAATCCAAAATTTTAGAGTTGGCCCCCGGGAACAAAAGGGGAGGGGAAACCTTTCAATAGGGTGGGACTTATCTGTTCCAAGGGCAACTGTCTAAGAAACGTATCCCTCTTACTTTGGGAGACGTCCATTAATGTCCTGCTGCATCTCTAGAACAGGAAGTACACAGACAGCAAAAAAAAAATCCAAAGTAAAATAAAGGTTAGGACAATGCCTACTGTATGCTTTAAAAAGATTTTAAAGGCAAGTTTTCTTTTTGTTTAAAAATACCAAACATGTTATACTTACCTGCTCTGTGCAGTGGTTTTGCACAGAGCAGCCCCATCCTCCTCTTCCCGGGTCCCCTGCCGGCGCTCCTGGCCCCTCCCTCCTGCCATATAGGGGAGGAGTTGAGTTTTGTGGCGTTACACTGGAGTCGTGCCGCTAGAGGTGGTGAGCTGGACAACTTTGTTTGAAAAGCCTGTATTATTCATTTTCTTGTAAGTGGAATTTTAAGCAGGGTTTTACATAAAGGGTTGTTACGGAGTACATTATGTCTGTCCTTTCTGCCTTGTTACATTTTAGCTGTGAGGACAGAAGTTTCATGATCCGACTTGCGGTGCGACTTGCGTGCTGAGGATGAAGGGGAACCCCGCCAAAAAATGTAATAAAAATTTGGCGTGGGGTTCCCCCTTGGACGATACCAGGCCCTTCGGTCTGGTATGGATTTTAAGGGGAACCTCCTACGCCAAAAAAACGGCGTGGGGTCCCCCCAAAATCCATACCAGACCCTTATCCGAGCACGCAGCCTGGTCGGTCAGGAAAGGGGGGGGGCGAGCGAGCACCCCCCTCCTGAACCGTACCAGGCCGCATGCCCTCAACATGGGGGATAGGTGCTTTGGGGCAGGGGGGCCCTGCGCCCCCCACCCCAAAGCACCTTGTCCCCATGTTGATGAGGTCAAGGGCCTCTTCCCGACAACCCTGGCCGTTGGTTGTCGGGATCTGCGGGTGGGGGGCTTATCGGAATCCGGGAGCCCCCGTAAAAAAGGGGGCTCCCAGATCCTGGCCCCCTCAACCTATGTGAATGAGTATGGGGTATTTCGTACCCCTACCCATTCACCTGGAGGAAAAGTGTCAATAAATAAAAAAACACACTAGACAGATTTTTAAAGTAATTTATTAGGCAGCTCTGGGGGTCTTCTTCCGACTTCGGGGGTCTCTTCCGACTCTCTGGCCTCTTCTCCCACTCTCCGGTGCCCTCACTGTCCGGTTCTCCTCTCGCTCTCCGGTGCTTTCTGCCTTCTGCCGGGCTCCTCCGCTATCTTCTGCCAGCTCTTTTGCTAGCGGTGGCCCGGTCTTCTTCGTCATCTTCTTCCCTCTTCTCTTCTTGAGATATTGACACAACGATCTCTCCCGCTGTAATGCCGTGTGCGCGGTGCGCAATGATTTATATAGGCATGAGGCGTGGTCACCGGGTAATGTCACCCAGTGACCCCACCCCCTTATGATGTCAAAGTCCCAGCATGCCCCGAGACCGTGACGTCATACGAGGGCGGGGTCACCGGGTGACATCACCCGGTGACCACGCCCCATTCCTATATAAGTCGTTGCGCACTGCACACACGGCATTACAGCGGGAGAGAGCATCGTGTCAACATCAGAAGAGAAGAGGGAAGAAGAAGACCGGGCCAACGCTAGCAAAAGAGCGGGCAGAAGATAGCGGAGGAGCCCTGCAGAAGGCAGAAGGCACCGGAGAGCGGGGAGAAGAACTGAAGAGCGGGGAGAAGAACCGGAGAGCGGGAGAAGAGGCCGGAGAGCGCGGAGAAGTCAGAAGAGACCCCCGGAGCTGTCTAATAAATTACTTTAAAAACTTTTGTAGTGTGTTTTATTTTTGACACATTTTTCCCTAGGTGAATGGGTAGGGGTACGATGTACCCCATACTTATTCACATAGGGTGGGGGGCTGGGATCTGGGGGCCCCCTTATCAAAGGGGGGCTCCCAGATTCCGATAAGCCCCCGCCCGAAGACCCCGTCAACCAATGGCCAGGGTTGTCGGGAAGAGGCCTTTGTCCTCATCAACATGGGGACAAGGTGCTTTGGGGTGGGGGGCGCAGGGCCCCCCCTGCCCCAAAGCACCTACCCCCCATGTTAAGGGCATGCGGCCTGGTACGGTTCAGGAGGGGGGGAAGCTCTCTTGTCCCCACCCCCTTTCCTGACCGACCAGGCTGCGTGCTCGGATAAGGGTCTGGTATGGATTTTGGGGGGACCCCCATGCAGTTTTTTCGGCGTAGGGGTTCCCCTTAAAATTCATACCAGACCAAAGGGCCTGGTATCGTCCGAGGGGGAACCCCACGCCAATTTTTTTTTCATTTTTTTGGCGGGGTTCCCCTTCATCCTCAGGACGCAAGTCGCACCGCAAGCCGGATCATGATGATCCGACTTGCGGTGCGACTTCTATTCAAATCAATGGGCTCCCATTGATTTTGAATAGAGCCAGAGAAATGCCTAACGCTAATTTGCGGACGTTTATGCGCGTTTATGTGCGTTTTTCGGCATTTGGCTTTTTTACGCGTTTTTTCCCGCCGAAAAACGGCACTTTGAACGCAAATTTCTTGTGTTTAGAAAAAAGCCCATAAACTCCAGTGCTCATTAACGCAAAAAAATTTCCTAAGTGTGCATGGACACATAGGCTACCATAGAGTGCAGTTTATGGGCTTTTAAGAAAAACACCTAAACACCAATAAACTGCAGTTTATGAGCTCCAGTGTGCATGGAGCCTAAAAGAGAGAAGCTTTTTTTTATTTATATGGTGATGAGCAGGCTCTTTCTTCACCTGGTGACAGATATTCACAGTGCATGAAAAGATTAGGCATGGGGTGTTTCGAAGTAGTTGATTTTGTGCACATATCCACAGAGGATTTAATCTGCATTGTTGTGTATTTTATTTACTCATTCACGATATATTCACAATTTGGATGTGTATGTCATCACATCTTTATGGGATTTTTTGGACTGATTAGTGAAAGAAATAGTGCCCCGTCATTGGTGTCAGTGGGAGGAATAGTGCCTCACTAATGGTGTCAGTGGAAGGAATTGTGCCTCAACCTGGTTGACAGTGGGAGGAATAGTGACCCAAGGGCCGGATAAAGACATGCAAAGGGCCACATCCAGCTGCAGTTTGGAGGCCACTGCTCTAAACCTGTATGTAAAGTGACGCACCTCTACGCTTTATACATTGTATTACAGGAAAAGTCATTTACAAATAAAAAAAAATGCTATTTAAATTGCTGGTAAATAACATTTCCCTGCCAGCTTGGTTTTCTTTGTAAAAAAAAATGGCATGGGGACCTCCCAAAATTCATACCAGGCTGTTGGGTCTGGTGTGTATTAAAGGGGACCTTTGGGGAGTCCCCATGCTGGCAAGGAACTGTATCTATCAATTGTTTTTTTTTTCCAAAATGCTGTTTTTGCTGTAATATATTCTACAGCAAAAATTACAAATAAATTGTGAGGTCCCCCAAAAAATGTGTACCAGAACCCTTCTTCTTAATGATAGTCTGTTATGGATTTTAAGGAGTACCCCATGTAAAAACAAGAAAATTACCTTGGGTCCCCCCCCCCAATCCAAACCAAAACCTCAAAGAAGCATGCAGCCTGGCTGGCCAGGAGAAGAGGTATGGCCATGCGCTCATCCCTTTCTGAACCATACTAGGCCACATGCCCTTAACACGGGGTGGGTACCTTGGCGGGGTGGACCCCCCCCTTGCAAAGCACCTTGTCCTTAGACTTATTATTCATAATAACTAGCCCAGAACAAATATGCAGATAATGAGTTCTGACTTTTATACTTTCTCCAGTGTATATACTGTATAGCTGGTGGCCATGGGCGTCCGCTCCATAGGGCAAGGGGGGTCGTTTGCCCTCCCCTGGAATCGAAAAGGTGTTGGCCAAATTGGCAGTGTTCTACACCCTCCGCCGCCCTTACACCCACTTCCAGCCGCGCACAGATCTGCACCGCAGCCCATGTACTCCCTCCTCCTCCTCCCGGGCCCACCACACCTCCCCGTTGCCGCTTTAAGGTGGCCGTGTCTCATGGTTTGGCAGCGCTGGCTGGGCGGGGCCTCGTGCTGCAACCCGATTGGCCCAGGCTCTTCTCGTTCTCCCGGGCATGGGTTGGCTCCGGCCCTGGGCCTTGGACTGTGCAGCGTGCCTGGGGAGAGGAGAAGAAAAAAAACGGGGGGAGATGGCGGAGTGGAGGGTGTCTCGAGTCGGTGGTGGTAGTACCTCGGGGGCCTGGCCTCCTGCGGGGCGGCCTGCTGTACACACCCGCTAGACCTGCTGAAGGTGAGAAGGAAGGAGAGCCGAAGCTGTGTGTGCGGTATGGAGGGAGGAGGAGATGTCCTACAACACGTGTGTGTGTGTGTGACTGCAGAGACATGACGCCATAGGACACGTCATACATATGGTCAGTGTGGTCAGTGTGCAGTGTAGTGGTCAGTAGTCAGTGTGTAGTGTAGTGGTTAGATTGTAGTGTCCAGAGGTGCAGGGTGCTGCTGTGTAATGTAAAGGGATGCAGGGTGCTGTGTAATGTAAAGGGGTCCAGTGATACAGGGTTCTGTGTAATGTAAAGGGGTCCAGTGATGCAGGGTGCTGTGTAATGTAAAGGGGTCCAGTGATACAGAGTGCTGTGTAATGTACAGGGATGCAGGATGCTGTGTAATGTAAAGGGGTCCAGTGATGCAGGGTGCTGTGTAATGTAAAGGGGTGCAGGGTGCTGTGTAATGTAAAGGGGTCCAGTGATACAGGGTGCTGTGTAATGTAAAGGGGTTCAGTGATGCAGGGTGCTGTGTAATGTAAAGGGGTCCAGAGCTGTGGGGTGCTGTGTAATGTAAAGGGGTCCAGAGGTGCAGTTGTGGAGAGGGGGTACACAGTAGTGACAAAGAGATATTTAAAGATGCAGGGGGCACAGTGGGGTGTTTTTACATTTTAACGCGGGGGGGTCGCTTTTAACCCCCGCTAGCGGTCTAAGAAAGGGTAAAATGCGACTGTGTATCACCGCTGCCGATGCGTCCCCCCCTCTGAAAAAATTTCAGCGGACGCCCATGCTGGTGGCATTTCACATACTAAATCCTATCCAGGGATAATTAGTCGATGTGTGCTGCTCCGTGTCATTGTGCAACAGCAGCTTAGTTGGCCTTTGCAATAAATAACATTTGGGTTTACACAGTGGTAATTCAAACATATTGCCAATTATCTAACTGCGCAATGCAGATATGCTGTGTTTGTGGTATTTGTGCAACCTGTAATATTAGAGGTCTGTGTCCTATCAAGCTGTTATGGTATGAGAGGGCACCTACAGGACCCATAGGAAAGAAACTTTTGCCTGACTACAAATGTCAGGCAACTAGCAGTTTTAGAAAGAGGACAGCAATGGCAACCAGGTTAAAGGTTTACTTTAAAAATGAAGCTGTGGAAGATAGGGAGTCAACCATGTTATTACATAGAAGGGTCCAAAATCAGATAGCTACAGTCATTTATTGATACACTCACATTTTTCATAATATTGCTGTCCATAGCTCCTTTGGATTTCTTCTGGAAGTCGTGTCCACATTTTTTTCGCACACTCTCTCTGTAGGTTTGCATCTGTCACTTGTGTACTGAAGAATCCTGGCTCTATAATGCAGACCTTCACCCCAAAAGGGGCCATCTCATGGCTACAAATGAAAAATACTGTGTAAATAGTCTGAGAGAAATAGGTAAAGAGGTCTATTTCTTCAAAGTGAAACTCAAACAAAATCCTTTTTTACTTTGTTAAACTGTATGGATAAGCAAAAACTGAAAATTTTATTCAAATACTTACCGTAATTTTCCTTTCCTGACGAGCTCCATGTCAGCACAGCTGGGTGAGGCTCCGCCCACCCCCATGTGATCAGGACTTAACTATAAATTTTTCACTCACCTCAACCTCAGCGTTTCGTAACTTTTACTACTTAACTGGGCGGGTTCTGTGCTGACATGGAGCTCGTCAGGAAAGGAAAATTATAGTAAGTATTTGAATAAAATTTTCAGTTTTCCTGACGGCTCCATGTCAGCACAGCTGGGAATTAACTAGCCAAAACAAGGGAGGGATAATGCTACACACTCCAATTCTGACTAAAACGGTAACAGAAACCATAATGCCTCTGACAAACCCAACTGTCATGAATATGAATATTTTGTATTACGGATAGTTTGAGACACCCGGCCTGCTGTCACCCTCAAGGTCTGGACCTTTCTAGTGAGAATGCCGTGACTCTCCTGGCACAGCCAGCCTTACAACCTGCAGGCCAAGGAGATGAGTTTATCAACCAAGAGATAATGATTTCACGGCTCCCAGCAAGATTATTATGTGTTCCACCTGAAAAGGACAAACATATGTACAGAGCTCCTGATGGCAGTAATTGCCTTGATCAAATATTTTAGCGCTTAGCCCACATCCGATGGGCTAACTTTTTGAGTACTCCCCAAAGGGAACGTAGGAGGGAAACCTCTTGTGTGATATGAACTCTAAAGGTCAGTTCAGGCACATATTAGAGCATTGGCATGAGCACCATTCTGTCTGGGAAGTACGCGAGTATGGGTTCTTTAAACCCAAGGACACCAATGCTGATGTAATTGCCACCAGTAAATCAGTTTCAGCGAGAAAGTACCACAGGGTGATTGAAGGCATCCGATGAAATAACATCCATCAGCATTGGTATATCTCATTCCGGAAACAAGTTTGGGGTTTCAACCAAATTGAATCTTGAAAAAACTGTATAATTAAGCGTTGGAAGCTTGCTGAATGCCGGTGAAGACAGCGATAGCCAAAATGCATTTCTATAGCATGCTTGCGTATAGAATTAAGTCAAGCCATGCCTGTAGACATTCGAAGCAGGCTTCTGAAGAGTCCAGCGTAAAATCTTGATCAGCGAATATACTGGGCATATATGTCCTGTTCTACTATAGGCGTGCTTAGCGCTGACCTTTCTCGTTTCGTAGAACTGTTCAAATCTTCCAGCCTTAGCTGGAAGCTGAGAATCAGAGGGAGCAGCTGAAAAAGGCATCAGCAGTCTTGGCGATCCATTCTGCGGTCAGCACCTCCACTCCGAGCGCTTGCGGCTCCTGGAATGGAACTTCAGCAACTCAGTGCCGACTGGGAATGTAAGCGGTCTACCTCTGGCAGACAAAACACCAATCTCTGTTAGTTCTCGAAAGACTTGCAGTAGTCTGGATCATCCATTGTCGTCAGACTTGACCTGGACAAATAGATCGTCTGAAGATTCTTCCGACCAGGCACATAGGTCGCAAATCGTTGGGAGGATTGACTTGGGTGAATTCTAGAATTAGAGAAAACTTCAGAAGTGAGAGACTGAGCCTTGTTTCCAGATGTAGGCCACAGTCGTTGTGCTGTCCAACTTTCCCAGGACAGGCTTACTCTGGATGAGATGACTGAAGGCTAAGAGCCTGAAAAGGTTGCCTTCAACTCCAAGATGGAGTCTTGGATCCTTGACAAAAGACCATTGGTCCTGAGCTCATTGTTACTGAAGAAGGGCTCCCCTAAACTGGCTGGTATCTGCCTGTACCACCAGATCGTCCAAGCTGCTGGGGCGAGGCGATTTCTATGGCTCAACCTGAGACGTAAAGGATGAAAGATCTCCAAATATGGCCCAAAATGCTTTCCTTAGGGGACCACGTGTCCATCCACAAGCCGTCCCTAAGTTCACAGAGGAACCACATAGTGCCCCTAGGGCATGTATGGGTGGCCCAATCCCAAAATAACAGAGAGCATCCTGACATGGAAGTTCTTATTGACTTCTTGGACTAAGCATTTGCTTCCTTGTCTTTCCTGGACTCCCATCCAGAAAAGCGCAGGAGCTACGCTCTCTGGCGTGAGCGTGGACAATAATTCTTGAGTTTTCGGTCTTCTTTAACTCAGTAGACCTTCATCTTGAGGCAGGAGGCTAAACTGGCCACTATTTAATTTAGGCTTGCTCTTCTGCGATTAAGAAAAAAATGCAGTGAGCGCGTTTGTCCTTGAGGGTCGCACCTTCTGATGGTAAGGTCATGTGAATGGCCGATCCCACAAGGGACACATACTAACCAGCGGGGTGGTCCCAACCCCTGGACCTCTATTCGTTCCAAAGGGCGTAACTTTGACATCCTGCTGTGACAATATCCTCCAATCTTGACGAACAAGCACTTGATCCATTCAACATCCAGCCGTCTTTTGGAGGTATTTAAAATACTTCCAAAGTTTCACCTCTATACACAGGCATTTCACCAACCTTAGCAATAGAGATGGCCTTGCGATTCGCCCCGCGGTCGGTTCGCGGCAAATTTTGTGCATTCGCGGTTCGCGAAACCGGCGGACATATGGCGCTATTCGCGGCCGGTTCGCAGCCACCATATTCTGAATCTTTTACATTGTGGAACTTTGACCTATGACACATCCATCATGTGGTACAGGACAGCAAATGAGACATTTCAGCAGATGGACATACCCCCTACCTTATAAATAGACCTGATCTGGCTGCCATTTTACATTCTGTTATTTGTCAGCATAGGGACAGGTTGCTGTGTGGAGCAGGGACAGACTGTAATTCTAGCTATTAGGTCCACAAAAGTCCTTTTAAGGACTGGTATAGGTGTACAATTGTTTTGTGTGCAGTGTATAGGGGTGTAATACACTTTTAGTTCATTTCAATTGTGCAGCATTGGGACTGCAGTGCTGAGCGGTTCTGCAGCTGTCTTTAGTCAGTGTAGGAAGGTTGCTGTGTGTGTACTAGCAGGGACAGACTCTACTAAAACAAAAGTCCTTCTAAGGACTGGTATAGGTGTACAGTCCACAAAAGTCCTTTTACGGACTGGTATAGGTGTACTATTTTGTGTGCAGTAAATAGGGGTGTTCTACACGCATAAAATACTCTAGGAAGAATAGTATAGTGCGGTTCTGCAGCTGTCTTTAGTCAGTGTAGGAAGGTTGCTGTGTGTGTACTAGCAGGGACAGACTCTACTAAAACAAAAGTCCTCTTAAGGACTGGTATAGGTGTACAGTCCACAAAAGTCCTTTTACGGACTGGTATAGGTGTACTATTTTGTGTGCAGTAAATAGGGGTGTACTACACGCATAAAATACTCTAGGAAGAATAGTATAGTGCATTTCTACTGTGCAGCTTCTGAGCGGTTCTGCTGCAGCTCTTTTCTCGGTTTAGGTAGAAATTGCCGCTGTGTGTCGCAGGCACAGACTAGCGACTAAAATCGCTAACCAATAAAGCTCCCCAAAAGTTCATTTTAAGGACTGGTATAGGTGTACTATTTGGTGTGCAGTATATAGGGGTCTAATACACGCATAAAAAACTTTCAAACATACTATATAACGGGGATATGCAATTAGCGGACCTCCAGCTGTTGCCAAACTACGAGTCCCATCATGCCTCTGACAGCATTAAGCATGTAACCCAGAGGCAGAGTCTCGCTATGCCTCATGGGACTTGTAGTTTGGCAACTAGGGATGAGCTTCGTGTTCGAGTCGAACATACGTTCGACTCGAACATCGGCTGTTCGATCGTTCGACGAAGATCGAACGATTTGGGCCGTTCGCGCCAAATTCGAGTGACGCGAACGGCCCACAATGCACTACGCCATCACAGTGTCATCCAGGCGCTGTGATTGGCCAAGCATGCACTGTGACCCCGCATGCTTGGCCAATCACAGCGCCGGCAGCGAGGAGAGCAATGATTGGCCACAGGCAGGATGCCTGTGGCCAATTATTGCTGAGGGGGTTTAGTACACGCCCCACACTATAAAAGGCCGCCAGCGCGGCGGCCTTGTGTAGTGTGTTCCGGAGCAGGGAAAGAGAAGCATAGGCAGGGACAGTGTCATTTTTTTCCTTTACTAATCCTGGATTCCTTGTTTTTAGGGACAAATAAGGATAGGTAGGGAGAGTGTCAGTGTGTTATTCTGTGCTAAACCTTGTTTGTAGGGACAGAGAGGTACAGTGAGGGAAAGTGTCAGTGTGCTATTCTGTTCTAAACCAATCTTGCTGAACCATATTTGAAATCCTTGAGTTTAGGGACAGAGAGGTACAGTGAGGGAAAGTGTCAGTGTGCTATTCTGTGCTAAATCTTGTTTGTAGGGACAGAGTAGGACAGTGAGTGAAACTGACAGTGTGCTATTCTGTTCTAAACCAATCTTGCTGAACCATATTTGAAATCCTTGAGTTTAGGGACAGAGAGGTACAGTGAGGGAAAGTGTCAGTGTGCTATTCTGTGCTAGATCTTGTTTGTAGGGACAGAGAGGTACAGTGAGTGAAACTGACAGTGTGCTATTCTGTTCTAAACCAATCTTGCTGAACCATATTTGAAATCCTTGAGTTTAGGGACAGAGAGGTACAGTGAGGGAAAGTGTCAGTGTGCTATTCTGTGCTAAATCTTGTTTGTAGGGACATAGTAGGACAGTGAGTGAAACTGACAGTGTGCTATTCTGTTCTAAACCAATCTTGCTGAACCATATTTGAAATCCTTGAGTTTAGGGACAGAGAGGTACAGTGAGGGAAAGTGTCAGTGTGCTATTCTGTGCTAAATCTTGTTTGTAGGGACAGAGAGGTACAGTGAGTGAAACTGACAGTGTGCTATTCTGTTCTAAACCAATCTTGCTGAACCATATTTGAAATCCTTGAGTTTAGGGACAGAGAGGTACAGTGAGGGAAAGTGTCAGTGTGCTATTCTGTGCTAAATCTTGTTTGTAGGGACATAGTAGGACAGTGAGTGAAACTGACAGTGTGCTATTCTGTTCTAAACCAATCTTGCTGAACCATATTTGAAATCCTTGAGTTTAGGGACAGAGAGGTACAGTGAGGGAAAGTGTCAGTGTGCTATTCTGTGCTAAATCTTGTTTGTAGGGACAGAGTAGGACAGTGAGTGAAACTGACAGTGTGCTATTCTGTTCTAAACCAATCTTGCTGAACCATATTTGAAATCCTTGAGTTTAGGGACAGAGAGGTACAGTGAGGGAAAGTGTCAGTGTGCTATTCTGTGCTAGATCTTGTTTGTAGGGACAGAGAGGTACAGTGAGTGAAACTGACAGTGTGCTATTCTGTTCTAAACCAATCTTGCTGAACCATATTTGAAATCCTTGAGTTTAGGGACAGAGAGGTACAGTGAGGGAAAGTGTCAGTGTGCTATTCTGTGCTAAATCTTGTTTGTAGGGACATAGTAGGACAGTGAGTGAAACTGACAGTGTGCTATTCTGTTCTAAACCAATCTTGCTGAACCATATTTGAAATCCTTGAGTTTAGGGACAGAGAGGTACAGTGAGGGAAAGTGTCAGTGTGCTATTCTGTGCTAAATCTTGTTTGTAGGGACAGAGAGGTACAGTGAGTGAAACTGACAGTGTGCTATTCTGTTCTAAACCAATCTTGCTGAACCATATTTGAAATCCTTGAGTTTAGGGACAGAGAGGTACAGTGAGGGAAAGTGTCAGTGTGCTATTCTGTGCTAAATCTTGTTTGTAGGGACATAGTAGGACAGTGAGTGAAACTGACAGTGTGCTATTCTGTTCTAAACCAATCTTGCTGAACCATATTTGAAATCCTTGAGTTTAGGGACAGAGAGGTACAGTGAGGGAAAGTGTCAGTGTGCTATTCTGTGCTAAATCTTGTTTGTAGGGACAGAGAGGTACAGTGAGTGAAACTGACAGTGTGCTATTCTGTTCTAAACCAATCTTGCTGAACCATATTTGAAATCCTTGAGTTTAGGGACAGAGAGGTACAGTGAGGGAAAGTGTCAGTGTGCTATTCTGTGCTAAATCTTGTTTGTAGGGACAGAGTAGGACAGTGAGTGAAACTGACAGTGTGCTATTCTGTTCTAAACCAATCTTGCTGAACCATATTTGAAATCCTTGAGTTTAGGGACAGAGAGGTACAGTGAGGGAAAGTGTCAGTGTGCTATTCTGTGCTAAATCTTGTTTGTAGGGACAGAGAGGTACAGTGAGTGAAACTGACAGTGTGCTATTCTGTTCTAAACCAATCTTGCTGAACCATATTTGAAATCCTTGAGTTTAGGGACAGAGAAGGACACTCGTGGAAACTATCAGTGTGCTATTCTGTGCTAAATCTTGTTTGTAGGGACAGAGTAGGACAGTGAGTGAAACTGACAGTGTGCTATTCTGTTCTAAACCAATCTTGCTGAACCATATTTGAAATCCTTGAGTTTAGGGACAGAGAAGGACACTCGTGGAAACTATCAGTGTGCTATTCTGTGCTAAATCTTGTTTGTAGGGACAGAGAAGGACAGTGAGGGAAACTGTCAGTGTGCTATTCTGTGCTAAACCAATCTTGCTGAAGCATATTGCAAATCCTTGTGTTTAGGGACAGAGAAGGATAGGCAGGGGACAGTGTCAGTGTCGTTGTTGCTAAGCCTCCTGCACAGTATACACCTGAAGGTAGCCCTTATTGCTGTTTTTCCCATCTCCCTGCAGGCCATCCATTAAAATGTCTGGAAGGCAAACAAGGAGAGGCAGACAGTCAGGAGGCAAAAAAAGAGGGCAAGCAGGCTCTGTGTCTGGGGGCAACAGTGCTGGTCATGGACGCGGTGCATTGTCATCAGCACATGGCCATGGGACACGCTTGTCCTTCTTTTCGGCAGCTGGACATGTTGAGCCACATCATGCCGAAGACTTGGTAGAGTGGATGACCAAGCCCACCTCATCCTCCTCATCCTCTCTCACCCAGGCACAGGGTACGGACAAAGCAGCTGCCAAAGCGTCCTCTTCTCTGGTATCATTATCTTCATTAGTCAATCCTTCCCTAGACCCACCATGTCCTCCTCCTGAGGGGTCCCCCGAACTGTTTGAGCACAGTGTTGGGTACATGCTCCAGGAGGATGCCCAGCGTTTCGAAGGATCTGATGATGATACCCAGCTAGAGGAAGGCAGTAGCGTGAGAGCAGAGAGAGGGGATGCTCAAGAAGGACACCAATCTGGCAGTCATGCTCCAGCAGCTGCAGCATACTGCCAGATTGGCTCCAGTGATGAGGAGGGAGGGGATGATGAGGTCACTGACTCCACGTGGGTGCCTAATAGGAGAGAGGAGGAGGAGGAGGATGAGGAGGAGGCACATCTCCAACGAGGCAGGATGCCCTTGAGTGGCCAGCGTATGGGCAGCACACCGACGGAATCACACCGCAGAGCTCCGCCTGTGCAGGGCGCTGCCTCTGCCCGTCATTCAAAAAGTTCTTTGGTGTGGGCCTTTTTTGAGGCGAGTGCATCAGATCGCACAGCTGCTGTTTGCAACATATGTCTCAAGCGTATATCGCGTGGCCAAAACATCAGCCGCTTGGGCACCACATGCTTGATCAGACATATGTTGACCTGCCATGCAGCTCGTTGGCAAGCCTACCTTAAAGACCCACACCAAAGAACAAAGCGGACCTCTCCTTGCACCGCATCAGCTGGGATCTCAAAACCCACTATACCTTCAGTCCTCTCTGAAACCTGCACTGAGAGGAATGAAGGTGTAGAATTAGGTGTGTCACAGCCCAGTACTTGCGGCCACTCTGCTAGCAGTACACCGACGTCCGATTCTAGCAGGCAAATTTCCCTGCCCCAGCTGCTGGACCGTCGAAAGAAGTTCACTCTCAGCCATCCACATGCCCAGCGGTTGAATGCTAGCTTGGCTAAATTGCTAGCGCTTCAACTGCTGCCTTTTCAGTTGGTAGACTCGGCCCCCTTCCGTGAGTTTGTGCAATGTGCGGTTCCTCAGTGGCAGGTTCCCAAACGCCACTTTTTCTCACGGAAGGCGATTCCGGCTCTCTACAGGCATGTGGAAGGCAATGTCTTGGCCTCGCTGGACAGGGCGGTCAGCGGTAAGGTGCATATTACCGCTGACTCATGGTCCAGCAGGCATGGACAGGGACGTTACCTTTCTTTCACGGCCCATTGGGTCACTCTTTTGGCAGCTGGGAAGGATGCAGGACAAGGTGCAGTAGTGTTGGAGGTTGTTCCACCGCCACGCCTCCAAAATGCTACTACTGGTTGTGACACACCTCTCTCCTCCACCCCCTCCTCTTCTTCTTCCTCCATGGCCTCTTCCTGTGGTTTGTCCTCGGAACCAGCGGTGCTCCGTAGGCGTTCAAGGGGCTACGCAAGTACGCAGGCAAAAAGATGCCATGCCGTGCTTGCGCTGGTGTGTTTGGGGGACAGGAGCCACACTGGGGCAGAGGTCCTGTCTGCTCTGCAGGGGCAGGCCGAGAGGTGGTTGACGCCACGCCAGCTTAAGCCAGGAATGGTGGTTTGCGACAATGGCACCAACCTCCTCTCCGCCCTCCGACAGGGACAACTGACCCATGTGCCCTGTATGGCTCACATCCTTAACCTGGTGGTGCAGCGGTTCTTGGGCAGGTACCCGGGCTTACAGGATGTCCTGAGGCAGGCCAGGAAAGTCTGTGTTCATTTCCGCAGATCTTATAATGCCAGTGCTCGCCTGGCTGAGCTGCAAAAGGAGTTGAACCTGCCCAAGAACCGCCTTATATGTGACATGCCCACCAGGTGGAACTCAACGTTGGCCATGCTGCAGCGGCTGCACACGCAGCAGAGGGCCATCATTGAGTACATGTGCGACTACGGCACCAGGACAGGGTCAGGGGAGCTCGGCTTTTTTTCACCACGCCAGTGGGGCATGATCAGGGATGCATGCACTGTCCTGGCACCATTTGAGGAGGCCACGAGGATGGTGAGCAGTGACAGTGCATGCATCAGTGACACTGTACCTCTTGTCCACCTGTTGGAGCACACGCTGCGTGGAATAATGGACAGGGCACTTGAGGCAGAACAGAGGCAGGAAGAGGAGGACTTCCTTGCCTCTCAAGGCCCCCTTTACCCTGACAGTGTTCCTTCTGTCCCACCCATCGCACAGGAAGAGGAGGAGGAGGAGGAGGAGGATTGTGTCAGCATGGAGGTGGAGGCTGGCACTCAGCATCATCAGCAGCAGTCTTTTAGGGATGATTTACAGTCCCAAGAAACCAGTGGACTTGTACGTGGCTGGGAGGAGGTGGCTGCGGATCATGTCGTCCTTAGTGACTCAGAGGACTCCGGACTGAATGCCTCAGCTAACCTACGCTGCATGGCCTCCCTGATCCTGCAAAGTCTGCGGAAGGATCCTCGTATTCTTCGGATCAAGGAGAGGGACCATTACTGGCTGGCCACTCTCCTTGATCCACGGTACAAGGGTAAGGTTGCGGACCTTATGTTACCGTCGCAGAGGGAGCAGAGGATGAGACAACTCCGGGAGGCCTTGCAGAAAGGTCTGTGCAACGCGTTCCCAGAGACTGGGAGGTTACAAACTCCTGGTCCTGGACAACGAGTTGCTGAGGCTTCGGGCAGTCAAAAAAGGAGCGGTGGGGAAGGTGGCCGTCTGACCGATGCGTTCAGACAATTCTTTAGTCCGCAGCCCCAAAGTATGATCGTTTCCAGCAACCATCGCCAGCGTCTGATATACATGGTGCAGGAATACCTAGGGGCAAGGTCAGACTTGGACACCTTCCCCACCGAAAATCCTCTGGCTTACTGGGTCTTGAGGATGGATCACTGGCCAGAGCTTGCACAGTATGCAATTGAGCTACTGGCCTGTCCTGCATCCAGCGTTCTTTCAGAACGCACATTCAGTGCTGCTGGAGGATTTGTCACGGATCACAGGGTGCGCCTGTCCACCGACTCGGTTGATCGACTGACTTTCATCAAGATGAACCAGTCTTGGATCACCACCAGCTACCACACACCTGATGCTGATATAACAGACTAATTGATTTTAAAATGTCACATCCCTTCAAGACTGATGCTGATGCTGAGTTCCTGTGCTGTTATGTTGACTAGCTATCCTCCTCCTCCTCCTCAATGATCCGATTAATGATGATAGCTTGGAAGATCATTTTGGTTTATTGGTGCCGCCACCAGTGGCTAAGGCCCAATTTTTCAGCCCCTGTTTAACAGGGGCGTGTAATTACAATTTTTGATGCAATACTTTGCAACAGGCCTCATTGCTGTGCTCCAAGTACAGTATCTGTGAGGGGTTGCAGTGTTGTGCCACCAGTGCCTAAGGCCCAATTTTTCAGCCCCTGTTCAACAGGGGCATGCAATTATAATTATTGATCTAATAATTCACAGCAGGGCCCATTGCTGCGCCCACCAAGAGTAACTGTCAGGCCTTACAGTGTTGTGGCACCAGCACCACCATCACCACCACCACCACCACCACCAAAGGCCCAATTTTTCAGCCCCTATTCAACAGGGGCATGCAATTATAATTATTGATCTAATAATTCACAGCAGGGCCCATTGCTGCGCCCACCAAGAGTAACTGTCAGGCCTTACAGTGTTGTGGCACCAGCACCACCATCAAAGGCCCAATTTTTACTACCACTGATCAACAATTATATGTTATTACAATTCCTGATATAATAGTTGACAGCAGGGCGTTCCAGCACCCACCAAGAATAACTGTGAGTGCTTTCAGTGTTGTGCCAACACCAACACCTAAGGGGCCAATTTCTGCAGAGTATATACGGCAGGTCCCTACTTTCAAACATCCAACTTACAAACGACTACTACTTGCAAACGGAAGAAGACAACAGGAAGTGAGAGGAAATCTACCCCTTGGAAGGAAAATTCTCTCCTGTAAGAATTAATATGGGAGAAAGGTGTCTCCTCTCTACTGATGCTTTATCACCAATCCTTGTTTCAATAAAAACACCACATTTCAAAAACAGTTGTCATTGGGACGCAAAGTGAGGTGAAATGTTCTGAACAGGGGCACAGACAGCAAAAAAAATGTGACAGGGGTGATAACCCTTCCCTATGTTTTCCAAAAAGCTTAAAAAAAGGAATTTGGCATGGAGCTACACTTAAACAATGTAGCTGTTCAAAATTACAAACAGATTCTACATAAGAACAAACCTACAGTCCCTGTCTTGTATGCACCGCCTGTATACGGCTGTTCAGAGTATATAGGGCCTTTTTGATTTTGTGTGCGGGGTTCCCCTTAATATCCATACAAGACCCAAAGGGGCTGGTAATGGGCTGGGGTGGGGGGGGGGGGGGGGGTTGATGGGGTAGCTATGCCATTTTTCTTAAAGATTTTCATCCATATTACCGGGACCAGACATTACATTAAAGCCGCAAGCAGTTTTAAATGGCTTTTTTTCCTTTAGAAATGTTATTTTGTGCAGGGACAGTTCTAAACACGGGAAACACGTGGCACTTCACAGGCATAAAATAGGAAAATGCTGCGCCAACCTTCAAATTTCTAGCAGCCTACACAACAACTTGACAATAGTGTAAAAGAAAAAATAATAAATAAAGTGTGGCGCTATGTGCAAACAGAAAAATATATATATATATAATGTCTGGTTGGCAATTGGTCTATATGAAGACCCGTATATCGTGTTGAACCTGATGGTGGTTCTGTGCACTTATGTGAAAAAGTGCATATACCGTGCGAAAATTCAATATGTGCAATGGCGTGAAATGAATCACAAAAAAATATATAAATTAATTTAAATAAATAAATTAACCTAACACTGAAAAATTATAAAATGACATGAATATCATATGTAAAAGTGATCCACAATATATATTAGTGTCCAATTTTTTGTGAGAAAAAGAGAAAGTCTCTCGATGAATGTGTGATCTGATACCAACATCAACACTGCATCAACACCACGTCAGGTGTGTAATGAATGGTAGATACAGTCCAGACCAGTTCCTTGGATTTATGCGTTTTCTATGTTGCAACACTTAAAGGTGATGTATGCCATTGGAAAGTGAGTAAAGGGTGTATACTCTTACCGGATGTTGTAGATCCAACTCACCATACGGCGGTGGATCAATCAAGCTTGTGTCCACGCCCGGGACTGATAGATGTATATCCTGGGGGCAGTCTTTCCTCAGCGTCCTTACGACGTTCCAGAGAGTATATCCCCGAGGCTTTTCCAACGTAACTCTCACTTTTAACAATGAGATCCCTCTGATGCTTTGGAAGCTCTCTGCGGACCGTGGCTTTTGCTGTAGGATGCGACTAAGAAAAAGTCAGTGCCAACCAGACATTATATATATATATATATTTTTCTGTTTGCACATAGCGCCACACTTTATTTATTATTTTTACTTCACAGGCATACTTTAGACACCCCCCAGGTACAATATTTAAAGGAATATTTGACTTTTTTTTTTCCCTTTATGCATCATTAAAATGACTGCTCCCGGAAAACGTCCGTTTTTAAAACTTCTTTTTGCATTGATACATGTCCCCTGGTGCAGAACCCGGGTTCCCAAACTCTGTTTAGGACAATAACATGGATAATAGTCGTTATAATTAGCACTTTAGAATCCGAACGTTCGCATCCATTGTATTTAATAGGGTTCTAATGTTCGTGCGAACTTTCGGTCCGTTCGCGGGTTCTGGTGCGAACCGAACCCGGGGGTGTTCGGCTCATCACTATTGGCAACAGCTGGAGGTCCGCTAATTGCATATCCCTGCTATATAATATATACTATATACTATACTATATAATATATAGTGCATTTCAACTGTGCAGCATTTCTACTGTGCAGCTTCTGAGCGGTTCTGCTGCAGCTCTTTTCTCGGTTTAGGTAGAAATTGCCGCTGTGTGTCGCAGGCACAGACTAGCGACTAAAATCGCTAACCAATAAAGCTCCACAAAAGTTCATTTTAAGGACTGGTATAGGTATACTATTTGGTGTGCAGTATATAGGGGTCTAATACACGCATAAAAAACTTTCACATATAAAGTTCTTTGCTGTCAGATGAATGCCTGTTGGCAAATTTTTGGGGCCTGTACTGGCCGACACTTACTTCTTTATCCAGGCTGTGAATGCCTAATTTTTCAGACTGGAATTGAAAATCAATTCCGCTAAATTGTGGAACGGATGCGGACCCATTTTACAGACGTGTGAATGGACCCTATATGTATTTGACATGTATTTACCGGCTGCTGTCAGTTCCGGCTGATTTAGGCCGAGCTATTACAATAAAACAGAGCAATATTACAAAAAACGAAATAAACGTTATAACTGTATAAACGATTTATACAACTTATAAAAAAAAAAAACATTTATGGCAACTTTTCCAATAGCAGGATCATCTCATGCACCCCCTTCATAGCCTGGCCTTGCGTCTCTTCCATGGCCTTCATGCGCTCCTGAATTGACAAAAAATTTCAGATAAAAAAAGAATGCTTGTCGTTGTCGATCTCAAATTTGCTTAATACTTCTGTTATGTCATTGTCCATGTTGTGGGACTATGTGTGCACAGCTAGTAATTATTTTGTGGCTGCAAATATGACCTGGAGGTTTTTAATGTTCGCCTCCCATTGAAATGAATGGGGCCCGCCGCGAACCCGCGGTTCGTGAACATTTACCCGCGATCGCGAACCGTCCCGGGAGATGTTCGTCCATCCCTACTTAGCAATCTGGACACAGGTCGTCCTCTTTCTCCTGTTCAGAAGAGACTGGAGAGAGTTGATTGGACCAAGAAGGCCCTGAAAGAAGGCTGGACATTGCCAAACAGATGGTCCCCATATGAGAAGAATCTAGTCATTCCTTTAGAGTGTCTTGACCATCTGCTTAATTGTGACAACTGGTTAGGTGTCGTCATCTTTATCCTAGGTTGCTTGAACTAGGTAGCATCCTTGCCGTCTGTTTCTTTATGGAAGGATCTGAAGCGGATTGTTTGCTTGGGAAGGCTTGGAGAATTCACAGGGTGAGTGGAAACACTCTTTTAGAGCGTATTGACCACATGTTTCATTAGTGCGACCACCTGTTAGGTGCCGTCATCCATATCCTTGGTTGCTTGATAAAGCAGACTGTGTGCAGTCATGTCCATCCGGAAGTTTGGAGAATGGGCTGCTTCACCTGGTATGGACAGGCGGCTTCTCATTATCAGAGCAGATAACCCTTTCATATGGTGAGCCGAAAACACCCCTTTAGAGTGTATTGGCAATTTGTTTATTGGGTGTAACACCTTTTAGGTGTCACCCTCCTCCCTGGCTGTTTAAGCTAGTGGGATACATACTGTCATGCTCATCCCTTAAATTTGGAACATGCACAGCTTCCCCTGGTGTGGACAGGCAGCTTCTCATTGTCAGAGCAGATGACCCCTTTTACAGGGTGAGCCGAAAACACCCCTTTAGAGCGTATTGGCAATTTGTTTATTGGGTGTAACACCTTTTAGGTGTCACCCTCCTCTCCGGCTGTTTAAGCCAGTGGGATAAATACTGTCATGCCCATCCGTGTATTCCTCTTATAGAGCTTGAGGAGGGATGTTTGCATGTCACCCTCCTCCCTGGCTGTGCCAGTGGGATACATACTGTCATGCTCATCCGGAAATTCTGAAAATTGTCTGTTTCACCTGGTGTGGACAGGCAGCTTCTCATTGTCAGAGCAGATGACCCTTTCACAGGGTAAGCCAGGAACACCCCTTTAGAGCGTATTGGCAATTTGTTCATTGGGTGTAACACCTTTTAGGTGTCACCCTCCTCTCCGGCTGTTTAAGCCAGTGGGATAAATACTGTCATGCCCATCCGTGTATTCCTCTTATAGAGCTTGAGGAGGGATGTTTGCATGAGAAAGTCATGAGACTGCTCCTTCATGTTCATCCATGTCTTCTTATTGAAGGGCCTGAAGCATGTTCGTTCTGAGATTGGTAAACACTAATAGATAACCTCACCACAGGGCTTGTACACCATTCAGCAAACCAACTCCATAGACCCGGATCACACTGGTGCGTTTTTAACATGCGACCCGACCAGTCAAATCGCATGAAAATAATATGCGGCAATCGCACCACGCTAATTGGTGCAACGCTGCATCAGCGGCGCCATGCCAACTTCAACAAAGGCAGTTTTGTACTACCTTGCGATTTCGGGTTGCGACCTACATTGACATTCGCACAGAGACTTGCACAGATGTCTCTGAAAATTGCGACCGGAACCGAGACTGACCAGCGGGAGACAAAGCTGAATAGCACAGCTTTATTCCCGCAACCCAGTGCGACCCTGGACTAGGGAAAAAATGGTTAAATGCAGTAAATAGATTGCTTAGTAACAAACCCTGAGAGGTTAAACACAGCTAGAGGGAGGCAGAAGCTTCCATCTACAGCCCTGTTAACCAGATGGAGGTTAATTTGGCTAGGATCTAATCCTGGGAATCAGGTTATGATGAAAATGTTTGTTTCAGAACAGCAACACAAAGGTAGGAATTTGTAACAAAATTACAACCATCTGCAGTGTACACAAACCAAGGGAATTGTAGACATCATAAACATGCTTCTCCAAACTCTTTTTTCTTCTTTTTTTTTTTTTCTTTTTTTTAAAGGAAGACCAAGATCACATAGAAAAATACAAGGATACCCCATGTCTCCAAAGGCCATGGCTGGATTCAGTAGACATTTTTCAGGTGTGCTCCACATACCTTCTCTGCAAAATGCTGGTCTTTGGAGGGGTTTGGCATAGTGGCATGACAGTAAGCAAAACATGAGCAGCCTCCAACAGATTATATCCATGTGTGAACAGACAAAGTGTTACTTTGTGTATCTGTTATGTAGAGTACTCCCTGTCCAGTAATGCAGCATACATTGGATACAAAGCATTTAGCTTACCCAACCTCCGTCATCCGACCGTCGACTTTGGCACAGCGCGGGTGCGCGTGCATAGGGGAGTACTCTGCCACAACCGCTGTTCATCTTGTTTGGACCAAGCGGACCCCAGACACGGCTGTTAGCCATGATAAAGCCGCCCCGAGGACCAGCAGCGGGGCTCCCTGGATTATGGTCATTTAGACTAGACACCAGGGACTTCGTCCAGCTTCATCCACACGTATGGACGGTCCGCCAGCCATTTAGACCGGCTAGGTAGAGGAGCACACCTCCGTCCTGCACGTAGGAGGAAAAGAGAAGAACGCTGAGGTTGAGGTGAGTGAAAAATTTATAGTTAAGTCCTGATCACGTGGGGGTGGTCGGAGCCTCACCCAGCTGTGCTGACATGGAGCCGTCAGGAAATAAAAAAGCCAACACACACACACAACTCAAAAAAACAAAACAAAACAAAAAAACACGCAGTACATCTCTACAATACATTCACCTTTTCCTAGTTTTGTTTCCAAAAATCAATCTGTCAGAAATCCAGGGAGCTTCTAGATTCCTCTGTCTTTGCTGCACTAAAATCCTAAACAATAGTATCAGCCCTGCTTATTTCCCTGTTCCAGACTACAGAACACCTCCCCCTATGTTATGTACAGTACCTAGTAAAAGTATTCATACCCCTTTAAATTTTCCACATTATGTCATGTTACAACCAAAAACATAAATGTAATTTATGTAATAGACCAACACAAAGTGGCACATAATTGGGAAGTGGCAGGATCACAATACTTTGTAGAACTACCTTTCGCTGCAATTACAGCTGCAAGTGTTTCTGGGGATGTCTCTACCAGCTTTGCACATCAGGAGAGTGACATGTTTGCCCATTCTTCTTTGCAAAATAGCTCAAGCTCTATCAGATTGGATGGAAAGTGTGAACAGCCATTTTCAAGTCTTACCACAGATTCTCAATTGGATTTAGGTCCAGACTTTGGCTGGGCCATTCTAACACATGAATATGCTTTGATGTAAACCATTCCATTGCAGCTCTGGCTGTATGTTTAGGGTTATTGTTCTGCTATGAGGTGAACCTGCGCCCCAATCTCAAGTCTTTTGCAGACTCAGGTTTTCTTCTAAGATTGCCCTGTATTTGGCTTTATCCATCTTCCCATTAACTCTGGACAGCTTCCCTGCCCCTGTATCTCCACAACATGATGCTGCTACCACCATGTTTCATGGTGGGGATGGTGTGTTCAGGGTGATGAGCAGTGTTAGTTTTCCACCACACATAGGTTTTGCTTTTAGGCCAAAAAGTAAAATTTTGCTCTCATCTGACCAGAGCACCTTCCACATGTTTGCTGTGTCCTCCACATGGCTTCTCACAAACTGCAAACAGGACTTCTTCCAACAATGGCTTTCTTATTGACACTCTTCCATAAAGGCCAGATTTGTGAAGTGTACGACTAATATTTGCCCTGTGGACAGATTCTCCCACCTGAACTGTGGATCTCTGCAGCTCCTCAAGAGTTACCATGGGCCTCTTGGCTGCTTCTCTGATTAATGCTCTCCTTGCCCGGCCTCTCAGGTAAGGTGGACGGCCATGTCTTGGTAGATTTACATTTGTGCCATACTCCATTTTTGGATGATGGATTGAACAGTGCTCCGTGAGATGTTCAAAGCTTGGGATATTTTTTTATAACCTAACCCTGCTTTAAACTTCTCCACAGCTTTATCCCTGACCTGTCTGATGTGTTCCTTGGCTTTCAGGATGCTGTTTGTTCACTAAGGTTCTCCAACAAACCTCTGAGTGCTTCACAGAACAGCTGTATTTATACTGAGATTAAATTACACACAGGTGGACTCTATTTACTAATTAAGTGACTCTCTAAGGCAATTGGTTCCACTAGATTTTAGTTAGGGGTATCAGAGTAAAAGGGGCTGAATACAAATGCATGCCACACTTTTCACATATGTATTTGTAAAAAAAAAATTAAAACCATTTATTATTTTCCTTCCTCTTCACAACTATGTGCCACTTTGTGTTGGTCTATCACGTAAATTCCCAATAAAATATATTTACGCTTTAGGTTGAAACATTTCAAGTGGTATGAATACTTTTTCAAGGCACTGTATATGAAGAGAGGTGTTCTGTAGTCCTAACATTCTTCCTGTCCTAGGTTAATAATAATACTTCTCTATAGATTAAGTACAGTGAGTATGAGTTGTCACTCTAGGACAGGAAGTGTGTTGCTGATAGAATCACCAGATGAAAGTAAACGGAAAAGGCTGAAACTAAGCAGCCACCACATCTAAGGACTAGCAAGCTGCAATATAAAGCATTTTCTTGTATATATTATATGCATTATCACACAAAGTCACAGTTTACAAATACTTTCCCTGCCCCCTAATAAAAACCATAATGCACACTACAGAACATAAGATTAGAAATGTAATACATAGGTCAGCATGGTGACTCAGTGGTTAACACTGCTGTCAGCTATCTGATGCCAAATGCTCAGTGTATGCTGGAAAGTGCTATGGAATTAAAATAATAAATGGTAGTAATAGTTGCTTACCGAAGACTGTCTGAGAATGATTCGACTCCATACTTAGACATGCAGTATCCTCCACCACAGAAAGTAAATCTACCTGCAATACTGGCAACATTCACTACACGTCCTCGTGCTTTTCGGATCAGAGGAAGCATCTTAATAGTCACATCAACAACCCCTAGCAAGTTGACATTCAGGATCTTAAAGAAATCGTCCTTGGTCAGCCACTCATTTGGAGCAGTTGGAAGAGATATTCCTGCGTTATTCACCAACCCCCAGAGCCCTGCAGAATAAGACATGAACTTGGATGAACAATGATTTAATTGATTACCTATCAAGTTTGTGATCTGTTCATGTTATTTTTTTGTATTTTTACTGTAGCACCATGTCCTAAACAGGGGCTACTAATTAAATTGAGTGCTGCTAGGTGGTAGTTAGCCCAAAATTATATAAGGTCTACAGTTTGTTTTCCTCCTAACTCAGTGGAGCTTTGGTTTCTCTTTGCTGCCAGTAGGTGTCACTGGTGCCTGAGACAATAGTATGAGATGCTACAGTAAGACTGAATTATGAATATTTATGTTTCCCCTAGCCAACCAGCAGGAGGTTTAGTGCCACTGGTGCATTCTGGGGGTAAATATTTAGTGAGGGCCATGTGACCTCTCTCTTTCCTCTGGGCTGCGGCCTGGAGAAGGTGCGTGAGGAGAAAGTAAAAGACTAGACAAGGGACCTAGGATGCCTATGCATTTGCTTGGAGCAGAGGCCTGGAAGCAGAAGAAGCCTGCCTGTCCATAGTGTACTGCTGCTTGAGACCCTGGGCTCAGGGAACCTTGCAGAGGACAGGGAAGGAGAAGTGATGGTGTACTGTACTGAAGTATATTTTATATTGTGTATATATAGTCTGAGTCTGCAGGCCAGCGATGGATGCTCTACATTCCCTCTCTCCCTGGAGTTTGAGTGAAAGCTAATAAACCCCTTTTGTTTGCATCTAAACGTGACTGGCGCCCATTTGTACACATTTTCCATTACTGCCTGAGAGACTACATCCTGCGGTGAAATGTCATCCCTTCCTGTCTAGTAACATGAAATGCAAGATATATCCAATACCTTTGTTAAATATTCTGCCCTCTATGTGAAAGATTGTTATATTTAAAAGTGAAGAGAGTAAGGCCCCTTTCACACCAGCAGACCGATCAGGCCCACCTGTCCATTTTTCAGGTGGACCTGATCGGACCACCCATTGTTTTCTATGGAACTGGTCCGCTAAAAACAGATGAATGGGGATACGTTCGCCATTCGTCTGGTGGATCGGATGACAACCGGATGGAAACGGACATGCAGTCCACTTTCATCCGACTGCCCCATAGAGGAGAGCAGGCTGTGTCTGCTCTGCATAGCAGATTGGACACAAACTTGTCATCTGCCTGCTCAGCGGGGATCAGCAGGCGGATTTGCTTGGGCGGATTCCACCCAGTGTGAATGGAGCCTAAAGCCAGCCATAGATGGATAAAATTTCAAACAAAAATTATTTTGAAAAATAAAATCTTAGGAAATCTGGTACGAAAATTCTCAGAACATTCAAATGTCGTTCCAAAGATTTCATTTGCATTAAAGTGGAAGTAAACCCATAGATTTAACAGTTTCAAAAAGCAGTTACATTCCCGGCATGCCGGGAATGCCAACTGTCACATTGGTTGTGCTCTCAACCAAACTGTCAAACCATCCAATGGCTGGTGTCATAGCTGATCACATGTGCATCTTGCCTGAAAATGATAGGAGGGTTTACTTCCACTTTAACATTTGATTTTGGAATTAATAAACTACTAAACTAAAACCACATACTGTACACTGTCAGAAATAAGTCCATTCGAGAAAAAAATTCTATCCTGCTCCTACAAATTTTCTTGTCACTGCGGTTAAAAAGGAGCATTGATTGGCCCCACTAATGATTTGAAAAACAATTAGAAGAAGAACTTTCTTAGGTCATTCTTTTCCTAGGAATTTTCGTTGGAAATTCTACCCATCTATGGGCAGTTTACAATTCCAGCAGCCTACTTCACTATTACAGAGTCATTCCCTGCTTTCTTGCTTATTGTCCCACTGACATGGAGATGAAAGGATGATGGAAGCTTCCATTGCCAACCATTCTTTGTTCATTGCCTGCCTGTCATATCGATGCATAGGCTTCAATGCTTCCTAAGTCACTGATCTGGAACAAGTATAATGATAAGGCGTTCTGAACCATTTTTAATACTCACTTGTGGCATACTTGCTCCATGGTGTGACTCAAAGTACTTTTTGTCAGAAACAGCCAGGTACCAAGTATTTTTAGAAGGAGGGTGGATATGACAGGCAGGTCCTGTACCTCTCTACTGACAGGGAAACTCTTTGTGTGCGTTTGATTCCTGAAGTGTATTCCATGTAACAAAACCAACCTTTAACATAACCTGCACAACACTCTCAATGTATAAACATTTAGGTACCTCTATGGCTATAAACCTTAGAGACTACAAAGAAAATAAATGATCATAATTCAAAGTGACTGTTTTTATTATTATAATCTGTACATTCAGATGTTATCAGACATGTTCTGACTCTTTAAAAGCATTTATTACATGTCAGTAGGTGAAACGTTGGCTGATATGTTTCAGGGTAAACACATAACCTTTATTAGGGCTATAAAAAGATCACAGTACATTTAGGCCTAATGCACTCTGGGTGTCAAAAACGCTGCTCTTAGAGATGTTTGACTTTTTTTTTTCTGCCTCTAAACTAGGGTTGCCACCTTTTCATCAAGCCAAACCCAAACACTTTACTGGCGCACAGCAATTTTTTTTTTTGCTTGTAGTATACATTGTAAAAGACCTTAGAAACTTTTTGGTGTCTACCTGAGGAAGAGAGAGTATTAAGTTCCTGAAACGTGTTGCCTAATGACCTGTCATGTGAAATCAATATTTCTTGGGCCCCCTTAGAAAGTCTGTGTTCACGGGATTCCTCCCTGGGCACATAAAGTACTGCACACTGCGCCACCCAGAATGCAAAATTAAAGTGGCAGTGGGGTGAATGAGGGGCAGCGGGATAGATTGTTGGGTAGCGGGATGGACTGTGGAAGAGGGATGGATGGGGGGCAGAGGGGTAGACTGGGGGGCAACAGAGTGGACAGGGGGGCAGTAGAATGGACTGGAGAGGTGGCAACCCTACTCTAAATGCCCCTCTAAGTTAGCCCATGTGTCCATGCACACATAGGCTTTTAGAGGCAGAAAAATAAACACCCTCACTTCAGGAGAGGTGCGTTTAGGAAGAAAAAACACCTGACGTGTCTAAACTTGCTTAAATACGCTTAGACTCTAGGCGTGTTTAGCGTTTAAGCTATCATTCATTAATTTTAATGGCCAATGGCCAATATTCTGGCCAATGAAATTAATAAACAGCCAAACGCTTGACGTTCCTAAACATGCTTAAACCCATTTGCAAAATGCAGGTTTTGGCATGTTTTTTTATGCTGCTTTTCCCCTGCTAGGAGAAAACGCATTCAGAAGAGTGCAGCCAATTCCCAGAGGCCTTATGGTTAAAGCTGAAGTTTAGGCAAATTTTTACATGGTTACATTGGTCTAGCTTAGACCAAGGTAAGTTTTTGTATGTGTCACACCTGTGGGGTCCAAGTGGAAGCTGAAAATCACTGTAGCAGGCACCACTACTTCACTTCACTCCACTACCTTCTTGGTCCCGTTCTTAGCAGCTACCCTGCTGCATTGTGAACACAGGAGGTCGCTTGCTCGGCACAGGAGCCATTCAGAGAACACTTTGAATTTCTTTAATGAATGCAAAGTGTTCTCTGATTGCATGAGGTAGAGAGGCAAGGTGGTGATGTCAAAATCTCCACCTCGTTCAACCAGAGAACACTTTTCATTTATTGAGAAAATACAAAGTACTCTCTGAATGGCACCCATGCCAAGCAGGCAACCTTCTATGTTCATTAAGCAGCAGGGCAACCACTCTGAAGTAGCAACTACTCTGTAGTAACAGTGGCTACTACAGTGGTTTCCAGCTTCCATGGACTCCCACAGCTATGGCATATCAATTCATACATTGATTCAAGGTGACCCAATGTCACTTTGTAAAAAATGCCATACATCAGCTTTAGTTAAAGGATATGGTTATGGTGTTTGGTGGTAAAATAAAAAGCAGGAGCCAATGAGGATCGCAATTGGGCTCAGGTAATTGTTAGGGGGGGCTGCAGGGGGATAGCATGCACGAAGGTTATAAATATTCAAACTTTGGAACCACTTAAACTGAACAAGTTTAGAGCAGTCTAGTGACTTCTATCAGTGTCTGGTTAAAGCTTGTAGGAGTTTTCATTCTTCCCTGATTGTTCTATGAGGCTGCAGGACCCCTGACCCTCCATCTGGACTGTGCTCATTGGCACTGTGCTGATCACATGGACTCCCCCCCCAAACAAAAACCTCTCTAGCAATACACACCAAACTGAGCATGTGCAGCTTGCCCCCAAGCCTCTGTTTTATCATCAGATAGATTGGGGACTGTGGAAGAAGGGGAGGATCAGAGAAGACAGGACCTTTTTACACAATGCAGAGGATTCAGTTTGCATGTGTAGCGCTATACAAGTCATTCATTCATTCATTAACCCCTTACGTTCCACAGAGAGTATAACAAGCATGCTTTACTGCATATACAGACTGATGTTACTATTGTGGTTTTAGTAATACTTTAAGCTGCGACAAAATTTTTTTCAGGTAATGTAAGAAGATTGAAGTATATTGCATAACATTTAACAGAGTCAAATCACTCACCCTTATCTCCTACAATATCAGCTACCCACTTGGCTGTAAGGCTCACACTTTGACTGTCTGTGACATCTAGGATCACAGTCTGCAGCTTACTGGATGTCTCCTTTTTCAGGTCTTCAGCTCCTTTTGTAGTCAGGCAAGCTGCAAGAACATTTAGTCCACGTCTGTCCAGCTGTCTTGCTGCTAAATTTCCAAAGCCAGAGTCACATCCTGTAATCAGCACGTACTTGTTTGTGAGATTTGGTAGGATCAGACGTTTTTGATTCCATCTGTATAAGTAGACCACAGCTAGAATCCCTAGCAGTAGAAGCCACATGACGACACACGGCCTGCCAAGAAAATCCAATAAATTTATGTGGAATCAAATAGAAACTAAACACCCAAGGAATAGCATTTCTCAACCTGTTTACACTAGAGAAACCCCTCTAAAATACATTTTGGGTCTTCGGGAATCCTTGCTTTAAATGGTTTTATTTACAGCTCACAGTACATTAGCATGATAGGTACACTGTAGATATAATCATAAAACCTTGCTTTATAATCACAAAATTAAAATGAAATAAATAATAATTGTAGCGATACCCCCAGTTAAGAGGGCTGCCTTGTTTGTTTTGGGCCCTGTAGTGCACTGCTGTCAACACCTGGCAATCGGCTCTAACCTCTCGTGGCACAGTTAGTAAAGGGGATGATAGAATTGCAATCACTCTAATATTCTCTATGACACAATCCCACAGTAAGGCACACAGTATGGTATAACACAGTAAATGACACTGACAACCAATATACTTAACTCTAATATTTTACTGTTGGTAAAGGTTTGAATAATAAACAGTATGCAATGTCACATGCAGAGCCCTGCAATATGGGTATACTTATTAAAACATCAAACGTTCAGCAATATGATAGACAGTTTAACAGACTCCGCTGCAGCTATCCTCCCTCGTGGACAATATGGCGCCCAGCAATGTCCTATACTACCCAGTCAGGCCTGACTATGAATTGGGTATAGTTCTGTGGAAGAAATCTTCGCTAGCAAACACGGTGGTGCACTTTAAGAACAATTGTAATCCACAAAGTAACGATGATCGGTAACTTTATAATGCCAGGGAGACTAATAACTCAGTTCTGCGGATAGACCTCCCCAGAGTAGAACTGCAATCACTGTGATGGCTCTGAATAAAGTTAATGGGCCTAGAAATACTGTGGTGTAGCTCTGAGCAGGTGCTCTCTCACCCGACCGGACTAGTCCTTGTCCGTTACTTCTGTTACTGTGACTCGATTCACAGTGTCCATGACACCCGGGTCTTCGGTCCTCCTGATAACAGCACTCAGCACCAGGATCAGACGCTCCGCAGGCTCCTCAGTGGAGCGGAAGGCTCTTTGGAAAAGCACAAGGCCCAGGCTTCAGGCCTTGTACACACAGCAGGTCAGCACAGGGATCCTCTTCCTGGGAGGGCGGTGTCCAAAGAGAAAGAACTGGGGCCCGCCTCCCTCTTATAAAGTCCACCCCAGCAGTCTTTGCACTGGGCAATGCACCCTGGGTGCCTCAAGGTGTACTGGGTACCAGACATGGGAGTAAGTCACACATGTGCAAGTCACAAGCAAGTCTCAAGTCTTAACCTTCAAGTCTCAAGCTAGTCCCAAGTTACTGTGACGAAAAGCAAGCAAGTCAAGTCGAGTCCCTGCTAGAAGTCAAGCAAGTCAAGTCAAGTCATTTATTTTGGTCAAGTCACAAATCAAGTCAAAATACTGATCTACCCCATAGTGTATAAAAATAATAGGAGGGATAACAATAAATAATATTGGTTATGTGCCCATGGCTCACTGTGCCCGTGTCTCACTGTGCCCGTGTCTCACTGTGCCCATGTCTCACTGTGCCCATGCTTCACTGTGCCCGTCAGCCGTGTACCTGATCGACGGCATCCCGGCAGCCATTCCAGTATTCAAAAGCCACGCCTCGTCCTCGTCTGTGATAGGCGGAACACTCAATTTCCCAGCATTCAGTGTTCCGCCTATCACGGACATCCGCTCATCCTCATAACACAGACGAGGATAAGAGGATGTCCGTGATAGGCTGAACACCGCCTGCTGTGAAATTGAGTGTTCCGCCTATCACAGACGAGGAGGCGCGGCTTTTGAACACTGCAATGGCCGCCGTCTGTCTGCATAATACACGCTGATCAGGTAGGCAGACGGCGGCTTGCGGTTAGTGTTAGTGGTGCCAAGTCATTGCAAGTCATATAGCCCAAGTCAAAGTCAAGTCGCAAGTCATTAGTGACAAGTCAAAGTCAAGTCGAGTCATTTATTGAATTCTGTCAAGCAAGTCGCAAGTCCTCAAACAGGTGACTCAAGTCTGACTTAAGTCAAGTCATGTGACTCAAGTCCCCCACCTCTGCTGGGTACTGTAGTCTCTGGGGAATTAAAGGGCAATACCCCGCTACATAATGTAGCGGGGGTGGCGGTTTGTGGTGTAATATAAGACTGTCATTAACCTTGTGAAGCAATGCATTGTGGAACTTGCGGTACCTGAAGAACATTGACATAAGTAGATAATAAGACTATGGTACCCACAGTGCAATTGCCCTCCCAAAGTGCATTGCATCCCCGCACTGCTTTATGGGGAGGCTACTTAAAGGAGGGGAGGAGCGTTGTTCGGCCTCTTGGGATCTTCACCTCCTCCCTGCATGACGTGTGTGAGAGGCCTGCTGCCAGAGGGACTAGGCCTGAAGCCTGGGCCTTCAACCTTGCAGAGGATCACCAAGACTGGAGGGTGATCCCTTTCTGTGTGTCCAGCTCGCACTTCCCAAAGACTAGAGTCGTCCGTCGGCTGACATCTACTGCTGCCGATAGAGTGACCGGAGACTGCATGTTGCGGAGAGACCACGGATCGAGGTGCCAGCAGCGAAGAAACTCAGGTGGACTAGGCCTGTTCGGGTGAGCGGGCACCTGCCCAGGTTCTGCAACTCTTATTGGCCTGTGACTTTTCAGGGCTCACCTTCACCAGAGTAGTGCATCTCACACGCACCAAGCACATAGTGCAGCGCGTGATAACTACGCAGTTTAAGTGGCGTTATACTAACTGAGAGTTCCCTTCCACAAACATTGTATCTACGGAAGTTTATTTGCATCTTTAAGTTGCCCTTGGATTACAATTTAAAGTGCACCATCGTTTGCTAGCGAAGACTCCCACCATTGAGGAACTTGTATAGTGATCTTTGTCAGACCTGACGGGAATCAACACGTACGGGACACGGGGTGGTATTGCCCATTAGGGGAAGCTCGCGAGCATAGACCGTTTTCTAAATTGCAAGTAAACTTAACTTTATTTTTGATAACCTTTTAACTTTTTTCATATTGACTCTTGCAGGACCCTGCATAGTTAACTGTATACATAAGCGTATTACTGTGTTTGCTTCTCACACCAAGTAAAGTGAAACATTTTGTTGAAGTATCTTTGTTTCCAGAAGGATTGCTACCAGAGAAAAGTAACTCTAGGTAACTCTACTCATACATGTTATTGTGTTATACATGCCAAATTGTGTTCCCAGCATTCAGTGGGACTCACAATTACCATTTACACCAGTTGTGCCAAGGGAGGGTCTAAGCCAGTTAGAGGGGTTGCAAAACAGAGAACTGACCCAAACTAAACCAGCAGCTCCTTCGGGGGTAGTGCTACATAATATTACTAAAAAAGAAAAGTGGACAATGAAAACTGCAGTGTCTGGTCCATAGGTGTGCACAGCCTATTGCATTAGGGTGTGCACCCCAAAGCTCAAACACATACTACCGATCACTCACGATGAAAGGGAAGGGGCTGGTAAGTTACATATTTACTGGCCCCTTCCCCCACAGATCCTAAATCATCCCTGCAGCAATAGCCGGAGAGGAGAGTAGGGAAGCCGGAAACACTGCGAGGGGATGGAGGGGAGGAGCCAGGGCAATAGGGGGAATCTGTGATGCACAGTGTGATTAGGGTGTGCCTGGGCACATCTGGCACACCCTGTGCGCACACCCATGGTCTGGTCACTTTTGTTCACTATACATCGATGAAGAGTGTAGAAGGGCCTTTTCTTACATTGGTGGTCAGCAGAGAAGAGGCCGTCACATTTATGGTCAGTAGTACAAGGGCCCTCACATTGGTGGACACTTGAGAGAAGAATATACTTTACATAAATAGTTACATTATTAGTTAGTCAAGGAATTCCAAGCAACGTTTGAAGGAACCCTAGGGTTCCACGGGACCATGGTTATGAAAGGCTGTCATAGAAGAACATATACAGTATCTCACAAAAGTGAGTACACCCCTCACATTTTTGTAAATATTTTATTATATCTTTTCATGTGACAACGCTGAAGAAATGACACTTTGCTACAATGTAAAGTAATGAGTGTACAGCTTGTATAACTGTAAATTTGCTAACCCCTCAAAATAACTCAACACACAGCCATTAATGTCTAATGGCTGGCAACAAAAGTTGAAAATGTCCAAATTGGGCCCAAAGTGTCAATATTTTGTGTTGTCACCATTATTTTTCAGCACTGCCTTTAACCCTTTTGGGCATGGAGTTCACGAGAGCTTCACAGGTTGCCACTGGAGTCCTCTTCCATTTCTCCATGAAAACATCACAGAGCTGGTGGATGTTAGAGACCTTGCGCTCCTCCACCTTCCGTTTAAGAACACACAGATGCTCAATAGGGTTTAGGTTGGCTTGGCCAGTCCACACCTTTACCTTCAGCTTCTTTAGCAAGGCAGTGGTCATCTTGGAGGTGTGTTTGGGGTCATTATAATGTTGGAATACTGCCCTGCGGCTCAGTCTCTGAAGGGAGGGGATCATGCTCTGCTTCGGTATGTCACAGTATATGTTGGCATTCATGGTCCTTCCATGAACTGTAGCTACCCAGTGCTGGCAGCACTCATGCAGCCCTAGACCATGACACTCCCACCACCATGCTTGACTGTAGGAAAGACACACTTGTCTTTGTACTCCTCACCTGGATGCCACCACACACACACCATCTGAACCAAATAAGTTTATCTTGGTCTCATCAGACCACAGGACATGGTTCCAGTAATCCATGTCCTTAGTCTGCTTGTCTTCAGCAAACTGTTTGCGGGCTTTCTTGTGCATCATCTTTAGAAGAGGCTTCCTTCTGGGATGACAGCCATGCAGACCAATGTGATGCAGCATGCGGCATATGGTCTGAGCACTGACAGGCTGACCCCCCACCCCTTTGACCTTTGCAGCAATGCTGGCAGCACTCATACAGTAGGTGCCGCCGACATTGTATATTCATTGCGATCCTATCACGGAAATTCTCGGCGACAGGGGTGCCGACATCTCGGCGACAGGGTGGCGACACATCTCGCGCTCGCTGCAATAGCGAGGAGACGCGGCACTGTATTGAACGGGGATCCGACGTGGATTCCCGCCAATACCAGGCACTGTGTTTGGTATGAATCCTGAGCGGGAACTCCACGCCAATTTTTAAATAAAAAAAACGGCATGGGTTCCCCCTCCAGGAGCATACCAGGCCCTTAGGTCTGGTATGGATTTGAAGGGGACTCCCCTAAGCCGAAAAATCGGCATGGGGGTCCCCCTCAAAGTCCAAACCAGACCCTTATCTGAGCACGCAACCTAGCAGGCCGCAGGGGAAGAGGGGGGGATGAAAGAGCGGACCCCCTCCCTCCTGAACTGTACCAGGCCGCATGCCCTCAACATGGGGGGTTTGGTGCTCTGGGGCAGGGGGGCGACCTGCGGCCCCCCCACCCCAGAGCACCCTGTCCCCATGTTGATGAGAACAGGGCCTCTTCCTGACAACCCTGGTCGTTGGTTGTCGGGGTCTGCGGGCGGGGGCTGATTGGAATCCGGGAGCCCCCTTTAATAAGGGGCCCCCCAGATGCCGGCCCACCACCCTATGTGAATGAGTATGGGGTACATCGTACCCCTACCCATTCACCTGGTGGAAAAAAATGGCAATAAAAAAAACACACACAGCTTTTTAAAGTTATTTATTACACAGCTCCGGGGGTCTTCTTCCGACTTCGGGGGTCCGGTGTCGTCGCCACGCTCTCCGGTTCTTTCTTCCTTCTGCCGGGCCTCCGCTATCTTCTTCCAGCTCTTTTGCTAGCGGAGGCCCGGTCTTCCCCGTCGTCTCGTCCGGGCTCTCCGTTGTCCTTCTGCCGGCCCCCTCCACTATCTTGTTCCAGCTCTTTCGCTAGTGGAGGGGCCGGTCTTCCCGTCGTCGCCGTTGGCGTCTTCTTCCCTCTTCTCCTCCTCGATGTTGACTCGTTGCTTCCTCTCGCTTGTAATGCTAAATCTTCGGTTTCGCAGCGATTTATATAGGCTTCTCATGACGTCACAGTCACATGCTCCGGGTGGCCCTGTGACTGTGACGTCATGGGAGCATGTGAGTCAACATCGAGGAGGAGAAGAGGGAAGAAGACGCAGACGGCGACGACGGGAAGACTGGCCCCTCCACTAGCGAAAAGAGCTGGAAGAAGATAGTGGAGGAGCCGGCAGAAGGACAATGGAGAGCCGGACGAGACGACGGGAAGACCGGGCCCCGCTAGCAAAAGAGCTGGAAGAAGATAGCGGAGGCCCGGCAGAAGGAAGAAAGAACCGGAGAGGAGAAGAGGGAAGAAGACGACGGGGAAGACCGGGCCCCGCTAGCAAAAGAGCTGGAAGAAGATAGCGGAGGCCCGGCAGAAGGAAGAAAGAACCGGAGAGCGCGGCGACGACACTGGAGACCCCCGAAGTCAGAAGAAGACCCCCGGAGCTGTGTAATAAATTACTTTTAAAAAGCTGTGTGTGTTCTTTTTATTGCCATTTTTTTCCACCAGGTGAATGGGTAGGGGTACGATGTACCCCATACTCATTCACATAGGGTGGTGGGCCGGCATCTGGGGGGCCCCTTATTAAAGGGGGCTCCCAGATTCCGATCAGCCCCCGCCCGCAGACCCCGACAACCAACGGCCAGGGTTGTCGGGAAGAGGCCCTGTCCTCATCAACATGGGGACAGGGTTGCTCTGGGGTGGGGGGCCGCAGGTCACCCCTCTGCCCCAGAGCACCAAACCCCCCATGTTGAGGGCATGCGACCTGGTACGGTTCAGGAGGGAGGGGGGCACTCTCTCGTCCCCCCCTCTTCCCCTGCGGCCTGCCAGGTTGCATGCTCGGATAAGGGTCTGGTTTGGACTTTGAGGGGGACCCCATGCCGATTTTTTGGCTTAGGGGAGTCCCCTTCAAATCCATACCAGACCCAAGGGCCTGGTATGCTCCTGGAGGGGGAACCCATGCCGGTTTTTTATTTAAAAATTGGCGTGGAGTTCCCGCTCAGGATTCATACCAAACACAGTGCCTGGTACTGGTGGGAATCCACGTCGGATCTCCGTCTACCGGCAATGCGTGTCGCTCATTGTGAAAGGAAAAACAAAATTTTTCCTTTCCCGATGACGAGACATGCTCGGCGCTGGCTCTCGCGACGGAGCTCGTAGGGTGTCAATCTCGCCGCTAGAAGAGGCGAGATTGACACAATATCGGCGGCACCTACTGTAGTCTATTTCCTAAAGACAACCTCTGAATATGACGCTTAGCATGTGCACTCAACTTTTCTGGTCGACCATGGCGAGACCTGTTCTGAGTAGTGGAACCTGTCCCGTTAAACTGCTGTATGGTCTTGGCCACCGTGCTGCAGCTCAGTATCAGGGTCTGGCAATCTTTTTGGCCTAGGCCATCTTTATGTAAAGCAACACTTATTTTTTTCAGATCTTCAGAGAGTTCTTTGCCATGAGGTGTCATGTTGAACTTCCAGTGACCAGTATGAGAGAGTGAGAGCGATAACACCAAATTTAACACACCTGCTCACCATTCACACCTGAGACCTTGTAACACTAATGAGTCACATGACACAGGGGAAATGGCTAATTGGGCCCAATTTGGACATTTTCTCTTAGGGGTTTACTCACATTTGTTGCCAGCGGTTTAGACATTAATGGCTGTGTGTTGAATTATTTTGAGGGGACAGCAAATTTACACTGTTATACAAGCTGTACACTCACTTCTTTACATTGTAGCAAAGTGTAATTTCTTCAGTGTTGTTACATGAAAAGATATAATAAAATATTTACAAAAATGTGAGGGGTGCACTCACTTTTGTGAGATACAGTACCTCTAAGTAAAATATGTATTTGCTTAATATATCATTCCTAATAGGGTGAGTAGGCTTTTTGAAGAGGGTTAGCATGTGGGTTGGAGTTATAAATTGGGTTATAGATATACAGGTCCTTCTCAAAAAATTAGCATATTGTGATAAAGTTCATTATTTTCTGTAATGTACTGATAAACATTAGACTTTCATATATTTTAGATTCATTACACACAACTGAAGTAGTTCAAGCCTTTTCTTGTTTTAATATTGATGATTTTGGCATACAGCTCATGAAAACCCAAAAATCCTATCTCAAAAAATTAGCATATTTCATCCGACCAATAAAAGAAAAGTGTTTTTAATACAAAAAAAGTCAACCTTCAAATAATTATGTTCAGTTATGCACTCAATACTTGGTCGGGAATCCTTTTGCAGAAATGACTGCTTCAATGCGGCGTGGCATGGAGGCAACCAGCCTGTGGCACTGCTGAGGTGTTATGGAGGCCCAGGATGCTTCGATAGAGGCCTTAAGCTCATCCAGAGTGTTGGGTCTTGCGTCTCTCAACTTTCTCTTCCCAATATCCCACAGATTCTCTATGGGGTTCAGGTCAGGAGAGTTGGCAGGCCAATTGAGCACAGTAATACCATGGTCAGTAAACCATTTACCAGTGGTTTTGGCACTGTGAGCAGGTGCCAGGTCGTGCTGAAAAATGAAATCTTCATCTCCATAAAGCTTTTCAGCAGATGGAAGCATGAAGTGCTCCAAAATCTCCTGATAGCTAGCTGCATTGACCCTGCCCTTGATAAAACACAGTGGACCAACACCAGCAGCTGACATGGCACCCCAGACCATCACTGACTGTGGGTACTTGACACTGGACTTCAGGCATTTTGGCATTTCCCTCTCCCCAGTCTTCCTCCAGACTCTGGCACCTTGATTTCCGAATGACATGCAAAATTTGCTTTCATCCGAAAAAAGTACTTTGGACCACTGAGCAACAGTCCAGTGCTGCTTCTCTGTAGCCCAGGTCAGGCGCTTCTGCCGCTGTTTCTGGTTCAAAAGTGGCTTGACCTGGGGAATGCGGCACCTGTAGCCCATTTCCTGCACACGCCTGTTCACGGTGGCTCTGGATGTTTCTACTCCAGAATCAGTCCACTGCTTCTGCAGGTCCTCCAAGGTCTGGAATCGGTCCTTCTCCACAATCTTCTTCAGGGTCCGGTCACCTCTTCTCGTTGTGCAGCGTTTTCTGCCACACTTTTTCCTTCCCACAGACTTCCCACTGAGGTGCCTTGATACAGCACTCTGGGAACAGCCTATTCGTTCAGAAATTTCTTTCTGTGTCTTACCCTCTTGCTTGAGGGTGTCAATGATGGCCTTCTGGACAGCAGTCAGGTCGGCAGTCTTACCCATGATTGCGGTTTTGAGTAATGAACCAGGCTGGGAGTTTTTAAAAGCCTCAGGAATCTTTTGCAGGTGTTTAGAGTTAATTAGTTGATTCAGATGATTAGGTTAATAGCTCGTTTAGAGAACCTTTTCATGATATGCTAATTTTTTGAGATAGGAATTTTGGGTTGTCATGAGCTGTATGCCAAAATCATCAATATTAAAACAAGAAAAGGCTTGAACTACTTCAGTTGTGTGTAATGAATCTAAAATATATGAAAGTCTAATGTTTATCAGTACATTACAGAAAATAATGAACTTTATCACAATATGCTAATTTTTTGAGAAGGACCTGTATTCCTGGGAACTATAGGCCTTTTTTTTTTTCCTCTTTTTTTCTCTTTATTTATTTTTTCCAATAATACGTATACATTCACTCACAATTCATTGTCTGCTCTTACAGGAGCTTCAATACATTTCATCAATAATTCCACATTTAAAATTAATATAAAAAAACAACATACACATACATTTATCCCCTCTTATTCTTAGCTCTGTTGGTGTGGTTTTTCCCTTCTGTGTATCCTCTCTTTCTTTAAGCCGTCATTCCCAATCCAGCTTGCCCATATTTCTCATATCCTCTGTTGCAATATGCCTCTCTGTATAATGGTAGATTACTATTTACCAAATTTTTCCACTAGGTCAATGAGGGGGCCGCCGCCTTTTTCCAGTTTAGCACTATCGTCTGTTTACCTTGCATAAAAAAGCAATAAACCCACCTGTGTTCTTTTTACCGTAGAGAGGATGTCTTTTCCTATCAATCCTAATAGGCAGATAGCCGCCTTTTGATCTAATGAGACTGTTGTTGTTATCGCAATTACTCTCAACACCTCCCTCCAAAAGATCACTATCTTTGGACAAGACCAGAATATATGTATAAAGTTTCCAGAGGTGCCCACCAGGGATGAGCCGAACACCCCCCTGTTCGGTTTGCACCAGAACCTGCGAACAGACAGAATGTTCGCGTGAACTTTAGAACCCTATTAAATACAATGGACTCGAACGTTCGAAATCTAAAGTGCTAATTATAAAGGCTTATATGCAAGTTATTGTCCTAAAAAGTGTTTGGGGACCCGGGTCCTGCCCCAGGGGACATGTATCAATGCAAAAAAAAGTTTTAAAAACAGCCGTTTTTTCGGGAGCAGTGATTTTAATAATGCTTGAAATGAAAAAATAAAAGTGAAATATTCCTTTAAATTTCGTACCTAGGGGGTGTGTATGATATGCATGTAAAGTGGCGCATGTTTCTCATGCTTAGAACTGTCCCTGCATAAAATGTCATTTTTGAAGGAAAAAAAGTCATTTAAAACTCACTCGCGGCTATTAATGAATTGTCGGCTCCCGGCAATACATACAAAAGTCATTGATAAAAAAAAAAAAAAGCGTGGGGGTCCCCCAGAATTCAATTACCAGGCCCTTCAGGTCTGGTATAGATATTAAGGGGAACCCCGCCGCAAATTTAAAAAAAAATGCGTGCGGTTCCCCCAAATATCCATACAAGGCCCTTCAGATCTGGCATGGATTTTAAGGGGAACTCCACCCCAAATTTAAAAAAAAATGGCGTGGAGTCCCCCCAAAAATCCATACCAGACCCTTATCCGAGCACGTAACCTGGCAAGCCGCAGGAAAAGAGGGGGGGACGAGAGAGCGGCCTCCTCCCCTCCTGAACCGTACCAGGCCACATGCCCTCAACATGGGGAGGATGCCCCTATGTTGATGGGGAGCCGACAATTCATTAATAGCCGCGAGTGAGTTTTAAATGACGTTTTTTCCTTCAAAAATGACATTTTATGCAGGGACAGTTCTAAGCACGGGAAACATGCGCCACTTTACATGCATATCATACACACCCCCTAGGTACGAAATTTAAAGGAATATTTCACTTTTATTGTTTCACTTTAAGCATTATTAAAATCATTGCTCCCGAAAAAACGGTAGTTTTTAAAACTTTTTTTTGCATTGATACATGTCCCCTGGAGCAGGACCCGGGTCCCCAAACACTTTTTATGACAATAACTTGCATATAAGCCTTTATAATTAGCACTTTAGATTTCTCCCATAGACTTTTCGAATTTGCCGCGAACACCCCAATTTGTTCGCTGTTCGGCGAACGGGCGAACAGGCAATGTTCGAGTCGAACATGAGTTCGACTCGAACTCGAAGCTCATCCCTAGTGCCCACACATCTCCAACAATCCTTGGAGCTTGACGGAAATATCCTATGCAATTTGTACGGTGTGTAATAACTTCTATGCGTTATCTTAAATTGTATCAACCTATCTCGGAGTGATACCAATATCTGGTATGGAGTTCTCCAGATATCTTCCCAGTTCTCCTCTAGGCCTGTCAATCTAACGTCGGTAGTTTGTAAACTATTTGAAGGGATGATAAGGGACCATATCCAAAAATTTGCTGATGAAAACAAGTATAATTAGCAGTAATGAGCACGGGTTTACGAAAGATCGCTCTTGCCAAACCAACCTATTAACATTCTACGAGGAAGTGAGCTGCCATCTGGACAAAGAAAGGCCGGTGGATGTGGTGTATCTGGATTTTGCAAAAGCATTTGCTACAGTCCCCCATAAATGCTTAATCTAAGCTGAGGTCTGTAGGCATTGATCATAAGGTTTGTTCTTGGATAGAAAACTGGCTATGGGGGCATGTCCAAAGGTTTGTGATAATAATGTATTCTCAGAATGGTCTAGAGTGGTTAGTGGGGTACCTCAAGGCTCTGTCTTGGGACCAATTCTGTTTAATTTATTTATAAATGATATAGAGGGTGGGATAAGTAGCTCGATCTTAGTGTTTGCTGATGACACAAAAATATGTAGGGCAATAACAACACATCGGGAGATAGAAACTTTACAAGAGGACCTGAATAAATTAATGGAGTGGACTACTGGGGGGTAAAAATATAAACGCAAGTTACTCATTGGGGGAGAACACCTAGGAGCTTCCAGGATGGAGAAGGATCTAGGGGTCCTAGTAAAAGACAGACTGAGCAATAGCATGCAGTATCAAGCTGCAGCTACCAAAGCCAGCATAATATTAGCATGCATTAAAAGGGAATTTACTGCAGAGATAAGACAATTATTCTGCCACTTTATAAAACTCTGGTTCGGCTGCATCTGGAGTGTTCCGTCCAGTTCTGGTGACCAATCTTCAGAAAGGAAGTGCTGGAGCTGGAGAGAGTCCATAGAAGGGCAACTAAATTATTATGGGGACTGGAGGACCTCAATTATGAGTAATGACTACTGCTAGCTGCCCATGACATGCATTTGTTGCTGACTTCAAAGGGATGTCAAATTACACAACACCAACATAATACTTACAGTGCCTTGAAAAAGTATTCTTACCCCTTGAAATGTTTCACATTTTGTCATGTTACAACTGTAGCTCCCTGATGATTAGGCAGGGTTGCCAATAAATTTACCTGCCAGGTATAGTTGCCTTGGCCAATTGATAGAAAATCAATTGATTCCACCCTAACTCTGGAATTGCTGCACTTCTCTCTTCTGTCACTAGATGGCCGGGTATCTAGTGACATTAGATAAGACAAGGGCATTGCAAAGACAGATTAGGAATAGATGGGGTATCTCGGCCAATGGGCAGGAATCTTCTTGGGTCCCTTGGCTGCTGGGAAAGCCTATTTATTTGAGTGAGGTTAGGTGATCGGGGTTCGGTGCCACTTGGAACGGCTGTCTGGGTGGACGTGTGTCGTGCTGCCCTGGGCTGCTAGGCCAGAGCCTGAGGCCTATCCCAGGGACATCTGGCTGTTAGGCTGTCTAAGGGCCTATCCAGAAGCAAGAGTGCAGTGTAGGGTTGGGACTGTGGCTTGCAGTCCAACCATAAGTGATGGTTCTGCCGGCTGGAGAACCTGTCATGGTCGGAGGTAGAGGGGAAGCTGTTGCCACTAAGGGACCAACCACCTTATTACCAGGGACCACAGTGAGTAGCTGAAGCAAGTACCGGAGCAGTATTCTCACCAACCGTGGACGGTGAAGAATTGGGAAACTTCAGCAGGTGTCAAGCCAGGGACCCAGCCAGCGGAGGTGACGCTTGCAGAGCAGCCTTGTGTGCCAAGCCAGGGATCGAGCAGGCCAGTGAGGTGACGCTTTAGGAGTATCTGTGAGTGCCAAGCCAGGGCCCCAGCAGGGAATGGGGGGTGACGCTTAAGGGAGATACTCAGTGAGAAGGTTGAAAGAGCTCAGGAGATCCAGTGGTAGTAGATCAGCAAGTCTAGTGAGAAAAGGCTGGGAGCTCAGTGGAGTGAAGATCTACAAGAAGAGATTGTAGAGGAAGTACAGAAGTTTGTTACAACTTGTGTTAGAAACTGTTATAAGACTGTTGCCATAGGAGACAGCAATCCTACATATGCAGACGTGGTGTCCTGCTGGGTGTCTTTCCCTGCATGGCTGCCTACCTATAGAAGTCTCTGAGTCTGATAATTACCATTGCAACTACTTAAAGCGGAGGTTCCGCCAAAAAAAAAAATATTAAAAGCCAGCAGCTACAAATACTGCAGCTGCTGACTTTTATTATTAGGACACTTACCTGTCCTGGATTCCAGCGACGTCGGCAGCAGAAATCTGCTGCCCCCACCGCCATCCTCGGTGAGGGAACCAGGAAGAGAAGCCTTGCGGCTTCACTGCCCGGTTCCATACAGAGCATGCGTGAGTCGGTCCCCGTTGTGTTCTGGGAGCCGTGTGTTTCCCAGAACACAACCGGTATTCTGCGGGAAGTGACGCACTACCCGCAGAATACCCGCAGAGAGGACTCCCGGAAGTGGGTGCAAATACCTGTCTTAGACAGGTATCTGCACCCCCCTGAAAGGTGCCAAATGTGACACCGGAGGGGGGGAGGGTTCCGATGAGCGGAAGTTCCACTTTAGGGTGGAAGCTCCGCTTTAAGGGTGCACTGGCCCTTAACCCTCTCTGTTCTGTTCAAGAGAATATAAATCTCTTTGCTTTCAAGAAGTGTCTGGCGCCCATGAATCTACCTTGCATTACACCCACAATGCCTTGTAACCCACTCTACACAGAAGGATGTCAGCTGTCCCTAACTCCGGAGGTTCTCATTAGACCAAAGGGGACCTGGGACCTTGCTACACAACCAAAAACGTAAATGTATTTTATTGGGATTTTTTGTGATAGACCAACACAAAGTGGCACATAATTGTGAAGTGGAAGGGAAATGATAAATGGTTTTCAATTTTGTTTACAAATAAATATGTGAAAAGTGTGGCGTGAATTTGTATTCAGCCCCCTGAGTCAATACTTTGTAGAACCACCTTTCACTGCAATTACAGCTGCAAGTCTTTTTGGGGATGTCTCTACCAGCTTTGCACATCTAGAGTGAAATTTTTGCCCATTCTTCTATAAAGCTTTGTCAGATTGGACGGAGAGTGTCTGTGAACAGCAATTTTCAAGACTTGCCACAGATTCTCAATTGGATTTAGGTCTGGACTTTGACTGGGCCATTCTAACACATGAATATGCTTTGATCTAAACCATTTCATTGTAGCTCTGGCTGTATGATTAGGGTCATTGTCCTGCTGGAAGGTGAACCTCCGCCCCAGTCTCGTCTTTTGCAGACTCAACAGGTTTTCTTCTAAGATTTCCCTGTATTTGGCTCCATCCATCTTCTCATTAACTCTGACCATGTTCCCTGTCCCTGCTAAAGAAAGGCATCCCCACAACATGATGCTGTCACCACCATGTTTCACCATGGAGATGGTGTGTTCGTGCAGTGTTAGTTTTCCGCCACACATAGCGTTTTGCTTTTAGGCCAAAAAGTTACATTTGGTCTCATCTGATCAGAGCATCTTCTTCCAAATGTTTGCTGTGTCCCCCACATGGCTTCTCGCAAACTGCAAATTTCTTATGGCTTTCTTTCAACAACGGCTTTCTTCTTGCCACTCTTCCATAAAGGTCAGATTTGTGGAGTGCACGACTAATCATTGCCCTGTGGACAGATTCTCCCCCCTGAGCTGTGAATTTCTGCAGCTCCTCCAGAGTTACCATGGGCCTCTTGTCTGCTTCTCTGATTAATGTTCTCCTTGCCTGGCCTGTCAGTTTAGGAGGGTGGCCATGTCTTGGTAGGTTTGCAGTTGTGCCATACTCTTTCCATTTTTGGATGATGGATTTAACAGTGCTCTGTGAGATGTTCAAAGCATGGGATATTTTTTTATAACCTAATCCTGCTTTAAACGTATCCACAACTTTATCCCTGACCTGTCTGGTGTGTTTTTTGGCCTTCATGATGCTGTTTGTTCACTAAGTTTCTCTAACAAACCTCTGAGGGCTTCACAGAACAGCTGTATTTATACTGAGATTAAATTACACACAGGTGGACTCTATTTACTAATTAGGTGACTTCTGAAGGCAATTGGTTCCACTAGATTTTAGTTAGGGGTATCAGAGTACAGGGGGCTAAATACAAATACACGCCACACTTTTCAGATACTTATTTAAAAATGAAAACAATACATCATTTTCTTTCCACTTTACTATTATGTGCCACTTTGGCGTGCATTTCTAGTCATACTCCCTGAGTCAATACTTTGTAGAACCACCTTTCTCTGCAATTACAGCTGCAAGTCTTTTTGGGAATGTCTCAACCAGCTTTGCACATCTAGAGAGTGACATTTTGGCCCATTCTTCTTTGCAAGTAGCTCAAGCTCTGTCAGATTGGATGGAGAGCGTCTGTGAACAGCAATTTTCTGTCTTGCCACAGATTCTCAATTGGATTTAGGTCTGGACTTTGGCTGGGCCATTCTAACACATGAATATGCTTTGATCTTGCTGTATGTTTATGGTCGTTGTCCTGCTGGAAGGTGAACCTCCGCCACAGTCTTAAGTCTTTTGCAGACTCTAACAGGTTTTCTTCTAAGATTGCCCTGTATTTGGCTCAGTACATCTTCCCATCAACTCTAAAACAGCTTCCCTGTCCCTGCTTAAGAAAAGCATCCCCACAACATGATGCTGTCACCACCATGTTTCACGGTGGGGATGGTGTGTTCAGGGTGATGGGCAGTGTTAGTATTCTGCCAGACATAGTGTTTTGCTTTTAGGCCAAAACTTTCAATTTTGGTCTCATCTGACCAGAGCACCTTCTTCCACATGTTTGCTGTGTCCCCCACATGGCTTCTCGCAAACTGCAAACTGGACTTCTTATGGCTTTCTTTCAACAATGGCTTTCTTCTGCCACTCTTCCATAAATGCCAGATTTGTGGAGTGCACGACTAATAGTTGTCCTGTGGACAGATTCTCCCACCTGAGCTGTGGATCTCTGCAGCTACTCCAAACTCGCTCATCCATGTCTTTATGGACCATGTTTGTGCACTGATGCAAAGTCATGTTGGAACAGGAAGGGCCCATCCCCAAACTGCTTCAACAAAGTTTGGAGCATGAAATTGTTCAAACTGTCTTGGTATGCTGATGCCTTAAGAGTTCCCTTCACCGGAACTAAGGGGCCAAGCCCAACCCCTGAAAAACAACCCCACACTATAACCCCCCCTCCACCAAATGATTTGGACCAGTGCAAAAGAGAAAGGTCCATATAGACATGGATGAGCAAGTTTGGGGTGGAGGAACTTGACCGGCCTGCACAGAGTCCTGACCTCAACCCAATAGAACACCTTTGGGATGAATTAGAGTGGAGACTGGGTCAACTCAATACTGAACCCTACGGACTAAGACTGGGATGCCAATAAAGTTCATGCGTGTGTAAAGGCAGGCGCCCAAATACTTTTGTTAATATAGTATATTTCTCTCCAAGCTACATCCCTGCCTGTATGGTTCACTTGCTAGGAGAGGGGTTTACACGCTGCGAAGAATTGGCCTTACCACAGCAGATAGGGTAATTGCCAACTGAAAACTCTTTGTCACAATGCGCCACACCCTACAGTTCTCTTTGAATGACCCCCTGTGTGTGCCATTTTCCATGCCCGCAAACCTAATTGAATAGGGAACATCCACTGCAGTCCTATCAGAGCTAAAACATATATTAAGGCCCCTTTCACACTACCGCGACTTCAAAGTCGTGCACTTTTGTAGTGATTTTGCAGCGATTTTTCCAGCGATTTCAGGAAATGCCCATTTAAAGCGCATCAAAGTCGGACCAAAGTTGTGCAGGGACTACTTTGAAGTCGGCACGACTTGAAGTCGTACTAATATGAATGGTTGTCATTTGAAATCATGGGGAACAACTTGTCATGCGACTTTGTAGTCCCAAGTGCAAGGACAAGTCGTACAAGTGTGAAAGCAGCCTAACCGTTTCCTTTCCCAACACCCTTATGCGGCATACACACGATCGGACATTCCGACAACAAAACCGTGGATTTCTTTTTAGACGGATGTTGGCTCAAACTTGTCTTGCATACACACGGTCGCACAAATGTTGTCGGAAATTCTCATCGTCAAGAACGCGGTCACATACAACGGCACTATAAAAGGGAAGTTCAATACCAAGTGCGCCACCCTTTGTGCTCCTTCTGCTAATCTCATGTTAGTAGAAGTTTGGTGAGAGACGATTCGCGCTTTTCAGCCTCGTGCTTTTCAGTCCGTTACTGCTCTTTGCAGCGTGACGAATGTGCTATCTTCATTACGAACGCTAGTTTTACCAGACCAAGCGCTTCCGTCTCGGTCTTGATTCAGAGCATGCGTGGAATTTTGTGCGTTGGAATTGTCTACACATGCTTGGAATTTACGAGAACAAATTTTGTTGTCGGAAAATTTGAGAACCAGCTCTCAAATTTTTGTTGTCGGAAATTCCGACAGCAAATGTCTGATGGAGCCTACACACGGTCCGAATTTCCGACAACAAAACCGTGGATTTCTTTTTAGACGGATGTTGGCTCAAACTTGTCTTGCATACACACGGTCGCACAAATGTTGTTGGAAATTCTCATCGCCAAGAACGCGGTCACGTACAACGGCACTATAAAAGGGAAGTTCAATACCAAGTGCGCCACCCTTTGTGCTCCTTCTGCTAATCTCATGTTAGTAGAAGTTTGGTGAGAGACGATTCACGCTTTTCAGCCTCGTGCTTTTCAGTCCGTTACTGCTCTTTGCAGCGTGACGAATGTGCTATCTTCATTACGAACGCTAGTTTTACCAGACCAAGCGCTTCCGTCTCGGTCTTGATTCAGAGCATGCGTGGAATTTTGTGCGTTGGAATTGTCTACACATGCTCGGAATTTACGAGAACGGATTTTGTTGTCGGAAAATTTGAGAACCAGCTCTCAAATTTTTGTTGTCGGAAACTTTGACAGCAAATGTCTGATGGAGCCTACACACGGTCGGAATTTCCGACAACAAGCTCCCATCGAACATTTGTTGTCAGAAATTCCAAGTGTGACATACAAATATATAAAACCAAAAGGTAGGAATGCTAATGAGGGCCCCAATGTGAGATTGTTGTTGGTCTTTACAATATTATATAAATAGAAAAAAAAGAAAATAAGTCTTTAGGTTATTTCCTGTGCATACATTCCTCATGAATCCACTTTCATACATGTTAATGATAAAACCACTTATATTATTAACCTTATAACCTTAATGGAAATTTTTGGCCTCACACTACTCTGGGCAGTTATTTGTGACCCCTAGTAATTACATTTTAAATGTAATTTAAGTATCACATGGCCCAGACTGTAAAGAGGCAAAAGTTCTGAGCAGAGGAGAAAGTGTGGGAATTACTGAAACACAGAATTGACAGCCCTGACATTCTGAGGCCTTAATTTTGAAAAATACCTAGGATCCCATATCTCATGGTCAAGTTTAGTAGTCCCAAATCAGGGTTAGTACTATGTACTAGTACCATGAGCAATGAGTGGAAATACTGCTTGTGGCATTTACTACGAGACAGAGTGACATAATAAATGAGACTGGCAAAGGATTTTTTTTTTACTGTACCTTGTTTCAGTACACCAGCCGAGGATAGGAGGGAATGTGAACGCAACACAAAAAAAAAAAAAACAGAAGTGTGCTAAAGACTCGGGTACAAATTTCATGGGCTGGGTTGTGCAGACCTGGACTTTATTACTGTTATCAGATTTCCCTCCTCCCCTTTACTTAGAAAACACAGCACAGGGATGGCCTGATCTGTCCATACAACAGCGCAATACTATGATGCATTTACAGTCATGGCTGTAGACACTCCTCCCCAGTGTACATGTTAAGGAGTAGGAAGGAAAGAGGTGGACAACAACATGCTGCAACAAGGAAATAACTGTCAGGAAATACAAGATTTACCAGATGTTAAAGCAAAACTCCAACCTTTTTATTTACAAAATATTTTCAGAATAGATTCAGAGAGTCTATTTTCCAAGCAGAATACTGCACTAGGTAAACTATCATTGCCAACATTTTAGAATAATTATTTTCTAAGAATGTTTTGTTACTGATCGCGTCTTCTTTTGTGACACACAATACTGTATCAGAGAAACACATAGCATTATATAAGCAAACACTACATTTTATATGATGTCTGGAAAGAAATGCATTTGTGTACAGCAAAGGTTTATTTTCAAAAATGTATTTTGAAAGTTTCTGTAAATGTTGTTAACAGATTACAAAGATTTTATTGGAAGGATACATACAGCTTCAGATGCTTTCCGTTGCCTTCCTCTGCTATTTATTATTTATATTGTTATTAAAATAAATTGATAATTTTTTTTTTATAACGGACAAAATCATATCTTCTCTTCCATTTCTGCAATGACTCTTATCACTATGTTTTTCTATGGAGTCCCTGCGACTGGCGCACTTTTTCCCTTTGCAGATGTGTGCAGCGGCCTCTGTGCGCCAACATGCACAGGTGGCACAGGCACAGAGAGGGTTGTAGGAAAGCTGAAATCAGGTACCTGCAAGGAGACTGTATCGTTTTAGTTAGTAAGCTAGGCTGCCCAGTTTTGGGAAGAGTAATGTTATCTCTGATGGCTCGCTGGCTTTTTGCAGGGCTCTGCCCTCCTCTCTGTATCAAATAAAAAAGGGGAAGGCTCTGCCTAGACGAGTCCTGCCACATAGGAAGCAGCAAGATGTACACAGAGGAAGATGTAGTCCTTTACAGCCAGCAATCACCTGCCTGCAGGAATAGAGGAGGCTGCTGCATATTGTAGTCCCACAAGAGACTGGAGCACTGCCAACTATGGACTTCCGCCAGTTAATGGACTTTCTCCTTTCAAAGGTATGGCTGGGCAGCCACTAAACAGACAATAAGTCAGGGTTAGGATGTTCTGGACTTTGTTTGCACATTGTTATGTTACTCTGCAAGACTTTCAGTAAAACTTTGTTGAGCTTGGTCTGAATTTAAGGGTGCATGAGTGGAAGGGTATGAAGTACACTACACCAGGGCTTAAAATTTCAAGTCTAGACCTACTAGCCAGGCAAAAACCTTACTCTCCACCAGTTGCCACACCAAAACTTGACGCGGTCCGACCCCCAACCCCGCCCCCTTAAAGCTTATGAAATTATATTTTTCTTTAGAATAAAGAGTCCAAAATATAAAAAACTGCAATTACATCAGTGTCCCCAGAGAGCACCCCCTTACATCAGGGTCCCCAGAGGCCCGCCTAAATAAGTGTCCCCAGAGCCTCCCCCCTAAAGAAGTGTCCTCAGAGGGCCCCTCTGTTAAATCAGTGTCCTCAGAGGGACACCCTCTTACATCAGGGTCCCCAGGTCATTTACCTTAAGCTGGCGGGTGTAGGGATGTGCACCATTGGCAGGCCTCTCCTTCATGTGTCCCCCACGGCGGTGGAGAGCGGACCTCTCCTCATGTCCCCCACGGTGGTGGAGAGCGGACCTCTCCTCATGTCCCCCACGGCGGTGGAGAGTGGACCTCTCCTCATGTCCCCCATGGCGGTGGAGAGCGGACCTCTCCTCATGTCTCCCTCAGCGGAGGAGAGCGGCCCTCTCCTGCACCTGTCCCCTCAGCGGTGCTGCCTGTGTAATGGTGAGGCCGAAGAAGCTGGAAGACGGAAACCGGAAATCGGCTTCAAAATGAGGCTTGGAGTGCAAGTGTAATTTCAAAACGATCCCCGGGGCCTGGAGATAAATGTACAGGGCATTACTGTGCTCCCCAGAAAGTAATTTAACCTCGCATTTGGCAAGCGGGTGGCGGAATTTTCAAGCCCTGCACTACACTACAGCATTTAGTGAATGTACCAAGCAAGAGCAATGTCGTTACTAAAGGTAACTAAGTCCACACCGAAGTGGTACCTTGGAAAGGTGAGGTATCCTCCAGTAGCAAGGGGTCTGTCTCCCATAGCAACCAGGAGCAGATCAACGTCACGGAGGGCCCTACTGTAAGATGGGAAGCAGCTCTCATTTTCTGAACACTGTTTGTTTAAAATTAAATATTTAACTGTCATTCTGCTGTTTGGCCACAAGATGCCGCTGTTTTTTTTTGACACAGCTAACGGGCTGTTTGGACAGAGATTCATGAGAGAGAGAGAGAGAGAGAGAGCAGGCAGCCATTTTGAGAAGGAGTTTTGTTCTGAGGACTGTGTGCAGAGAATCCTACAGCATCCAGGTGTAGAAACAGACTTCAGTGACCAGAACTGCAGCTGAGTGAAGCTACTTGTGTCCAAGATCCTGATCCTGTCCAGAGGAACGAGGAATTGCTTGCAGGAAGATGGATGAGACCTGAGGAACAAAACAATATACACTGCGGGACCGCATACTTATTGGAGAGATATTTTGTTTCGGTCAAGCCTCGTACACACGACCGAGTTTCTCGTCCAAAACCGACAAGAAAAGTGCAGAGAGAGCTTTATTGTCGAGAAAACCGGTCGTGTGTATGGTTTTACGACGAGAAAACTGCCGTGAATCTCGACGAGAAAGATAGAGAACCTGCTCTCTTTTTTCTCATCCGGATTCTAGATTTTCTCGTGGTGTTTCTCGTCGGCCTGTTTTGCGACGAGAAAATGGTTCGTGTGTATGCTTTTACGACTCTTCAAAAAGCGCGCATGCTCAGAATCAAGTATGAGACGGGAGCGCATCTTCTGGTAAAACAAGCCTTCGTAATGGAGATAGCACATTCGTCCCGCTGTAAATTATTGCATCGTTTAAATGTTGTGCATTTAAATCTTCTTTAGAATGTTACAATAATGAAAACTAATGAACTTGTTTTGCTGCTGATATTCACACAGAGTTCTGACTATCTATTTTAAACCTTTTTCATGCTGATCTTAAGAAGATTTAGCTGTATTATATCGTGCAAGATCTTCTGAATATTTTTATGTTTAAAAAATTTTAGACAGATGTTAATTTTAATTTTTCTTTTTTTTGATAGTGATCTCCATGATTTTCTTTTTTCTTTTTGTTGTGTCAAGTTTACACCATAATTTTTTTTTATAACACCTTTAATGATATTTTTTTGTGTTATCTGTCCCTTTTATTTTTTTGGTTCAAATGTATCTGCCTACTCCAAAGGTAAATAAATAATTATTATAAAAACACATAGTCAAGTATGAACTTGAAAAAAAAAAACATTTATTCTGGTATAGAACAAAATAAATAGAAGGCAGCGCTGGAGAACCTGCTGCCATTTGTGCATCCATGGGACCCCAGAGCACACATCAACCCTGTGTGGACACTAAAATTGGGAGCTTGAGAAGCACAATCTGATGCTGGCCTCCCAGAGGTCAGGAACAGCAGCAGGTGATATACATGTCCCAAGTCTGTGGTACTACAACAGGCTGCCTTCTGTCCGACCACATTGAAGCAAGGCCATCACTTCCTGGTCTTCTTGGCAGCCTTCCCTGCAACCTTCTCTGCAGCCTTCCTTCTGCGTGTGGCTGGAGGCTGGGCCACTGGAGGGGTACTCGTGTCAGGAGGAGGAGAAGGGGGTGGCGGAGAAGAAGAAGGTGGAGGAGGAGGAGGAGGAGGAGGTTGAGGTTGGGAAAGCTGGGCGACCTCACATATGGCCGTATTGGGGGTAATTCTCTCCATTACCCCCTTGTTCAGCAAGGTGATGAGCAGGGGCTCGCATAGGAGGCGTTGCTCCATGCTCATCACCTTGAACTTGGCCTCAACTAGGCCGGCAATGGCCTCTTCAGGGGATGTGGGCTCCTCGAGGGTGGCATGTGCCTCTCTAATAAGGGCCATTGCTGCCTCAGTTGTGTTCCTGTCCCTCCTGCTTCTTTTAGGAAGGTGGATGGGAGGCACCTGCGATCTTGTCCTGCTACTCAGCCCGGCCACCTCCTGTCTGCCACTGGGCCCAGCCACCTCCTGGCTGACAGTGGGCCCTGACATCTCCTGGCTGACAGTGGGCCCTGCCACCTCCTGGCTCACAGTGGGCCCTGCCACCTCCTGGCTCACAGTGGGCCCTGCCTCCTCCTGCCTGACAGTTTCCAGACCCTCCTCCTGGCTGATTTCATCCTGCGTATGAAAAAGGGACATCGTTTTATTTTTTGGTTTATTCTTTTCACACAAATTTGAGATCATGAATGTAGCAAATTGAATCAAGAGAAAAGACAATTATTTTTATGACCACATCAGATTTCATTTTTTTCCCCCAATTTATGGCAGACTAATGTCTATAGATATTGATTTCACTTTTGTATCCCAATTTATTTTTGGATTTACATATTGGCTTATTTTTCCGGCATTCATTTTCTCACAATACATTTTCATTAAATACTATACCAAGAAAAGAAAAAGAAAGGCGCACCAGCCTCGTGCATTACCGTTGGATAAATTTATTATAGCGAATAAAAGAATCCTACTTACAAACAAAAGAAAAAGCCATGCGTTTACAAGGAACCACAGAGGCGCAGCAATGCGTCCAAAACGAGTTGACTGCTGAGCTCTGAGGAAGAAGACTCGTCTTCGAAACGCGTCAGCCAGCAGTGATCTTTGTCAATCCCTCCGTGACCGATTCGAGTGGATTCGTTTTGGACTCATTGCTGCGCCTCTGTGGTTCCTTGTAAACGCATGGCTTTTTAGTTTGTTTGTAAGTAGGATTCTTTTATTCGCTATAATAAATTTATCCAACGGTAATGCACGAGGCTGGTGCGCCTTTCTTTTTCTTTTCTTGTTATTTACCACTAGGATACCCCTATCTGTGAAGGCAGCAAAGCCAAGTGTCATCCATTTGTTCACTTTCAAACTGTCCGGTATTCCACTTGTGCGCAGGAGTATTTGTTTGTCTTTCATTAAATACTATACCTGGCTCCAGATGTCCAAATCAGCTTCTTCCAGGATGGCTGCCTCCTCTTGCTCCAGAGAAGGCTCAGGTTGGCTGCAGGGAAGTGTGGGGGGAAGACTGGACAGTGATGTCCTTGCTTCAATGTGGTCATCCAGAAAGGACATCCTGCTATAGTACCACAAATTCGGGACATATACATCAGCTGCTGCTGCTCCTGACCTCTGAGAATCCAGGACCTTAGAGTGTTCAGTCCTGTATGTGCCTCTCAAGCTCCCAATTTTAGTATCCACCTGTTTTGCTGTTGCTGTGGGTACCTTGGTCTGCACAAATGGGAGCAGGCTCTCCAGCGCTGCTTTCCTTACACCTTTTTTGCGATGTCTGGGGTTTTTGGTTTCCCACAGAGCGGGCAGCTCCCTTACCCGGTCTATAAATTCCACAAGGAATTCCTTATCACTGATAAACACATTCATTTTTTTTCTGCAAGCCAAAAATAATGAAAAAATAATAATGTCAGTGACACAGTCTAACCTCCTGTAAATCTTATTCACCATATATATCCTCCAACATTCTCTAGACAGTATAGGCCACCAATTTCCCAAAGTCTCAAAATCACATACCTTCGTTCGCACGCCCGTCACTTTTACTCCTCTCTCCGCACACCGAACGTAGTATAGTCACATGTGTGTTTGCTATATATACACCACGCATGCGTAAAACTACGCACACGTCGCCCGCCCATGACGCTCAAAGTAACATCTTTTCCCCGCCCCTTCTCTTTCGGCGCGCAGACAGATATGGCGGATTCACAGCAGGTGTCTGCTAATTCCTCAAATAACGAGGAGGAGACAAGCTCGGAGACTGAGGAAACGTCACGATCAAGGAGGAGATTCAAGGCATCGAATATGTCTTACGCGGAGATGGCGGAAATGGTGGACATATTGCAAAAGTCGGATTATGACGCAAAGCATGGGCCGTATAGCAAACCTAATCGAAGGAAGGCCAAAATCATGAAGAAGGTCGTGAAGAGTCTGAAGAAAAATTTCGGGGTGAAACGATCAAATGAGCAGCTCAGAAAGAGGTGGTCTGACCTCAAACTGAGGGAGCCGGAGCAGTTAAGGAGCATTAAGAGAATGCTTGAAAAAAGTAAGTACTTTTTTCCCTGTTTTCCTATTATTGTATTTCACAACTTGCATGTTGCTCCATGTTATTGCATTTTTCTATTGTACCTTACAAAATGTCATTGTTTGAACTTGGTTTGGCACAGTAATCGTTCGTTACAGACACATCGTTCGGCCACTATGCACGATTTTTTTAGATTTTACAGGGTTAAAATCATTTACACAGCTGCCTGTTTTTATTCAATAGTTGTTATTACATTGTTGGCTAGATGATGTGTTTGTAAAGAGAATGAAATGCAAACTTTAATCAGTGTAAAGGAGAGGACACTCAGCAGCTGGTTCCACATCTGTACTTTTGAGCACTATAGTGTGGGCCACCAGAACCACATTTTTTGGGTGTCACACACAGGTGCATCAGTGCATTTTTGGGGTGCCTCCATGTGTAAAAATTGACAGCCAAAGGTGAATAGTCAAGAATATATTTTTTCTAAATAATGTCTTCATCTTGAAATCCCACCCAAACAGACACTTGTACCCCACTTCCAAGCAATGTATCATGTTTTTATTTTTTAAACAAAATTTCTGTGTGTTAACTATACCTTTTGTTTGATTCTCATAGGGGAGAGAAGACTGGGAGGAGAACACTTCGGGGAGCACAAGAAACCCACACCTTCTAAACAACCCCAACCTCACCAAGAACCCCAACCTGAGGATGTTGAGGAAGTTGAAGAGGTGGAGGAAGGAGAAGTGCAGGAAGGAGAAGTGGATGACGTGGTGGAACTGGTCACCACAACAGGTCAGTATCTGTCACCACAGCTTCAGGTAAGAGATGTAGGCCTGCAGAGTTATAATTACTTTTATTTATTTTTATAGGGGATGAAAATGTTGTGGTGAAAGAAAGTACGCGTTTCTCTGCTGACAGTGCCCTACGAATCATACAGCAAGTGATGGAATGTAGTACAGAACTGGACAGAATTAAGCAAAGAATTAATGTGATGGATCAAACCTTTAAGGACACCCTAGATGTTTTGGGGAGAATTGAATAAGGCAACAAAACCCCCATTTTTTGTTTGAGATTGTTCTTCCCCATTTTTTAAGCTTTTAGACAATCAATCAAGCCAAAATTTGAATATGCACACAGTGTGTCAACATGTGCCATCTGCCATCAGGGGATATCCATGTACGGGTTTTGGGGGTGCAACCCCTTCCTCGTATCTCAAGTAGGTGAAATGAAGAAGGGGTTGCACCCCCAAAACACGTCCATTGATCACCCCTGATGGCAGATAGCACATGTTGACAATAGGGATCAGGAGTCTAAAATCCCAATTTAAAATGACTTAAAATTGTGTGCATTTTCAAATTTTGGCTTGGTCAGGGGTGCCAATATGGATATTAGGACGGCCAGATAGAGACATATTTTGTGTAATTGAATGTCTCATATTGCCAAGAGGTATCCAATGTGGTAGTTTGTTGAATGCTACTGATGGTTTTGTATTTTCTTAAAAAAAAAAAAAAATGCCGGTTTCTGGCCAGCCAAAAAATAATATATACATACTGTTCTATTTACTATGTGTGTGAATGTGCACAGAGTAAAATGTTTGAACAACAACAAAGTGTGGCTTCTTTATCAAATACGCTCTAACCTTATTTGTGTATATTTTTGTTGTTACTAGTGAAATGGTTGGTATTTACTAAAGGAAAATACACTTGGCACTACAAATGCACTAAGACAAACTAGGAGACAGGAAAAAAAAAAGTTTAAAGATTTAATCAGATTTTTATTTTTTTCTTTCTCAAAGCATATTTAGACATGGCCTGGCATAGTAATTGCCCCCCTACCCGTGAAATTTTCAAAATATTTCTGACGAACCTCACAGGCATTTTGGAGGGGCAAGCCAGAACGGCCAGATTCTAGGCCCGCAAGGGTATTGCCAGATGAAAGTCCTGCCTCAGGCAATATTGAGGACATATAATTTGGTGATTTCCGGATCAGAAAATTATGTAGCACACAGCAACAGAAAACAACATAGTTAATCTTGTACTCCGCCAAGTGAATTGGAGTCATGAAAAGGCGGAACCGGCTGGCCATTATCCCAAAGGCATTTTCAACGACTCTTCGGGCGCTGGCCAGCCGGTAGTTGAACACCCTCTTCTCCGGGGTGAGGGTCCTTAGGGGAAATGGCCTCATGAGATGCGGTCCCAGTCCGAAGGCTTCATCAGCCAAAAACACAAAGGGGAGTCCTTCAACATTCCCTGCATCCGGTGGCAATGCAAGGTCATCACTCTGGAGATGGAGGGCAAACTCCGTCTGGCTGAAGGATCCCCCATCGGACATCCGGCCATTCTTCCCCACATCCACATAGAGGAATTCATACCGCCATCAGCACAATGCTATGAAACCCCTTGTAGTTATAGTAGTAGGACCCAGAACGGGGTGGTGGCACGATGCGGACGTGCTTCCCGTCAATGGCTCCACCGCAGTTGGGGAAGTCCCACCGCGTGGCAAACTCCGATGCCACAGTCTGCCATTCCTGTGGCGTGGAAGGAAGCTGTGGAGTCAAACAAGATAAAAAAATATTAGTACTTTTGCACACAACATTGCAAGCAGATTATACTAAAATACATTCTAGCCCAACATAAATCTAAGTTTCCGTTTAATGTGTTTTTAAAAAGTATAATGGAAGGCTCAAGTATCATATTCATCACCCCCTCTGATGGTCCATTATAATCAAATTTGGGGGGGGGCTAGATGTGTTTGGCCACAGGATAGCATTGCAGTGGCGGTGCGTCCAGAGTGGGAGCTGGAGCGCTGCCCCCTCTCTCCTGCGCCCGTCACTCAGAACAATACATAGGTTCATGCCTTGCATTAACCTATGTATTGTCAATGCCCCCACTATTCAGGTGGATGGCCCCCTGTTGAGCGACGGTCATATGAATAACAGCGGCAGTTTTTTGGGGGAAATTGCCTATCAGAGCCAGCGGGTCAAATAGGCTTGGCGATTACAGCCTGAGGGATGTAATTGGCTTCATAAAAGTTAACCAGGGGACGCAGGGGGGGGGGTGCATTCCTTGGGTAAACACTGACAGGCTCCTCTGCCAATCATGTTCACCAAGTCTGTTTAACGGTAACCTGATTGGCTGATGCAACATCGAGGGCAGGAGAAGACATCAAGGAGAGAAGAAGGATGGCGCTGACCAGAAGAAGGTAAGTGCAGGGCTGGGGGTGAACTGGCTGCATTTGAGGGGGCAAACTGACTGCATTGGAGGGGGCAAACTGGCTGCATTGGAGGGGGCAACTGGTGGCGTTTAATAGGCACAGTCGTAATAATTTAGGAATTTTCTAGAGAAAATTTTGGGGTGTCCCCCCAAACATTTTGAGCAGCAGTCGCCACTGCTGGAAAGGTTAGTGAAGTGAAATATGCATGGAGGAGAAAAAAGAGGCATTTCAAAGCTTCCGGCATGCATGAGGACAAAGGGGACATTCTCAGCATATTACAATCATGGTAATTAGGGAAGGATGAAAGAAATACAATACATTAGCATACATGAAATACATAAAATGTGATGTTAATGGAGAAAACTTACCCTAATATAGTCCTCCTGCAGGACTTGGATAATGGTAGAACAGGTGTCTGGGATTATGAGGCCCAGAGCCTGGGGGGAGATGCCTGTCGTGAACTTCAAGTCCTGCAGACTTCTCCCTGTCGCCAGGTAACGTAAGGTGGCGATGAGCCTCTGCTCAGCACTGATGGCTTCCCGCATAATGGTGTCCTGCCTGGTAATATAGGGGGACACCAAAGCCAAAAGATGCTGAAAAACGGGGGTCAGACATCCGCAGAAAATTCCTGTAGTCCTCAGGATTACTCTCCACGATCTCCCGCAGCAGAGGCATATGGCAGAATTGGTCCCGCTGGAGCAACCAATTCTTGGTCCATGAACTCCTCCTCACCCCGTTCATGGACTCGTCTTGGTCCAAAACAAGCAGACCAACACCAAGCGCCCACACAGCACGAACTCGATGACGAGAACGTACCCACGACATGGCTAGGAAACGGTCGTCTGATCAGAACGTACTAAACAGAACGCACTTTAGAACAGCAAGGCCTATGAAGAACGAACTGAAATTCAGAAACGAACGGGCAAGAACGCACTGTAAAACAGATACAACCTGCCTACACGCCCTGAAAGACAAGATACGAACCCACAAGCACAAACTGAACCGCAGAAAACGAACTGAAAGCACGAAGACTGAAAAGCGCGAATCGTCTCTTCCCAAACTTTTACTTCACACGCGGTAACACGAGATCAGCAAAAGCAGCCCAAGGGGTGGCGCCAGTGAAATCGATCTTCCCCTTTATACTGCCGTCGTACGTGCTGGACGTGACCGCGCAGAACAACGACGAGATTTGAAATTGTCAGTGTGTACGCATGGAAAGCTTGACGAGAAACTCGTCAAGGTTGACAAGAATCTCGTCGAGAAAATCAACGTGTTTTTAACGATGAGAAACTCGGTCGTGTGTACGAGGCTTCAGAGTCACCAGCGTATGCAGAGCAGACCCGGGTCGGTAAGATTGTGCACGCACCCCATACTTTGTTGGCGCCTAGAGACGGAGACTAGGCCTGTAGATAGTTAGTAGGGTCTCTATTTGTGTCAGGCCACAATTGTTGCTACTGTTCACTACAGGGACTCCATAACCTAAAGTGACGCTTCACAATTGGAGAGCTGATGAACTTTTTTACAAACTCAATATAGACTGGCATCGTGCTCAGGAGGAACACACAGACCCATGATACAATACCTGTTAAGGGAGGGGGAAATACGGTAGAGCTTTGTAAGTTTGTAAACTGTTGTGCTGCACCGCAGGCTAGCCTGCACCACACACCCATACAGTTATTCTTGTGTTGTTTTTAGGGTATTAACAGGTAAGATGTGGCGGTTTGGTTGTGCCCACCAGTAGGCAAATTACTTTGTCTCTCTCCTGCATCCTACATAGGGCGCCGCGCTGGGTGTCTGTAAATTTATTGTATGTTCCCAGAATTGGCGGTTGGGTTCATTTACCGCGTCTAAGTAAAATTCATTTTTTAACAAGAGCTGGTGGTGGAGTTGTTTTCCTTGTTCATGACTTCGCTGTATCCTGGGGAGCTCACCCCGGTACACGTTCTACATCTTGGCGTAGTCGGCAGGACACAGCGACCGTTATGGACGGGAACGCGGTGGGAGACCCTCCCCCGGCGCCCGCCAGTGCAAGGCCAAATTGTCCCCGCCTTGTCTGCCCCAGTAGGGTATATCCCTGTGGGGGCACTGTTGCGTCATCTGCCAAAATTTGACGGTAAAAACATGACGTTGCAGGACTGGACTGAAAGGGTGCAAAGTGCAGTTAGGATGTGTAACCTGACCCCCGAGCTACGGGCAGAGGTTGCGTTGGGGGCTCTAGAGGGTGACGTCAGACGGACAGTGATGGTGAGGCCCGAATCCGAGAGAGACACCCTAGAGAAAATATTCTCCCTTCTGGAGAAAGCCCAGGGGGGGCGTACCAAAGTGGTGCAGTTGCGGAGCCACTTCTTCAACAGACCGCAGCGAGAGGGTGAGACCCTGATGCAGTACTCCAATGCCCTACAGGAGATGTTAAGTGAAATGCAGCGGCGAGACCCCGAGGCCATGGGAGCCTTCTGGGGGGTGGACCGGCTACTACGAGACCAGTTCATAGTGGGGCTCTCCAACAAGTTCTTACGGGACAAATTGCAAGAGATGACCCGGATGTCGCCCGACATGACGTTCTATAATGTCTACCTAGCCGCTGTGGAGAGAGAGGAAGAGCACATGCCTGTGGCAGAGAGAGTAGTCAGTGGCATCCATGCCACAGGAGGGTGGTCTGCATCCGAAGACTCAGAGTCCTTAAGGGATGTGGTTCAGGGCCTGCGGACGGAGTTGAGAGAACTCTGGCTGGAAGTGTCCCAGATGAAGGCAGGATCACCCCGGTCACCGGAAATGACCCTGGTGCCCCGCACTACCCCACCCAGGATAACTCAAGTGCGAGGGTTAGTTAAAAGGGGGCCCCTTTGCTGGGCTTGTCGACAGTACGGCCATATGGCCAGAGAGTGCCCAGAACAGGTGAAGTCTGAGCCGACGTTAAATTTCCGACCGCCGCGGTAGCTGGGCGTCCTGCGGCGGTACGCCAGAAGCTAAGCCCTATGCGTGAGGAGCACGACCTGTATGCCAGCAGCCCAGTTATGGAAGGCCAGAAGGTATGCTGCCTAGTTGATACAGGGTCGGAGTGCACCCTTATGCCTCTGGAGTTCTTCGAAAGGCACTTTGGACATATGATGGAGCCGGAAGATGGGAGCGTCATCAGGCTGACAGCTGGCAATAACAGGGAGATGGACGTCTAAGGCATAGTCTGGAATGTGGGTCCGACTGTTTGGGCAAGACGTTGGCAAGAAAGGGATCGTGCTGGTGGACCATTCGTCCCGGAGAGGGATGGACGTGATGCTAGGTATGAATGTGCTGAGAGACCTAGACCATCAACTCTATGCCAAAGAAGGGCTGAAGTATTGGCAACGGGCCACCACACACCAGCCGCCCCAGAAGGTTTTACAGGAGATGGTGAGGAGCTGTAGTCTGCAAAAGAGCAACATGTCCGGTTGGCCCATTGGAAACGTGTGGGTGCCGCGGAGGACCCCAGTGAAGGTCCCACCTCATCAAGAACAAATATTGATGCTGCCGGTGGGGGCGGGACGACAACTGAATGGACTGGAGGTCCTGATCGAGCCGGCTTACCAAGAGGAGACGCAGACTCGCCCACTGGTAGCCCGGGCCCTCGCAATTGTGAAGGATGGATGTGTGCCTGTACGCTGCCTCAATGTTGAAGACTGAGTTAACCGTGCCTGGGAATACCTTGCTGGCCAAAGTTTATGTGTCTGAAGGGGATATGCCTCGACGAACGAGCTTCACACTACAGCCAGATAGGAGGTCAGCCTGGACCTATGCTGTAGCGGTCCATCAACGGGAAACACCGACAGCGGAGTGGAACGGTCGAGTGATCATAGCTCAGATGGGGGTGGACTGCAAGACCCTGACTCCAGGACAACAGAAGTTGCTGGAAGACACCATTTGGGAATTTCAGGAGGCATTCTCGAGACATGAAGAGGACTTCGGGTGTGCTTCCGCCATTGAACATGAAATCCCCATCGGCGATACTACACCAATCAGGGAACGTTACCGGCAAATCCCACCTAAAATGTACCAGGAGGTGAAAGATATGGTGGCAGGCATGTTGGAAATCCGAGTGATCCAGGAGAGTCAAAGTCCGTGGGCTGCTCCGGTAGTCTTGGTGCAGAAGAAAGATGGGAGTCTCCGGTTCTGCGTGGATTATCGGAAGCTGAATGCCCAGACTGTCCGGGATGCCTACCCTCTTCCACGGATTGAGGAGTCGTTGTCCACCCTGAGTCATTCAAAGTTCTTCTGAACTCTTGACCTGGCCAGTGGGTATTGGCAAGTACCAATGGCCAAGAAGGACAAAGCAAAGACGGCCTTCATCTTACCTATGGGACTCTATGAGTTTAACCGGATGCCGTTTGGCCTGCCCAATCCCCTGGGAACATTCCAGCGGTTGATGGAGCACTGTCTGGGGGATCTCAACTTCGAGTCGGTATTGATCTACCTGGACGACATAGTAGTATTTGGGGCCTCTTTTGAAGAACACCTCCAGAAGCTGCGTCAGGTCCTAGGACGGGTGCGAGATCATGGGCTCAAGATCAAGCCCAAGTAGTGCCAACTGTTTAAACAACAGAGTATTTGGGACATGTGGTCACCCAGGAGGGGGTAAAGCCAGCCCCCAGCAAGGTGGAAGCCATCCAGAACTGGCCCCAACCTCATACGCTACGAGAGGTGCGGGCATTTGTGGGATTGGCCGGCTACTACAGGAGGTTTATACCCAAATTTGCTAATTTGGTAGGCCCATTAAATGAGTTAACAAGAGGTACTGCGGGGGGCCCAAAGAATCGTCCCATCGAGTGGGGACCCCGGCAACAAGAGGCCTTCGAGGCAGTGAAGCAGGCACTGACCAGTGCCCCGATTCTGGCTTGTGCGCGGTTCGACACTCCATTCCTGTTGTACACTGACGGGGGCCTACATGACTTGGGGACCGTGTTATCACAAGCTCAGGATGGACGTGAAAGAGTCATTGCCTATGGCAGCCGGTCTCTGAGAGAGTTGAAGAGCAACCCTGACAACTATAGCTCCTTACAATTGGAACTACTGGCACTGGTGTGGTCCATGACCGAAAGGTTCGCGGAGTACCTGACAGGTGCCGAGGTGACCGTGATGTTAGACAACAACCCGTTAGCACATCTGGAGAATGCCAAGCTTGGTGCGCTGGAGCAGAGGTGGTTGGCTCGACTTTCTAAGTACCAATACCGCATCAAGTTTCGGTCAGGAAGGGAGAACGGCAATGCTGATGCACTCTCCCGAGTCCCTGTTGGATTATCTGATTGGAATGCTGATGAGGAGCTAGAGGACACTGAAACTCCTGACCTTGGTCGAGTGGCACATTCAAGTGGGGTGGCGTCCGGGATGCACATGTTGCTAGGCAAGACGTTGGCTGATTGGGAGAGTGTCCAGAATGGCTGCCCAGACCTGTGGAAAGTGAGAGAATGGGTCCGGACTAAAATCTGGTCTCGGCCAGAAGAGCGGGCCCGTCTGACTCCAGAGGGCCAAAAGTTGTTGAGGCAGTGGGATAAAGGGATTTTTATAACAGCTTACCTGTAAAATCCTTTTCTTGGAGTACATCACGGGACACAGAGCGACATAGTCATTACTATGTGGGTTATATAGATTACCTTCAGGTGCTGGCACTGGCAACTTCCAAACAGGAAGTACCCTCCCCTATATAAGCCCCTCCCATCCGGGAGTACCTCAGTTTTGTAGCAAAGCAATACGTGTCCTCAAAAAGAGGGTTGGGAGCTCTGTGTCCCGTGATGTACTCCAAGAAAAGGATTTTACAGGTAAGCTGTTATAAAAATCCCTTTTTCTTTTTCGTACATCACGGGACACAGAGCGACATAGTCATTACTATGTGGGACGTCCCAAAGTAATGCCAAATGAGGGGGGGGGGATACACCATACATAAGCTGGGCGCCATCAGACATGAGGATCTTTTGCGGCCTGCAACACACTGCGCCCAAAGGCGATATCCTCCTGACTTCTAACGTCCACCTGGTAGAACCTAGTAAACGTGTGTACTGAAGACCATGTTGCAGCCTTACAGATTTGAGCCAGGGAGGCCTGGTGATGCACTGCCCATGAAGTTCCAACTGCTCTCGTGGAGTGCGCCCTAACTTTGAACGGAGGCGGTCTCCTTTTCAAGCCATAGGCTTGCATTATGACCTGTCGAATCCACTTGGCTAAAGTAGATTTTGACGCTGCCTGACCCTTTCTGGGGCCTTCCGGCAGAATAAACAAAGTATCCGTTCTGCGAATCTGAGCAGTGGCTTTTAGATAAGCTTTAACTGCTCTTACTACATCCAAAGAATGTAATAACTTTTCTTCTACCGAGCTCGGTTCGGGGAAAGAAGAAGGAAGAACCACATCTTGGTTCAAATGAAACCTCGATACCACCTTAGGAAGAAAAGCTGGATGAGGACGTAACACTACTCTGTCCTTATAAATGACTAGATATGGCTCTTTACAGGACATGGCGGCTAATTCCGACACTCTTCTAGCCGAACATATGGCTACTAAAAAGATCAATTTCCTGGTGAGTAGAACCAAGGAAATGTGCCGCAAAGGTTCAAATGGCTGCTTTTGCAGAACCGATAGAACCAAATTTAGATCCCACGGGCATATGGGAGCTTTAACCGGTGGAATAATACGAGTCACCCCTTGTACAAAGGATTTGACAAGTGAATGCATAGCCAGGGGCCTTTGAAATAGTATTGACAAGGCCGAAACCTGACCCTTGATAGTACTTAAGGCAAACTTCCTGTCTACAGCCCACTGCAGGAAGTCCAGAATTCTGCCTATAACGTACTTACGTGGATGCCATTTTCTGGCCTCACACCAAGTGATGTACGCCTTCCAAACTCTATAGTAGATCTGCCTGGATACAGGCTTCCTGGCATTGATTATAGTCGATACCACAGAGTTAGAGAGACCTCTCTTTTTTAGGATGTGGGATTCAATAGCCAGGCCGTTAAACCTAGAGTTAGTAAGGAAGGGTGGTATATCGGTCCTTGCGAAAGCAGGTCCGGGCGACGTGGAAGGGTCCAAAGACTCCCCAGAGACATTTTTACAATCTCCGCGTACCAGGCCCTTCGGGGCCACGCTGGAGCCACCAGGATCACCGGCTTCTTTTCCAACCTGACTCTGCGAAGGAGTCGAGGCAACAATTGTAGCGGAGGGAAAGCATATATCAGTTTGAACTGATCCCAAGGGAACACCACAGCATCCGAGCCGCAAGCGAGGGGATCCCTTGTCCGGGAGACAAATCTGTCCACCTTTGCGTTGAATCTGGATGCTAGCAGATCTACATCCGGTGTTCCCCACCGCTGACATATTGCTCGGAAGACCTCGGGATGAAGGGACCATTCCCCTGGGCATAACTGTTGGCGACTCAGAAAGTCCGCCTTCCAATTCTCCACCCCTGGAATGAAGACAGCTGATATGCATGGGACATGCTTTTCTGCCCATTCCAGGATGTGACTTACTTCCCTCTGGGCTGCACGACTCCTGGTGCCCCCTTGATGATTGATATGCCACTGCCGTGGCATTGTCTGATTGAATTCTGACAGGGGACCCTAGGAGTTTGGATGTCCATGCTACTAGGGCATACCGGGCTGCTCGTATCTCTAAGAGATTGATGGGCAGGGTCTTTTCTGTATCTGACCATCTGCCCTGGAGAGACCATTGCTCCAGTACTGCCCCCCAGCCTATAAGGCTGGCATCTGTAGTGACCACCTTCCAGGAAATCGGACTGAAGGATTTTTCCTTCTGGAGATTCTGGGAGACCAACCACCAGCAGAGACTCTTCCGAACGGAAGGGGATAAGGACATCGGGAAGTCTAGAGCCTGAACCTTTCTGTTCCAGGCTGACAGTATGGCCCTCTGCAAATTCCTTGAGTGGAATTGGGCGTATGGCACAGCTTCGAATGATGCTACCATCTTTCCCAGCAGCCTCATGCACAGGCGTATGGACGGCTGTCTTTTTGCACAAAGTAGGCGGACCAAGTCCCTCAAAGAGGATACTTTGTCTTGAGGTAGGAAAATCTTCCTCTGGTCTGAATCCAGCCGTAGCCCTAAGTACACCAGACTTTTGACTGGCTGTAGGGCTGACTTGTCCAGGTTGATGATCCAACCGTGAGATTCTAGATACCTGATCGTATCGAGAATTACCACCTCTAGTTTGGCAACTGAGTGGTCCATCAACAACAGGTCGTCTAGGTATGCCATTATCGTTACACCTCGTGTTCTTAGCTCGGCCAACAGTGGGGCCAGAATTTTTGTGAACACCCGTGGTGCTGTGGCCAGACCGAAGGGTAAGGCTCTGAACTGAAAATGGCGCCCTTCTATCGCAAAGCGTAGAAATCTTTGATGACCTGGAAAGATGGGAACATGCAAGTAAGCATCTTTGATGTCGATCGAGGCTAACCATTCCTCCCCTTGTAGGGCGGCGGCTACCGACCGGATCGACTCCATCCGAAAGGATCGGATGTTCAGGAATTTGTTTAGACCCTTTAGATCCAATATGGGTCTTATGTCCCCGTTTGGTTTCGGGACTGTGAAAAGGTTTGAGTAGAAACCCAACCCCCACTCTTCCATAGGAACCTCCATAATTACTCCTTGGAGCAATAGTTGTTCTAACGCCAACAGGAGAGACCTTCTTTTTAGAGGGTCTTTTGGCATGCCTGACCACATAAAATGGGAAGGAGGAGATTCTCTTAACTCCAATTTGTATCCCAGAGTTACAGCGGAGAGCACCCATCTGTCCCTGATCGTCTCCCGCCAGGTCTCTGCGAACAACCAAAGTCTTCCCCCCACCCGTTTGAGTGGGGGCAGCCCTTCATAGGCTTGACTTGGAGGCTGGTTTAGTACCTCTTTGGATCCAGGGTTTCTTGTTACCCTGTGATTGTCCCTGATTTTTACCTCCGGAGTTTGACCGAGGAGGCCGTCGGAACTGCTTAGCAGCAGATGTCCCAGGGATTGGAGAGGTAGGCCTCTTAAAAGATGGACCTCTAGACCTCTTTTTAACCGGTAAGAGAGTACTTTTACCACTGGAAATCTTCTGGATATACTTATCCAGGTCTTCGCCAAATAGGCGTTCACCATGAAATGGGAAGCTAACTAGGAGCTTCTTACAGGGAGCTTCAGCAGACCAGTTCTTAAGCCACAGAAGTCTACGCATATGTACCAAAGACAGCGTAAGGCGGGAGGCCTGATGGATAGAATCCTTGATGGCGTCAACCGCAAAGCATAACGCTCTAGGCAGATCAGCCAGAGCCTGGGCCTGTTGGTCTGGCAAATCCCTTAAGACCAGTTTCATCTGATCCTTCAAAGCTTGGCAAACCCCAATGGCTGCCACCGCTGGCTGTGTAACAGCCCCTGCTGTGGAAAAAGCAGATTTTAACAAAGACTCCAATTTTTTATCTATTGGATCCTTGAACATTTGAACATTATCTACTGGACATGTCAGTGATTTGTTCACAGAAGAGATGGCTGCGTCCACCGTAGGAACACTCCATCTTTGGGTGAACTTATCCTCCATGGGATAGATCACCGGAAATCTTTTAGGTGGAACAAATAGTTTATCAGGGTGTTCCCAGTCCTGATATATGAGTCCTTCCAGTAACGGATGAATTGGAAAGGAACAATTAGTCTGGGGAGCTTTTAATGACCCCAATGAGGAGACAGAAGTAGTTGATGGTTCAACAAGAGGCATTTTAAATGCTGATCGAACCATGTTAGTTAGGGTCTGAACCCACAATCTTTCAGTTTGTGATGCTGAAAATGATTCTTCTACTGTCGATTCCTCAAAAACAGAGTCAACCTCATCCTGATCCCCTTCAGGTAGGTCAATCCCTTCCTGGGACTGTTGTTCTGCCAACAGGTACTCTGATGGAGGTGACGGAGATCTGGCGCGCTTTCTTTCCTGTAGAGAAGAAGCGATCAATGCTGCCAATCTTTGCTCCAATCCTCCCAGAGTTGAGGCAAAAACCTCCTCTGTTATATACACAGGAGCAGGTGGACTGAGGACAGCCGCAGTACCTGGCACTCCCGGGGGTTCCTTATGGGTACTAACCTCTGATTTCTCAGGGGAGGAAGGTGCAGATGACTGCTCCAGATCCTCAGAGCCCGATGGAGACCCCCTACATCTCCTGAGCGGTATATCCCGGAGTTTTTTAGGCGGCATATTCCTTAGTCAAAACTGAGGTATTCCAGCCGCAATACACCCCTTACTGAAATAGTCTAATGCAATTTGCTGCTATGTGCATCAGTGGGTGTCTACCAATGCGCCTTTCTAGGGGATGCCTGTATCAACCGCCCGCTGTAAGCCTGCTATAACATGCTACCAGCCCCTTTATATGCTCTGTTCTCCACAGCTAGTAGTGTGGACTGAGTCCTTTTACCTTGCTGGGACGCCCGCACATGCGCAGAAGCGCTCGGCGCACAGAGCGCGTCATCCGCCAGGCTCCGCCCCCTTTTTGTGGCCAGTTTCATAAAAGAAAGCGTGCGCGCGCGTGCACGAGTGCGCTATCGGCGCTATCCAGGGAGAGGAGCCAGGGTCCCTGCTTCAACCAGGACCTGGGGATAGAAGGGACCTTTAGGCAACATGACAGAAGGATGCAGCTTCCCTTACAGAGAGCCCACCATCTGCCTGGACTTTTACCATGGAAGGAATAGTCCCAGGAAAAAAGACGTTCCACAGCGGCCTCTAGTGGACAAACACAGGTACCGCACCTTGTCTTTTTTTTTTTTTTTTTTTTAAACTTCCTCTATGAAAAAAACATTTCTAGGATTAGTAGTTTTATAGGCATATACAGCTATTAGCGGGAATACCGTCTAGGTAACAGGCAGAAAGACATATTAGGCTTGGGGGTCCCCTCAATAGAACCAAGTTCCTGAGGGGCCCCCACTTACCTTTTCCCCGCCGCAGGACTCTGTTTGGTCCACAGGAGCCCAAACTTCACCTCTCACGGCAGGCATTGTACTTAAACCTTCAGGGACCGGGTTCCCAAGGATTCCACTCCCCTGGACCTGTATAGCACCCCGCACAGAAAACATCTTAGTCGTGGGTATGACCAGAGCTCTGGATCCCAGGGTCCAGCCCTCCTAAGAGAGGCATTACAGGCAAAACCTTGCTCTTCTCTGCAAGGCCTGGGTACCGACCGTTTAGCTATGAAGCTTTTTTGGTCGGATCCGGAATAGCTTGCTGAGGCCCAAAAGAACCTGTACGCAAGCCCAGTGAAAAACACATGTTACTCTTTGGCCAACACCTTAGACACTGGCAAAAAACTGAGGTACTCCCGGATGGGAGGGGCTTATATAGGGGAGGGTACTTCCTGTTTGGAAGTTGCCAGTGCCAGCACCTGAAGGTAATCTATATAACCCACATAGTAATGACTATGTCGCTCTGTGTCCCGTGATGTACGAAAAAGAAAAGCCGACTGTTACCCAGGGCCTCCTGTGTCGGACCATATACTTACAGTCAGAGTTGCAGTACCAACATCAGATTGTCATCCCCATGTCATGGGGACCGGAGGCCGCCCAGGAAGCTCATAAAAGGGGAGCCCATTTCGGGAGTGAGAAAACGTTCAAGTGGCTTCAACGGCTGGTATACTGTCCCAATCTGGCAGACATGGTGGCTGAGGCATGTCTTAAGTGTCGACCCTGTGGGTTGAGCAAGAGTTCTGAAGAACAGGCTCCTGTTCAGGCCATCTTATGATCGATTATGTACAGATTGGGTACTCTACCTCGGGACACTCGTACTGTCTAGTCATGACAGATCATTTCACCAAGTATGCAGTGGCTGTACCCACCAGAGACCAGATGGCAGAGTCGGCCACGGATGCGGTCTGTAAACACTTTATACAGGTATTTGGGTGTCCTCGGAGGATACATTCGGACCAGGGGGCATGTTTTCAGGGTACTCTGATGAATGAGCTGTATCAACTGTATGGCATCAAACGTTCCCGCACCACCCCCAGGGAAACGGGGCATGCGAGCAGTTCAACCGCACCTTGCTACAGATGTTGCGGACTCTGGAGGACAACCAGAAGGCTCAGTGGCCCGAGTACCTACCTGAACTGATGTGGGCCTTTAACAGGGTACACAGTACCACCGGTTACTCCCCACATATGCTCATGTTTGGGAGAACCGGACGGGAGATTGAAGATCTCCACATGCCCGATCCGATGGAGCCATCACCAAGAAATACCACTACATAGGTGCAAGAGCACCGCCGCCGGCTAAGAGCAATCCACAAGGTTGTGGGGGAGCGCCTGGGACAAGTGGTACATCCTAACCCAAGACCAGTGCAGAGGGATGGGTTTTCCCAGGGTGATCGAGTGATGGTCAAAGCTAAGCGGCCGACTGGAAAGTTGGATGGGCAGTGGGAGGCGGTCCCTTACACGGTGAAGAAGAGGATAGAACCTGACATCCCGGTTTATGAGGTAGAACCAATAGGGACTGGGGGGCCTTCACGAAACTTGCACCGTAACATGTTGAGAAGTTGTAATTTTGATAAGCCTGTGTGCGTGGAGGAGATGCCTCCTTCTGCTCAGGGTACAGAGCAAATACCCTTGGAGGAGGAGGAATGGTGGGCTGTTCCTGCCCCGGTACCCACAGAGGCTCCAGCCGTGACAAGTTTGCCACCTCGGGAAAGTGTTGCAGTCAGCAACCCCTCCCCTATTAGATGTGTCTGATGTCCCCAGTGCTTTTGAACCTATCCCTCTTCGAAGGTCAACCATGCCCAATGCTGGTGTCCCCCCACAGCGCTATGCCCAGAATGAGTTTGTATGGGGAGGGTTGCCGAGGACTACAACCTCTAGTGGGGTGGCATGTAAGATGGGAAGCAGCTCTCATTGTCTGAACACTGTTTGTTTAAAATTTAATATTTAACTGTCATTCTGCTGTTTGGCCACAAGATGCCGCTGTTTTTTTGACAAAGCTAATGGGCTGTTTGGACAGAGATTCATGAGAGAGAGAGAGAGAGAGAGAGCAGGCAGCCATTTTGAGAATGAGTTTTGTTCTGAGGACTGTGTGCAGAGAATCCTACAGCATCCAGGTGTGGAAACAGACTTCAGTGACCAGAACTGCAGCTGAGTGAAGCTACTTGTGTCCAAGATCCTGATCCTGTCCAGAGGAACGAGGATTTGTTTGCAGGAAGACGGATGAGAGCTGAGGAACAAAACAATATATACTGCGGGACCGCATACTTATTGGAGAGATATTTTGTTCTGGTCAGAGTCACCAGCGGATGCAGAGCAAGATCGTGCACGCACCCCATACTTTGTTGGCGCCTAGAGACAGAGACCAGGCCTGTAGATAGTTAGTAGGGTCTCTGTTTGTGTCAGGCCACAATTGTTGCTACTGTTCACTACAGGGACTCCATAACCTAAAGTGACGCTTCACAATTGGAGAGCTGATAAACTTTTTTACAAACTCAAGATAGATTGGCGTCGTGCTCAGGAGGAACACGCAGACGCATGATACAACATTGGTTAAGGGAGGTGAAAATACGGTAGAGCTTTGTAAGTTTGTAAACTGTTGTGCTGCACCGCAAGCTAGCCCACACCACACACCCATACAGTTATTCTTGTGTTGTTTTTAGGGTATTAACAGGTAAGGTGTGGCGGTTTGGTTGTGCCCACCAGTAGGCAAATTACTTTGTCTCTCTCCTTCATTCTACGTAGGGCGCCGCGCTGTGCAGCATAAGGGTCTCAGCCTTCGGGCTGGGTGTCTGTAAATTTATTGTATATTCCCAGAATTGGCGGTTGGGTTCATTTACCGCGTCTAAGTAAAATTCAGTTTTTAACAAGAGCTGGTGGTGGAGTTGTTTTCCTTGTTCGGGACTTCGCTGTATCCTGGAGAGCTCACCCCGGTACACGTTCTACAGTACGGTAGAGGAAGAGTTAACTTAGGACACACATGAGACCCTCACTATGTATCCAGTGGGGTTTCATTTTGTTACTTGGAGTGAGGTAGCCGAGGTATGCTGACTGGTGGAGTGGCGCGGTTTCGCCCACCACTCCAAATGCAACATATATAGCACACTGAAAGTAGAGCAATGGGACAACTCCTGAAAGAAGGATTTGGCTTTATACTACCTGCAGTGTCAGCTCATCTCTAAATCGGGAGACTGCTTTAATGTTAGACTGTTCACATGACCGCACTTCCCACAGTAGGCCCCTTCCACACTGTATGGCTTAGCCCAAGAACCTGTTTGGCTTACAGTAATGAGGAACATACAGCACTGCACTGCCCACAGCCTGGAAATGAATGGATTGATTATATCCATCTAACAAAATATGCTGTAATATTACAATAAGACCCCTTTCACACTGAGGAGTTTTTCAGGCAGTTTAGCGCTAAAAATAGCACCTGAAAACTCCTGCCCCTGCAGTCTCAATGTGAAAGCCCGAGGGCTTTCACACTGAGGCGGTGCGCTAGCAGGACTGCTCCAAAAGTCCTGCTAGCAGCATCTTTGGAGCGGTGTATTTACCGCTCCTTCCCATTGAAAGTAATAGGAAACCGCAGTAATACCGCCGGCAATGCACCTCTGCAGAGGCGCATTGCCGGCAGTATTAACCCTTTTTCAGCCGCTAGCAGGGGTTAATACCGCACCGTTAGCGGCCGAATACCGCCGCAATTCCGCAAAAGGGGCCTAAGGGCTCTTTCACACGGGGCGGATCCGTGGAGAGACCCGCCCCGTGAAGCTCCGCTTGCTCAGCGGGGATCGCTCCGTTGATCCCCGCTGAGCCGGCGGATGACTGGGCGGTCCCCGCACACTGTGCAGGGACTGCCCTGTCAGAGCGCCGCTCTCCCCTATGGGGGATCGGATGATGACGGACCGTAAAGTCCGTTGTCATCCGATCCGCTCCGCCGACGGAAGGAAAAATAGGGTTTTCCTCCGTCACACTTTGGCGGAGTGGATGTCAGCGGACATGTCACCGCTGACATCCATGGCTCCATAGGGCTACATGGAGCGTCCGTGCAGTTCCACCTAAAAAACTGACAGGCGGACCTGAACGGACCCTCCGTGTGAAAGGGGCCTAAGGTTTATTTTAAACATTTTTAAAACATTGTCTTTTACAATAAGGTTTATCTTTAATGAAATTGTAGTAAAAAAAAAATTATAAAAAAGAAAAAAAAAGCAGAAAAAAACAGGAGCATGCACATTAGAATAGGTTTTGGTAAATCTGAAGGAAAAAATCTACAGAAAATTGTATAGTGTGTATCCAGCTTTAGTGAGCGCGGGAGTATTTTTGTGTGCATGCTTCTCAGCCAGAAGTTGGGGGAAGCACAGCACCAGCTAGAAAGAGTGGGCATCTTTTGAATGAGGTAGAAAAAGGTTAAAAGCGGGACAGATAAAAAAACATAGTAATACGTGTGTGCAGTAAATTAATTTACTGTACATTGAGAGCTTACTTTTTATGGAGAGTTTATTACGTTAAAGCAGTATTACACCCAAAAGAAAACATTTATTATACTGCAGCTTACCAATTCTTAGATGTGAAGGCTGTAATAGTTTTCTTTTTAGTCTTTCTTTCTTCTATTTTCATCTGGTGATCTAGTCAGTAAGTCTGTTGGTTTTCAACAGAAAAATAGGATTTTTTACTCACCGTAAAATCCTTTTCTCTGAGTCCATGGACCAACACAGCTTCTCTATTGACAAAGTGGGTATTATCCGTTAATTAGGAGTGACTAGGCAGAAAACTTTTAAAAAGTGTTGCATCACACCTTCTACAGTACCGCCCAGGGGGCGGACCCCCTGGGTATATCCCCTCAGTCTGCATCTCGCAGATCAGTTTGTCAAAAAGCAGTACAAACTTAAAAGGAGGGGTGGGTGCTGTGTCGGTCCATGGACTCAGAGAAAAGGATTTTACGGTGAGTAAAAAATCCTATTTACTCTTTCGTCCATGGACCGACAAAGCTTCTCTATTGACAAAGTGGGACGTCCCAAAGCAGTGTCAGAGAAAAAACGAGGGGTGGTAACAGCATAAAAATAAACTTCACCCCAAACACAAAACAGCACTCCTCCAACGGAGGAGCTGCAACTCTAAACAGCCGCTTGCAAAACCTTGCGGCCGAAAGAGGCATCCGAAGATGCACCTACATCAACTTTGTAGAATTTTGTGAAAGTGTGAGCGGACGACCAAGTCACCGCTTTACATAATTGGGAAACAGACGCTTGATGTCGGAAAGCCCAAGAGGCACCTATTGCCCTGGTCGAATGCGCCGTGATCGGAAAGGGGGGCGCTTGACCCTTTAAGGCGTAAGCCTGGATTACTATCTGTCGGATCCACCTAGAGATGGTGGCCGACGAGACTGCTTAGCCCTTCTTGGGACCAGCCACCGAAACAAACAGTGAGTCTAACTTCCGGAACAGGGAAGTAGCAGATAGGTATACTCTCAAAGCTCGGACAATGTCCAAGGAATGCAACGCCGACTCCTTAGGATTCGACGGATGAGGACACAAGGATGGAAGTACAATGTCTTCCTTGAGATGAAAATCCGAAACGACTTTCGGAAGAAAGGAAGGCTGCGGCCGCAGCACCACCTTATCCTTGTGGAAAATCAAATAGGGAGCCTTGCAGGACAAGGTTGCCAGCTCAGAGACTCGTCTAACTGACGTAACAGCCACCAAAAGGACCACTTTCTGAGAAAGTGTCAACAGGGGAATATCTCTAATATTCTCAAACGGTGCCTTCTGAAGCACCGAGAGGACCAGGTTCAAGTCCCACGGAGGTAGCGGGGGACGAACCGAAGGGGCCATATGTCGAACCCCCTGCACAAATGTACTCACGAGAGAGTGAGTCGCCAGGTGTCGCTGAAAAAAAAGACAGCCAGGGCAGATATCTGTCCCTTAATCGTACTTAGGGCAAGCCTTTGGTCCACCCCATGCTGTAAAAACAGCAGGATTCTGGAAACCAAATAAGTACGCGGATGCCATTTCATTTCCTCACACATGGAGATGTAGGCCTTCCAAGTGCGGTGATAAACCTTCCTAGAGGACGGTTTCCGAGCACTTCTCATAGTAGAGATTACTGAATCTGACAGGCCCCGGTCTCTCAGTACCTGGTTCTCAACAGCCATGCCGTTAAAGCCAGTGACAGTAAAGCAGGATGGAGTATGGGACCTTGCGATAGCAGGTCCTTCCGTAGTGGTAGGCGGCAGGGGACGTCTGCTACCAGACGTACTAGATCAGCGTACCAAGGACGCTGAGGCCAATCTGGAGTGATTAGGATCATTGGAATTCCCTCTGCCTCCACTCTGCGGAGCAGAAGAGGAAGAAGCCTTAAGGGAGGGAAGGCATAGATTAGCCGATACTGACCCCACGATGCCACCAACGCGTCCGTTGCGTCTGCCCATGGGTCTCTTGACCGGGCCACAAACCTCAATACCTTCCGATTGAGTCGGGAAGCCAGAAGATCTACGTCTGGTGTGCCCCATCTTTGGCAGAGGAGTTGGAACACCTCCGGGTGTAAGGACCATTCTCCCTGGTCCAGCATCTGGCGGCTCAGGTAGTCCGCCTGCCAGTTTTCCACACCCGGAATGTACACGGCCGACAGTGCCGGTACGCTCCTCTTTGCCCACTTCAGGATGCGAGCGACCTCCAATGCTGCAGCTGAGCTTCTTGTTCCTCCTTGATGAGTGACATATGCCACTGCTGTGGCGTTGTCTGACTGGATCCTGACTGGACGCCCTTGCAGCCTCTGAGACCATTTGAAGAGGCACAGCCTGATCGCCCGGATTTCCAGGACATTGATCGGCAGGAGGGCTTCCTCTGGGGTCCAGCGACCTTATGCCGACTGAACACCCCAGACTCCCCCCCAACCTGTAAGGCTGGCGTCCGTTGTGATCACTATCCAGTAAACCAGAAGAAATGACTTCCCGGCCATTAGAGCCGGTGCTGTCAGCCACCATACCAGGGATCTCCTGACTAGGTGGCTCACTCGGATTTGATAATCCAGAGATGATGGACATCTGTTCCATCTGGACAGAACTTCCTTCTGTAACACTCAAGTGTGGTATTGAGCATATGGGACCGCCTCGAAGGAGGCTACCATGAGGCCTAACACTCGCATGCAAAACAACGGAGTGACTACCAATTCCTGGAAGTCAGCTGCCGTACTGCAGCCCGGAGGGTCTGCAAGTTCTCCACAGGGAGGAATACCTTTGCCTCTGAGGAATCCAGAATCAACCCCAGGTACACTAGGTGTTGAGTGGGCACCAATACTGACTTTTGCGTGTTTAGTATCCAACCACAGTCTCGAAGAGTCTGACAGGTAATGGACACGCTTACCTCTAATTCTGAGCTTGAAGGGGCCTTCAGTAGAAGGTCGTCCAAGTAGCCCATGATAGCGATACCGCGCTGTCTTAGAAGTGCCAGAATCGGAGCGAGCACCTTGGTGAACGTCCTGGGTGCTGAGGCAAGGCCAAACGGGAGGGCCACAAACTGGTAGTGGTTCTTCCTGATAGCAAATCACAGAAACCTCTGGTGTCTGGAGTATATGGGGACATGCAAGTATGCGTCCTTGATGTCCAAGGAGGCCAGAAAGTCCCCCGGATGAAGAGCCGTGACTACAGATCGAACCGACTCCATTCGAAATCTTTGTACCTTCACAAAGCAATTGAGGGCTCTGAGATCCAAGATTGGATGAACCCCTTCCTTCTTCGGCACAATGAACAGATTTGAGTAAAAACCCTGACCCCGTTCCTGTTCTGGAACTGGAATAACTACCCCGCGTTCCAGTAGACCCTGGACCGCCCCATACAGGGCCTCCCGACGGGTCGGTAGTAGCTGGAGATTGGAGGTGATGAATCTGTCCGGTGGACAAGAGAGAAATTCTATCTTGTAGCCTGAGGAGATTACTTCGCAAACCCACCTGTCGGAGACTAGAGCTGTCCACTGAGTCGCGAATTTGCGAAGATGTCCCCCCACCCGAGAGCTGGGTGGGGGCGGACCTTCATGCGGACGCAGATTTGTCCGCAGGCTTGTTGGGTTTGCGGGACCAAGGACGCTTTTGTCCTTGGGTAGGCGCCTTGTCGGCCTGGGGTCTTTTCCCTGTCGCCCTAGGGGGACGAAAAAAACGCTTGCGTGCAGTAAAGGAGGGCCCTTGCCCTTGGCGTGGCCCCTACCCTTGCTAGTTTGAGGAAGCAAAGTGCTTTTACCTCCTGTGGCATCCTTGATGATGTCATCCATAGAGGCCCCAAAAAGTCTGTCGCCCTTAAAAGGCAGATCCAACAGGGCTTTCTTGGAGGTCTGGTCCACAGACCAGCCCTTTAGCCAGATCAGGCGGCGTATTGCTACTGCATAAACCAAAGCTTTTGACAGCAGGGGAATAGTATCCATGTCTGACTCGCAGACAAACCTAAGGCCCTGGACCAACTGGTCGGCCAATGTTATCTCATCAGGAGGAGCATCTCGCTCCTTAACCCCTGGAGTAGCAATCTTGCCCATTCAGTAAGTGTCGGAGACACTAGGGCCCCCGCCAATGCCAGGCGTACTGCTGAGCCTACCACTGAGTATAGGTAGCGAGCGAGTGCTTCAGCCTTCTTATCCACAGGGTCCTTGAAAACAGGAGCCCCTTCTACTGGAATTGTGGTGGCTGTATTAAGTCTGGACACCGGAGGGTCCACTATAGGGGGAGAGGTCCATTTCTTCAGAAAACTCCCCTCAAAGGGGTACCGTACCGCAAACCTCTTTGGGGCTGTAAAGACCCTCAGTGGGTTCTCCCATTTCTTGTATAAGAGTTTATCAAAATAAGACCCACAAGGGAACACCTTAGCAGTGCGGGCAGGTTTATGAAACCCAAATTGGACCGGAGTCTCTGCTGCTTCTGCAGTATTTTCCAACTTTAGCGTATGCCACACTGCAGTAATAAGGTCACATACCAAAGCCGTCTCACGTACTGACCTGGACTTGGAGTCATCCTCACTGTCCGGTCACGGTCTGCAGTCTCTGATTCGTCAGAATCTGGGCCCTGAGCCGTAGCTGGACCTGGTTCTGCATCAGAATTATCCCCAGAATCTTGCAGGGGATGGGGGCGTTTACTACCCCCTGTATTCCCGTGTGCTGCTTCCACCCTGGCAGCAAATGCCTCTAGGATTGCCATCATAGCGTTCATAGACACCTCAGGGGCACCAGCTGCTAAATCTGGTGTTTCAGGGGAGAAGACATCTGGCTCAGATGCCATGCTGACCACACGCTGACACCCACAGGGCTCCAGGCAAGATATCAATAGGCCACCCTCCTGTGCTGCAGAGATGCTGGGTCACCCAGAGGACTCACCACCCTTGGATCGTTACCACTATGCTGCCGTGCTGCGCCTGTGATGCTGTCCCACCACTGCTGTGTCAGTCTGCTTCTCTTATCTGTGCTTCCTGTGTGAATTTCTCGCGCCAGTGTAATCTACCCTAGAGGCCGGAGACTCTCACAAAATGGCCGCCAAACGTCTGTATGGAAGATAATGTGGGCTCTAAGAAAATGGCCGCCGAGCTGAAGATAGAGGCCAAAGCAGCCGTAGACCACAAAAAGATGGCCGCCGAACGGCAATATATACATACAGCGTGGATCATTACAAACATGGCCGCCGATCAGTCGATAGAGGCCAGAGGGTGTGGAACTACAAGAAAATGGCGCCGAAACCACAGGAAGATGGCCACCGGGCAGTCACTAGAGGCCGAACCCGGCATGGACCACCGCAAAATGGCCGCCGACCGCATGGAGGGGGAAGAAGCACACACACACACAGGTAAGCAGAAATTACATCTTTTTAAATGTTAGTTACAGCCAGCCCCGCTCCAGTGGAACCCCCTAGGTGACCCCCAGCACCCAGCAACCTTAGCTAGAAGCCCAGGTAGGAGGGAAGGGCAAGGAGAGAGGGAAGAAAGGGGCCACAACCACTTACTTGGTCTCTCCAGGAATGTCCAGCCAAATCACCCAGCCGAGGCAGGGGAGTTTACTTACCTATCCTGCATGTATCATGCTGGAAGACATTCCAAACAGATCATCGCCTGCGCACGGAAGGTGACTGTTGGCCAGGCATGCTGTGATTGGACTCAAGGGGACGATCATATGTATGCCCTGGAGTGCAACGCTCACCGGACAGGCTGCTGCGACTCGGCCGTAAGGTCAGCCGAAGCTGAGCGGTCCGATGCAAGCCTTGGAGCGTAAGCTCACCGGCCAGGCTGCTGCAACTCGGCCGTGGGGTCAGCCGAAGCTGAGCGGTCCAATGCAGGCCCTGGAGCGTAGGCTCACCGGCCACCCGTGGAGCGACGGGCATCTCGTGGAAAACCCAGCGCGTAGCTAGGGTCGGCACATGCTCGATGGCCGAAACTGGGGAGACTACACGGATCGAGGATCCAGCCTGTCACCCAGTCGGCAATTGATCGAAGATCACAGGAAACAAAAAAATGTAGCAAAAAAATATATTTTTCCCCCCGGACCAATAGGCCCGAAGGGAGCCATGTCCTACTCCTTGCTAGACAGAAAAAAACTGATCTGCGAGATGCAGACTGAGGGGATATAGCCAGAGGGTCCGCCCCCTGGGCGGTACTGTGGAAGGTGTGATGCAACACTTTTTACAAGTTTTCTGCCTAGTCACTCCTAATTAACAGATAATACCCACTTTGTCAATAGAGAAGCTGTGTCGGTCCATGGACGAAAGAGTAAGCTCTCTTGCAGTTACATGGATTAGATAGACCATTTACACTGGCAGGGGTGCTGGAAATTATCAGCATTTGTTTATTTATTTATGTAAAACCTTTATCTCAAAAGGAAAAAAAAACTGTTTGCTGTAACTGATTATAAAGTATTAGCTGGAGTTCATCTTCAATTTGTTACTGTATTTAAATCTACTAGTACATCTAATACTCCCCTCCCCCCAGACTGACAATGCTGCTGTCCAAAGGTGTCCCCTGTGCTCATTCATCCAGAGTGGGGGCACTCTAATACAGGAGGTGTGTGTTACTGGCCAGATCACCAGGAGAAAACAGAGGGGGAAAAAAGCTTTAAAAAAAGAAAATGAATGTGGCCACTACATGTAATATTGTGTAAGCTGCAATATATTTCATTTTTGCTTTTGAGTTTAATACCAGTTTAAAGTACCAGAAGTTAGATCAGACGTGCCCAGGATTCCACATGGCTGAGCAGCACATAACCACCCTGGTACCCAGTGTTTATGTAATATGGAGGCATATGATTTTTTAATTCCTGAAGTTGGGCTATAATTTACACTGAAAAGAAACAGTGCTATTCTGACATCATAGAGAGTTCATCCAAAGCAAACTGCAAACCTAGGAGTCATAGTGTAGCGAGGTGCTTGGCTAGTGACAGAAAGCCATTTAGGACACTATGCTGCAGTGCTCTTTGTGCTTCCAATGGACTTGAGCTGAATGGGTTAACACTACCTCACCTCCATCCACTAGGGAGAGCTAACAAGCAAAGGGAGCTTAGGAAACTTGATAGTTGTCAGAACTGAATCATGGGAGATGAAGTTAAGGAAAGACATTGTAATATGGCAGTTAGTGGACGATTGGACAGCAAATCCCAATGCAAGCCAGGCATAAAGAGAGAGATTTTTTCACAGGCTGAATACTTAAGGTTTTCTTCTTTGCTGTGGGGAGACTGAGGTGTGCACATCAACCTGCCACAAGCCTGCGGCCATGTGCGGAGGACTAGAGTTATGTGCCAGGCAAATCCAGCGGGCAGCAAGAAACCCTGTTATCAGACTACAGGGGACAGTGATGCCACCCAATCTACAAAGACACAGAGTCACATGTTAGTAGAGGGCCAAGGATCAAGCCCATACAACTCATGAAGCACAATGGAACCTGCAGACTGCTGTGGTGCTCACAGCAGTTCACCAGTTCCGTTGAACTTTCTGAGTTGTATGGGTAGGGTTTCTTGCCGACTGCTGGGTGCATGAAGAGAATGATATGCTGTAGGTAAGCAGGCTTGATTTAGAGTAGGGTGACCAGACATCCCCGGTTTCCGGGGACAGTCCCCTGATTGAGGACACTGTCCCCGGACCAAGTCTGTCCCTGGTTTTGTCCCCAGATTGGATTTGAACAGGGGCTGGGGCAATTTCAAAGACAGTCAGTGCAGAATGAAAAATATAAAAATAAATTCTGAATTACACCCCCCCACTCCACCGCTCCTACTAGCTTAGGGGGTGTATTTTTTCCCATGATCTGTGCCACTTTCTGATGATCATGTGCTGGTCGGATCGGGAGGGAATATTTCTTCTGTTTCGGGTGTATGCCCATTCAGCTCTGCTTGCATGTTCTTCTGCCTTGGCTCAAGTCCCGGCCAGCTGCCTGCCTGCTTATCTCCTTGCCTTCCCTGGCGGAGTGATCTTCCTCCGCTCCCCACCCAGTAGTATCCGGGACCCGGAGCGTAAGACTTGACAGGTTGTGAGGCGGGCGGCGGTGGCGATGGGCAGAGAGTCGCTGATTGCCGCCATTACTATTAAAAAAATAAAAAATAAATGTCCCCGGATTTCATTTTAAAAATATGGTCACCTTAATTTAGAGGCATTACTGCCTTGAAACGCATAGGCAGGTCCCTTCCTTGCCTTCTGGCCTCGGACATCATCCACCAGGTTCCCACACTGTCAGATCACCTCTTGAACTGCTGTATCTTCTGCTACTGGTGGTTTTTGCTTCTGATCATCACAGCACTGCCTGGGTTCTCTGGATGATGGCTACAGAGCATATAACATACATTTTTCTTGTACAATCTTTTTTATTAAAATTGTATTACATTTTTTGTCGAGAAGTAAGAACAACTGCAATTATCCCACGCAGGGGATATAAACACAAAGCATGACATGGCGCAACTGAAAAGTGCACATTAAAAGCATATTAGATAGTGGGAATTGTCAAACATCAACAGCCCTCCGGCCTAGGCCGGGGGTCGACATAAGGCAACTGAGCATTATTGCTCAGAAGGTAAGGTGTGGAGTAATCCAGCAAGATGTGGAAGGTAAAACTCAAAATACAAACAAAACTAGAAAAACAAATGAAATTGTATGGGAAATGGGAGAAGAAAGCGTGAAAGAGAGAGAGGGAAAATTACATACATTTTTAATCCTACTACATATGTGAAGCATCCTCCTAGATAGGTTCTAAAGTAGAAAGAATCATTTTTGGCTCCTCTGCTTAACAGAGAAGCAGTTAGATAAATTTACTTGGGCTGTCTGCTTAACCACTTAAGCCCCGGACCATTTGGTAGCTAGAGGACCAGAGGTGAATTCAGAATTTTGCACTGCGCTGCTTTAACTGTAAATTGTGCGGACATGCAATGTTTTACCCAAACGAAATTTGCGTCCTTTTCTTCCCACAAATAGAGCTTTCTTTTAATGGTATTTGATTGCCTCTGCGATTTTTATTTTTTGCGATATAAACGGAAAAAGACCGAAAATTTTGAAAAAAAATGATATTTTATACTTTTTGTTATAAGAAAAATCGAATAAACTCAATTGTAGTCATACATTTAGGCCAAAATGTATTCAGCCACATGTTTTAAGTAAAAAAAATGTCAATAAGCGTATATTTATTGGTTTGCGCAAAAGTTATAGAGTTTACAAACTAGGGTACATTTTCTGAAATTTACACAGCTTTAAATTTATGACTGCCTATCTCATTTCTTGAGGTGCTAAAATGACAGGGCAGTACAAAACCCCCCCAAATGACCCCATTTTGGAAAGTAGACACCCCAAGGAAATTGCTGAGAGGCATGTTGAGCCCATTGAATTTTTTATTTTTTTGTCCCAAGTGATTGAATAATGACTAAAAAAAAAAAAAAAAAAAAAAAAATACAAAAAGTTGTCACTAAATGATATATTGCTCACACATGCCATGGTTATATGTGGAATTTCACCCCAAAATACATTTTGCTGCTTCTCCTGAGTACGGGGATACCACATGTGTGGGACTTTTTGGAAGCCTAGCCGCGTACGGGACCCCGGAAACCAAGCACCGCCTTCAGGATTTCTAAGGGCGCAAATTTTTGATTTCACTCCTCACTACCTATCACAGCTTCGAAGGCCATAAAATGCCAAAATAGCACAAAACCCCCCCAAATGACCCCATTTTAGAAAGTAGACACCCCAAGGAAATTGCTGAGAGGCCTGTTGAGCCCATTGAATATATTTTTTTTTGTCCCAAGTGATTGAATAATGACAAAAAAAAAAAAATTACAAAAAGTTGTCACTAAATGATATATTGCTCACACATGCCATGGTTATATGTGGAATTACACCCCAAAATACATTTTTCTGCTTCTCCCGAGTACGGGGATACCACATGTGTGGGACTTTTTAGGAGCCTAGCCGCGTACGGGACCCCGAAAACCAAGCACCGCCTTCAGGATTTCTAGGCACAAATTTTTGATTTCACTCCTCACTACCTATCACAGTTTCGAAGGCCATAAAATGCCAAAATCGCACAAAACCCCCCCAAATGACCCCATTTTGGAATATAGACACCCCAAGCTATTTGCTGAGAGGAATGGCGAGTATTTTACAGCTCTCATTTGTTTTTGAAAATGAAGAAAGAAAATATATATATATATATATTTTTTTTCAATTTTCAAAACTTTGTGACAAAAAGCGAGATCTGCAAAATACTCACAATACCTCTCAGCAAATAGCTTGGGGTGTCTACTTTCCAAAATGGGGTCATTTGGGGGGGTTTGTGCTATCTGGGCATTCCATGGCCTCCGAAACTGTGATAGGCAGTGAGAAGTGAAATCAAAAATTTACACCCTTAGAAAGCCTGAAGGCGGTGCTTGGTTTTTGGGGTCCCGTACGTGGCTAGGCTCCCAAAAAGTCTCACACACGTGGTATCCCCGTACTCAGGAGAAGCAACAGAATGTATTTTGGGGTGTAATTCCACATATGCCCATGGCATGTTTGAGCAATATATCATTTAGTGACAACTTTGTGCAAAAAAAAAATAAAAAATTGTCGTTTTTCCGCAACTTGTGTCAACATATAAAATATTCCATGGACTCGACATGCCTCTCAGTATATAGCTTGGGGTGTCTACTTTCCAAAATGGGGTCATTTGGGGGGGTTTTGAACTGTTCTGGCATTTTATACACAACATTAGGAAGCTTACATCCACTCTTCTAACCACTTGAAGACAAAGCCCTTTTTGACACTTTTTGTTTACATGAAAACATTTTTTTTTTGCAAGAAAATTATGTTGAACCCCCAAACATTATATATATATTTTTAAAGCAAAGGCCCTACAGATTAAAATGGTGGGTGTTGCATTTTTTTTTTCTACACAGTATTTGCGCAGCGATTTTTCAAACGCATTTTTTGGGTTAAAAAATACACTTTTTTTAATTTTAATGCACTAAAACACACTATATTGCCCAAATGTTTGATGAAATAAAAAAGATGATCTTAGGCCGAGTACATAGATACCAAACACGACATGCTTTAAAATTTCGCACAAACGCGCATTGGCGACAAACTACATACATTTTTAAAAGCCTTTAAAAGCCTTTACAGGTTACCCCAGTAGATTTACAGAGGAGGTCTACTGCTAAAATGATTGCCCTCGATCTGACCTTCGCGGTGATACCTCACATGCATGGTGCAATTGCTGTTTACATATGACGCCAGACCGACGCTTGCGTTCGCCATTGGGCAAGAGCAGGGCAGGACAGGGGTGCTTTTTTTTTTTTTCTTTTTTTTTTATTATTAATTTTGCTTTTTTATTTTATTTTTAAATTGTTCCTTCCAAGTATTTTTTTTTTTATCATTTTTATTGTTATCTCAGGGAATGTAAATATCCCCTATGATAGCAATAGGTAGTGACAGGTACTCTTTTTTTGAAAAAACTGGGGTCTTCTAGACCCTAGATTTTTCCTCTGCCCTCAAAGCATCTGACCACACCAAGATCGGTGTGATAAAATGCTTTCCCAATTTCCCAATGGCGCTTTTTATATCCGGGGGGGCATTCCCCCCACTGCTTGTAAAAGCAGTCCAGAGGCTAATTAGCCGCTAGGATTGCTTTTACATGAAAGCCGGCCGCAGGCTGAAAAGAATGATACCAAGATGATACCTAAACCCGCAGGCATCATTCTGGTATAAACATTCAAAGTCCAGCAACATACCAGTACGTTGCTGGTCCTTGTTGGACATGTATTGTAATCTTTTTATTTCATGCAGCCAGTTGGCTGAACGAAAAAATAGATTGATCGGTGGGTATGCCCACCATTAGAATACCGCCCTTCATCCACCCACTTCCAATGATGGGCATACACGTACCATTTATATATGCCGAAGCATGGGGGCATCCTCCCGCAAAAAAGTTATGCCGCACACACATGGTCGGACTTTTCCACGGGCAAGCCTCCGTCGGAATTTCGACCGTATGTACGCGGCATTAGGAGCAAAATCGCTCCTCCGCCCCTGCTGCCCCAATGCTTCGGCATATTTGCCTTTTTTTTTTAACTGTGGTGGTGAAATCACCTCCTACAGCACTGGAGTCGCAGGGATCAGGCCTGTCTCTGCGAACGCTGCAGTTATGTGTGTTTTTGTTTTGTAAGTGACAGTGATCGATCGATACTGCACTTGGGTGGCCTGGGCTGGACGGAGGGGCAAAACGCAGGTGCCAGCAGGTATCTGGGCTGATCCCGCTAACACTGCGTTTTTGGGAACCCTAAACTGCTGGGGACGCTAGTATAGATCTGATCAGATCAGATATTGATCTGTTCAGATACTATACCACTAAGGGGGGTGTATGCTTCACGCGTGGGTGTTAGCGTTACTGGCACTAACCTGACGCTGCCTGGGGTGTGACTCAGACCCTCTCTGACGCTAAAACCTAATTGATATCACCCGCCGGGCGATCAGGGGGTTAAACCTTTATTGGGTTATATACACGGCGGGTGCCCTGACACTATAAAAAGCAAACTAACTAACCAGCGTCACCCGTAACACTTATATGGTGATCACTGGTGAAAGGGTTAACTGGGGGCAATCAGGGGGTTAAAACCTTTATTAGATAATATATGGGGGTACCTGACACTATAAAAACCTGCGGCGAACCTAAAAAAAATTACCAGCTACCGATCTGCATCACCGACACTAAGACAGCGTTTAGAAAAACGATTGCTTAGCGACAGTGGTGATGGGGGTGAAAGGGTTACCTGGGGGGGGGGGGGGCGATCAAGGGGGTTAAACCTGTATTAGATAATATATTGGGGTACCTGACGCTATAAAAACATGCGGCGAACCTAAAAAAAATTACTGGCTACGATCTGCATCACCGACACTAAGACAGCGTTTAGAAAAACAATTGCTTAGCGACAGTGGTGATAGGGGGTGAAAGGGTTACCTGGGGGGCGATCAAGGGGGTTAAACCTTTATTAGATAATATATTGGGGTACCTGACGCTATAAAAACCTGCGGTGAACCTAAAAAAAATTACCGGCTACCGATCTGCATCACAGACACTAAGACAGCGTTTAGAAAAACGATCACTTAGTGACAGTGGTGATAGGGGGTGAAAGGGTTACCTGGGGGGCGATCAAGGGGGTTAAACCTTTATTAGATAATATATTGGGGTACCTGACGCTATAAAAACCTGCGGCGAACCTAAAAAAAATTACTGGCTGCCGATCGGCATCACTGACGCTAAGACAGCGATCAGAAAAATGATCGCTAAGCGACAGTGGTGATAGGCGGTGAAAGGGTTATCTGGGGGTGATCAGGGGGTTAAACCTTTATTAGGGGGGGTTAGGGGGCTACACTGGACCTAAGACTAAACTTTGGTGACACTTTTACAGTCACAAATGTCACTGATTGCAGTGATCACTAAATAAATGGTCACTGCAATCAGTGACACTGTGACTGGGGGCTGGGGGGGTGATCTGGGGGGTGATCTGGGGTGATCTGGGGGGCCTGGGGGGGCGATTTATGTCCCTATGTGTCCTGGTGTCAGTGTAGTGTTGTGTGCACTGACCTGATATCTTCTCTTGTACGGCGCTCGGTATATGTGAGCGCCGCACCAGAGATGACATCACTTCCTCCTGCTCCCTCTGTCTGACACAGACAGAGGGGGCATTTCCATTCGCCGGGAGCGATCGCGAGGGGGTGGCCAGAAACGAATGGCTGCCCCCTCATCCCGGAACGCTCCCGGACACTTAGCCACCGCTCACTGTATAGGAGGGGGGTCCGATTGGACCCCCCAACTGTACAAAGGCAATCACGTATGCGCTACGTGATTGTGCCTGTCGGTGCCATTCTGCCGACGTATATATACAGTGAGCGGTCGTTAAGTGGTTAACAAAAGCCATGATCATTTAGTTCTGCCTGCTCATGATGCTCTGATGTTGCTCATGTTGTCTGGAGCTTCCCTGTATCCAAGCAACTAAGGAGAGTTTTGGATTGTAGGTGGAAACCATTGAGATGAGCAGCATGAATATAGACGCAGGCCCAGCCAATTGGAAGGGAGGTGCCCTTAGGCATGCTGGGTGTGTGTATTTATGTTCAGGGAGCACCTGGGCTCCAGGTCTCTTCATGTGAGGAGAGGTCCAGTTGGGGAACAGGCCTGTCGCCTCTCCCTAGCACTAGCTGCCATGCCTCAGGTGGGCAACCTAAGGGCCTAAATACTGAAAACCAGGGTTCACCTGAGAGCTGACTGAGGGAGGATGTCTATGGATCCTTAAAAAAAAAAAAAAAAAAGAGGGGAAAGGGGAAATGGGGAATAGAAGTATATTCCTGTATATGTGTTTGGTTAAAAGGAGATACTATTAGTTAGTACTACCTTTGTAATCCAAAAACAAAACCCTGCACCTGCGATTAATTAGTTCAATTGTCGGTGTGTTTCTCTGAATCAAGTTTAGGCATATCAAAAAAGGGGGAAAGGAAGGAAAAGGTCCCTCCTAAAAAAGGATTCTTCAATAAGAAACTTTGGGTTGTAGAAAAATAATTTATTATTTATATATTAAATAATCCACCTGATACATTATTATAAAAAAATAGTATAATACCTTCACCATTGATTTTTAGATTGATAACGTTATCAATATCACAGACAGTATATCTATTAGATCCACATTCACATCATTTATCCAGTTTTAACTACACACTTTTACCAAGTAATCACTTAAATCATAAATTATTTGTGTATCTTCTGCAGAGCTAGCAAGTTAATTTTAATCACATGTGTTACTGCAGAGTGTTTTCATTGGATTCCTGTAGTTGTGGAGAATCTTTTAACTGGAATTTTAGGCACTGTCCAATATAGATAGACCTGGTTAATTATCCTTATTGGATCTATGTAGATGTCAGTCTTGTAGTTCCATATGGGTTGGTCAGTCTTTATTATCTCCTTTTTAATATATAGGTATATGTATTGGTATTAAACTCACATGGTTACCCAGATCATCAATCAGATCAGATAGAAATCAAAGTAATAGCAAAGAAGACGGAATAGTGAATTCCTTTGCTTACCCAGACCTGTTGTGTGAAGGTACAGGGAGCCGGGGAATGTTCAGTTCGTTCCGCTCTGTGGAGAGATTTTTTATCGATGTCTGTTTGGTGATCGGTCAGTGTATGCTGGCACAGAGATTAGCTTTTAGCAGAGAGTTTTCCACTCATGCACCTCTGCGGGGTTGTTAGTCCTTGCCTGATCGGCTTATATGACGTTCCCTTAGGTGCAAAAGATCTGTTTTCTTACTGTTGAATATATTTCAGGTACAAGCTGAGGAGATGGAGGGAGTAAGAGTATATATCGCCACTGTTCACATCCCAATAGAACTGGGTGTGCTCCGCTAATTGGATACAGTTTAGCGGGTTCTTCAGGCGTTCACTCTCCGGTTCTGTAAAGATAGTATTAGCTCCGAGTCTCCAAATGCAGTGCCGCATACACAGCTCTATGAGATTCCAATGCTGTCCTTAACGTTATAAGGAGGAAGTTGTGCCGGAATTGTGGAGGTTGTTAGGGGGGTAAATCCCCAGACAGGATATAATGTCCGTGATATGGAATAAGTTAGATGCGACTATGGTAGTGGCATCAAGCTGGCTGACGCGTTTCCTTAGTCCAATGGGACGAGTTCTTCAGAGCTCTGAAGAGATCCTAAAGACTTGTGCTTCAGAATCCTCCTCTGGGTGCTGAAAGTCAGATGCTGGGTGTAAGCTAAAGGGGACACCTTAAACACCTTGTCTTACCACTTACGGGTATGGACAGGGGGCTCAATAGCAACTCGGGCTCTTTCTCAAAGTGGGGCTATTTCTATAAGTGGAAGCACTTCTGACTCTGCACTTATCTGAAGATTTCTTCTGTCTCTTCACAGGTATGTCTCAGCTGTGTGCCATCCACCCTGAGTTGAAAACTGAAAAGTGTTTTCTCTAGTCTAAATTGCTATAGTATGTCTCAGCTGTGTGCCATCCACCCTGAATTGAAAACTGAAAAGTGTTTTCTCTAGTCTAAATTGCTATAGTATGTCTCAGCTGTGTGCCATCCACCCTGAATTGAAAACTGAAAAGTGTTTTCTGTAGTCTAAATTGCTATAGTATGTCTCAGCTGTGTGCCATCCACCCTGAATTGAAAACTGAAAAGTGTTTTCTCTAGTCTAAATTGCTATAGTATGTCTCAGCTGTGTGCCATCCACCCAAAAACTGAAACATTGCTATCTGCTTTGCTTATGTCTATTTAATAATACTGGCATGTTATTTTTGCTTAACCCTCTGTAGACCTGTCCACATTACAATGCTTTATTATCTCCCTGGTCTTACCCAAAATGATGGCCCATTAATTTTATTGCCCTCTTGCTGATCTGTTATTGAAGTAAGAATTTTGCCCTGTTGACCAGCAAACTTTTATTACTTCCTGATTAGATATTTTTTTTTTAATCCAGAAAAAAGTTTATTGAAGAACATAATGATAACATACACCTTGAGCATTACAACCATTCTGGTACATTATATGCAGTGTAAGCCATAAAACCAAATATTCTACATAGTTACTATATGCTGTTTCAGAGTAGTGCCATATATCCCCGAGGTGTGGCGTACCACCCCTCCTCAGATACATGAAAAAAGGATGGCATGAAAAAAAATACAGTTAGAAAAAGACACCTCAATCATCAGCTACATCCCATCACCAGCTCCCACGCCCAGCAATCGTCCCATGACTAGATCCACCGGGGCCAAGCCCGGTACATCCAGCCATCAACCCCACAGTTTTTCAAATTTCTGCGAGCTACCCCTGTGTTGGTATATGATTTTTTCCTTGCGAAGCATATCTCCCATGACATTAATCCACTCCTTAAGAGCCGGCGGCTCCTCCGCTATCCAATGAGTCATGATAATTTTACGTGCCATAAACAGGGACCTAGAGACCGCCACTCTAGTGCATTCCTCCCACTCCAATTCCTGCAGTGTTAATAGTAAGCAGTGTCTCGGGTCCGTGGGGAGCGAGACCCGAAACACCCCGTTTATGGTGTCCACCACCCCTGCCCAATAGAGGTGGAGTTTTGGGCACCTCCACAGTAGGTGGATCAGGTCTCCATGGTCCCTCTTGCATCTGGAACACAAGGGGGTGGGTCGCAGGCCCATAGCACACAGCCTGTGAGGGGTATAGTAAACTCTCAGCAACAAGTACTATTGTGATACCATATGCGACACGTTCAAGGAGCAAGTTGGCACCGCCTGCAAGGCCTCCTCCCACTGATCTCCATCAAGCGGTCCCACATCCCCTTTTCACTTGATTCGTATTCTCAAAGGGTGTTTAGCCAGGACCTTTGGTAATATCATGTTGTAGCAATGTGATATGAACCCCTTAGTCGTTTCAGCTTGTGCCATTAAGTTAAACAGTGGAGTTGGGGAGGGTACCCAGTCCGAGGACCTGGCCTGAGCAGTAATTGCATGGTGTAGTTGCATATAATAGAATCTCATAGAAGGCAGGAGCCCGAATTTACCTTGCAGCTCTTCGAAGGTGAGGAATTTCCCATTACTGAAAATTTGACTAAGATGCGTCACCCCACACCTCCTCCAGAGCACCCCGTGTTGCAATTTTGCCAATTCTGGGTATAAATCATTGGACCAAATAGGGCTATAGTCTGTGTATCCCACCACTCCCTGTAAATATCTTGTTTTATTCCAGATCTTCTGGATAAGGTTGTAGGTCGGGTATTGTTTGTTTGGTTTTCCAAATGCCTGCGATTCTAGTGCCATAGGGATCGAGTCCCTGCCCACCGTGTGTTGCATCACGAGCTCAGAGGAGTCGTCAGTCCTGTCCCCATCCCCCCTCCCTGCGAATAGTACCTATCAAGTGTTGCAATTGCGCAGCAATGTAATATACCCAAGGGTTCGGGAGAGCCAGGCCTCCCTCATCCTTCGGGCGTTGAAGATGTTCCAGTTTGATTCTGGGTGTACGGTTTTTCCATATAAGTTTACGGAATAGGGAACTGACAAGTCTAAATATTTTCAAAGTCACTACCGTCGGGGAGTTGTGGAGCACATATAGCAACTGGGGCATGAGGATCATTTTGATCAAATTCACCCTGCCTGCTACCGACAGGCAGAGAGAGTTCCACGTTTTGATCCGGTCTCGAAACTTCTGCAGCAGCGGTGACACGTTTAAACTACCGTATTCACGAATTCTAGGCGTCACCTGAATGCCCAAGTATCTGAACGAGTCTGTCAAGGGTACCGTGGAGGAGGTCGGGGGAGTCCCCCCCTCGTCAATAAGCATCAGGGAGGACTTGGCCCAGTTTATCCGTAGCCCCGAGAATCTACCGAAGTCCCCCACGGTGGCCATGGCCTCCGTAAGGGAACCCTCCACATCCCCAAGCAGGATCATCGTGTCGTCCGCATAGAGCATTATTTTCTCCTGCCTATCCCCGTACCTGAATCCCACAATCTCCGTATTGGCTCTCACTTTAATCGCCAGGGGTTCTATGGCCAAGGCGAAAAGCAGGGGTGACAAGGGACACCCCTGTCGCGTCCCTCTCCCCAAGGCAAAAGTATGCGACATCGCCCCAGAAGATCTAATGGCTGCTCGCGGGTTGTGATAGAGTAGTCTTACCCAGGAAATATACACGTCTCCAAATCCAAAGCACCTGAGAATTTCCCACAGATACTCCCATTCGACGCTATCGAAGGCCTTCATAGCGTCCAATGAGAGCAAGGCCCTCTGTCCCACATTATCCGCCGGGGATTGCATGTTAAGGTAGAGCCTCCGCAAGTTGACAGCCGTCGACTTGTTGGGCATAAAGCCAGCTTGGTCAGGATGAATAATGCTTGTAATGACACCATTCAGCCTAATCGCCAGCATCTTGGCCAGAAGCTTAATATCGCTCTGAAGCAAAGATATAGGTCTGTAAGACCCTGGGTCTATAGGGTCCTTACCGGGCTTCAATATCAAAACAATATTGGCAGTAGCCATAGAAGAGGGGAGCACCTGTTGTTCCCTGGCCGCATGGAACACCTCCAGTAGCTTTGGCAGAAGGATATCTGCATATTGTTTGTACACTTCCATGGGCAGTCCGTCCGCCCCCGGGGCTTTACAGTTGGGGAATGCAGACAGAGCTGTCTGCAGCTCTGCCAATGTAAAGGGAGAATCCAGGGCTCTCTGCTGTTCAGTCGAAAGTTGTGGAAAGTCAATGTCCTGTAAATAGGTCAAAAGTTCCTGCCTAGTGAATCGTTCCGTTGGGAGATATAGGGTCTCATAGAATCTGGCCAATTCCGTCAATATTAGGTCGGGGGAGTTCACTATCTTACCCCCAGCCGTTTTAATGGCTCCTATAGCGGGAGCACGTTGCTGCGAGCTAGCTATCTTGGCCAGCAGTCGCCCCGTACTCTCGCCCTCCTCGTAAAAGGCTAGCTTGGAGAAAAATAGCTTCTTTTCTGCCGTGGAGGACAGCAGCCACGCGTATGCTGACTGCGCCACCTGCCATGCCTCCCTAGCCGGATCCGTGGGGTTTAGGACAAATGCCTCTTCCAGGGCCGCCACCTGTTTTTCAAGGTCCTCTCTGAGCCCCGAAGAGTTTTTTTTAACCTTATTAATTTCTGAAATAAACAACCCCCTCAGATGTGCCTTAAAGGCATCCCACCGTAATACCGGAGAGTAGGGATGAGCTTCGAGTTCGAGTTGAACTCATGTTCTGCGGGCGGGAAAGTCGCATTGTTCTTGCCGCTTTACAAGATAGCTCATGTTCCATATTCACAAATAACGTCTCCCAGCAGAGCAAAAATAGAGTCAGGGTACGGACAAGAAAAGAAAATGGGAACATAAGGTGGATCTTCCAGGTAAAGCCAAGCAGGTGGTCCAGCACAAACATTTCCCAGCAACCCAGTGTATCAGTCGGCTGGCTACTCCACTTCTGATTAGATAATTGAAATGTACCCACCCCCATCAGTATAAATATAAGCATACATTGGGGGAAGCATTAGCAGGGGGCTCAATAGCAACTGGGGCTCTTTCTCGAAGTGGAAGCACTTCTGACTCTGCACTTAGTGAAGGAACACAAAAAACCTTACAATTTGGAACACAGATATACTTTTTTAGACTTTCAGCTCTTCCTCCCCCTTCTAAAATGCACTGTCTACCACTCCTTCTGACAGCTGTGTCTTATATCCTTAAACTGTCTTTCCTTCACCCCTCTTCTCCACCCCACACCTTATATATATCACCCTCACTTCTGTCCTCTCCCTATTACTGCACTCACCAACTCTGGCTAATTCTAAATTCACACGCCCAATACTCCAAACCAATGGGGCATGTCCTTTCATATAAATCACATTCCCACATTACCTCCCTCACCCTTCTGCTTCTCCTATCCTCTGGTGATGTATCCCCAAACCCTGGGCCTCCTTCATCTAACTGTGCTCAACGCACTGTGACAGCAGGAAGGTAAAGTCACCTGGTTGCATCCAGGGGGGTAGATATATTTCGCCCAGATTCAGGCTTTACGCCGACTTATACAACTAGGTGGAGAGTTGTATAAGCCCAGCTGAGGCTAGTGGGCTCATGGATGACTCATACCTCTAGGGAGAGTGTGGGGCGTCGTGCAGACAGGGAGTTGATGAGACCAGCTGAAGCTGGTCAGCTCATTTAGGCCTCTATAAGAACTCCCAGATTCATTAGGTGTTAGCTCATGCCTGGAACCAGACCTGTGTGGACTGTCTAGGGACAGTGAACCCCTGTGCGGTGAGACAAAGCCTGTGTGGCTATTTGCTTGGACATTTAAAACCAGGGACTTAGGGACTAGGACAGCACTAGGCTGATCCCAGTTGTTAGTTAGGAAACCTGTATGTTTAGTCAGAGGTCAAGTTGACCAGGATTTATTTTATTTATGTTTCTTTTGCTTTGCTGTGTTTTGTCACTGTAAATAGAAAATAAACCGCACCTTTTTGATTTTGAAAACCACAACCTCCGTTTGCTGGGCCTGTTTTTGTGTGGGGAGCCCATCCCGGGGGTCACACACACCCGCTGCCGAGCTAACCCCCTCACAGTTGGTGGAGAACCAGTGGCAGTTTTTTTTAAGCCAGCATGGAGGAGATACTGAAACAGCTGGCTCTAGCAAATGCCAATCAACAGCAGACAAATGCAGGTTTGCAAAGGAGCCTTGCAGCCCAGCAGCAAGCTCACCAACAGAGTCTGGAAGCTCAGCAACAAGCCCAGCAGCAATGTGAGGCCCGCTTCATAGACCTGTTACAGAAGCAAGAGCAGAGACTACAACAAATGGAAGCAGTAATGCAGCAACGTCCGCAGACCAGTGAGGAAAGCCGTCCCACTAATACCGCGTCCTTTGGGGTGAGTCGTTTATTGACAAAAATGACTGGAGAGGATGATTCAGAGGTATTTTTGACCACATTTGAAAGGACCGCTGAAAGAGAAAAGTGGCCTGAGGAGCAGTGGCCTGGACTGGTGGCTCCTCTGTTAACTGGTGAATCGCAGAAAGCTTACTATGACCTAGAGCCTAACCAAGCAAAAGACTATGTGATGCTAAAAGCTGAAATTTTGGCAAGGCTGGGTGTCACCCAGGCTGTCCGGGCTCAGCGTGTGCATAACTGGACTTTCCAGCTTGGAAAACCCCCCAGGTCTCAAATGTATGATCTCATTCACCTGAGCAGAAAGTGGCTACAGCCAGAGACTTTGTCCGCACCAAAGATTGTGGAACGTGTTGTAATGGATCGGTTTTTGAGAGCTCTTCCTACTGCCATCCAAAAGTGGGTAAGCCATGGAGACCCAGAGACGGCCGATGGTCTTGTGGATCGTGTGGAGAAATACTTGGCTACAGAGAACCTGACGGCCTCTTCCAGAGACACTCGGACTTTCCACCCTAAGACCAGACCATCCCCAGGGGCGGATAAGAGGATTCAAAGGGGTGAGGGTGGAGAGAGTGAGAGGGTGGGAGCTCTACCCCAAGTTTGGCGAGAACAGCCTGGGAAATCAGCGGCTCAAGAGGCGGCAAGAAGGATCGTTTGCTACCGCTGCCGGCAAGCGGGACATATTGCAGCCAATTGCCCGGTTGTGGAGGAACCCATGCAGTGTGACTTTCTGACGGGCAGACGTCAGTCGCTGTGTGCGACAGTCGCATGCACTGCCATTCGAGGAACTGAGAAACATTTATGCAAAATGTGTGTTAATGGTAGAAATGTTGTGGTATTGCTGGATTCAGGTAGCCTTGTGACCCTGATAAAGGCTGAATTAGTTAAAACAGAGGTCTCTGGGAATAGCAAGGTAGCTGTTATTTGTGTGCATGGTGACACCCGAGAGTATCAAGTGACTACAGTGTGTTTCGAGACCCCCAAAGGTACCCTCTCTCATCCAGTGGGGTTAGTATCTCAATTACCGCATGATGCCATTGTGGGAAGGGATTTTCCGAAGTTCTGGGAACTGTGGGATGATCCTGAGCCCCCCACTGGTGCCCCTATGTACCAGGAATGTGATAGCCAGAACTCCTCTGAGAGTGGTGAGGACTCTCCAGAATTTCCCTTGTCAGTATTGGCAGGGGAGACTCAAGAAACTGGAGAGGAGCCCACCTCCTCAGACGAAAACCTACCGTCTGTGGAGTTTTCTGATCTGGAGGTTCACAGGGAAAATTTTGCCACAGAACAGTTAAAAGACCCCGCCCTAATAAAAGCACGGGAAAACGTAGTGGAAATAGATGGCGAGTTAGTGAACCCAGATAATACCTGCACTTACCCATACTTCAGCGTAGAGAAGGACCTACTGTATCGGGTGGCAAAAAGGGCAGAAGAAACGGTTGAGCAGCTTGTGGTGCCCAAACCTTACAGGAAGTTGGTGTTGGAGTTGGCCCATGGGCACATTCTTGGAGGTCATCTGGGGACAGAGAAAACCCGAGAGAGGGTATTACAGAGATTCTATTGGCCTGGGGTGATGAAGGACATAGAAAATTATTGTTCCTCCTGCCCTGTGTGTCAGAGGTCGGCCCCGATGCCACATTTCCGTAGCCCGCTGGTCCCTCTACCCATCATTGAGGTCCCGTTTGAGAGAATCGCAATGGATTTGGTAGGTCCTATAATCAAGTCCGCTAGGGGGCACCAGTACATATTGGTTATAATGGACTATGCCACCCGTTATCCAGAAGCGATCCCTCTCAGAAATACCTCGGCCAAAACCATAGCCAAAGAGCTATCTCTTGTTTTTAGCCGGGTGGGTATTTGTAAAGAACTGCTTACGGACCAAGGTACACCCTTTATGTCCCGGGTTATGAAAGAGCTGTGTAAATTGTTCAAAGTGACGCAATTGCGTACATCTGTGTATCACCCCCAAACCGATGGGCTGGTTGAAAGATTCAACAAAACCCTAAAACAAATGTTGAAGAAAGTGGTGGATAGAGATGGAAAGGATTGGGACTGTCTACTTCCTTATTTGATGTTTGCTATTAGGGAGGTGCCCCAATCCTCTACGGGATTCTCCCCCTTTGAGTTACTGTATGGGAGACACCCAAGAGGGCTGTTGGATATTGCCAAGGAAACTTGGGAAAGTGAGAGTTCTCCCCACAGGAGTGTGATTGAGCATGTCGCCCTGATGCAAGACCGAATTGCACAGGTAATGCCCATCGTGAAGGAACATTTGGCCCAAGCGCAGTTAGCACAGCAGAGAGTGTACAACCGTGGAGCCAAGACCCGTACCTTTTCCCCGGGGGATAGGATACTGGTACTTGTCCCTACGGTTGAAAGTAAATTCCTTGCCAAATGGCAAGGCCCCTATGAGATAATGGAAAAAGTGAGCGAAGTGAATTACAAGGTCAGACAACCAGGAAGGCGAAAGCCCGAACAGATCTATCACGTTAATCTGTTGAAAGCCTGGAGGGATAGAGAGTCCCTAGTCGCAGACACTTGGTCACCAGCTCAAACTGGTTGCGTGATTCCTGAGGTTGGAATAGCAGCCACCTTGTCACAACCCCAACAACAGGAGGTTAAGGAGTTTGTGCTTCGCAACAAGGAGGTATTCTCTGAGCTGCCGGGACAAACATCTGGGGTAGAGCATGACATCATTACCCCGCCCGGTGAAAGGGTGAAGTTAAAACCCTATCGGATCCCAGAGGCCCGACGGGAGGCAATACGGGAGGAAGTACAGAAAATGCTGAACTTAGGGGTGATAGAGGAGTCCCAAAGTGATTGGTCTAGTCCCATTGTGTTGGTGCCTAAACCGGATGGGAGCTGGCGATTTTGTAACGATTTTCGTCAGTTGAACAAAGTTACAAAATTTGACACCTACCCCATGCCACGTATAGATGAGTTGATCGACCGGCTGGGAACAGCCCGATACATGACGACTCTTGACCTCACAAAAGGGTATTGGCAAATCCCCCTGGCCAAGTCGGCCAAAGAGAAAACCGCATTTGTAACCCCAGACGGGGCGTTCCAATATAAAAGAATGCCGTTCGGGTTACAGAATGCGCCGGCCACATTCCAGCGGAAAATGGACCAGATGCTGAGGCCCCATCGGAAGTATGCTGCGGCTTACCTGGATGACGTAATTGTCCATAGCACAGATTGGGCCTCACATCTGCCAAAAGTGCAAGCAGTCCTGGACTCTGTTCGGGAAGCGGGGTTTACGGCTAACCCCAAGAAGTGTACCATTGGGCAGGAGGAGGCCAAATATCTTGGGTACACCATTGGGAGGGGAGTAATAAAACCCCAACTCAACAAAGTCGAGGCCATCCAGAGTTGGCCACGTCCCAACAGCAAGAAGCAGGTACGAGCCTTTCTGGGAATCGCTGGGTATTATCGGCGATTCATTCCCCACTTTGCTTCTAAGGCTGTGCCCCTAACCAACCTGACGAAGGGGAAAGGGTCGGTCATGATTAAATGGACCCCCGAGGCTGAGGCAGCATTCCAATTCTTGAAACAAGCCTTATGTAGCCAGCCAGTGTTGTACTCACCCGACTTCTCTAAAGACTTTGTCGTACAAAGTGATGCGTCAGATGTGGGGTTAGGAGCAGTATTGTCCCAGGTCTGGAACGGGGAAGAGCACCCAGTCATTTACCTCAGCAGGAAGTTGAAGTCCCATGAGGTAAATTACGCCACCGTTGAAAAGGAGTGTTTAGCGGTGAAGTGGGCTCTAGATTCCCTTCGGTACTACCTGCTAGGTAGGCACTTTGACATGGTTACGGATCACGCTCCGTTAAAGTGGATGGCTCAAAACAAGGAAACAAATAGAAGAGTGAATAGGTGGTTCCTGGCCCTCCAGGAATTCAACTTCACAGTAAAGCATCGCCCTGGCATTCAAATGGGGAATGTGGATGCTTTGTCTCGAGTACATGAATGCCTGATTGCTGGTGTTCCAACCCCGAGGTTAAAACAAGAGGGGGGGGGGGGGTATGTGACAGCAGGAAGGTAAAGTCACCTGGTTGCATCCAGGGGGGTAGATATATTTCGCCCAGATTCAGGCTTTACGCCGACTTATACAACTAGGTGGAGAGTTGTATAAGCCCAGCTGAGGCTAGTGGGCTCATGGATGACTCATACCTCTAGGGAGAGTGTGGGGCGTCGTGCAGACAGGGAGTTGATGAGACCAGCTGAAGCTGGTCAGCTCATTTAGGCCTCTATAAGAACTCCCAGATTCATTAGTAGGGATGAGCTTCGTGTTCGAGTCGAACATACGTTCGACTCGAACATCGGCTGTTCGATCGTTCGACGAAGATCGAACGATTTGGGCCGTTCGCGCCAAATTCGAGTGACGCGAACGGCCCACAATGCACTACGCCATCGCAGTGTCATCCAGGCGCTGTGATTGGCCAAGCATGCACTGTGACCCCGCATGCTTGGCCAATCACAGCGCCGGCAGCGAGGAGAGCAATGATTGGCCACAGGCAGGATGCCTGTGGCCAATTATTGCTGAGGGTGTTTAGTACACGCCCCACACTATAAAAGGCCGCCAGCACGGCGGCCTAGTGTAGTGTGTTCCGGAGCAGGGATAGAGCAGCATAGGCAGGGACAGTGACTGTTATTTCTTTCTTGCTTAACCTGGATTCCTTTAGTTTAGGGAAAGAGAAGGATAGGTAGGGAGAGTGTCAGTGTGTTTTGTGCTTGTGCTATAGTGTGCTTAAAAAAAACATTTATTCTAGGGACAGAAAACTGTAGGTAGGGACAGTGTCAGTTTCTTTCACTCTGCAAGTCCTTGTTTCCAGGGACCTGGAAGGACAGTGAGTGAATTGTCCTTGTGCTATATTGTGCTTAAAAAAACATTTATTCTAGGGACAGAAAACTGTAGGTAGGGAGAGTGTCAGTTTCTTTCACTCTGCAAGTCCTTGTTTCCAGGGACCTGGAAGGACAGTGAGTGAATTGTCCTTGTGCTATATTGTGCTTAAAAAAAACATTTATTCTAGGGACAGAAAACTGTAGGTAGGGAGAGTGTCAGTTTATTTCACTCTGCAAGTCCTTGTTTCCAGGGACCTGGAAGGACAGTGACTGAATTGTCCTTGTGCTATATTGTGATTAAAAAAAACATTTATTCTAGGGACAGAAAACTGTAGGTAGGGAGAGTGTCAGTTTATTTCACTCTGCAAGTCCTTGTTTCCAGGGACCTGGAAGGACAGTGACTGAATTGTCCTTGTGCTATATTGTGATTAAAAAAAAACATTTATTCTAGGGACAGAAAACTGTAGGTAGGGAGAGTGTCAGTTTATTTCACTCTGCAAGTCCTTGTTTCCAGGGACCTGGAAGGACAGTGACTGAATTGTCCTTGTGCTATATTGTGATTAAAAAAAACATTTATTCTAGGGACAGAAAACTGTAGGTAGGGAGAGTGTCAGTTTATTTCACTCTGCAAGTCCTTGTTTCCAGGGACCTGGAAGGACAGTGAGTGAATTGTCCTTGTGTTATATTGTGATTAAAAAAAACATTTTTTCTAGGGACAGAAAACTGTAGGTAGGGAGAGTGTTTTTTTTCTTTCACTCTGCAAGTCCTTGTTTCCAGGGACCTGTAAGGACAGTGAGTGAATTGTCCTTGTGCTATATTGTGCTTAAAAAAAACATTTATTCTAGGGACAGAAAACTGTAGGTAGGGAGAGTGTCAGTTTATTTCACTCTGCAAGTCCTTGTTTCCAGGGACCTGGAAGGACAGTGAGTGAATTGTCCTTGTGTTATATTGTGATTAAAAAAAACATTTTTTCTAGGGACAGAAAACTGTAGGTAGGGAGAGTGTTTTTTTTCTTTCACTCTGCAAGTCCTTGTTTCCAGGGACCTGTAAGGACAGTGAGTGAATTGTCCTTGTGCTATATTGTGCTTAAAAAAAACATTTATTCTAGGGACAGAAAACTGTAGGTAGGGAGAGTGTCAGTTTATTTCACTCTGCAAGTCCTTGTTTCCAGGGACCTGGAAGGACAGTGACTGAATTGTCCTTGTGCTATATTGTGATTAAAAAAAACATTTATTCTAGGGACAGAAAACTGTAGGTAGGGAGAGTGTCAGTTTATTTCACTCTGCAAGTCCTTGTTTCCAGGGACCTGGAAGGACAGTGACTGAATTGTCCTTGTGCTATATTGTGATTAAAAAAAACATTTATTCTAGGGACAGAAAACTGTAGGTAGGGAGAGTGTCAGTTTATTTCACTCTGCAAGTCCTTGTTTCCAGGGACCTGGAAGGACAGTGACTGAATTGTCCTTGTGCTATATTGTGATTAAAAAAAACATTTATTCTAGGGACAGAAAACTGTAGGTAGGGAGAGTGTCAGTTTATTTCACTCTGCAAGTCCTTGTTTCCAGGGACCTGGAAGGACAGTGACTGAATTGTCCTTGTGCTATATTGTGATTAAAAAAAACATTTATTCTAGGGACAGAAAACTGTAGGTAGGGAGAGTGTCAGTTTATTTCACTCTGCAAGTCCTTGTTTCCAGGGACCTGGAAGGACAGTGAGTGAATTGTCCTTGTGTTATATTGTGATTAAAAAAAACATTTTTTCTAGGGACAGAAAACTGTAGGTAGGGAGAGTGTTTTTTTTCTTTCACTCTGCAAGTCCTTGTTTCCAGGGACCTGTAAGGACAGTGAGTGAATTGTCCTTGTGCTATATTGTGCTTAAAAAAAACATTTATTCTAGGGACAGAAAACTGTAGGTAGGGAGAGTGTCAGTTTATTTCACTCTGCAAGTCCTTGTTTCCAGGGACCTGGAAGGACAGTGAGTGAATTGTCCTTGTGTTATATTGTGATTAAAAAAAACATTTTTTCTAGGGACAGAAAACTGTAGGTAGGGAGAGTGTTTTTTTTCTTTCACTCTGCAAGTCCTTGTTTCCAGGGACCTGTAAGGACAGTGAGTGAATTGTCCTTGTGCTATATTGTGCTTAAAAAAAACATTTATTCTAGGGACAGAAAACTGTAGGTAGGGAGAGTGTCAGTTTATTTCACTCTGCAAGTCCTTGTTTCCAGGGACCTGGAAGGACAGTGACTGAATTGTCCTTGTGCTATATTGTGATTAAAAAAAACATTTATTCTAGGGACAGAAAACTGTAGGTAGGGAGAGTGTCAGTTTATTTCACTCTGCAAGTCCTTGTTTCAAGGGACAGAGAAGGACACCTGAAGGTAGCCCTTATTGCTTTTTTCCCATCTCCCTGCAGGCCATCTATTAGAATGTCTGGAAGGCAAACAAGGAGAGGCAGACAGTCAGGAGGCAATAAAAGAGGGCAAGCAGGCTCTGTGTCTGGGGGCAACAGTGCTGGTCGTGGACGCGGTGCATTGTCATCAGCACATGGCCATGGGACACGCTTGTCCTTCTTTTCGGCAGCTGGACATGTTGAGCCACATCATGCCGAAGACTTGGTAGAGTGGATGACCAAGCCCTCCTCCTCCTCCTCATCCTCTCTCACCCAGGCTCAGGGTACTGGAAAAGCAGCTGCCAAAGCGTCGTCTTCCCTGGTATCAATGTCAGACAAATCATCAGTCACTCCTTCCCTAGACCCACCATGTCCTCCTCCTGAGGAGTCCCCCGAACTGTTTCAGCACAGTGTTGGGTACATGCTCCAGGAGGATGCCCAGCGTTTCGAAGGGTCTGATGATGAAACCCAGCTAGAGGAAGGCAGTAGCGTGAGAGCAGACAGAGGGGATGCTCAAGAAGGACACCAATCTGGCAGTCATGTTCCAGCAGCTGCAGCATACTGCCAGATTGGCTCCAGTGATGAGGAGGGAGGGGATGATGAGGTCACTGACTCCACGTGGGTGCCTAATAGGAGAGAGGAGGAGGAGGAGGATGAGGAGGAGGCACATCTCCAACGAGGCAGGATGCCCTTTGGTGGCCAGCGTAAGGGCAGTACACCGACGGAATCACACCGCAGAGCTCCGCCTGTGCAGGGCGCTGCCTCTGCCCGTCATTCAAAAAGTTCTTTGGTGTGGGCCTTTTTTGAGGCTAGTGCATCAGATCGCACAGCTGCTGTTTGCAACATATGTCTCAAGCGTATATCGCGTGGCCAAAACATCAGCCGCTTGGGTACCACATGCCTGACCAGACATATGTTGACCTGCCATGCAGCTCGTTGGCAAGCCTACCTCAAAGACCCACACCAAAGAACAAAGCGGACCTCTCCTTGCACCGCATCAGCTGGGATCTCCAACCCCACTATAACTTCAGTCCTCTCTGAAACATGCACTGAGAGGAATGAAGGTGTAGAATTAGGTGTGTCACAGCCAAGTACTTGCGCCCAGTCTGCTAGCAGTACACCGACGTCCGATTCTAGCAGGCAAATTTCCCTGCCCCAGCTGCTGGACCGTCGAAAGAAGTTCACTCCCAGCCATCCACATGCCCAGCGGTTGAATGCTAGCTTGGCTAAATTGCTAGCGCTTCAACTGCTGCCTTTTCAGTTGGTAGACTCGGCCCCCTTCCGTGAGTTTGTGCAATGTGCAGTTCCTCAGTGGCAGGTTCCCAAACGCCACTTTTTCTCACGGAAGGCTATTCCGGCTCTCTACCGGCATGTGGAAGGCAATGTCTTGGCCTCGCTGGACAGGGCGGTCAGCGGTAAGGTGCATATTACCGCTGACTCATGGTCCAGCAGGCATGGACAGGGACGTTACCTTTCTTTCACGGCCCATTGGGTCACTCTTTTGGCAGCTGGGAAGGATTCAGGACAAGGTGCAGTAGTGTTGGAGGTTGTCCCACCGCCACGCCTCCAAAATGCTACTACTGGTTGTGACACACCTCTCTCCTCCACCCCCTCCTCTTCTTCTTCCTCCATGGCCTCTTCCTGTGGTTTGTCCTATGAACCAGCGGTGCTCCGAAGCCGTTCACGGGGCTACGCAAGTACGCAGGCAAAAAGATGCCATGCCGTGCTTGCGCTGGTGTGTTTGGGGGACAGAAGCCACACTGGGGCAGAGGTCCTGTCTGCTCTGCAGGGCCAGGCCGAGAGGTGGTTGACGCCACGCCAGCTTAAGCCAGGAATGGTGGTTTGCGACAATGGCACCAACCTCCTCTCCGCCCTCCGACAGGGACAACTGACCCATGTGCCCTGTGTGGCTCACGTCCTTAACCTGGTGGTGCAGCGCTTCTTGGGCAGGTACCCGGGCTTACAGGATGTCCTGAGGCAGGCCAGGAAAGTCTGTGTGCATTTCCGCAGATCTTATAATGCCAGTGCTCGCCTGGCTGAGCTGCAAAAGGAGTTGAACCTGCCCAAGAACCGCCTTATATGTGACATGCCCACCAGGTGGAACTCAACGTTGGCCATGCTGCAGCGGCTGCACACGCAGCAGAGGGCCATCAATGAGTACCTGTGCGACTACGGCACCAGGACAGGGTCAGGGGAGCTTGGTTTTTTTTCTCCACGCCAGTGGGGCATGATCAGGGATGCATGCACTGTCCTGGCACCATTTGAGGAGGCCACGAGGATGGTGAGCAGTGACAGTGCATGCATCAGTGACACTGTACCTCTTGTCCACCTGTTGGAGCACACGCTGCGTGGAATAATGGACAGGGCACTTGAGGCAGAACAGAGGCAGGAAGAGGAGGACTTCCTTGCCTCTCAAGGCCCCCTTTACCCAGACAGTGTTCCTTCTGTCCCACCCATCGCACAGGAAGAGGAGGAGGAGGAGGAGGAGGAGGAGGATTGTGTCAGCATGGAGGTGGAGGCTGGCACTCAGCATCATCAGCAGCAGTCTTTTAGGGATGATTTACAGTCCCAAGAAACCAGTGGACTTGTACGTGGCTGGGAGGAGGTGGCTGCGGATCATGTCGTCCTTAGTGACCCAGAGGACTCCGGAGCGAATGCCTCAGCAAACCTACGCTGCATGGCCTCCCTGATCCTGCAAAGTCTGCGGAAGGATCCTCGTATTCTTCGGATCAAGGAGAGGGACCATTACTGGCTGGCCACTCTCCTTGATCCACGGTACAAGGGTAAGGTTGCGGACCTTATGTTACCGTCGCAGAGGGAGCAGAGGATGAGACAACTCCGGGAGGCCTTGCAGAAAGGTCTGTGCAACGCGTTCCCAGAGACTGGGAGGTTGCAAACTCCTGGTCCTGGACAACGAGTTGCTGAGGCTTCGGCCAGTCAAAGAAGGAGCGGTGGGGAAGGTGGCCGTCTGACCGATGCGTTCAGACAATTCTTTAGTCCGCAGCCCCAAAGTATGATCGGTTCCAGCAACCATCGCCAGCGTCTGATAAACATGGTGCAGGAATATCTAGGGGCAAGGTCAGACTTGGACACCTTCCCCACCGAAAATCCTCTGGCTTACTGGGTCTTGAGGATGGATCACTGGCCAGAGCTTGCACAGTATGCAATTGAGCTACTGGCCTGTCCTGCATCCAGCGTTCTTTCGGAACGCACATTCAGTGCTGCTGGAGGATTTGTCACGGATCACAGGGTGCGCCTGTCCACCGACTCGGTTGATCGACTGACTTTCATCAAGATGAACCAGTCTTGGATCACCACCAGCTACCACACACCTGATGCTGATATAACAGACTAATTGATTTTAACATGTCACATCCCTTCAAGACTGATGCTGATGCTGAGTGCCTGTGCTGTTATGTTGACTGGCTATCCTCCTCCTCCGAGTCCTCAATGATACGATTGATGATGATAGCTTGTAAGATCATTTTTGTTTATGGGTGCCGCCACCAGTGCCTAACGCCCAATTTTTCAGCCCCTGTTTAACAGGGGCGTGTAATTACAATTTTTGAAGCAATACTTTGCAACAGGGCTCATTGCTGTGCTCCAAGTACAGTATCTGTGAGGAGTTGCAGTGTTGTGCCACCAGTGCCTAACGCCCAATTTTTCAGCCCCTGTTTAACAGGGGCGTGTAATTACAATTTTTGAAGCAATACTTTGCAACAGGGCTCATTGCTGTGCTCCAAGTACAGTATCTGTGAGGAGTTGCAGTGTTGTGCCACCAGTGCCTAAGGCCCAATTTTTCAGCCCCTGTTTAACAGGGGCGTGTCATTACAATTTTTGAAGCAATACTTTGCAACAGGGCTCATTGGTGTGCTCCAAGTACAGTATCTGTGAGGAGTTGCAGTGTTGTGCCACCAGTGCCTAAGGCCCAATTTTTCAGCCCCTGTTTAACAGGGGCGTGTCATTACAATTTTTGAAGCAATACTTTGCAACAGGGCTCATTGCTGTGCTCCAAGTACAGTTGCTGTGAGGGGTTGCAGTGTTGTGCCACCAGTGCCTAAGGCCCAATTTTTCAGCCCCTGTTCAACAGGGGCATGTAATTACAATTCTTGATCTAATAATTCACAGCAGGGCCCATTGCTGCACCCACCAAGAGTAACTGTCAGGGCTTACAGTGTTGTGGCACCAGCACCACCATCAAAGGCCCAATTTTTACTACCACTGTTCAACAATTATATGTAATTAAAATTCCTGATATAATAGTTGACAGCAGGGCGTTCCAGCACCAACCAAGAGTAACTGTGAGTGCTTACAGTGTTGTGCCAACACCAACAACTAAGGGGCCTATTTCTGCAGAGTATATACGGCAGGTCCCTACTTTCAAACATCCAACTTACAAACGACTCCTACTTGCAAACGCAAGAAGACAACAGGAAGTGAGAGGAAATCTACCACTAGGAAGGAAAATTCTCTCCTGTAAGAATAAATATGGGAGAAAGGTGTCTCCTCTGTACTGATGCTTTATCAGCAATCCTTGTTTCAAGAAAAACACCACATTTCAAAAACAGTTGTCATTGGGACGGAAAGTGAGGTGAAATGTTCTGAACAGGGGCACAGACAGCAAAACAAATGTTACAGGGGTGATAACCCTTACCTATGTTTTCCAAAAAGTTTAAAAATAGATTTTTGGGCTGGAGCTACACTTCAACAATGTACCTGTTCAAAATTACAAACAGACTCTACATAAGAACAAACCTACAGTCCCTGTCTTGTATGCACCGCCTGTATAGGGCTGTTCAGAGTATATAGGGCCTTTTTTATTTTATGTGCGGGGTTCCCCTTAATATCCATACAAGACCCAAAGGGGCTGGTAATGGGCTGGGGTAGGGGGGGGGTCATGGGGTAGCTATGCCATTTTTCTTAAAGAATTTCATCCATATTACCGGGACCAGACATTACATTAAAGCCGCAAGCAGTTTTAAATGGCTTTTTTTTCCTTTAGAAGTGTCATTTTGTGCAGGGACAGTTCTAAACACGGGAAACACGTGGCACTTCACAGGCATACTTTAGACACCCCCCAGGTACGATATTTAAAGGAATATTTGACTTTTTTTTTTTCACTTTATGCATCATTAAAATGACTGCTCCCGAAAAACGACCGTTTTTAAAACTTCTTTTTGCATTGATACATGTCCCCTGGTGCAGAACCCGGGTTCCCAAACCCTTTTTAGGACAATAACATGCATAATAGTTGTTATAATTAGCACTTTAGAATTCGAACGTTCGCATCCATTGTATTTAATAGGGTTCTAATGTTCGTTCGAACTTTCGGTCCGTTCGCGGGTTCTGGTGCGAACCGAACCCGGGGGTGTTCGGCTCATCACTATTCATTAGGTGTTAGCTCATGCCTGGAACCAGACCTGTGTGGACTGTCTAGGGAGAGTGAACCCCTGTGCGGTGAGACAAAGCCTGTGTGGCTATTTGCTTGGACATTTAAAACCAGGGACTTAGGGACTAGGACAGCACTAGGCTGATCCCAGTTGTTAGTTAGGAAACCTGTATGTTTAGTCAGAGGTCAAGTTGACCAGGATTTATTTTATTTATGTTTCTTTTGCTTTGCTGTGTTTTGTCACTGTAAATAGAAAATAAACCGCACCTTTTTGATTTTGAAAACCACAACCTCCGTTTGCTGGGCCTGTTTTTGTGTGGGGAGCCCATCCCGGGGGTCACACACACCCGCTGCCGAGCTAACCCCCTCACAGCACCCATTACCCTACACCCTCTGACTGCAGCCGCAATGCACACAATCTACTAGTTCCCATTTCTCTTCTTCCCAAGACCAGACTCCCTTTCTCTTGCGCCCTTTGGAATGCTCGCTCTGTCTGTAACAAACTCGCCTCCCTCCACGATCTCTTTATCGCTAACTCATTTAATCTACTCGCCGTCACCGAAACCTGGCTTCACAAATCCGACAATGCGTCTTCTGCTGCTCTATCCCACGGTGGTCTTCTTTGGACTCACTCCCCCAGATCCAGTGGACGCAAAGGAGGGGGTGTTGGAATCCTTTTAGCCCCACATAGCACCTTTCAGGTACTTCACTCACCTCCCTCTCTGTCACTCTCCTCATTTGAGGCACATTGCATTCGTCTCTTCTCCCCAGTTTCTCTAAGAATAGCTGTGATCTACCGGCCCCCGGTCCAGTATCTTCCTTTCTTGATGACTTCTCCGCCTGGTTACCCTACTTTCTCTCTTCTGAAATCCCCACAATCATTCTTGGCGACTTCAACATCCCTACTAATGATAACACTCCTGCAACTTCCAAACTTCTCAGTCTAACCTCCTCCTTTGACCTGAAGCAATGGATACATGCTCCTACTCACTCTGAAGGCAATACTCTTGACCTTGTCTTTTCCCACCTATGCACTCCATGTAACCTCTCCAACTATCCTTACCCTCTCTCTGATCACTACCTTATTAATTTCACTTTCTCCCTCTCCTCTGCCTCCTCTCCCTCCAAACGCCTAACGGTTACTCGTAGAAACCTTTGCCATATCAACCCTTCTCTTCTATGCTCTGCGACTGACCACCTCTATGACAAAATCACACCCCTGTCCTGCACCCACCTAGCCACTTCTGTGTACAACACTTCACTTCTAGCATCACTGGACAGACTGGCCCCCCTCACTACACGCAGAATAAGGCCCCGCCCCCTTCAACCCTGGCAAACAGATGATACTAGAAGTCTGAAAAAACACAGCCGTGCTCTCGAGTGCCAATGGCGTATGACGATGTCCCAGAAAGATTTCGGCCAGTATAAATCTGCCCTCCAAAAATACAATTCCAGCCTCCTCACTGCCAAGCTGACCTATTTCATCTAATTATGAATATAGGGGGCGCTATAAATTAGACCTGTGATTAATACAATATATTAACCTGAGTATTAATAATTCATAAACCAAACATTAATTAACTAAATAATTATAAAATTGATATAGTCCCAATTAGTGATTCGAATTTTGACATTCAAAGTCCATAGCCAACGTGAACACTCGTTTTCTTTTGTGATATATCTTTAAGAAAGATGTGATGAGACTTCTCAAACTTCAAAACGTGCCCATTCAATGCTTCTGCTGGAAAGTAATAGTGATATAGGAAACAAATCCTCCACCAATGATATAAAGAACACACCCAATGTGTCTGAATGAGATTCTGCTTACCAGACTTATATGACCACTTTCGCCAAAAAGTAGGTCATTAGAGCTTATGCAGGATTGTGCCTGCTCACATATATGATACTGGAGATATACAGAACCCTTCCTCCTCACAAAGTTTCGGCCGGATCATATGCAGAAATAATAATAAGTTTCCATAGCGTAAAACCATTTATTGGATAAAACAATATAAAACAGAGAGCCAATTGGCTTACTCACAATACGCCCCTTTCTAACCAATGACACAACAAAGCTCCTAATTCACTCCCTGGTCATCTCTCGCCTTGATTACTGCAACTCCCTCCTCATTGGCTTACCTCTGCATATTCTATCCCCCCTTCAGTCTATCATGAATGCTGCTGCCAGACTCATCCACCTTACCAATCGCTCTGTCTCTGCTAATCCTCTCTGTCAATCCCTCCACTGTCTTCCGCTCACCCAACAAATTAAATTTAAAATACTAACAACTACCTACAAAGACATCCACAACACTGCCCCCAGCTACATCACTGATCTAGTCTCTAAATACCAACCTAATCGTTCTCTTCGTTCTTCTCAAGACCTCCTGCTCTCTCATCACCTGCTCCCATGCTCATCTCCAGCCTCTCCAAGCCTATGGAACTCCTTACCCCAATCTGTCCATCTTTCTCCTTCTCTATTAGCTTTTAGAGGATCCCTAAAAACCCTCCTCTTCAGAGAAGCCTATCCTACCCACACCTAACAACTGTATTTTCATTTTGTCCACCTGATCATCCCCCACAGCTACTACCCTTCTAGACTGTAAGCTCTAACGAGCAGGGCCCTCTGATCCCTCTGTATTGAATTGTATTGTGACTGTTCTGTCTTCCCTGATGTTATAAAGCGCTGCGCAAACTGTTGGCGCTATATAAATCCTGTATAATAATAATAATAACTTACCCACTGGGCACTTAAACCCCCTTCCTAACCAGACCGATTTTCAGCTTTTACATTTTGAATGACAATTAGTCATGCAGCACTGTACTTTATCCATATGAAATTTTTGCCCTTTTTTCACACAAATAGAGCTTTCTTTTGGTGGTATTTAATCACCTCAGTTTTTTTTTTGCACTATAAATGAAAAAAAGACTGTAAAAAAAATAAAAAAAATAAAATTCTTTGTCTCTTTTATACAATTTTGCAAATTAGTAATTTTTCTTCATAAATTTTGGCCAAAATTTATACTGCTACATATCTTTGGTAAAAATAACCCAAATCAGTGTATATTATTTGGTCTTTGTGAAAGTTATAGAGTCCACAAGCTATGGTGCCAATCACCGAAAATTGATCACACCTGATGGACTGGCAGCCTATCGCATTTCTTGAGACACTAAACCAGGAAAGTACAAATATCCCCCAAATGACCCCTTTTTTTGGAAAGTAGACATTCCGAAGGTATTTAGTATGAGGTACGGTGAGTTTTTTGAAGTTGTAGTTTTTTACCAGAATTCTTTGCAAAATTACGATTTTTTTTTCTTTTTTGTTTTTCTTTTCATAAAATTGTCATATTAACAGGTTATTTCTCACACACAGCATATGCATACCGCAAATTAAACCCCAAAATACACTCTGCTACTCCTCCTGAGTATGGCAATACCATGTGTGTGAGACTTTTACACAGCGTGGCCACATACAGAGGCCCAACATGCAGGGAGCACCACCAGGCGTTCTAAGAGCATAAATTACACATATAATTTCTTGACTACCTCTTGCACTTTTGAAGGCCCTGGAGCACCAAGACAATGGAAACACCCACAAAATCACTCCATTTTGGAAAGCAAACACCCCAACGTATATTCCATGAAGCATAATTAGTCTTTTGAACATGTAATTTTTTCCATAAGTTTTGGAAAATGCAGAAAGAAAATGAAATGCATTTTTTTTTTTTTTACACAAAGTTATCCATTTATACAATATTTCTAACACATAGCATGTATACAGCAAAAATTACACCCCAAAATATATTCTATTACTGCTGAGTATGACGATAGCACATGTGTGAGACTTTTACACAGCCTGGCCACATACAGAGGCCCAACATGCAGGGAGCACTGTCAGGTGTTCTAGGGGCATACATTTCAAATCTGATTTGACTACCTATTACACTTTTGTGAGGCACTGTAGTGGCACTGATCGGCACTGTAGTGGCATGGATGAGCCATGGATGTGAATAGTTCAATTTGGAGTATCCTACTATATACCTTCCCCTATCCAAGTTCCTAAACTAAAATAAAACAACAACCAACACTACAACCCCTAGACTGGTCATTGGAGTAATGAGCAGAAGTTGTGCACCTGACTGTGAAAAATACTAACTGGCTGTAGGGCTAAAACTAGGGAAGATCCTGGGAAAATACCAATGGCTCGTATGGGAGTAGTGCTACACATGAGTGGCAAATTTGTATTTTTACTAATAAATTATCTTATTTACTGCACTTAGATGCGCCCTCTTGTGTCATTACAGATACTCCTATCTGCGGAAGAGCTGCACTAAGAGTTTTGAAGCCAACTGGGTTTACCCATAACATATTTCTTGTAGGACATTATTTCCAACTACAAATTCACCACTCTAGAATCTTTTTTTTTTCGCGTTCCAACAGATTTATTTTATTGACTAATTTACATTTGCATAACTGTATTTACTGCAACCCGTGACAATATTTTATTTATTTATTTACCACTATCCAGTCTGTTTGCTTTTTGATACAGAACCTTAGTTTGTGCTCTCAGTAGCAGTGAAGTATCCATTTGCTTAACCTGGTGTGTCAGTGGTTGTTCTCAGCGTTGAAGCAGAACAATCTACCAAGCAGCTCCTGTGGGAGTAGTGCTGCAATATTAATGTAGCGGGGTCTCCTTTAAGGCTCTATAGACTACAATACCCAGAACCCCATTTGGCACCCAGGGTGAAACTTGCCACCGCAGAGACTCATGGGTGGGTTATAAAAGTAGGAGGCGAGGCGAAGCTCGGCCTCTTTGGACACCGCGCTGCTATCAACAGGACTCCCTGTGCAGATCTGCTGCAGTGCAGGGCCCGAAGCCTGGGCCTTGCCTACCGTCCAAAGAGCCTTCCACCCCACTGCTGAGCCTGGGTGGCACCTGATCTGTTCAAGTTGGCGGACACCAGTTGGACCGGAGACCCGGCCGTTGCGGGCGCCGTGTGCGGAGACACACCTGGTGGAAGACCCGGACTGGGATCGCGTCCGGAGGGGTGAGCGAGCACCTGCTCACTGTTTAAAGCTGTACTTTGTTAGGCCTAGTGACTGCCATATTTACTGTCCCACCGGAGACTAGTGGAGGAACTGAGCGGTGTAGTCTCTGGTGAAGTGTTCCCATTTATTAACTACCCTTTGGATTACAAATACTGTTCCTGTAAGTTCACCATCATTCAAGTTGCATGCAAAGAAATTGTTCTAACAGAGACTGAGCTTAAAAATCGGAGTCAGGCCTGACCAGGAGTTAAAACTTTGTTGTTGTGCCACATTGCGCATAGTGAAGAAAGATAGTTACACGTGGCGAACGTCCAGCATTATCGCTATTAGTAGGTTTATTGCTGCAGGGCTCTGCATATCTGTTATATGATGTATTTAACCTTGACCTTCATACCAAAGTAAACCAGTTATGTTTTATCACATTGATATCTGTGTTTATCATTGCACCTAGTGGCTAGCCATTAATACCGAGAGCTTGTTATAACCAGGTATAGCCGTTATAATACAACATTCCCTAGACTAACTGTGCCAAAGTGGGTCGAGTAGATTGCCGGGGGGTTGTCGGCGCTGTATACAGGGCCCGAAACAAATCCAGCGGCTCTCTTAACTGGGGGTAGCGTTACACGTGAGGGCTTCTGAGTCCGGGATCCTGATACAGCGGGCAACGCGCCAAAAGGTACCGGCATGGACCCAGTAGAAGTAGAGCTGGCGCTGATTCAGCCGCGGCAGTAGTAATTGAACTCCCGGGGATCTGGCAAGAAGAAGCGATAAAGCATCTAGTAATGTCATTATCTCCCTGCCAGAAAGCATGGGTGTCGGAAGTAAGGTCGAATTCTTCACTTACTCACGCATTAATAGGATGGGAGGATGAAATCCCAGAACATTTCAAAAGTGCAAGTATCAAGGCAATGGATGATCAAACCTACAGTTTAATACATGCGCTGCCACTCAAGGGAAAATAGTTCAAAACCCTGATGCCGCGTACACACGATCATTTTTCCCGTCGAGAAAAATGTCATTTTTCCCTTTGGACGAGAAAAACGATCATCTGTGGGCTTTTTGTTGTTTTTCTCTACGGGAAAAACGGCATTAATCACGACGAGAAAAATTAGAACATGCTCTAATTTTTCTCGTCGTGATTCCCGTAGTTTTTTGCCACGGCAGTTTTCCCATAGGGAAACTCTGCCGGGGAGCCCACACACGGTATTTTTTTTCGACCAAAAAAAAATGTCATTTAAAACGGCCGTGTGTGGGGGGAACAAGCTGTTCCTTGTTTTTCACGTCGATTTTCTCGACGGTGTTTTCACCGTCTAAAAAATCGATCGTGAGTACGCGGCATAAGACCATCACCTCCACAAATGTCTCCCCCACAGTCCCCTAAAGCAGGAAAGAAGAAGTGTACAGAGAGTCCTGGGTCACCACCGGCCACCCTCAGCGCAGAGTTATGCGCGGTGTTGGGGGAGATTGTAGCCCAGTGTAAGAAGGATCCTACAGACTACCCAATGTCGGGATACAGAAAACTCAGGATATTTTCTGGAAGGAAACCTGTACCTCCACAGGAAGAGGGATTTGAGGAGTGGCTAGATGGTGCCACGCAGGCCCTAGAAGAATGGGAAGTCCCGGAACACCAGAAGAAACAGAGAATCACTGAGAGTTTGAAGGGGCCTGCTCTAGAGGCCATACGCAACCTGAAGCTGAGCAAGAAAGACTGATGCACAGGATTATCTGGACATTCTGCAGAATGTATTCAGGGGAACAGAAAAGGTCACTGAGCTCACTTACCAGCTGGAGCACTGCTATCAAAAGACAGGAGAGAAGCTGTCGGAGTTCATGAGACGTCTAGACAAGATCTTGCATAAGATCATATCGAAGAAGGGGATTGATCCAAGCAAAGTGGATGAAGCTCGTGTCCAGCAGGTACTGAGGGGGGCTCAACCCTTGGACACCATCGCATTGGCGCTGCGCACCCAGCAGGACGGGAAGAGCCTGGAATACCCCAATTTAATCCGGATGGTCAGAGAGGAAGAGGCCATGCTGGAAGAGAAAAAGAGGAGCCAACCAGTGGAGCCAACCAATCCTCTGGTGGTGATGGTCAGGTCGGCTATGACCCCTGAGAGGGATTCAGAGGTGGACACATTGAAGTTGGGGATGTTGACCTCTCTAATGGCAAAAGACTCAGTGGTACCAGAAAAGGAAGGACCAAGGCAGGAACTGTTCCCAAACACTTCAGCGCCCGCATCCCTACAAGATTGGGGGGATGCGATTTGCTTTAACTGCGGAGGAATTGGCCATGTCACAAAAGTGTGTTCCAGTCCAAAGAAGAAGATGAACAACCACAAGCCGGCGGAAAACTTCAGAGGGCCCCGGTGAAGGAGTCAACCGGACGCCCATCATCCACAGTGAACTCCAAACTGAATGAGAAGCACAGGAAGAGAGATGACAAGACCCCTCAGAGGAAACACAGTGTTCCCCAGCGGGGACACACACCAAAGAAAGAGAATAATGTCCCTCAGCGGGTACCTACACCCACTAAGAGGAGGGAAATCAATGCATGCCGAGCCCAAGAGAGACTAAAGTCCAAAGAGAAATGGAAGAGAGAGAGTCCAAAGGGAAAATGCGAAGATCAAAGAAAAAGAACCCCCTCGAAGCAGTATCCAGAGAAGCTGGTGGGCCCCTCCCCCATAGTGCCTATCCAAGTGGAGGGAGTCTACAGAAGAGCCATATTGGATACTGGAGCATAAGTGACCCTGCTATACCGGGACTTTTATGACAAACATTTAAGTCATCTACCCATTCAGAAGATAGAAGAGCTAGAAATATGGGGAATCGGCACCCAGAGTTTCCCCTATGATGGCTACCTGCCCATAAAACTGACTTTTGACCCATCTGTGGCCGGGAAGGCTAAAGTGTTCGATACCCTGGCTGTGGTATGTCCCCGACCGTCTGGAGCCAACAAGAGCTCCCTAATGATAGGGACCAACACGGTCCTGGTCCGGAGACTCTTGGCCCCTCTAGCAAGAGGAAAGAACCCCCCAGTCACCAAGATCCACCCAATGCTGAAGACAGCCTACCAGCGACTGGTATTAGAGCAAAAGGCCCCAGAAGAGGGGGTAGGGAAGGTTTGGAGGCTGGGAAGAAGAGGAATAGTGTTGCAGCCCGGTGAAGTAACCTGCCTCAGAGCCACTGTGAAGCTCACTTGGGAGCAACCCGGGCCCTTTGTCATGCTGGAACCCGACCCAAGAGGAGAATACTCGGGCTTAGAAGTAATCCCAGAAGTGGTTCCGTTAAGGGCCTTGAAGAAGGCACACTGTAAATTACCGGTGAGCGTCAGGAATACTACAGATGGCCCCATGGAGATTTCAGCCAGGATGTTGCTGGGCCAGGTGAGCCCTGCTGCCCCGATTGTCTTGTCAGAAGTAGAGAAGACAGAGGGAGACAGGACTGTCTGGGAGAAGCTCTGCATGGAGAACCCAAACCTGCCAAGAGTCTGGAAAGAGAGAGCCAAGGCCCAGTTGACCAGGTGGAAGAAGATCTTCTCTCAAGATGAGTTCGATGTGGGGTGTGCAAGGAGCGCCACCCACCGAATCCGCCTCCAGGAGGACAAGCCCTTCAGGGAGAGGGTCAGGCGAGTCCCTTTAGCAGACCTTGAAGACTTGAGGGAACAGCTCGCCGAGCTTAAGCGAACCGGTGTTATCCGGGAGTCTAGAAGCCCCTATGCCTCTCCGATAGTGGTGGTCAGGAAGAAGAATGGGTCGTTGAGGCTATGTATTGATTATAGGACCCTCAACAGGAGAACCATACCCGACCAGTATACCACTCCAAGGATAGAAGATGCCCTGCAGAGCTTGTCTGGAGCTAGGTGGTTCAGTGTCATGGATCTCAAGAGCGGGTACTATCAGATCCCCATGCACCCCGAAGATAGGGAGAAGACAGCCTTCATAACTCCTGTGGGGTTCTTTGAATTTGACAGGATGCCCCAAGGTCTGTCTGGAGCTCCAGCCACCTTCCAACGCCTTATGGAAAAGACTGTAGGAGACATGAACCTCATCAAAGTCCTTGTATACTTGGATGACATCATTGTCTTTGGGAGAACCCTTGAAGAGCATAAAGAGAGGCTGGAGAAGGTTTTGAGAAGACTAAGTGAAGAGGGGCTCAAGCTCTCACCAGAAAAATGCCAGTTCTATCAGTCATCCGTCAACTATCTGGGACACATAGTGTCCGAAGAAGGGGTAGCCACAGACCCCGAGAAGTTGGAGGCAGTCACCTCCTGGCCACGGCCCACCACTGTGACAGAACTCAGATCCTTCTTGGGGTTCTGTTCCTATTATAGGAGGTTTGTGGAAAGGTTTGCCCGGATTGCCAGACCCTTGAATGAATTGCTCAAGACGGAAGGGGAAGAGGATGACAAAGGCCCCAGAAAACCGGGGGAGTCAGTCAGAGACCAGTGGAACGAGAAGTGTGAAGAGGCCTTCCAGATGTTGAAGGAAAACCTAACCACTGCCCCTGTCTAGGCTTACGCAGATCCAAACAAACCTTATAAACTCCATGTAGATGCCAGTCATGACGGTCTGGGAGGAGTGCTCTATCAGGAGCATGAAGGACAACTGCGACCCGTTGCATATGTGAGCAGGAGTCTAACCCCCTCAGAGAAGAACTACCCCACTCATAAGTTGGAGTTTCTGGCCCTCAAGTGGGCCATAGTTGACAAGCTCAAAGACTACCTATATGGGGCAGAGTTCACCATGAAAACGGATAACAATCCCCTTACTTACCTTTTCACTACAGCAAAACTGGATGCCACAGGACACAGATGGCTGGCGGCCCTGTCTGCTTTCAATTTCAGCCTGAAATACAAGCCTGGGGCTGGAAATCGAGATGCGGACGCCTTGTCGAGAAGATCTCATGCCCCTGCCAGCAGTACAGAAGACTGGACCCAAGTGGCACCCAATGGGGTGCGGGCCCTCTGTCAGGGGGCTTAACTACAGGCCAGTGGTGGCTCAAGAGCGGAAGAGATAGGAGTCACTGAAGTAGGGGTCCCCAAACAGTACTGTGGGGTAACTCAGCAGGAGGAGAGTGATCTGCCGAAACTGTCCAAGAAGGAGTTGAGGTGTGACCAATTAGAAGACCCGATGGGGAGATTGGTCCTGGAAGCCTTGGAGACTCATGATCCAGATAGACTCCTACGCCACCCTTCAAAGGAAGCTCGCCTGCTGAGGAAGGAGTGGGATAGGCTACAGGTGCATCAGGGAGTGGTCTACCGAAGGGGCCCCTCTGATGACCTAGAAGACCAATGGCAGCTGTTTCTACCTGAGAAACATCGAGAGACCGTCCTGCACGATAATCACGGCCATTTCGGAGCAGAAAGGACCTTCCAACTTGTAAGGAGCCGGTTCTATTGGCCCTGCATGTGGGCTGAAGTCGAGGAATACTGCCACTTATGTGCACGCTGCATCCAGAGGAAGACTTTACCCCATCAAGCCGCCCCAATGGGCCATCTACAAAGTCAAAGCCCAATGGACCTGGTATGCATTGATTGCCTCTGCCTCGAACCCAACCTGAGTGGACTAGGAAATGTTCTGGTGATAACCAACCATTTCACCCGGTATGCCCAAGCCTTCCCCACCAAAGACCAGAAGGCTTCCACTGTGGCCAAAGTGCTCATGGAGAAGTATTTCGTACACTACGGGCTACCACAGCGACTCCACTCGGATCAAGGTAGGAACTTTGAAAGTCGGCTGATCGAGGAGCTCCTGGACTCCTTAGGGATCAAGAAGACCCGAACCACCCCTTACCATCCGCAAGGAGATGCTCAGCCGGAAAGGTTCAATCGAACCCTGCTCAACATGCTGGGGACTTTAAATAGTGAAAAGAAGCAGCATTGGAGCAAGCATATAGCAGCAATTGTACATGCGTATAACAGTACTACCTGTGACGCTACAGGGTACTCACCCTACAGACTTATGTTTGGGAGAGAAGCAAGACTACCGGTAGATCTGGCCTTTGGCATCTCCATCGATCATTGCTCGGCCACATCCCATAAAGGATATGTAGATAGACTCAGACACAGTTTGAAGTTGGCCTATGAGCAGGCCCAAGCGACCTCAGACCAAAGGGGAGCTCGCAACAAGAAAAACTTTGACTTGAAGGTACGGATTCAAGACCTACAACCTGGGGACAGGGTGCTGCTATGAAACTTAGGGGTCCCTGGAAAACACAAGCTTTCAGACAGATGGAGACCCGAACCCTACGTTATCTGCAAGAAGCTGCCGGGCCTACCTGTTTACAGACTCAAACCACAAGGAAAGGTGGGACCCCTGAAGACTTGGCATCGGAATCACATACTCCCACTTGCCGAAGCAGTTCGGATACCCCCTGTGAGGGATTCCCCTGAGCCAACTTCCATCCTGGATACTCCCAAGCCAAACACTCGGTCCCAAACCCCTCGGACTGAAGAAACAGATGTTTCAGAATTAAGTGAGGATAAGGGAGAAGAACTTGGCTGGCTATGGCCTTCTCAGGTCCCAGTAACATCTGCTATAGATCTTCCACCTATTAAAGACACCATAGACAGTACACTGAATGCAGAAGCTACTGAGTTCATCCCGTCCAGTCCTTTGTCAGATGCTTGGGAAGATGCCTGTGACTCACTCTTAGAGGAGGATCCAAGAGATTCCTTGTATCTCCCTGTTCCTGAGTCAAGTGTACCAGAACCAGTGGAAACTCCTAAGTCCGTTCCAGAAGAGGAACCTGTATCATCTGACCCAGAAATTCCAAGAGGACAAAGGCCGAGAAGGGCCATAAGGCCTCCCCGAAGACTGACTTACCCACAGATGGGGGAGAGCTCGGAAGACGCTGTGGTCACTGCCAGAAGGAGTATGGAAGACTCTGATCCCTCCACTGTTCATTTGGTGGGGGGCAACCCCAACTCACCCGCTGGCACAGTTAGGCAGGCCACTAGTGACAGTGTGACCTGTGGGCAAGGAAGTTCACCCCTTCGTTTTTGGTGGGAACTTCCTCTGCTGACATCATACGCAACCTTATCTAATGTTGTGCGTAGCATGTGTTAAACTCTTTGGTCCCCAAAGATAACTGTTAAGTGGGGGGAGTGTGTAGCGGGGTCTCCTTTAAGGCTCTATGGACTACGATACCCAGAACCCTATTTGGCACCCAGGGTGAAACTTGCCACCGCAGAGACTCATGGGTGGGTTATAAAAGGAGGGGGCGAGGCGAAGCTCGGCCTCTTTGGACACCGCGCTGCTATCAACAGGACTCCCTGTGCGGATCTGCTGCAGTGCAGGGCCCGAAGCCTGGGCCTTGCCTAACGTCCTAAGAACCTTCCACCCCACTGCTGAGCCTGGGTGGCACCTGATCTGTTCGAGTTGGCGGACACCAGTTGGACCGGAGACCCGGCCGTTGCGGGCGCCGTGTGCGAAGACACACCTGGTGGAAGACCCGGACTGGGATTGCGTCCGGAGGGGTGAGCGAGCACCTGCTCACTGTTTAAAGCTGTACTTTGTTAGGCCTAGTGACTGCCTTGGCCTAGTGACTGCCATATTTACTGTCCCACCGGAGACTAGTGGAGGAACTGAGCGGTGTAGTCTCTGGTGAAGTGTTCCCATTTATTAACTACCCTTTGGATTACAAATACTGTTCCTGTAAGTGCACCACCATTCAAGTTGCATGCGAAGAAATTGTTCAGTCAGGCCTGATCAGGGGTTAAAACTTTGTTGTTGCGCCACATTGCACATAGTGAAGAAAGATAGTTACACGTGGCGAACGTCCACTCTGCATTATCGCTATTAGTAGGTTTATTGCTGCAGGGCTCTGCATATCTGTTTATATGATGTATTTAACCATGACCTTCATACCAAAGTAAACCAGTTATGTTTTATCACATTGATATCTGTGTTTATCATTGCACCTAGTGGCTAGCCATTAATACCGAGAGCTTGTTATAACCAGGTATAGCCGTTATAATACAACATTCCCTAGACTAACTGTGCCCGAGTGGGTCGAGTAGATTGCCGGGGGGTTGGCGGTGCTGTATACAGGGCCCGAAACAAATCCAGCAGCTCTCTTAACTGGGGGTAGCGCTACATTAAGAAGAGAGTTTAAAATTGTTACCAACATGCCAATCAGCCATTGTCATTGCTGTGTAGGATAGGGTTGGGGAGATGAGTGACTTTTGGTTCCTAGGGGTCTGAGATTTTTTGCTTAGGGGGCTTGAGAGTTGAGGGCTTTAGTCTTTAGGGATGTGAATTAGGGACATTAAGATAATTACCTTTGCAACCAGTAACCTGGTGCACAGCCCTTTGTGGATCCAATCCCCAACGATTCAATAGTCCAAGTTGTTGGCTCATGCCCTGGGTGCAATCGCTATGCTCCATATATTGCGTTTGTTCTCCCCCTTGCATTTTTGTGCGGGGGTATTGTATTTCTATGTATCATACTGCTGTATTCCATGTCAACTTTGATTACTGACTGTTCACTTTCTTTTTGAATTTTGTCAATACAAAAGATTGAAAGAAAGATAATTACCTTCAATCCTCTTATAACATGATCTGTGAATGGGAGAGAGGATCCTGTGACTGATCAGACTCTCCCCCATTAAACAGATCATGTTGGAGGTAGTTTAATCAATGAAATAACTTTTCTCAATGAAAGAGGAGGAAGGAGGTGGGGTGTCCCCATTGGACTATCTCTACAGCTGTTCTGCCTGAAGCTGTTAACCATGGCAATGCCAGTGTTCTTCTGAAAACTCCAACTCGCCAAAATTTTCAATCATGTCACTTCCGGTGACTCTCCAGTAGCAATTATTGAATATGTGAATGACTTGTCTGTTTTCACAGAACACCGGCAGCGCATACACTACGGTACACATCGAGTTGGCTGTTTTCACAGAACACCGGATAAGGGGGGAAAAAGTTATCACCGCCTCGGAGGCGGCCATGTTGTTAGTTACTAGCGGGCAGACTAACAATGTCCACTCATTATAGAGTGTAGTGTATACGCTGCTGGTGTACTGTGAAAACTGCCAAGTCATCAAAATCTACAATTACTGAGGCTGGAGAGTCACTAGAAGTGACGTGGTTGGAGATTTTGGCGAGTTGGAGTTTTCAGCAGGACACCAGACGTTCAGAGGACAGGCTTCTCTGCAGTGAGGATTTCTCCAGATTCCATCTGCCTGCACAATGTAGGACATCCTTAAGTGAGGTGGCTTTTTTGAACTTTAGCTTTAAAGTGGAACTTAATCCAATCTGGGTCCCCAGAGAAATTTCAATGTGAATTCCACTTGATGATATAGCCCTTGACTATGTTCGCTGGAGTTTCATTGTTTCAACGCCTAGCTCCATTTTTTACATCTTATGCCACGTACACACGACCGTTTTTAATGTCATTGAAAAAAACTGTTTTTCTCAACTTGATTCTTCTCAAGCCTGCCTTGCCTACACACTATCGTGAAAAAAAAAATGCTAGATTAAAATGCGGTGACGTACAACGCGTACGACGGCACTATAAAGGGGAAGTTCCATTTGGATGGCGCCACCCTTTGGGCTGCTTTTGCTGATCCTCGTGTTAGTAAAGTTTGTTGAGAGACGATTCGCGCTTTTCAGCCTTGTGCTTTTCAGTCCATTACAGCGTGATGAATGTGCTATCTCCATTACGAACGCTGGTTTTACCAGAGCGAGCGCTCTCGTCTCATAACTTGCTTCTGAGCATGCGCATTTTTTTCACGTCGTTAAAGCCTACACACGCCCGTTTTTCATAACGAGAAAAACGACGACGTGAAAAACGACGAGAAAAATTAGAGCATGTTCCAAATTTTTAATGGTCATTTTTCACGTTGTGAAAAATGCTCTGGAGCCCACACACGATCATTTTTAATGACCAAATAAAAAAATGAAATTTTTCTCGTCATGAAAAACAGTCGTGTGTACGCGGCATTACAGATGACAGCAGTATTCACTGCACAGCTCTGCACCGTGGCCAGTTTACACAAAGAAAAACATTTGCTAGAAATTAAGTAAGGCAGATTTTTGGAAGGAAAGACTTAAGCCTCGCACACACGACCGAGTTTCTCGGCAAGAACCAGCAAGAAACTTGCTGGCAGAGCTTTCTTGCCGAGTAAATCGGTCGTGTGTACGCGGCTATCATGTTTCTCGTCAAGAAAACCGACAAGAATCTCGACAAGAAAAATAGAGAACCTGCTCTCTATTTTCTCGTTGAGATTCTTGTCAGCATGTTTCTCTACGAGAAAAGTGTGTGTGTGTGTGCACTTACCTGTCCTCCGGGAAGCCCACGCATGCTCGAAATTACTTTGACGCATGCGCGGTAGCTTCCTAGGCATAGGTAGGGTGTAGCAAGATGGCAGTGACGGCATCGAATGTGACGAGCGCACGCTCGTCATAGTCGATTACGTCACCGCGTTCGCTCCATTCAAAGAACCGCGGGTTCTTTGAAAGGTGCGTGTGTACAGTCGGCCGGGACAAGATTCTTGTCCAAGAATCTCGTCAAAAAAAACAACAAGTTTTTTAATGACGAGATTCTCGGCCGTGTGTACGAGGCCTTACAAAGCAAATTCAAGCAATTTTTCCTTTTTCTGTTCAGTTTCACTTTAAAATGTATTTGAATTGGGCATTGATCTTACTGTTTTAACTTAGCAGCATTATCCTTCTGAGAAGGTTGTAGGGCGCATCTAATTGACAAACAGTCAAATATTAACCACGTCTGCTCATGTCTAAAAGGAGCATATTTGTATGACTATTCAGAGATATTATTTTCAGCAATCCTATACACAGGCAAATAAGCTTACATATTCGACGGGTACAGCTGATTTGCAAAAGCAAGATATCTTTATTTATAACACTATGTAGTTCTTTACTTTGCAAGTTCAACAGAACTTTTTGCGGTTTTGTATACTCGTTCTGCGATCATCTTGTGTACACTTCTATTATATTCTTGAAAGGATGAAATCCCCTAACATAGTTGGGCAGTAGGAAAGAGGCAGAAAGATAAGTTTAGCATCCCAGCCAGCAGAGTATCTCGTCTTTGGGTAGACAGCTGTAAGAGCGTGCTCCATACACTCTGTTACCAGGTGAAGATTCTTATTGGTCTTTGAAAGGCCTTTACCCATTGTCTGGCAATCTGTGTGAACAAATAGTACATTTTTAAAGCGGTTGTAAGCCCAAAATAAAAAAATATATAAACCTGCAAGACAAAGGCATAATGAGCTAGTATGACTAGCATACTAGCTCATTATGCATTACTTACCTTATATTGAAGCCCCCGAAGCCGTCCTCGTCTCCCCCTCCGGCCGCAGACATTTCTCCCGGAGGTCACTTACGGGTATCGCCGCTCCGATTGGCCGGAGCGGCGATGACGTCACTCCACGCATGCGCGTGGGAGCCGTTAAAGCTGGCATTTTTTATTCAGAAAACCGGCATTCTCAGTGTGCGCCTGCGCCGTTGTCTACGGCACGAATGCGCCGTAGACAACGGTACATTATTTTTGGCAAATATCTCCTAAACCATGTAGGTTTAGGAGATATTGCAAACACCTACAGGTAAGCCTTAATCTAGGCTTACCTGTAGGTGAAAGTTGTCATGGAGGGTTTACTTCCATTTTAATTATTTGAAAATTCATTATGACTTATATCCCAAAAAATTCATTCTACATTATCCTATACACTGACTTAAGGGTCGAACTTAGTAAGATTGGAGTAGGTGGGGTCATGTGGGACAAGATGGGGTGCAGCTGTGCATGGTAGCCAACCAGCTTCTAACTGCACCTTGTTCAATTAAGCTTTGACAAAAATACTGGAAGCAAATTGGTTTCTATGCAGAGCTGCACCAGATTTTGCACTCTCCAGTTTTAGTAAATCATCCCCGGTGTGTTGAAAATTGTCAGTGTGCAAAACCCTGCTGCAGCCTTGATAATAAATATCCAGAAAAATAAGGATACTTAGGAATATACTTCAGCCCCTATATAAACCAATGCTGAATATGATACCATACACTGGCTGGCTGAGTACAGGACCCAGAGCAATGGGATTCCATCTTGTAATAGTCAGATTTCTTTGACAAAAGGGGCCCATTCTGTTTCGTCATTTGAAGACTATGTTCACCTTTTACATAAACTGGCCCATGCAAAGAAAGGGCCTCGGAGGTTAAAATACACTGTGCTATTTGTAAAATGATTGTTGACGACCAGCGATGTATCGTTACGTCGCTGGACTTCAAGTCCTTATACCGGGATGACGTCTACAGCTGTGGATGTGTTCCCAGTGTTTGTTTTATTTTTTTCAACAGAAGGAATGTTTATTGAGATATTCAATCAGTTACATGTCAAGCATAACAAGTGTTACAATGAAAGACAATAAGCGATATGGCAGCAGGGAAAATCATAGAGCAAAACTAAGGAGCGAGCAGTCCAGTAAAAACCGACAAGGTGTAACCGTCAAATTTGGCTCTTGCTATCAACGTGACAGGGGACAAGGGAAGGGAACACACCTCTGTCTGTCTCTACCAAGTATTGTTTTTTAGAGCCAACAGTCGGCTCTCTTGTAAAATCTATCTTAGCAGCTAACTAGCTGCTGGATTGATTTTACAAGAAGCAGAAGGGGACATCCCTCCCGCCACATTCTGCAATTTTCTCGGGCTCTGTCACTCTGGGAGACCCAACCATTTCCACAGCTAATCATAGAGGCAAACAGAGACCGGTTTGGCTCTGTTCACCTCTGTGATATAGGAAACCGGAAGCAATGAGGATACATCACTTCTGGCTTCCCTGGCTGTAAACAAATGAAAAGCATCTTGGTGTGGTCAAATTTTAAAGACAGAGGAGGGATCTGAGGTCTAATAGACCCCAGATCTCACTAATAAAAGGGTACCTGTCACTGGAATGTTCCTGAAAGTTCTAGAACTTAGAGGGCGGAAGGACAGAGATCAAGACTTAAATAGCCAGGAGCCTGACCATGTGGGGAGAGCGTCCAGGATCCAGAGGCCTGGAGGGGAGCCCTGTGCTGGGGGTCTCTGCTTTCAGGCAGAAGATGCGAGAGAGAGAGAGAGAGAGGGAGGAGGGAGAGAAAGAGGGAGAGGGGGGAGAGAGAGAGCGAGGGAGAGGGGGAGAGAGAGAGAGCGGGGGAGAGAGAGAGCGGGGAGAGGGGGGAAAGAGAGCGGGGGAGAGAGAGCAGGGGAGAGAGAGCGGGGGAGAGAAAGGGGGAGAGAGAGCGGGGGAGAGAAAGGGGGAGAGAGCGGGGGAGAGAAAGGGGGAGAGAGAGCGGGGGAGAGAAAGGGGGAGAGAGCGGGGGAGAGAAAGGGGGAGAGAGAGCGGGGGAGAGAAAGGGGGAGAGAGAGAGAGGTGCTGAGAGAGAGAGAGGAGGAAGGAAGCTGAGAGGAACCCTCACCCCCTTCAGCCTCAGCCAGGCTTGACTGAGACACCCTATCAATACATAGTGACGCTTAGTGATGAGCCGAACACCCCCGGGTTCGGTTCGCACCAGAACCCGCGAACGGACCGAAAGTTCGAACGAACATTAGAACCCTATTAAATACAATGGATGCGAACGTTCGAATTCTAAAGTGCTAATTATAAAAACTATTATGCATGTTATTGTCCTAAAAAGGGTTTGGGAACCCGGGTTCTGCACCAGGGGACATGTATCAATGCAAAAAGAAGTTTTAAAAACGGTCGTTTTCCGGGAGCAGTCATTTTAATGATGCATAAAGTGAAAAAAAAAAAGTCAAATATTCCTTTAAATATCGTACCTGGGGGGTGTCTAAAGTATGCCTGTGAAGTGCCACGTGTTTCCCGTGTTTAGAACTGTCCCTGCACAAAATGACACTTCTAAAGGAAAAAAAAGCCATTTAAAACTGCTTGCGGCTTTAATGTAATGTCTGGTCCCGGTAATATGGATGAAAATCTTTAAGAAAAATGGCATAGCTACCCCATGACCCCCCCCCTACCCCAGCCCATTACCAGCCCCTTTGGGTCTTGTATGGATATTAAGGGGAACCCCGCACATAAAATAAAAAAGGCCCTATATACTCTGAACAGCCGTATACAGGCGGTGCATACAAGACAGGGACTGTAGGTTTGTTCTTATGTAGAATCTGTTTGTAATTTTGAACAGGTACATTGTTGAAGTGTAGCTCCAGACCAAAAATCTATTTTTAAACTTTTTGGAAAACATAGGTAAGGGTTATCACCCCTGTAACATTTGTTTTGCTGTCTGTGCCCCTGTTCAGAACATTTCACCTCACTTTCCGTCCTAATGACAACTGTTTTTGAAATGTGGTGTTTTTCTTGAAACAAGGATTGCTGATAAAGCATCAGTACAGAGGAGACACCTTTCTCCCATATTTATTCTTACAGGAGAGAATTTTCCTTCCTAGTGGTAGATTTCCTCTCACTTCCTGTTGTCTTCTTGCGTTTGCAAGTAGGAGTCGTTTGTAAGTTGGATGTTTGAAAGTAGGGACCTGCCGTATATACTCTGCAGAAATAGGCCCCTTAGTTGTTGGTGTTGGCACAACACTGTAAGCACTCACAGTTACTCTTGGTTGGTGCTGGAACGCCCTGCTGTCAACTATTATATCAGGAATTTTAATTACATATAATTGTTGAACAGTGGTAGTAAAAATTGGGCCTTTGATGGTGGTGCTGGTGCCACAACACTGTAAGCCCTGACAGTTACTCTTGGTGGGTGCAGCAATGGGCCCTGCTGTGAATTATTAGATCAAGAATTGTAATTACATGCCCCTGTTGAACAGGGGCTGAAAAATTGGGCCTTAGGCACTGGTGGCACAACACTGCAACCCTTCACAGATACTGTACTTGGAGCACAGCAATGAGCCCTGTTGCAAAGTATTGCTTCAAAAATTGTAATGACACGCCCCTGTTAAACAGGGGCTGAAAAATTGGGCCTTAGGCACTGGTGGCACAACACTGCAACTCCTCACAGATACTGTACTTGGAGCACAGCAATGAGCCCTGTTGCAAAGTATTGCTTCAAAAATTGTAATTACACGCCCCTGTTAAACAGGGGCTGAAAAATTGGGCGTTAGGCACTGGTGGCGGCACCCATAAACAAAAATGATCTTCCAAGCTATCATCATCAATCGTATCATTGAGGACTCGGAGGAGGAGGATAGCCAGTCAACATAACAGCACAGGCACTCAGCATCAGCATCAGTCTTGAAGGGATGTGACATTTTAAAATCAATTAGTCTGTTATATCAGCATCAGGTGTGTGGTAGCTGGTGGTGATCCAAGACTGGTTCATCTTGATGAAAGTCAGTCGATCAACCGAGTCGGTGGACAGGCGCACCCTGTGATCCGTGACAAATCCTCCAGCAGCACTGAATGTGCGTTCCGAAAGAACGCTGGATGCAGGACAGGCCAGTAGCTCAATTGCATACTGTGCAAGCTCTGGCCAGTGATCCATCCTCAAGACCCAGTAAGCCAGAGGATTTTCGGTGGGGAAGGTGTCCAAGTCTGACCTTGCCCCTAGATATTCCTGCACCATGTTTATCAGACGCTGGCGATGGTTGCTGGAACCGATCATACTTTGGGGCTGCGGACTAAAGAATTGTCTGAACGCATCGGTCAGACGGCCACCTTCCCCACCGCTCCTTCTTTGACTGGCCGAAGCCTCAGCAACTCGTTGTCCAGGACCAGGAGTTTGCAACCTCCCAGTCTCTGGGAACGCGTTGCACAGACCTTTCTGCAAGGCCTCCCGGAGTTGTCTCATCCTCTGCTCCCTCTGCGACGGTAACATAAGGTCCGCAACCTTACCCTTGTACCGTGGATCAAGGAGAGTGGCCAGCCAGTAATGGTCCCTCTCCTTGATCCGAAGAATACGAGGATCCTTCCGCAGACTTTGCAGGATCAGGGAGGCCATGCAGCGTAGGTTTGCTGAGGCATTCGCTCCGGAGTCCTCTGGGTCACTAAGGACGACATGATCCGCAGCCACCTCCTCCCAGCCACGTACAAGTCCACTGGTTTCTTGGGACTGTAAATCATCCCTAAAAGACTGCTGCTGATGATGCTGAGTGCCAGCCTCCACCTCCATGCTGACACAATCCTCCTCCTCCTCCTCCTCCTCCTCCTCCTCCTCCTCCTCTTCCTGTGCGATGGGTGGGACAGAAGGAACACTGTCTGGGTAAAGGGGGCCTTGAGAGGCAAGGAAGTCCTCCTCTTCCTGCCTCTGTTCTGCCTCAAGTGCCCTGTCCATTATTCCACGCAGCGTGTGCTCCAACAGGTGGACAAGAGGTACAGTGTCACTGATGCATGCACTGTCACTGCTCACCATCCTCGTGGCCTCCTCAAATGGTGCCAGGACAGTGCATGCATCCCTGATCATGCCCCACTGGCGTGGAGAAAAAAAACCAAGCTCCCCTGACCCTGTCCTGGTGCCGTAGTCGCACAGGTACTCATTGATGGCCCTCTGCTGCGTGTGCAGCCGCTGCAGCATGGCCAACGTTGAGTTCCACCTGGTGGGCATGTCACATATAAGGCGGTTCTTGGGCAGGTTCAACTCCTTTTGCAGCTCAGCCAGGCGAGCACTGGCATTATAAGATCTGCGGAAATGCACACAGACTTTCCTGGCCTGCCTCAGGACATCCTGTAAGCCCGGGTACCTGCCCAAGAAGCGCTGCACCACCAGGTTAAGGACGTGAGCCACACAGGGCACATGGGTCAGTTGTCCCTGTCGGAGGGCGGAGAGGAGGTTGGTGCCATTGTCGCAAACCACCATTCCTGGCTTAAGCTGGCGTGGCGTCAACCACCTCTCGGCCTGGCCCTGCAGAGCAGACAGGACCTCTGCCCCAGTGTGGCTTCTGTCCCCCAAACACACCAGCGCAAGCACGGCATGGCATCTTTTTGCCTGCGTACTTGCGTAGCCCCGTGAACGGCTACGGAGCACCGCTGGTTCATAGGACAAACCACAGGAAGAGGCCATGGAGGAAGAAGAAGAGGAGGGGGTGGAGGAGAGAGGTGTGTCACAACCAGTAGTAGCATTTTGGAGGCGTGGCGGTGGGACAACCTCCAACACTACTGCACCTTGTCCTGAATCCTTCCCAGCTGCCAAAAGAGTGACCCAATGGGCCGTGAAAGAAAGGTAACGTCCCTGTCCATGCCTGCTGGACCATGAGTCAGCGGTAATATGCACCTTACCGCTGACCGCCCTGTCCAGCGAGGCCAAGACATTGCCTTCCACATGCCGGTAGAGAGCCGGAATAGCCTTCCGTGAGAAAAAGTGGCGTTTGGGAACCTGCCACTGAGGAACCGCACATTGCACAAACTCACGGAAGGGGGCCGAGTCTACCAACTGAAAAGGCAGCAGTTGAAGCGCTAGCAATTTAGCCAAGCTAGCATTCAACCGCTGGGCATGTGGATGGCTGGGAGTGAACTTCTTTCGACGGTCCAGCAGCTGGGGCAGGGAAATTTGCCTGCTAGAATCGGACGTCGGTGTACTGCTAGCAGAGTGGGCGCAAGTACTTGGCTGTGACACACCTAATTCTACACCTTCATTCCTCTCAGTGCATGTTTCAGAGAGGACTGAAGTTATAGTGGGGTTGGAGGTCCCAGCTGATGCGGTGCAAGGAGAGGTCCGCTTGGTTCTTTGGTGTGGGTCTTTGAGGTAGGCTTGCCAACGAGCTGCATGGCAGGTCAACATATGTCTGGTCAGGCATGTGGTACCCAAGCGGCTGATGTTTTGGCCACGCGATATACGCTTGAGACATATGTTGCAAACAGCAGCTGTGCGATCTGATGCACTAGCCTCAAAAAAGGCCCACACCAAAGAACTTTTTGAATGACGGGCAGAGGCAGCGCCCTGCACAGGCGGAGCTCTGCGGTGTGATTCCGTCGGTGTACTGCCCTTACGCTGGCCACCAAAGGGCATCCTGCCTCGTTGGAGATGTGCCTCCTCCTCATCCTCCTCCTCCTCCTCTCTCCTATTAGGCACCCACGTGGAGTCATTGACCTCATCATCCCCTCCCTCCTCATCACTGGAGCCAATCTGGCAGTATGCTGCAGCTGCTGGAACATGACTGCCAGATTGGTGTCCTTCTTGAGCATCCCCTCTGTCTGCTCTCACGCTACTGCCTTCCTCTAGCTGGGTTTCATCATCAGACCCTTCGAAACGCTGGGCATCCTCCTGGAGCATGTACCCAACACTGTGCTGAAACAGTTCGGGGGACTCCTCAGGAGGAGGACATGGTGGGTCTAGGGAAGGAGTGACTGATGATTTGTCTGACATTGATACCAGGGAAGACGACGCTTTGGCAGCTGCTTTTCCAGTACCCTGAGCCTGGGTGAGAGAGGATGAGGAGGAGGAGGAGGGCTTGGTCATCCACTCTACCAAGTCTTCGGCATGATGTGGCTCAACATGTCCAGCTGCCGAAAAGAAGGACAAGCGTGTCCCATGGCCATGTGCTGATGACAATGCACCGCGTCCACGACCAGCACTGTTGCCCCCAGACACAGAGCCTGCTTGCCCTCTTTTATTGCCTCCTGACTGTCTGCCTCTCCTTGTTTGCCTTCCAGACATTCTAATAGATGGCCTGCAGGGAGATGGGAAAAAAGCAATAAGGGCTACCTTCAGGTGTCCTTCTCTGTCCCTTGAAACAAGGACTTTCACAGTGAAAGAAACTGACACTGTCCCTACCTAGAGTTTTCTGTCCCTAGAATAAATGTTTTTTTTAATCACAATATAGCACAAGGACAATTCACTCAATGTCTCTCCAGGTCCCTGGAAACAAGGACTTGCAGAGTGAAAGAAACTGACACTGTCCCTACCTAGAGTTTTCTGTCCCTAGAATAAATGTTTTTTTTAAGCACAATATAGCACAAGGACAATTAACTCACTGTCCTTACAGGTCCCTGGAAACAAGGACTTGCAGAGTGAAAAAAAAAAAACACTCTCCCTACCTACAGTTTTCTGTCCCTAGAAAAAATGTTTTTTTTAAGCACAATATAGCACAAGGACAATTAACTCACTGTCCTTACAGGTCCCTGGAAACAAGGACTTGCAGAGTGAAAGAAAAAAAACACTCTCCCTACCTACAGTTTTCTGTCCCTAGAAAAAATGTTTTTTTTAATCACAATATAGCACAAGGAAAATTAACTCACTGTCCTTACAGGTCCCTGGAAACAAGGACTTGCAGAGTGAAAGAAAAAAAACACTCTCCCTACCTACAGTTTTCTGTCCCTAGAAAAAATGTTTTTTTTAATCACAATATAGCACAAGGAAAATTAACTCACTGTCCTTACAGGTCCCTGGAAACAAGGACTTGCAGAGTGAAAGAAACTGACACTGTCCCTACCTAGAGTTTTCTGTCCCTAGAATAAATGTTTTTTTTAAGCACAATATAGCACAAGGACAATTAACTCACTGTCCTTACAGGTCCCTGGAAACAAGGACTTGCAGAGTGAAAGAAAAAAAACACTCTCCCTACCTACAGTTTTCTGTCCCTAGAAAAAATGTTTTTTTTAATCACAATATAGCACAAGGAAAATTAACTCACTGTCCTTACAGGTCCCTGGAAACAAGGACTTGCAGAGTGAAAGAAACTGACACTGTCCCTACCTAGAGTTTTCTGTCCCTAGAATAAATGTTTTTTTTAAGCACAATATAGCACAAGGACAATTAACTCACTGTCCTTACAGGTCCCTGGAAACAAGGACTTGCAGAGTGAAAAAAAAAACACTCTCCCTACCTAGAGTTTTCTGTCCCTAGAAAAAATGTTTTTTTTAAGCACAATATAGCACAAGGACAATTAACTCACTGTCCTTACAGGTCCCTGGAAACAAGGACTTGCAGAGTGAAAGAAAAAAAACACTCTCCCTACCTACAGTTTTCTGTCCCTAGAAAAAATGTTTTTTTTAATCACAATATAGCACAAGGAAAATTAACTCACTGTCCTTACAGGTCCCTGGAAACAAGGACTTGCAGAGTGAAAGAAACTGACACTGTCCCTACCTAGAGTTTTCTGTCCCTAGAATAAATGTTTTTTTTAATCACAATATAGCACAAGGAAAATTAACTCACTGTCCTTACAGGTCCCTGGAAACAAGGACTTGCAGAGTGAAAGAAACTGACACTGTCCCTACCTAGAGTTTTCTGTCCCTAGAATAAATGTTTTTTTTTAAGCACAATATAGCACAAGGACAATTAACTCACTGTCCTTACAGGTCCCTGGAAACAAGGACTTGCAGAGTGAAAAAAAAAAAACACTCTCCCTACCTAGAGTTTTCTGTCCCTAGAAAAAATGTTTTTTTTAAGCACAATATAGCACAAGGACAATTAACTCACTGTCCTTACAGGTCCCTGGAAACAAGGACTTGCAGAGTGAAAGAAAAAAAACACTCTCCCTACCTAGAGTTTTCTGTCCCTAGAAAAAATGTTTTTTTTAATCACAATATAGCACAAGGAAAATTAACTCACTGTCCTTACAGGTCCCTGGAAACAAGGACTTGCAGAGTGAAAGAAAAAAAACACTCTCCCTACCTACAGTTTTCTGTCCCTAGAAAAAATGTTTTTTTTAATCACAATATAGCACAAGGAAAATTAACTCACTGTCCTTACAGGTCCCTGGAAACAAGGACTTGCAGAGTGAAAGAAAAAAAACACTCTCCCTACCTACAGTTTTCTGTCCCTAGAAAAAATGTTTTTTTTAATCACAATATAGCACAAGGAAAATTAACTCACTGTCCTTACAGGTCCCTGGAAACAAGGACTTGCAGAGTGAAAGAAACTGACACTGTCCCTACCTAGAGTTTTCTGTCCCTAGAATAAATGTTTTTTTTAAGCACAATATAGCACAAGGACAATTAACTCACTGTCCTTACAGGTCCCTGGAAACAAGGACTTGCAGAGTGAAAGAAACTGACACTGTCCCTACCTAGAGTTTTCTGTCCCTAGAATAAATGTTTTTTTTAAGCACACTATAGCAGAAGCACAAAACACACTGACACTCTCCCTACCTATCCTTCTCTTTCCCTAAACTAAAGGAATCCAGGTTAAGCAAGAAAGAAATAACAGTCACTGTCCCTGCCTATGCTACTCTATCCCTGCTCCGGAACACACTACACTAGGCCGCCGTGCTGGCGGCCTTTTATAGTGTGGGGCGTGTACTAAACACCCTCAGCAATAATTGGCCACAGGCATCCTGCCTGTGGCCAATCATTGCTCTCCTCGCTGCCGGCGCTGTGATTGGCCAAGCATGCGGGGTCACAGTGCATGCTTGGCCAATCACAGCGCCTGGATGACACTGCGATGGCGTAGTGCATTGTGGGCCGTTCGCATCACTCGAATTTGGCGCGAACGGCCCAAATCGTTCGATCTTCGTCGAACGATCGAACAGCCAATGTTCGAGTCGAACGTATGTTCGACTCGAACACGAAGCTCATCCCTAGTGACGCTAGTTTGGCCTTGGAATCTAGACATCAGTAACCACTGGTAACAAAAAGTTGAAAACGGTTGCGTTTGGCCTGGGCTATTGCTTCTGCCCTCCATGTCTTATATTTCTGACTGTTTTTTATTAAATTGTTCTAAACTGACAACAGTTTAACAATGCTGGGTCACAAATCATAAACACTCACATTTTTCAAAGAAAGCCTGCCCATAGGTCTTCTGGATTTCATCTGGTAACTTCTCCCATTTGTTCTTTACATTTTCCAGGAAAAATTTGGATTCCGAGATTCCAGTTCTGAAGTAGCCTGGCTCTAAAATGCTGACCTTCACACCAAATGGGACCATTTCACGCCTAAAAAGTCCAGAATGTTAAACAATAACGAGAGACCTTCCACTACATTAACAAGACTGAGCAACTATCAACAATCTGCAAATACAATTATTTTCAATTTATAGCAATACATAAAATGATTTTATCATTAGTCCAAGCTATAAACATCCCAAACTGTAGCCAGCTCGAGGACAAGATTAACCGCTAAGACTTGGATTTATGGTAATAATTTAATAATAAAGTTATTCTTTATTCAATCATCATCTGCAGTTTTGCAATTTTTCAATGTCTTGAAATTTTCTTGAAGTCTCAAAACAACCAGCCCAGGGTGGACTAGGGAGCCTGCTTTTAGATCCACTGCCTGCTTCTCTGCCAGCATTATTTCTACCTGTTTGGGGCTGCTATTCCCTGTGACCCTAAAGCCCTGTACACACAGGCAGAATGTTGGAGGACATTTGCCAGTTCAAAAAAACCCGGCCAACATTCTGCTTGAGTGTATGTCGGTCTGTCCGACAGAAGCCGGCCCTTCTGCTGGCTTCTGTCGGACGTGCATGCTGGAAAACCAGCAGCCGATCAACTTTCGATCAGCGCTTTCAGCCAATGGCAGAGAGCGCTGATCGGAGTGTTCTGGCAGGGGGGGCCGTCCCCCTGTCAGAACACACCAGCTCAGCGGGGAAGATCGCTGGACTAACCTTGCTCCGACCGGAGCTGTCAGTTTTTTCGTGCAACCTATCAAAAAACTGTTAGTGTGCACCCTCCCTTCTGATTTAGTTGTTGCACTTGTTCTAAGTCAGTGACTTATTTTGAAGCCAAAGATAGCCAGTCAATTTCCATTTCCGGAAAGTGGTTATGTCAGGTAACAAAAAAAAAAAAAAAAGAAGAAAAGTTTAGCACCCTCTACTTAGGTAGGTGCTAGAGTTGAGATTTTTGTCAGTGCAGGTAAATTTAGGCCGGCATAGCTGTAAGCTAGGCCTGTTTGTTTTGATCTGTGGCTGGGAGTGGTTAGAGTAGGCTGGTGACTGCTAGTTTCACCTTTCGGTTACCTCTCTTCTGTTTCTAGAGGGTTCTAGAAGAAGAAATGGAAAAAGGGTGGAGCTGTCTGCGGTGTTCTAAGGAGCTCTGACCAATCCCAAACCTGGATTGGCAGGGGTCAGGCCTCCCTAAATACCTAGAGTCAGCCCAGCTGGGGAGGAGTTGTTTAGGTGGAAGAACCTTGTGTCGGGGCCTAGGAGGGAGCCCCCCCAGTATGGGGGGGTGACCTTGGGCTGGGGCTCAGAGTTGTGAAGGAACCCCACACAACCCAAGGGGTGTCCTGAACAGGAGCAGACAGCGGGGAATACTGCTGGGCAAGTCTCCGGGGGATATCCATCAGGTGTCGGTGAGTGACAGGCACAGCCGGGAGAGCTTGGAGAGGCATGCCGGAGAGGACTGGGAAACAGTCAGAGATGGATGTGGAGCCAGCAGGAGAGACTGTGATGTTACTGGTAAAGTCAGTTGCTGCAGCTGGGAGAGCTGTCAAGGTCTGCAATGGGCTGACTGGGATGAGTAGTTCATCAAAAAGGTCAGCTAGCACCAAAGACTTTTCCTATTTTTATTGCTACACTAGAGGGGCCGCGGTCCCTGCCTGTAATAAGGAACTTTGCTAACGCCTGACTGAAACTAGGGTTAGGCTATGTAGAACGTGTACTGGGGTGGGCTCCCCTGGATACAGCGAAGTCACGAACAAGGAAAACCACTCCACCACCAGCCTCTTGTTAAAACTGAATTTTAGCACAACAGTTTGCAAACTGGTCTCAGTCTCTAGGCGCCAACAAAGTAATGGGGTGCGTGCACGATCTTACCGACCCGGGTCTGCTCTGCATCCGCTGGTGACTCTGACCGGAACAAAATGTCTCTCTAGCAAGTATATGGTCCTTCAGTGTATATTGTTTTGTTCCTCAGGTCTCATCCGTCTTCCTGCAAGCAATTCCTCGTTCCTCTGGACAGGATCAGGATCTTAGACACAAGTAACTTCACTCAGCTGCAGTTCTGTTTCCACACCTGGATGTTGTAGGATTCTCTGCACACAGTCCTCAGAACAAACTCCTTCTCAAAATGGCTGCCTGCTCGCTACACACTTTCTCTCTCTTTCTTGAATCTCTGTCCAAAACAGCCCGTTATACTACAGTTCTCCTCTCACTTTCTTTCCTGTGTGTCACAGCACTGATTTGTGTACAGCGTCTCCATGGATACAACCCGTTATCTGTGTCAGGAAAAACCAGCGGCATCTTGTGGCCAAACAGCAGAATGACAGTTAAATATTTAATTGTAAACAAACAGTGTTCAGACAATGAGAGCTGCTTCCCATCTTACATGCCACCCCACTAGAGGTTGTCGTCCTCGGCAACCCTCCCCATACAAACTCATTCTGGGCATAGCGCTGTGGGGGCACACCAGCATTGGGCCTGGTTGACCTTCGAAGAGGGATAGGTTCAGAAACACTGGGGACGTCAGACACATCTAATGGGGGCGGGGCTGCTGACTGCTCAACACTTTCCCGAGGTGGCAAACTTGCCACGGCTGGAGCCTCTGTGGGTACCGGGGCAGGGACAACCCACCATTCCTCCCCCTCCTCCTCCAATGGTATTTGCTCTGTACCCTGAGCAGAAGGAGGCATCTCCTTCACGCACACAGGCTTATCAAAATTACAACGTCTCAACATGTTACGGTGCAAGTTTCGTGAAGGCCCCCCAGTCCCTATTGGCTCTACCTCATAGACCGGGATGTCAGGGTCTATCCTCCTCTTCACCGTGTAAGGGACCGCCTTCCACCGCCCATCCAACTTTCCAGGCGGCCGCTTAGCTTTGACCATCACTCGATCACCCTGGGCAAACCCATCCCTCTGCACTGGTCTTGGGTTAGGATGTACCACTTGTCCCAGGCGCTCCCCCACAACCTTATGGATTGCTCTTAGCCGGCGGCGGTGCTCTTGCACCCATGCAGTGGTATTTCTTGGTGATGGCTCCAACGGATCGGGCATGTGGAGATCTTCAATCTCCCGTCCGGCTCTCCCAAACATGAGCATATGTGGGGAGTAACCAGTGGTACTGTGTACCCTGTTGTTATAGGCCCCCATCAGTTCAGGTAGGTACTCGGGCCACCGAGCCTTCTGGTTGTCCTCCAGAGTCCGCAACATCTGTAGCAAGGTGCGGTTGAACCGCTCGCATGCCCCGTTTCACTGGGGGTGATACGAGGTGGTGCGGGAACGTTCGATGCCATACAGTTGATACAGCTCATTCATCAGAGTACCCTGAAAACATGCCCCCTGGTCCGAATGTATTCTCCGAGGACACCCAAACACCTGTATGAATTGTTTACAGACCGCATCCACGGCCGACTCTGCCGTCTGGTCTCTGGTGGGTACAGCCACCGCATACTTGGTGAAATGATCTGTCATGACTAGACAGTACGAGTGTCCCGAGGTAGAGTACCCAATCTGTACATAATCGATCATAAGAAGCTCTAGGGGCGCTGAGGTCCGGATGGCCTGTACAGGAGCCCGTTGTTCAGTACTCTTGCTCAACCCACAGGGTCGACACTTAAGACATAACTCAGCCACCATGTCTGCCAGATCGGGACAGTATACCAGCCGTTGAAGCCACGTGAACGTTTTCTCACTCCCGAAATGGGCTCCCCTTTCATGAGCTTCCCGGGCAGCCTCCGGTCCCAATGACATGGGGATGACAATCTGTTGCCGGTACTGCAACTCTGACTGTAAGTATATGGTCCGACACAGGAGGCCCTGGGTAACAGTCAACTTATCCCACTGCCTCAACAACTTTTGGCCCTCTGGAGTCAGACGGGCCCGCTCTTCTGGCCGAGGCCAGATTTTAGTCCGGACCCATTCTCTCACTTTCCACAGGTCTGGGCAGCCATTCTGGACTCTCTCCCAATCAGCCAACGTCTTGCCTAGCAACATGTGCATCCCGGATGCCACCCCACTTGAATGTGCCACGTCCTGGAACATGGGTACTCGACCAAGGTCAGGAGTTTCAGTGTCCTCTAACTCCTCATCAGCATTCCGATCAGATAACCCAACAGAGACTCGGGAGAGTGCATCAGCGTTGCCGTTCTCCCTTCCTGACTGAAAAACTTGATGCGGTATTGGTACTTAGAAAGTCGGGCCAGCCACCTCTGCTCCAGCGCACCAAGCTTGGGATTCTCCAGATGTGCTAACGGGTTGTTGTCGGTCATCACGGTCACCTCTGCACCTGTCAGGTACTCCGCAAACCTTTCGGTCATGGCCCACACCAGTGCCAGTAGTTCCAATTTAAAGGAGCTATAGTTGTCAGGGTTGCGCTCCGACTCTCTCAGAGACCGGCTGCCATAGGCAATGACTCCTTCACGTCCATCCTGAGCTTGTGATAACACGGCCCCCAAGCCATGTAGGCTCCCGTCAGTGTACAGCAGGAATGGGGTGTCGAACCGCGCATAAGCCAGAATCGGGGCACTGGTCAGCGCCTGCTTCACTGCCTCGAAGGCCTCTTGTTGCCGGGGTCCCCACTTGATGGAACGATTCTTTGGGCCCCCCGCAGTACCTCTTGTTAACTCATTTAATGGGCCTACCAAATGAGCAAATTTGGGTATAAACCTCCTGTAGTAGCCGGCCAATCCCACAAATGCCCGCACCTCTCGTAGCGTATGCGGTTGGGGCCAGTTCTGGATGGCTTCCACCTTGCTGGGGGCTGGTTTTACCCCCTCCTGGGTGGCCACATGTCCCAAATACTCTGTTGTTTAAACAGTTGGCACTTCTTGGGCTTGATCTTGAGCCCATGATCTCGCACCCGTCCTAGGACCTGACGCAGCTTCTGGAGGTGATCTTCAAAAGAGGCCCCAAATACTACTATGTCGTCCAGGTAGATCAATACCGACTCGAAGTTGAGATCCCCCAGACAGTGCTCCATCAACCGCTGGAATGTTCCCAGGGGATTGGACAGGCCAAACAGCATCCGGTTAAACTCATAGAGTCCCATAGGTAAGATGAAGGCCATCTTTGCTTTGTCCTTCTTGGCCATTGGTACTTGCCAATACCCACTGGCCAGGTCAAGAGTCGAGAAGAACTTTGCATGACTCAGGGCGGATAACGACTCCTCAATCCGTGGAAGGGGGTAGGCATCCCGGACGGTCTGGGCATTCAGCTTCCGATAATCCACGCAGAACCGGAGACTCCCATCTTTCTTCCGCACCAAGACTACTGGAGCAGCCCACGGACTTTGACTCTCCTGGATCACTCGGTTTTCCAACATGCTGGCCACCATATCTTTCACCTCCTGGTACATTTTAGGTGGGATTTGCCGGTAACGTTCCCCGATTGGTGCAGCATCACCGGTGGGGATTTCGTGTTCAATGGCAGAAGCACACCCGAAGTCCCCATCAGGTCTCGAGAATGCCTCCTGAAATTCCCAAATGGTGTCTTCCAGCAACTTCTGTTGTCCTGGAGTCAGGGTCTTGCAGTCCACCCCCATCCGAGCCATGATCACTCGACCGTTCCACTCCGCTGTCGAGGTTTCCCGTTGATGGACCTCTACAGCATAGGTCCAGGCTGACCTCCTATCTGGCTGTAGCGTGAAGCTCGTTCGTCGAGGCATATCCCCTTCAGACACATAAACTTTGGCCAGCAAGGTATTCCCAGGCACGGTTAACTCACAGTCTTCAACATTGAGGCAGCGTACAGGCACACATCCATACTTCACAATTGCGAGGGCCCGGGCTACCAGTGGGCGAGTCTGCGTCTCCTCTTGGTAAGCCGGCTCGATCGGGACCTCCAGTCCATTCAGTTGTCGTCCCGCCCCCACCGGCAGCATCAATATTTGTTCTTGACGAGGTGGGACCATCACTGGGGTCCTCCGCGGCACCCTCACGTGTCCAATGGGCCGACCGGACATGTTGCTCTTTTGCAGACTACAGCTCCTCACCATCTGCTGTAAAACCTTTTGGGTCGGCTGGTGTGTGGGGGCCCGTTGCCAATACTTTGGCCCTTCTTTGGCATAGAGTTGATGGTCTAGGTCTCTCAGCACATTCATACCTAGCGTCACGTCCATGCCTCTCCGGGACGAATGGTCCACCAGCACAACCCCTTTCTTGCCGACGTCTTGCCCAAACAGTCGGACCCGCATCCAGACTATGCCTTGAACGTCCATCTCCTTGTTATTGTCAGCTGTCAGCCTGATGACGCTCCTGTCTTCCGGCTCCATCATATGTCCAAAGTGCCTTTCGAAGAACTCCAGAGGCATAAGGGTGCACTCCGACCCTGTATCAACTAGGCAGCGTACCTTCTGGCCTTCCAACTCGGCTTCCATAATGGGGCTGCTGGCATACAGGTCGTGCTCCTCACACATAGGGCTTAGCTTCTGGCGTACCGCCGCAGGTCGCCCAGCTACCGCGGCGGTCGGAAGTTTTAACGTCGGCTCAGACTTCATCTGTTTTGGGCACTCTCTGGCCATACTGTCGACAAGCCCAGCAGAGGGGCCCCCTTTTAACTAACTCTCGCACCTGAGTAATCCTGGGTGGGGTAGCGCGGGGCACCGGGGTCATTTCCAGTGACCGGGGTGATTCTGCCTTCATCTGAGACACTTCCAGCCGGAGTTCTCTCAACTCCGTCCACAGGCCCTGAACCACATCTCTTAAGGACTCTGAGTCTTCGGTTGCAGACCGCCCTCCTGTAGCATGGATGCCACTGACTACTCTCTCTGCCACAGGCATGTGCTCTTCCTCTCTCTCAACAGCGGCTAGGTAGACATTATAGAACGTCATGTCAGGCGACATCCGGGTCATCTCTTGCAATTTGTCTTGTAAGAACTTGTTGAAGAGCCCCACTATGAACTGGTCTCGTAGTAGCCGGTCCACCCCCCGGAAGGCTCCCATGGCCTCGCCGTTGCATTTCACTTAACATCTCCTGTAGGGCATTGGAGTACTGCATCAGGGTCTCACCCTCTCGCTGCGGTCTGTTGAAGAAGTGACTCTGCAACTGTACCACTTTGGTACGCCCCCCCTGGGTTTTCTCCAGAAGGGAGAATATTTTCTCTAGGGTGTCTCTCTCGGATTCGGGCCTCACCATCACTGTCCGTCTTACGTCAACCTCTAGAGCCCCCAACGCAACCTCTTCCCGTCGCTCGGGGTTCAGGTTACACATCCTAACTGCACTTTGCACCCTTTCAGTCCAGTCCTGCAAAGTCCTGTTTTTACCGTCAAATTTTGGCAGATGACGCAACAGCGCCTCCACGGGGATATATACCCTACTGGGGCAGTCATGGCGGGGGCAAGTTGGCCTTGCACTGGCGCACCCTGAGCCGGGTCCTGGACCGGCGCCATGGGAGGGTCTCCCGCCGCGTTCCCATCCATAACGGTCGCTGTATCCTGCCGACTACGCCAAGATGTAGAACGTGTACCGGGGTGGGCTCCCCTGGATACAGCGAAGTCACGAACAAGGAAAACCACTCCACCACCAGCTCTTGTTAAAACTGAATTTTACTTAGACGGGGTATTGAACCCAACCGCCAATTCTGGGAACATACAATATATTTACAGACACCCAGCCCGAAGGCTGAGACCCTTATGCTGCACAGCGCGGCACCCTACGTAGGATGCAGGAGTAATTTGCCTACTGGTGGGCACAACCAAACGCCACACCTTACCTGTTAATACCCTAAAAAAAACAACACAAGAATAACTGTATGGGTGTGTGGTGCGGGCTAGCCTGCGGTGCAGCACAACAGTTTACAAACTTACAAAGCTCTACCGTATTTCCCCCCCTTAACTGGTGTTGTATCATGCGTCTGCGTGTTCCTCCTGAGCACAACGCCAGTCTATCTTGAGTTTGTAGAAAGTTCATCAGCTCTCCAATTGTGAAGTGTCACTTTAGGTTATGGAGTCCCTGTAGTGAACAGTAGCAACACTTGTGGCCTGACACAAACAGAGACCCTACTAACTATCTACAGGCCTGGTCTCAGTCTCTAGGCGCCAACAAAGTAATGGGGTGCGTGCACGATCTTACCGACCCGGGTCTGCTCTGCATCCGCTGGTGACTCTGACCGGAACAAAATGTCTCTCTAGCAAGTATATGGTCCTGCAGTGTATATTTTTTTGTTCCTCAGGTCTCATCCATCTTCCTGCAAGCAATTCCTCGTTCCTCTGGACAGGATCAGGATCTTAGACACAAGTAAATTCATTCAGCTGCAGTTCTGTTTCCACACCTGGATGTTGTAGGATTCTCTGCACACAGTCCTCTGAACAAACTCCTTCTCAAAATGGCTGCCTGCTCTCTACACACTTTCTCTCTCTTTCTTGAATCTCTGTCCAAAACAGCCCGTTATACTACAGTTCTCCTCTCACTTTCTTTCCTGTGTGTCACAGCACTGATTTGTGTACAGCGTCTCCATGGATACAGCCCGTTATATGTGTCAGGAAAAAACAGCGGCATCTTGTGGCCAAACAGCAGAATGACAGTTAAATATTTAATTGTAAACAAACAGTGTTCAGACAATGAGAGCTGCTTCCCATCTTACAGCTACACCATGTGCTAGCTGAGCCTAAAAGAATTGTGCTGGAGGGAGAAGGAGAGATAGTCTGCAGCAAGTGTTGTGCAGAAGGAGAATATCTAAATTTTCCCATACCATGCAAGAACCAATTTTTGGGCATCTCATGAATTCCTTTACCCCATCCAAGTTCTAATCCCTCAATAAAATACAAAAACAAAGCTGATGGACTTTTCACTGTCTGGAGAGTGACTGGAAGTGAATGCCAGGCTGGGAAGGGTGACAGGTGGAACTACTACATTCTGCAGCCCCTACGGTGGTACCGCTACAAAATACTACAAAAGATTAAGATGAAACCTACAAGGAAGAGTGCTTGTATGCACCTCTAACAGGCTTCTCAGGATTAAACACTTCAGAGAGTTTGTGATGGCTGTATCCTCTGACAAGTGCCGTTGTTCCATCCTTAGACCCCTGCATCACTACAGCAAAGCTTGCTGCAAGAGACAAGGTATTAAATTCACCTCTCTGGCAGGTGTCTAAAGAAGGGGTCCTGCGTGGCCCCAAAACAGTATTTGAGGATCCATAATATGCTGGCAATTATATACCTCTACCTACTTTCTGTTTCAGCGCTGCAGCCTCTGTCAGGGCTTTTGGCATCCAACACATTTTGTAAGTCAGATGCTTGTGTCTCCCCTGCTGCATGGCATGGTTCCATCTACTGACGTCTATGTCACTGCATGACCCAGGCATCCAACACTCTTGGAAATTTTGAATGCTGATGACACTGACTGATGCTGCTGTGTTGGAACAGAGGGGAAGAAGAACACATGGGCCACTGGAAAGGGAGGCTTCAGCTTGATCTTTTTTCAACACTAGAGCCCTTGCAGCCGGGCAACTAGCCTTTTCTAAAGATGGTGGGCAATGGCAAACTATACATTTCTCCTAGCACAGGTTTTCTTAAATAAAACCTGAAGGTGCAAATAAGTAGGTTTATTTTGCTGGTTTCTGACTCTGACATCCATGCACTCCTACTTTAAAGTGATATTAAAGCAGAGTTCCATTTTGGAACTTCCCCCTTAACCACTTAAGCCCCGGACCATTTCGGGCCATTAGGACCAGGCCTGTTTTTGGGATTCGGCACTGCACTGCTTTAACTGTAAATTGTGCGGACATGCAATGTTGTACCCAAATGAAATTTGCGTCCTTTTCTTCCCACAAATAGAGCTTTCTTTTAATGGTATTTGATTGCCTCTGCGATTTTTATTTTTTGCGATATAAACAGAAAAAGACCGAAAATTTTGAAAAAAAATGATATTTTCTACTTTTTGTTATAAGAAAAATCGAATAAACTCAATTTTAGTCATACATTTAGGCCAAAATGTATTCAGCCACATGTCTTTAGTAAAAAAAATGTCAATAAGCGTATATTTATTGGTTTGCGCAAAAGTTATAGCATTTACAAACTAGGGTACATTTTCTGAAATTTACACAGCTTTAAATTTATGACTGCCTATCTCATTTCTTGAGGTGCTAAAATGGCAGGGCAGTACAAACCCCCCAAATGACCCCATTTTGGAAAGTAGACACCCCAAGGAAATTGCTGAGAGGCATGTTGAGCCCATTGAATATTTTTTTTTTTTGTCCCAAGTGATTGAATAATGACAAAAAAAAATAAAAAATTACAAAAAGTTGTCACTAAATGATATATTGCTCACACATGCCATGGTTATATGTGGAATTGCACCCCAAAATACATTCTGCTGCTTCTCCTGAGTACAGGGATACCACATGTGTGGGACTTTTTAGGAGCCTAGCCACGTACGGGACCCCGGAAACCAAGCACCGCCTTCAGGATTTCTAAGGGCGCAAATTTTTGATTTCACTCCTCACTACCTATCACAGTTTCGAAGGCCATAAAATGCCAAAATAGCACAACCCCTCCCCCCAAATGACCCCATTTTGGAAAGTAGACACCCAAAGCTATTTACTGAGAGGCATGTTCAGTCCATGGAATATTTTATATTTTGCCACAAGTTGCGGGAATATGACAAACTTTTTTTTTTTTGCACAAAGTTGTCACTAAATGATATATTGCTCACACATGCCATGGGCATATGTGAAATTACACCCCAAAATACATTCTGCTGCTTCTCCTGAGTACGGGGATACCACATGTGTGGGACTTTTTGGGAGCCTAGCCGCGTACGGGACCCCAAAAACCAAGCACCGCCTTCAAGGTTTCTAAGGGCATACATTTTTGATTTCGCTCCTCACTACCTATCACAGTTTTGAAGGCCATAAAATGCCAAGATGGCACAAAACCCCCCCAAATGACCCCATTTTGGAAAGTAGACACCCCAAGCTATTTGCTGAGAGGCATGTTGAGCCCATTGAATATTTTTTTTTTTGTCCCAAATGATTGAATAATGACAAAAAGAAAAAAAAAATGTACAAAAAGTTGTCACTAAATGATATATTGCTCACACATGCCATGGTTATATGTGAAATTACACCCCAAAATACATTCTGCTGCTTCTCCTGAGTACAGGGATACCACATGTGTGGGACTTTTTGGGAGCCTAGCCGCGTACGGGACCCCAAAAACCAAGCACCGCCTTCAAGGTTTCTAAGGGCATAAATTTTTGATTTCACTCCTCACTACCTATCACAGTTTTGAAGGCCATAAAATGTCAAAATAGCCCAAAACCCCCACAAATGACCCCATTTTGGAAAGTAGACACCCCAAGCTATTTGCTGAGAGGCATGGTGAGTATTTTACAGCTCTCATTTGTTTTTGAAAATTAAGAAAGACATTTTTTTCTTTTTTTTTTCTTTTTTTACATTTTCAAAACTTTGTGACAAAAAGCGAGATCTGCAAAATACTCAACATACCTCTCAGCAAATAGCGAGGAGTGAAATCAAAAATTTACACCCATAGAAATCCTGAAGGCGGTGCTTGGTTTTTGGGGTCCCGTACGCGACTAGGCTCCCAAAAAGTCCCACACATGTGGTATCCCCGTACTCAGGAGAAGCAACAGAATGTATTTTGGGGTGTAATTCCACATATGCCCATGGCATGTTTGAGCAATATATAATTTAGTGACAACTTTTTGTACATTTTTTTTTTGGTCATTATTCAATCACTTGGGACAAAAAAAAAAAAATATATTCAATGGGCTCAACATGCCTCTCAGCAAATAGCTTGAGGTGTCTACTTTACAAAATGGGGTCATTTGGGGGGGGTTTTGAACTGTCCTGGCATTTTATGCACAACATTAGGAAGCTTATGTCACACATCATCCACTCTTCTAACCACTTGAAGACAAAGCCCTTTCTGACACTTTTTGTTTACATGAAAAAAAAATTTTTTTTTGCAAGAAAATTATGTTGAACCCCCAAACATTATATATTTTTTTAAAGCAAAGGCCCTACAGATTAAAATAGTGGGTGTTGCATTTTTTTTTTCCACACAGTATTTGCGCAGCGATTTTTCAAACGCATTTTTTGGGGGAAAAACACACTTTTTTTATTTTTAATGCACTAAAAAACACTATATTGCCCAAATGTTTGATGAAATAAAAAAGATGATCATAGGCCGAGTACAAGGATACCAAACACGACATGCTTTAAAATTGCGCACAAACGCGCAGCGGCGACAAACTACATTCATTTTTAAAAGCATTTAAAAGCCTTTACAGGTTACCACGTTAGATTTACAGAGGAGGTCTACTGCTAAAATGACTGCCCTCGATCTGACCTTCGCGGTGATACCTCACATGCATGATGCAATTGCTGTTTACATATGACGCTAGACCGACGCTTGCGTTCGCCTTTGCGCAAGAGCAGGGGGGGACAGCGGTGCTTTTTTTTTTTTTTTTTTTTTTTTATTATTTATTTGGCTTTTTTATTTTATTTTTAAACTGTGCCTTCCATATTTTATTTTTTTACCATTTTTATCGTTATCTCAGGGAATGTAAATATCCCCTATGATAGCAATAAGTAGTGACAGGTACTCTTTTTTTGAAAAAAATTGGGGGGTTAGACCCTAGATCTTTCCTCTGCCCTCAAAGCATCTGACCACACCAAGATCGGTGTGATAAAATGCTTTCCCAATTTCCCAATGGCGCTTTTTATATCCGGGGGGGGGGGACATTCCCTCCCACTGCTTGTAAAAGCAGTCTAGAGGCTAATTATCTGCTAGAATTGCTTTTACATGAAAGCCGGCTGCTGGCTGAAAAGAATGATACCAAGATGATACCTAAACCCGCAGGCATCATTCTGGTATAAACATTCAAAGTCCAGCAACATACCAGTACGTTGCTGGTCCTTGTTGGACATGTATTGTAATCTTTTTTTTCATACAGCCTATTGGCTGAACGAAAAAAAGAGATTGATTGGTGGGTATGCCCACCATTAGAATACCTCCCTTCATCCACCCACTTCTAATGATGGGCATATATGCCGAAGCATGGGGGCATCCTCCCGCAAAAAAGTTATGCCGCGTACACACGGTCAAGCCTTCGTCGGAATTTCGACCGTATGTACGCGGCATAAAAGGTTATGCCGCGTACACACGGTCGGACTTTTCCACGGGCAAGCCTCCGTTGGAATTTCGACCGTATATACGCGGCATTAGGAGCAAAATCGCTCCTCCGCCCCTGCTGCCCCCATGCTTCGGCATATATGCTCTTTTTTTTAACTGTGGTGGTGAAATCACCTCCTACAGTGTTGGAGTCACGGCTTTATGTATCGTGGGAGCAAACGCTGTTGCTGTCAAGATAAATAGATCCGCGCTGCAACTGAATGGCGTACCTGCTAAGCAAATGGTGGTTAACATTAAAACAAAGTAACATTACAGTACAACAGTAAGACCTTACCATGCCATACCTGCAAAGCAAATACCAAAACAAAACCTAGTAAAAAATAAAAAAAAATGTTTTAACGCAACCTGTGCCTAAAATATATATATGCCGAAGCATGGGGGCATCCTCCCGCAAAAAAGTTATGCCGCGTACACACGGTCGGAATTTTCCACGGGCAGGCCTCCGTCGGAATTTCGACCATATGTACGCGGCATTAGGAGCAAAATCGCTCCTCCGCCCCTGCTGCCCCCATGCTTCGGCATATATATGCTCTTTTTTTTAACTGTGGTGGTGAAATCACCTCCTACAGCACTGGAGTCACGGCTTTATGTATCGTGGGAGCAAACGCTGTTGCTGTCAAGATAAATAATTCCGCGCTGCAGTTGAATGGCGCACCTGAAAACAAAAAATTACATACCTGAAAAGCAAGCATGATAAAACATTGCAGAATAGAATACAGTAAAAAAGAGCAGAACAATAGAGAGAAAATAGAGAGAGAGAGAACAATAAAACAACAACTATTTTTGGTTTTTTTATTTTATATTTTTTTTGTGTTTTGTTTTTTACGTTTTTTTTTTCTTTTTTACACTTTTTTTTGTAACTTTACAACTGTAATGGTTCGGGTCTCTCAAAATGTAATGGCATCTTGGGAGACCCTGTGTAAGTGTGTCCTTGTCTGTGAAATGCTGTACCCTACGCTAAAACTTCACTTTTGAGTGGTAGCGTTCAAAACATTCACCTTGGCAAAGACCAGGCTTGTCAGGACAGAGTGGACAAAAACTACGGGTGTCACGCCTAAATCCGTGCTTGCTACAGACACGACATCTTTTTTGGGGGTGGCTTTGGGTAGGGGTACTCGGGAGGACATACGAATAATGCCTCTCATGCAGCCGGCTTACTGCATTTGGTAGGGGATGGTGAGGTGCAGAACCGCCTGGATACAGGAGTTCTGTGACTATCTCATTATGGAATTTTAGAAGAGATAACGTCTCGCCTGAAGCTCTGTATAGCACATGAGCGTTCAGCAAAGCCAATTGGAATAATGATAGAGACACTTTTTTGTACCAGCGTCTCGCCTTACGGTCAATTAGATACGGCGCCATCAACTGGTCGTTGAGGTCCACCCCTCCCATATTTTGGTTATATTCGTGGACACAGAGGGGTTTCTCCACAACACCAGTCGCCGTACGAATTTGGACTGTCGTGTCTGCATGAAGGGAGGTAAGAAGGAAAACATTCTTATTGTCCCTCCACTTCATAGCGAGCAAGTTATTACACTTCAAGCAGGCTCTCTCCCCCAGCCTAAGACGGGCATCTACAAGCCGCTGGGGAAAGCCCCGGCGATTAGGTCGCACGGTGCCACATGCTCCAATCTGATGATCAAACAAGTGACTAAACAGTGGCACGCTCGTGTAATAATTGTCCACATACAAGTGGTACCCCTTTCCGAATAAGGGTGACACCAAGTTCCACACTATCTTGCCAGCGCTCCCTATGTAATCCGGGCAGTTGACCGACTCAATCTGACTATCTTTTCCCTCATAAACCGTAAAGTTCACTACATAGCCTGTTGCCCTGTCACAGAACTTGTAGAGCTTGACCCCGTATCTGGCACGCTTGCTGGGAAGGTACTGCTTGAAAGACAAGCGGCCAGAAAATTTAATCAGGGACTCATCAACGCAGACAACTTGATCGGGAGTAAACAAGGCTGCAAAACGTTCGTTGAAGTGGTTTATGAGGGGCCGAATTTTATAGAGCCGGTCGTATTCAGGGTCCCCACGTGGACGACAAAGTTCATTGTCGTTGAAGTGCATGAACCGCAAAATCTGCTCGTATCGTGCCCTGGACATGGAGGCAGAGAACACGGGCATGTGGTCAATTGGGTGCGTGGACCAATAAGCACGCAATGACGGAAATTTATGTGTGCCCATGTTGAGGGAAAGGCCCAGAAAGGTCTTAAATTCGGAAAACGTAATTGGTTTCCAATTTCTGGCAATTTTAGGCAACTGGGGGTTAGCGGCGATAAATTGACCAGCATATAAATTACTCTGGTCCACAATAGATCTATAGAGATCTTCCGTGAAAAACAGCGAATAAAAATCAATTGGAATAAAATCAGCTGTTTCCACCTGAATACCGGGTTGGGCAGTGAATGGGGGAAGTATGGGTTCTGCAGAAGTGGTGGGGACCCAATCAGGATAGGCGAATTCTGCAGGAAGGGCAGTATGGGCACGACGGGCCTGCCTTTGTCTTCTTGGTGGCAGCGGGACACTACTTGTGCTTGCCACCTCGCCAGCTTGAACTGCACTTATGGGACTCGCCACGTCACCAAGTGTTACTGCAGTGCTGGATGTACGTCCAGGCTGTACTAGGCCGCTGGTGCTTGCCAGTTCACCAGAAGGAATAGCGGCGCTAGTACTACTCTGCTCCATGATACGAGAGACCTGCGGTTCTTGCTCCTCAACAACCTCAGAAGATCGGGATCGGGTACACCTGACCTTAGCAGGGACCTCAACTTCGTCGTCAGAGCTATCTGACGTGGGGCCGCTGACGTCACTGTCTTCTACGGGAAGATATTCTGAGCCTGAATCTGACAGATACGTGACCTCCTCTTCACTATCTGTCATGCTCAGAATCTCGTAGGCCTCTTTACTAGTGTACCTTCGTCTTGCCATTTTGGGCTCTAAATTTAGGGGTACACTAGTAAGATTCACAGGAAAAAAAGCACCTGACTGTCGTCAGCAAATATATCAAACGCTACAAAAAAACTGTTAGCGATCGCAGGGATCAGGCCTGTCTCTGCGAACGCTGCAGTTATGTGTGTTGTGTTTGGTAAGTGACAGTGATCGATCGATACTGCACTTGGGTGGGCTGGGCTGGGCTGGGCTGGGCGGAGGGGCTAAACGCAGGCGCTAGCAGGTATCTGGGCTGATCCCGCTAACACTGCGTTTTTGGGAACCCTAAACCGCTGGGGATGCTAGTATAGATCTGATCAGATACTATACCACTAAGGGGGGTGTATGCTTTGCGCGTGGGTGTTAGCGTTACTGGCACTAACCTAACACTGCCTGGGGCGACGCAGACCCTCTCTGGCGCTAAAACCTAATTGATCTCACCCGCCGGGCGATCAGGGGGGTTAAACCTTTATTGGGTTATATACGGCGGGTGCCCTGATGCTATAAAAAGCAAACTAATCAACCAGCGTCACCCGTAACCTTTATATGGTGATCACTGGTGAAAGGGTTAACTAGGGGCAATCAGGGGGTTAAAACCTTTATTAGGTTAAATATGGGGGTACCTGACACTATATAAAAACCTGACGGGTAACCTAAATAACTAAATAACTTACTGGCAAACCAGTGACACCAGTGACGCTTATACGGCGATCACTGGTGAAAGGGTTAACTCTAGGGGCAATCAGGGGGTTAAAATAATATATGGGGGTACCTGACACTAATAAAAACCTGCGGCGAACCTAAAAAAAAATAACTGCCTATCTAAAACACCAGCGACACGAATACAGCGATCGGAAAAACAATCGCTTAGTGACGCTGAAGTTAGGGGGTGAAAGGGTTACCTGGGGGGTGATCAAGGGGTTAAACCTTTATTAGGGGGGGTTAGGGGGCTACCCTGGACCTAAAGGGGTCTAATCCTAACTGCCCTGCAACTTTTTACAATCACAGATGACACTAAATGCAGTGATCAGTAAAATAAATGATCACTGCAATCAGTGACACTGTGATTGGGGGCTTTGGGGTGACCTGGGGGGTGATCTGGGGGTGACTGGGGGGTGATTTGTGTGCCTATGTGTACCTACGTGTCAGTGGACTGTTGGTGCACTAACCTGCTTCTTCTCTTCTCGGCGCCGGGAACGAAAAGACCGCGGCGAGGGAGATGACATCACTTCCTCCAGCCTGTGTTTACATTTCAGGCAGGAGGAAGCAATTTCATTCGCCGGGAGCGATCGCGAGGGGGGGGCGGAATCGAGCGGCCGCCCCCTCATGCCCGATCGCTCCCGAACACTTAACGGCCGCTCACTGCAGTGAAGGATGGACCCCCCAACTGCACAAAGGCGATCACGTAGATCTACGTGATTCTGCCTGTCGGTGCCATTCTGCCGACGTAAATCGGCGGTGGGCGGTCGTTAAGTGGTTAAGGAGTCCTAACCCCCTGACATGCCACATTTTGCATGTCATCTTTTTGGGGGGGAAGTGGGTACCTAGTTTTGACAGGTACCCAGCTCCCACTTATGCCTGTACTACCTAAGCGACTTCTCCTCTCCCCCTCCCTCCCTGCAATCTTCTGGCACATGTCACAGGTCTTAAAGATTGCTCGGTCATTCAGGACAGCGCAGAGCGACTTGCTCATTCATGCGCAGTGCACACCCGGCTGTAAAGCTGCAAGCTGTCACAGCCGGGTGACCACACTTGCAATGGCTGTACCTCTCCAATGGTTTACAGGAGTGCAGTTTGTTCTGCACTCCAATGACCCATTTTCAGCCAACAGCGAGCTAAAGCCCATTGTCGGCTGAGGTCATAGAGCCAGTCCAGGCTCTGAAAAGATCCCGATCATATGGTTAGGATTCACCCAGATGCCTGGACCAGCAGCTGGCTCAGCCGGTCATTGACCTGCTGAGAGCCTGAGCCAGCCGTTTCTGCCCATTCCACAGCCCAGCGCTCCAGTGAGCAGAGCAGCGAGAGCTGGTGACTGACAGTCAGCAGCTTTCTGCAGCCTGAGGACCAAGAGCTGAGCGAACAGCGGTGTTTGATCACTCAGTTCTCGGTCTTAGAGACTAATGCTGCATCCACCTAGGCGAGTATAGTTGTTATTTATTTTTTATTTTATTTTTTTAATCCCACACTTCTGTTTAAGGGCTGCCTAGAAAAAAAAAAAGAAATCAGCACCATTTAGACCTATTTTTATAAATTGTCTAGCTAACCTTTATGTGGTCTGATAATTCTCAGTCATCATATTATGCCCTGTACACACAATTGGATTTCAGATGAAGTAAAATCCAATAGATTTTTCCGTCGGAATTCCGATGAAGCTGACTTTCATCAGTCTTGCCTAAACATCATCAGACAAAATTCCGACAGTCCAAAACGCCGTGACGTACAACACATACGACGTCACTATAAAGGGGAAGTTCAAATCCAACGGCGCCACCCTTTGGACTGCTTTTGCGGATTTTGTGTTACCGCGTGTTAGTAAAAGTTTGGTGTTAGCCGGTTTGTGCTTTTCAGTCTCCGTGCTTTTCAGTCCGTTACAGCATGACGAATGTGTCATCTCCATTACGAACGCTAGTTTTACCAGAACGAGCGCTCCCGTCTTGTAATTTAGTCTGAGCATGCGTGGATTTTTCTCCGATGGAGTTCCCCACAGACGATCGGTATTTGCTATAGTTTTTTTTTCCATCGGTAAAATTTAAAACATGTTCTATTTTTTTACACCGATGGAAAAACGATTGTGTGTACGCGGCATAAGTCTTTTAACTACCACAGTATGTATGGCCACCATAATGGTTCGTATGCATTAATGTTTTGCTGCAGTTACTATACAGTACATTTTTTTATTTGATGAATGTATCAGCGACACTACTTTGTATGTTATGACCAAAAGATGTGAACACGTGCAATTCTCCAAAGTACTTAAAAAACTGTTTAAACAAATCTGTCATCTACATTGGGAACAGACAAAAGGTTTGTGTATTATTTGTGCTGAACTATGTTTCTACCCATAAAGATCAATGCAAATGCAGTTTAAAGTAGGTCAGAAGGAGATCTGAAGAATCTTAGCAGCATCCCTGTCTACCAATCCCTAGGGCTGCATTCACATTCTAGAAATGTGCACAGAGATTGCTCTTTCTAGCAATGCATGAAAAAATGGTTACACACTTACAGTGCTAAAACATGCAGTAAAAAACATATTAAGCTCTGTGCCTGCAAAAGTTGCAGGAGCTTCTTTAGCGTGTTTGTCGTGCATAGGGCAGCCCATTTAAATGAATGGGCTGGACTATGATATTGTGCTAAAAAAAAAGCGCAAAAAAAGCACAAGTTTGCAAAATGTGAAGTGTAAATGGGGCCTAAAATATATTTAAGTGTAGCGCCCCTTTACATTTAGGGGTGCTATGTGCCTAAATTTAGGGGTTGGTCTGAGCTAGTAGCCAGACTCAGACCGCTTCAATTGTTAGGTTTGTTCTCTGCTTCTGCTAAGTGGTGTTACTGGTGTACAGTTCCCTGTGGCCTGTAGGTGGCACTGCCATAACAGGTCAGGGTTGAACCGCAGGTGACATTACTATGCCCTTGGGTGTCCCCTCTCGGCAGCGGTGTAGTGGGCGTGGTCAACCCGCTGTGCATGCCAGGAGAGGATATATAAGGAGCAGACGCCATCTTTCGGGGTGGTGGAGGAAAAGGGGTACTGAGGAGCAGTACCGAGGAGCAGTCCGTCTGCGCCTCATGGCCCTCCAGGCCATGGAAGTGCGCATGGGTGTATTGGTCTCAGGCACCTTTAGCCTGGGGCTGCAACTCTCCATGTAGGCCCAGCACTTTTAGCTGACCTACCCCCGAAAGAGGAATTCCAGGGCACTCGAGGGTGACCTGTTCTGGAGAGGGAGCCAGGGTTACCGGTGAAGGAAATCACTGCCTCGGATGAGGCCTGGGCACTTACAGAGGGATTCCACAATTCTGCCACAGGCCTTGTAACGTACTTTAAACTGCACCTGTTCTTATATTACAAGTGCTGGGAAGTTTGGAACTAGGAAAATAGGGTTCCGATCGTATCCCTAGGAAATTCAAGTAAAGTCTGTGCATTACTCCGGCTGCTAGGACCGTGAGAGGGGACTATCCGGGTGAGCAGAGCCCACTCGGGATTGAGTGGTAATATTAAGTGCTGATTAACCACTTAACGACCGTCCACTGTAAATATACGACGGCAGAATGGCACGGACAGGCACAATCACGTACCTGTACGTGCCTGCCTTCGTATGGGTGGGGGGTCCAATTGGACCCCCCTCCGGTACAGTGGGCGGCCGGGATCGCTTCGGGAGCGATCCGTGATGAGGGGGCCGCCATTCGATTTTGGCCACCCCCTCGCGATCGCTCCTGGCGAATCAAATGCTTCCTCTGCCTGTGTAATGTTTACACAGGCAGGAGGAAGTGATGTCATCCCTCATGCGGCGCTCACATATACCGAGCGCCGCATGAGAGAAGACACAGAGGTTAGTGCACAAACACTACACTAACACCAGCACACATAGGCACATGATCGCCCCCCCAGATCACCCCCCAGCCCCCAGTCACAGTGTCACTGATTGCAGTGACCATTTATTTACTGATCACTGCAATCAGTGACATTTGTGACTGTAAAAGTGTCAGGGCAGTTAGTTTTAGGTCCAGTGTAGCCCCCTAACCCCCCCTAATAAAGGTTTAACCCCTTGATCGCCCCACAGGTAACCCTTTCACCCCCTAGCACCGCCGTCACTAAGCGATCATTTTTCTGATCGCTTTTTTAGTTTCGGTGATGCCGATAGGTAGCCAGTTATTTTTTTTAGGTTCGCTGCAGGTTTTTATAGCGTCGGATACCCCCATATATTACCTAATAAAAGGTTTAACCCCTTGATCGCCCCCCAGGTAACCCTTTCACCCGTGTCACTAAGCGATCGTTTTTCTGATCGCTGTCTTAGTGTCAGTGATGCCGATAGGTAGCCAGTTATTTTTTTTAGGTTCGCCGCAGGTTTTTATAGCGTCGGGTACCCCCATATATTACCTAATAAAGGTTTAACCCCTTGATCGCCTCTCAGGTAACCCTTTCACTCGTGTCACTAAGTGATCGTTTTTCTGATCGCTGTCTTAGTGTCGGTGATGCCGATAGGTAGCCAGTTATTTTTTTTAGGTTCGCCGCAGGTTTTTATAGCGTCCGGTACCCCCATATATTACCTAATAAAGGTTTAACCCCTTGATCGCCCCCCAGGTAACCCTTTCACCCCCTAGCACCGCTGTCACTAAGCGATCGTTTTTCTGATCGCTGTCTTAGTGTCGGTGATGCCGATAGGTAGCCAGTTATTTTTTTTTAGGTTCGCCGCAGGTTTTTATAGCGTCGGGTACCCCCATATATTACCTAATAAAGGTTTAACCCCTTGATCGCCCCCCAGGTAACCCTTTCACCCCCTAGCACCGCTGTCACTAAGCGATCGTTTTTCTGATCGCTGTCTTAGTGTCGGTGATGCCGATAGGTAGCCAGTTATTTTTTTTTAGGTTCGCCGCAGGTTTTTATAGCTTCGGGTACCCCCATATATTACCTAATAAAGGTTTAACCCCTTGATCGCCCCCCCAGGTAACCCTTTCACCCCATTTTGCCAGTGTCACTAAGCGATCGTTTTTCTGATCGCTGTCTTAGTGTCGGTGATGCCGATAGGTAGCCAGTTATTTTTTTAGGTTTGCCGCAGGTTTTTATAGCGTCGGGTACCCCATATATTACTCAATAAAGGTTTAACCCCTTGATCGCCCCCCCCAGGTAACCCTTTCACCCCCTAGCACCGCTGTCACTAAGCGATCATTTTTATGATCGCTGTCTTAGTGTCGGTGATGCCGATAGGTAGCCAGTTATTTTTTTTAGGTTTGTTGCAGGTTTTTACAGCGTTGGGTACCCCCATATATTACCTAATAAAGGTTTAACCCCTTGATCGCCCCCCCCAGGTAACCCTTTCACCCCCTTTTGCCAGTGTCCCTAAGCGATCGTTTTTCTGATCGCTGTCTTAGTGTCGGTGATGCCGATAGGTAGCCAGTTATTTTTTTTAGGTTCGCCGCAGGTTTTTATAGCGTCGGGTACCCCCATATATTACCTAATAAAGGTTTAACCCCCTGATTGCCCCTAGTTAACCCTTTCACCAGTGATCACCATATAAGTGTTACGGGTGACGCTGGTTAGTTAGTTTGCTTTTTATAGTGTCAGGGCACCCGCTGTATATAACCCAATAAAGGTTTAACCCCCTGATCGCCCGGCGGTTGATATCAATTAGGTTTTAGCGTCAGAGAGGGTCTGCGTCACACCCCAGGCAGCGTCAGGTTAGTGCCAGTAACGCTAACACCCACGTGTGAAGCATACACCTCCCTTAGTGGTATAGTATCTGAACAGATCAATATCTGATCAGATCTATACTAGTGTCCCCAGCAGTTTAGGGTTCCCAAAAACGCAGTGTTAGCGGGTTCAGCCCAGATATCTGCTAGCACCTGCGTTTTGCCCCTCCGTCCAGCCCAGGCCACCCAAGTGCAGTATCGATCGATCACTGTCACTTACAAAACACAACACACATAACTGCAGCGTTCGCAGAGACAGGCCTGATCCCTGTGACTCCAGTGCTGTAGGAGGTGATTTCACCACCACAGTTTAAAAAAAAAGCATATATGCCGAAGCATTGGGGCAGCAGGGGCGGAGGAGCGGAGGAGCGATTTTGCTCCTAATGCCGCGTACATATGGTCGAAATTCCGACGGAGGCTTGCCCGTGGAAAAGTCCGACCATGTGTGTGCGGCATAACTTTTGCGGGAGGATGCCCCCATGCTTCGGCATATATAAATGGTGCATGTATGCCCATCATTAGAAGTGGGTGGATGAAGGGAGGTACTCTAATGGTGGGCATACCCACCAATCAATCTCTTTTTTTGTTCAGCCAACAGGCTGCATGAAAAAAAAGATTACAATACATGTCCAACAAGGACCAGCAACGTACTGGTATGCTGCTGGACTTTGAATGGTTAAACCAGATTGATGCCTGTGGGTTTAGGTATCATCTTGGTATCATTCTTTTCAGCCAGCGGCCGGCTTTCATGTAAAAGCAATCCTAGTGGCTAATTAGCCTCTGGACTGCTTTTACAAGCAGTGGGAGGGAATGTCCCCCCCCCCGGATATAAAAAGCACCATTGGGAAATTGGGAAAGCATTTTATCACACCGATCTTGGTGTGGTCAGATGCTTTGAGGGCAGATGAAAGATCTAAGGTCTAAGGTCACTACCTATTGCTATCATAGGGGATATTTACATTCCCTGAGATAACAATAAAAATAATAAAAAAAAAAAATATATGGAAGGAACAGTTTAAAAATAAAATAAAAAAGCAAAATTAATAATAAAAAAAAAAAAGCACCCCTGTCCTGCCCTGCTCTTGCGCAATGGCGAACGCAAGCGTCGGTCTGGCGTCATATGTAAACAGCAATTGCACCATGCATGTGAGGTATCACCGCGAAGGTCAGATTGAGGGCAGTAATTTTAGCAGTAGACCTCCTCTGTAAATCTAACATGGTAACCTGTAAAGGCTTTTAAAGACTTTTAAAAATGTATGTAGTTTGTCGCCAATGCGCGTTTGTGCGAAATTTTAAAGCATGTCGTGTTTGGTATCTATGTACTCGGCCTAAGATCATCTTTTTTATTTCATCAAACATTTGGGCAATATAGTGTGTTTTAGTGCATTCAAATAAAAAAAAAGTGTATTTTTTCCCCAAAAAATGCGTTTGAAAAATCGCTGCGCAAATACTGTGTGGAAAAAAAAAATCCAACACCCACCATTTTAATCTGTAGGGCCTTTGCTTTAAAAAAATATATAATGTTTGGGGTTCAACATAATTTTCTTGCAAAAAAAAAAAAATGTTTTCATGTAAACAAAAAGTGTCAGAAAGGGCTTTGTCTTCAAGTGGTTAGAAGAGTGGATGTAAGCTTCCTAATGTTGTGTATAAAAATGCCAGGACAGTTCAAAACCCCCCCAAATGACCCCATTTTGGAAAGTAGACACCCCAAGCTATATACTGAGAGGCATGTCGAGTCCATTGAATATTTTATATGTTGACACAAGTTGCGGAAAGTTTTTTTTTGCACAAAGTTGTCACTAAATGATATATTGCTCAAACATGCCATGGGCATATGTGGAATTACACCCCAAAATACATTCCGTTGCTTCTCCTGAGTACGGGGATACCACATGTGTGAGACTTTTTGGGAGCTTAGCCCCGTACGGGACCCCAAAAGCCAAGCACCGCCTTCAGGCTTTCTAAGGGTGTAAATTTTTGATTTCACTCCTCACTGCCTATCACAGTTTCGGAGGCCATGGAATGCCCAGATGGCACAAACCCCCCCAAATGACCCCATTTTGGAAAGTAGACACCCCAAGCTATTTGCTGAGAGGTATGGTGAGTATTTTGCAGATCTCGCTTTTTGTCACAAAGTTTTGAAAATTGAAAAAAATATATATATATTATTTTCTTTCTTCATTTTCAAAAACAAATGAGAGCTGTAAAATACTCACCATGCCTTTCAGCAAATAGCTTGGGGTGTCTACTTTCCAAAATGGGGTCATTTGGGGGGGTTTTGTGCTATTTTGGCATTTTATGGCCTTCGAAACTGTGATAGGTAGTGAGGAGTGAAATCAAAAATTTGTGCCCTTAGAAATCCTGAAGGCGGTGCTTGGTTTTCGGGGTCCTGTACGCTGCTAGGCTCCTAAAAAGTCCCACACATGTGGTATCCCCGTACTCAGGAGAAGCAGCAAAATTTATTTTGGGGTGCAATTCCACATATAACCATGGCATGTGTGAGCAATATATAATTTAGTGACAACTTTTTGTAATTTTTTTTTTTTTTTGTCATTATTCAATCACTTGGGACAAAAAAAAATATTCAATGGGCTCAACATGCCTCTCAGCAATTTTTTTGGGGTGTCTACTTTCTAAAATGGGGTCATTTGGGGGGGGGGGGTTTGTGCTATTTTGGCCTTCGAAACTGTGATAGGTAGTGAGGAGTGAAATCCTGAGCAATATATCATTTAGTGACAACTTTTTGTAATTTTTTTTTTTTTTAGTCATTATTCCAATATCCTTGGGATGTCTACTTTCCAAAATGGGGTCATTTGGGGGGGGGGGGGGGGTTGTACTGCCCTGCCATTTTAGCACCTGAAGAAATGAGATAAGCAGTCATAAATTAAAAGCTGTGTAAATTCCAGAAAATGTACCCTAGTTTGTAGACGCTATAACTTTTGCGCAAACCAATAAATATACGCTTATTGACATTTTTTTTTACTAAAGACATGTGGCTGAATAAATTTTGGCCTAAATGTATGACTAAAATTGAGTTTATTCGATTTTTCTTATAACAAAAAGTAGAAAATATTTTTTTTCTAAATTTTCTGTATTTTTCCGTTTATATCGCAAAAAATAAAAATCGCAGAGGCAATCATTAAAAGAAAGCTCTATTTGTGGGAAGAAAAGGACGCAAATTTCGTTTCGGTACAACATTGCATGTCCACACAATTTCCAGTTAAAGCAGCGCAGTGCAAAATTCTGAAAACACCTCTGGTCTTTTAGCTATAAAATGGTCCGGGGCTTAAGTGGTTAAGTGCCGCGTGCCTGAACCTGCCTCCCTGTTACTTTGTTCTTCATCTTCAACTTTCCTGTCCGGTTTCAAGCATAGAGAAAATAAACCTTCCTTTATTGAGGTTTAATCTTGTCTGGACATTGGCCTTATTGATACACAAACAACAGACTCTTCCCTACACTCTAGGGACGAGAACCAGCTGAAAGGAGGTAACTCGCTGCGGGACCCAACAATTTCTGAACACCGCTCACCCTCTTATTCAAGAAGGAACCTGGGCATTGTAGTATGGTGTGTCCCGCCTTGTGAAGGAAAGGCTAGGGATGTGTGTGCTTCACGTGGGGGCTCGAGTCCGGGATTCTGCAGCTACCCTCCAGAAGTTGGACTGTTTTCGGCCATTGTGAAAGTTGGACTATGTCACATTTTATTGGAGAAAATGGAGGTACAGGACTGTGTTTGAGTTTTTTCCCAAGTGCGTAGTTTGTGGGCGTATCCAAAACTAGGAAAAACCAGCGAGCTGCGTACAGAAGAGAAAAAGGGAGAGGAGCCCCCGCCAAGTGTGTGTTGCACGTGGTGTCTTTGGCGCCAAAGGGACAGTACGAGCCAAACCAGTAAAGAAGAAGCAACATGTCCGCTACTCCATGGATTCCTCTTCCACCGGGACCTCGGATGTTCCCGAATACCTCATCCATGGATATCGCTTCTCTCACTGCTCCCCTGACGGATACAGGCATCCAGCTGAAGCCCCGGGGCCGCTTCGCACTCTATACCTGCAGGGATGCGGAGGCCCTGGGCGTGCTCTGTCCCAAATGCCAAGGACTAGCCGTACAGATACAGCCATTCGGGAGATGTCTGACCTGTGGAGAATTCTTGTTCGAAGTGGAACAACCCACCGAATTACCCCGTGTTTTCCAGGTCAACTTTGTTACGGGGATGGTTACTTCTGAGGAAGGGAAATACGCCCCCGTGGCCGGGCCCACGCGCATCACTACGGCTGCAGCGGATGGGGAAGATGGTGTTCCTTCCACCGCAGAGCCAGCAACGGATGTTACAGTGGATGCTGCCTCCGTCACTACTGAGACGTCCATCCCGCCTGCTGAAAGAAAGGTGGGCTACGTGAAAGCCTCCCACGGCCGAGGTCAAGGTCCACCCCAGCGCTTGCCTGAACCGGAGCTTCAACCTGGAGGGATTTCCAGGAGATCCACGTCTGGAGAGGGTAAGGAGGCTGGGGGAACTGTGACAAGTTTGCCGGGGATGGGAAAGACACTCGTACCCCATACTAGGGATGGGTGGACAGCCAGCCCACGGGAACTTTTGTCCTCAGAAGGCAGTATGTCAGCACCCACTAGGAATTATCTGCCTGCCTGAAGAATATGATACTTCGGACTTTGACTCATCGTCCGATGTGGGTGACGATGTGGAGGTCGATGAGATCTTCATCAAGAAAGGTTGGGACAGAATTCCATTAACCTCACCCCGAAGCTTTAGAGAGGGATCACCCATGGACTCTGGGGAAACAACACCCCGGGTGGAGGCCCCTATACATGAGGAAGGAATTGTTCCCACACCTGCACTGCCCGTACCTGCATTGCCAGTGCCTGCCACTACAGCTGGACGTATGCCACTGCGGGCACCTTTACCGAAGCTTGAGGCAGTGAAAGTGCCTAGATCCCCGGACGCAATTATCTTACCTGGTACGGGAGACCGTGCAACCCTTCCTCACATTTCTAGGTTGCAGCAGCTCCTTAACAAGAAAGTGGCCACCGAATACGGCTGGGAACACCCCTATGTTCCTAGGGAGCTTCTCTTCTAGATTGAGGCTTACCAAAAGAGGTAGTATGCTGATTTTGTCTGGGATAATTTAAAAGTGCCTGCAGCCCGCAGATACTTTGTGTGTTCGGCTGCTATGGCCGACCGTTTTAAAGGATGCCGGCAGGAGTGGAACTATGGTCGGCACATACATGCTGACCGAGTGGTCATTTTCAACAAAGAGCGAGAGGACGCTGTGTATTCTATTGAAACTTTCAATGCAGAGTGGAAACTTCTTGTTCTGCCGGATCCTAATTTCTACCTTTAAAACTAGGAATGAGCTTCGAGTTCGAGTCAAACTCATGTTCGACTCGAACATTGCCTGTTCGCCCATTCGCCGAACAGCGAACAATTTGGGGTGTTCGCGGCAAATTCGAAAAGTCTATGGGAGAAATCTAAAGTGCTAATTATAAAGGCTTATATGCAAGTTATTGTCCTAAAAAGTGTTTGGGGACCTGGGTCCTGCCCCATGGGACATGTATCAATGCAAAAAAAGTTTTAAAAACTGCAGTTTTTTCGGGAGCAGTGATTTTAATAATGCTTAAAGTGAAACAATAAAAGTGAAATATTCCTTTAAATTTCGTACCTGGGGGGTGTGTATGATATGCATGTAAAGTGGCGCATGTTTCCCGTGCTTAGAACTGTCCCTGCACAAAATTTCATTTTTGAAGGAAAAAAAGTCATTTAAAACTCACTCGCGGCTATTAATGAATTGTCGGCTTTTATCAATACATAGAAAAGTCTTGATAATAAAAAAAAAAGAAAAAAGCGTGGGGGTTCCCCCAAATTCAATTACCAGGCCCTTTAGGTCTGGAATAGATATTAAGGGGAACCCCGCCGCAAATAAAAAAAAAAATCTCCCGAATGGCTGTATCTGTACGGCTAGTCCTTGGCATTTGGGACAGAGCACGCCCAGGGCCTCCGCATCCCTGCAGGTATAGAGTGCGAAGCGGCCCCGGGGCTTCAGCTGGATGCCTGTATCCGTCAGGGGAGCAGTGAGAGAAGCGATATCCATGGATGAGGTATTCGGGAACATCCGAGGTCCAGGTGGAAGAGGAATCCATGGAGTAGCGGACATGTTGCTTCTTCTTCACTGGTTTGGCTCGTACTGTCCCTTTGGCGCCAAAGACACCACGTGCAACACACACTTGGCGGGGGCTCCTCTCCCTTTTTCTCTTCTGTACGCAGCTCGCTGGTTTTTCCTAGTTTTGGATACGCCCACAAACTACGCACTTGGAAAAAAACTCAAACACAGTCCTGTACCTCCATTTTCTCCAATAAAATGTGACACAGTCCAACTTTCACAATGGCCGAAAACAGTCCAACTTCTGGAGGGTAGCTGCAGAATCCCGGACTCGAGCCCCCACGTGTAGCACACACATCCCTAGCCTTTCCTTCACAAGGCGGGACACACCATACTACAATGCCCAGGTTCCTTCTTGAATAAGAGGGTGAGCGGTGTTCAGAAATTGTTGGGTCCCGCAGCGAGTTACCTCCTTTCAGCTGGTTCTCGTCCCTAGAGTGTAGGGAAGAGTCTGTTGTTTGTGTATCAATAAGGCCAATGTCCAGACAAGATTAAACCTCAATAAAGGAAGGTTTATTTTCTCTATGCTTGAAACCGGACAGGAAAGTTGAAGATGAAGAACAAAGTAACAGGGAGGCAGGTTCAGGCACGCGGCACTTAACCACTTAAGCCCCGGACCATTTTGTAGCTAAAAGACCAGAGGTGTTTTCAGAATTTTTCACTGCGCTGCTTTAACTGGAATTTGTGTGGACATGCAATGTTGTACCGAAACAAAATTTGCGTCCTTTTCTTCCCACAAATAGAGCTTTCTTTTAATGATTGCCTCTGCGATTTTTATTTTTTGCGATATAAACGGAAAAAGACTGAAAATTTTTTAAAAAATGATATTTTCTACTTTTTGTTATAAGAAAAATCGAATAAACTCAATTTTAGTCATACATTTAGGCCAAAATGTATTCAGCCACATGTCTTTAGTAAAAAAAAATGTCAATAAGCGTATATTTATTGATTTGCGCAAAAGTTATAGCGTCTACAAACTAGGGCACATTTTCTGGAATTTACACAGCTTTTAATTTATGACTGCTTATCTCATTTCTTCAGGTGCTAAAATGGCAGGGCAGTACAACCCCCCCCCCCCCCCCCATGTGAATTGGTAAGGGGTACATTGTACCTCTACCATTTCACGAAGAAAGTGTAAAAAAGTGTAAATAAAAACACACAAACACCTTGGAAAAGTCCTTTATTAAAAAAAAAAAACAAAAAACATTCCAGCGATGAAATCCAGTGTCCCGCGGCGATCCCGATGTCCAGCGCTGTCCCTCATTGGTTGTGCCTGAGCGGACCTGATGGGGAACTTCCTCCGCAGTGTTTTAAATGTATAGACCCGCCCCTTCTAAAGTTCCCCATCAGGTCCGCTAAGCGGACCAGATGCGGAACGTGAGAAGGGGCGGGTCTATTCATGTATTACACAGTGAAGGAAGTTCCCCATCAGGTCCGCCCCCTCGTAGAGCGGACCTGATGGGGAACTTCCTTCACTGTGTAATACATGAATAGACCCGCCCCTTCTCACGTTCCGCATCTGGTCTGCTTAGCGGACCTGATGGGGAACTTTAGAAGGGGCGGGTCTATACATTTAAAACACTGCGGAGGAAGTTCCCCATCAGGTCCGCTCAGGCTCAACCAATGACGGACAGCGCTGGACATCGGGACAGCGCTGGACATACAATGTACCCCTTACCAATTCACATAGGGGGGCTGGGATCTGGGGGTCCCCTTTGTTAAAGGGGTCTTCCAGATTCCGATAAGCCCCCTGCCCGCAGACCCCCACAACCACCGGGCAAGGGTTGTGGGGATGAGGCCCTTGTCCCCATCAACATGGGGACATCCTCCCCATGTTGAGGGCATGTGGCCTGGTACGGTTCAGGAGAGGGGGGGGGCGCTCTCTCGTCCCCCCTCTTTTCCTGCGGCCGGCCAGGTTGCGTGCTCGGATAAGGGTCTGGTATGGATTTTTGGGGGGACTCCACGCCATTTTTTTTTAAATTTGGGGTGGAGTTCCCCTTAAAATCCATGCCAGATCTGAAGGGCCTGGTATGGATATTTAGGGGGAACCGCACACCATTTTTTTTTTAATTTGCGGCGGGGTTCCCCTTAATATTCATTCCAGACCTGAAGGGCCTGGTAATTGAATTTGGGGGAACCCCCAGGCTTTTCTTTTTTTTTTTATCAATGACTTTTCTATGTATTGATAAAAGCCGACAATTCATTAATAGCCGCGAGTGAGGTTTAAATGACTTTTTTTCCTTCAAAAATGACATTTTGTGCAGGGACAGTTGTAAGCACGGGAAACATGCGCGACTTTGCATGCATATCATACACACCCCCCAGGTACGAAATTTAAAGGAAATTTTTACTTTTATTTTTTCATTTTAAGCATTATTAAAATCACCGCTCCCGTAAAAACGTATATTTTTTAAACTTTTTTTTGCATTGGTACATGTCCCCTGGGGCAGGACCCGGGTCCCCAAACACTTTTTAGGACAATAACTTGCATATAAGCCTTTAGAATTAGCACTTTAGAATTTGAACGTTCGAGTCCATTGTATTTAATAGGGTTCTAAAGTTCACGCGAACATTCTGTCTGTTCGCAGGTTCTGGTGCGAACCGAACAGGGGGGTGTTCGGCTCATCCCTGTTTAAAACAGGGTTTTGTTTCTTTATCCTGTTTCTGAAGCCAGCCTGCCTGGAACTTAAAGCGGAGCTCCGCCGGAAAAAAAATATTAAAAGCCAGCAGCTACAGCTACAGCAGCTGCTGGCTTTTAATATTTGGACACTTACCTGTCCTGGAGTCCAGCGACGTCCGCAGCAGAGGACGAGCGACCGCTCGTCACTCTGCTGCTCCCTCCGCCATCTTCGCTGAGGGAACCAGGAAGTGAAGCCCTGCGGCTTCATGCCCGGTTCCCTACGGTGCATGCGCGAGTCGCGCTGCGCCGCTCTGATTGGTGTTCCTGTGTTCTGGGAGCCGAGTGTCTCCCAGAACACTACGGGAAGTCTGGGGGAAGTGACGTCACTCCCGCAGATTCCCGGAGAGAGGACTCCTGGATGTGGGTGAAAATACCTGTCTTAGACAGGTATCTTCACCCCCCTCCCCCCTGAAAGGTGTCAATTGTGACACAGGAGGGGGGGTAGGAATCCGAGTAGCAAAAGTAAAAAATTAGGGTGGAGCTCCACTTTAATAACTTTGCCCTCCACTACTTGGGCTAATCTACTCTGCTGAGGATAAGGAGAGCTGTTGCTGTTTTTCTCTCCCTCCGCAGCACCACAAAGAACTGAACTTTGGGGTTGATAAGTTAGGGCTAACGCTGGAGACCCGCCGTGTTCAAGATGAGAAGTGCCTGATTCCTGGCATGCATTTCTATGTGAACAACTGTTGGTTGCAGTGACTTTACACTGCCACCAGATGGCAGGGATTTGCAGAATTTTTTCATAGCTTTCAATTAGGAAAAGTCCTATAACATATGCTAGGCTTAGTATGTGTAACTTTTAGTGAAGGGAGTTGTCTTTCTTCGGGGAGATAGCTCACTTCTTGTAAACTTGTACAAAGGTAGGATGTTTTATTGTGTGTATTGTTTTTTTCTCTCCCTCTGCAGGTGAAAATACTAGCAACTCTGCCGGAGAATGGGTGGAGTAGTCAGTCAGGAGGGTGTGTAATTTATAATGTGTATTTTGTAAATATGACATTGAGAATGGGATATCAAAAATGTTGTACTCTTTGTTCCTTTATACTTTTCTTCTTGTCCCTTCCCAACATATTGGTTCAGGCACAAATTCTAAATTTTTACATAGGTTCTGAAATAAATTCTTACCTGCTCAGGCTTTAGAGGATCAGGATTTATTTCAGACACTGGGGGGACAGTGTCTATTTTAGGAGGGGGTGTATGTAGCGCCCCTTTACTTTTAGGGGTGCTATGTGCCTAAATTTAGGGGTTGGTCTGAGCTAGTAGCCAGGCTCAGACCGCTTCAATTGTTAGGTTTGTTCTCTGCTTCTGCTAAGTGGTGTTACTGGTGTACAGTTCCCTGTGGCCTGTAGGTGGCACTGCCATAACAGGTCAGGGTTGAACCAGGCCATGGGAGTGCGCATGGGTGTATTGGTCTCAGGCACCTTTAGCCTGGGGCTGCAACTCTCCATGTAGGCCCAGCCTCTTTAGCTGGCCTACCTCCGAAAGAAGAATTCCAGGGCACTCGAGGGTGACCCGTTCTGGAGAGGGAGCCAGGGTTACCGGTGAAGGAAGTCACCACCTCGGATGAGGCCTGGGCACCTACAGAGGGATTCCACATTTCCGCCACAGGCCTTGTAACGTGCTTTAACCTGCACCTGTTCTTAAGTTACAAGCGCTGGGAAGTTTGGAACTAGGAAAATAGGGTTCCGATCGTATCCCTAGGAAATTCAAGTAAAGTTTGTGCATCACTCCGGCTGCTAGGACCGTGAGAGGGGACTATCCGGGTGAGCAGAGCCCACTCGGGATTGAGTGGTGATATTAAGTGCTGATTAAGTGCCGCGTGCCTGAACCTGCCTCCCTGTAACTTTGTTCTTCATCTTCAAATTTCCTGTCCGGTTTCAAGCATAGAGAAAATAAACCTTCCTTTATTGAGGTTTAATCTTGTCTGGACATTGGCCTTATTGATACACAAACAACAGACTCTTTCCTACACTCTAGGGACGAGAACCAGCTGAAAGGAGGTAACTTGCTGCGGGACCCAACAATTTCTGAACACCGCTCACCCTCTTATTCAAGAAGGAACCTGGGCATTGTAGTATGGTGTGTCCCGCCTTGTGGAGGTAAGGCTAGGGGATGTGTGTGCTACATAGGTAAACAATACAAATGCATTTTTAATTCTATAGTTCTGTGATCACCATGCATTTTCACTTTACTGTAACTGCATAAACATATTTGTTCCGCAAGTGTGAACAAGAAAAAGTGCAGCAAAGAGCTACAGTTTTTACCATAATATTATATATTATTGTACACATTCAATAAAAAATGGGTTTTACCATAAACTACATACAAAATAAGCTGCGCTAAAAGGTATTGAAAAAACAAGAATATTCATAGCGAGTGCATAACAAAAAGTGACACAAATATAAATATGTGAATAGGAATATACAGATGATGAAATAAAGTATAATCCAGTGCAAAGTCCAACAAATAAATATATTCCAGTGAAAATGTTCAGTGATTTCAATGGGTCCAACACCTTAAGTGATCTTGTGAATTAACACCACCACCAATGGCTGAAGGGCTTGCTTACCAGATCGACTAGACCTCTCATCACAAAAGGTCATACACGCCTATGGTTCCATACCCAGCCAGGGCCTTTATCAGGTCCATCTCCTGAACATGGAACATCAATCCTCCTCAATGATGTACGTAGAAGTACCCCAAAAAAAGTAGAAGACACTCCAGATAGAGCCAAAATCCTCACGCTTAATTTCTCTTAAAAATACACTTACAAAGGGACGTATTGTAGTGTAAACGCCTGGATTTGCATGTGCAACCGGTACACATACAGAAAAGCCCATTTTCCGGGACACGAGTGTAGCAGTGACCTCAGCGCGTCGCTCCGCCCATCACTGCTACACGGAAGATGGGCTTTTCTGTATGTGTGACGGTTGCACATGCAAATTCAGGCGTTTACACTACAAGATGTCCCTTTGTAAGTGTATTTTTAAGAGAAATAAAGTGTGAGGATTTTTTCTCAATGGGGAGTCTCTTCTACTTTTTTGGGGTACTGCTACAAACATCATTGAGGAGGATTAATGTTCCATGTTCAGGAGACAGACTGGATAAAGGCCCTGGCTAGGTATGGAGCAATAGGCGTGTATGACCTTTTGTGATGAGAGGTCCAGTCGATCTGGTAAGCAAGCCCTTTAGCCATTGGTGGTGGTGGTAATTCACAAGATCACTTAAGGTGTTGGATGGTGTGGAAGACCCATTGAAATCACTGAACATTTTCACTGGAATATATTTATTTGTTGGACTTAGCACTGGATTATGCTTTATTTCATCATCTGTATATTCCTATTCACATATTTATATTTGTATCACTTTTTCCTATGCACTCACTATTAATACTCTTGTTTTTTCAATACCTTTAGCGCAGCTTATTTTGTATGTATTTTTGCCACTGTGCTAGTATTTTTTGTTGCTGCTAGGTCACGTTTGTTCGCGGTTTTCTTTGCTGTATAAATTTTTACCGTAAACTGTCTGAAAAAGATTCCACTCCGTATTTAGAAGGGCAGTATCCTCCTCCAATGATTGCCATTCTCCCAGCAATGCTGGACACATTAACAACCCGTCCTTGGGATCTTCGGATTAAAGGCAGCATATTCAATGTGACATCGATTAGACCTAGGAGGTTTACATCCAGAATTTTCTTGAAGTCATCTTTAGTTAGCCATTCATTAGGCGCAGAAGGTACTCCAATCCCTGCATTATTAACCAAACCCCAGAGGCCTGTATGAAAGATAGTGGAGATAAAAAGGGACACTAAATTCTCGCTTAAAAAATATACTGTACATATTCAAGTATATTTTCTTAACTGCACAGGTACCTTGTAACTCTTTCATCCTCCTAATTTCTTGTTTTTGCTGCCATTTTCTGACTTCCTGTTAGAGCGTGGCTACATTTGTTTCCATGGTCTTACTGCATGGAGGAATGTAGTCACCCTCTTTTGCTCACTCCCAAGATGGACTATGGACTAGGGACCTGTAGCATGCATAGAGAAGTGCACATGACCATAACTAACGTGCTGCTCATTCCAAACTAATGGAAGTATAGTGGAAAAGACAAGGATTGGGAGCTAAAGAATGACAGTACAAGGGTGCATAAAAACAGAGTAAGAAACCATTTAATTAAAAATAGATTAACCACTTGCCGACTGTGTCACGCAGATATACTGCGGCACAATGGTTCTCCCGGGCGAAATCCCATACGGGTATGTCCTACCCGTTTTCGGACACCAAAATTGCGGGGGACCCGATGCGGCCACGCTCGATCGCGTGCACGAGCGCCAGCACAGGGATTTGTGTGTGTAAACACACAAATCCCTGTGCTGTCAGTGCAAAAAAAGTGTATCCTACAATCTTTCTGACAGATTGACTCAATTATATCTCAGAGTTGCAAGGTGTATATTAATAAATGCGAGCACGATTATTATAGGCATCCCAATCCTGTTGGAAGCCAAATGATGTCTATTAGATGCACTGGCCAACATCTGTTCTGTGCCTTTGTTAGTGGCTGTATATAATTAATTAAACTGCCAAAAGTTGGTTTATGAACATTAGAACAACCCCTACAAATAGCTCAAAGTATGGCATTGCAATCACCCAAAACAGCCAACTAAACTCCATCAAATAATGATCTCACTTCGGTAGAGTGAAATCTAATTGCTTGTATTTAAGAATTATAACTTTATAGGCCAAATCTACACAGCGTATTAATTATTTGTATATATTAGAATATCAAACCTTGATCAGAGACTATATAATGGACCCACTTGACAGCAGAGCTCACACTTTCAGAGTTTGTTACATTGAGGATTGTTGTCTGCAGTCTACTGGAAGCCTCTTTCTTCAGATTCTCAGCCCCTGTCTCTGTCAAACATGCGGCCAGAACCTTCATTCCACGTTTGTCCAGTTGTTTAGCCAACAAATTTCCAAACCCTGAATCACATCCAGTGATGAAGACATATTTATCTGTGAGATTGTCCAGGATCAGACTGTACTTGTACCATCTGTACAGGAGGATTAAACCCAAAGCTGCCAGCAGAGGGAGCCACATGATGAAAACTCAAGATACCTACAGCAACATATAAAAGGCATTAACGATTAAATTTTTTATTTATGTATAGGAAAATATCAATTGGAATCTTGTTAATTTTCTGCACAATTTTCATATTAAGTGCCTCAAAAATGTCTACATTAAAGGCATAGTCCACCTTTTGCTGAAAATTAATAAATCTACCCACGTTAATTACAAAAAAAGGCATTTATTAATTTTGCATAGGAGCCTGCAAAGCATCACAACTGTCATCAGTGGATCACAGGTGCAAAACACAGGCTCTTCCTCTAGGTAATGACTCCAGCTGCATATCTGTACCGAGGTATGGATCTTCAGTTACAGGTTGGAGAAAGTAGTAATTAAGGATGAGCCGAACACCCCCCCGGTTCGGTTTGCACCAGAACCTGCGAACGGACCGAAAGTTCGCGCAAACTTTAGAACCCTATTAAATACAATGGACGCGAACGTTCAAAATCAAAAGTGCTAATTATAACGGCTAATATGCAAGTTATTGTCCTAAAAAGGGTTTGGGGACCCGGGTCCTGCCCCAGGGGACATGTATCAATGCAAAAAGAAGTTTTAAAAACGTCCGTTTTTTGGGGAGCAGTGATTTTAACCACTTAAGGACCAGCCACTGTATATATACGTCGGCAGAATGGCTCGTACAGGCACAATTACGTACCTGTACGTCCCCTTTAACTGCCCGACATCGGGGTCGCGCGCGCGCCGCCGGCGGTGCGCTTACGACCCCCCTGCCTTCCCCGTGAGTCGGACTGCGGGTCCCGCGGACTCGATCGCCGCGGGCATCCCCGCGATCGTCTCACGGAGGCATGGAGCGGGGAGATGTTAGTGTAAACACAACATCTCCCCGCTCTCCTACTGACAATGTCACCGATCTTCGCTCTGTGTAATCAGAGCGGAGATCGGTGACGTGTCACTCGTAGCCACGCCCCCACATAGTAGTAATCACTCCCCTAGGTACACTTAACACCTTCAGCGCCCCTAGTAGTTAACCCCTTCACTGCCAGTGTCATTTTCACAATAACCAGTGCATTTTATAGCACTGATCGCTGTGAAAATGACAATGGTCCCAAAAATGTGTCAAAAGTGTCCGATGTGTCCGCCATAATGTCACAGTCACAAAAAAAAAAAAAAAAAATCGCTGATCGCCGCCATTACTAGAAAAATTTTTTTTTTTATAAAAATGCCATAAAATTACCCCCTATTTTGTAAACGCTATAACTTTTGCGAAAACCAATCATTAAACGCTGATTGCGTTTTTTTTACCAAAAATATGTATAAGAATATGTATCGGCCTAAACTGAGGAAAAAAAAAGTTTTATATATTTTTGGGGGATATTTATTATAGCAAAAAGTAAAAAATATTGAATTTTTTTCCAAATTGTCGCTCTATTTTTGTTTAAAGCGCAAAAAATAAAAACCGCAAAGGTGATCAAATACCACCAAAAGAAAGCTCTATTTGTGGGGAAAAAAGGACGTCAATTTTGTTTGGGAGCCACGTCGCACGACCGCGCAATTGTCAGTTAAAGCAACACAGTGCCGAATCGCAAAAAGGGGCCTGGTCTTTATGCTGCGTATTGGTCCGGGGCTTAAGTGGTTAATGATGCATAAAGTGAAAAAAAAAGTGAAATATTCCTTTAAATATCGTACCTGGGGGGTGTCTAAAGTATGCCTGTGAAGTGGCACGTGGTTCCCGTGTTTAGAACTGTTCCTGCACAAAATGACATTTCTAAAAGGAAAAAAAGTCATTTAAAACTGCTTGCGGCTTTAATGTAATGTCTGGTCCCGGCAATATGGATGAAAATCATTGTGAAAAATGGCATGGGTACCCCCCCAGCCCCTTTGGGTCTTGTATGGATATTAAGGGGAACCCCGCACCCAAATTAAAAAAAGGCCTTATATACTCTGAACAGCCGTATGCAGGCGGTGCAAACAAGACAGCGACTGTAGGTTTGTTCTTAAGTAGAATCTGTTTATAATTTGGAACAGGTAAATTTTTTAAGTGTAGCTCCAGCCAAAAAAATCTATTTTTAAGCTTTTTGGAAAACATAGGGATTGGGGAAGGGTCATCACCCCTGTAACATTTGTTTTGCTGTCTGTGCACCCGTTCATAACATTTCACCTCACTTTCTGTCCCAATGACAAATGTTTTTTGAAAATTTGGGTTTTTTATTGAAACAAGGATTGGTGATAAAGCATCAGTGGAGAGGAGACACCTTTTTCCCATATTAACTCTCAAGCCTCGTACACACGACCGAGTTTCTCGGCAAAAACCAGCAAGAAACTTGCTGGCAGAGATTTCTTGCCGAGAAATTCGTTCGTGTGTATGGTTTCTCGTCAAGAAAAGCAACAAGAATCTCGACGAGAAAATAGAGAACCTGCTCTCTATTTTCTCATTGAGATTCTCGTCAGCCTGCTTCTCGACGAGAAAAGTGTGTGTGTGTACACTTACCTGTTCGCCGGGAAGCCCGCGCATGCTCGAAATGACTTTGACGCATGCGCGGTAGCTTCCTAGGCATAGGTAGGGTGAACCAAGATGGCGGCGACGGCATCGAATGTGACGAGCGCATGCTCGTCGTATTCGATGACGTCACCGCGTACGCTCCATTCAAAGAACCGCGGGTTCTTTGAAATGAGCGTGTGTACACTTGGCCGGGACACGTTTCTTGTCCAAGGATCTCGTCGAAAAAAACGACGAGATTCTCGGCCGTGTGTACGAGGCTTCACAGGAGAGAATTTCCCTTCCTAGGTGTAGATTTCCTCTCACTTCCTGTTGTGTCCTTCTGTTAGCAAGTAGGAGTCGTTTGTAAGTTGGATGTTCAAAAGTAGGGGCCTGCCGTATATACAACAACAAAGAAAAAAAGAAAACGAGTCCCTAAAACACATTTCCACCAGTTTAAATTTAAATAGTACAAGTCATTATACCATTGGCCAGTTATGGCGCTGTTGTTGTAGCAAAAGATTATGGGCAGAAAAGAAGAAGAACACCCCAATGATGGTTAGTGGGGTGTAAAGAGTTGCTACTTTATACAACCGTTGGTATAGACTAGGACTGGGGTTGTGGTTAAATAGTTTATTAATATCAAAAGGATGCACAAAAATAATTCATTAGTGCATTAAAAAATACATAAGTTGCTGCATACATAGATTACTGATGACCACCAATGATGGTGATCTCAGTATAGCGAGGTAATCAAACAGACAGGACAGGACTAACATACACAACTATTAACAAATAAGGGGAACACACAACACAGAAGGTCCGGACGTCGGCACAGAATTCGGAGTGAAGCTGTTTACATATCATTTATTGTATTGAAACTAATTTGGGAAAAGGTGACCCATATGGGGAGTAAGACATGTCCAGCTTCACTGCGAATCACCCCGGGGTTAACACCAAACCATTGCTGCTTTCAAAATCTTAATAGTGGTCTTAGCAGTATTAATCAATAGATAATGGTAGAAGTACCATTAACTAAACAGAGGGCCTCAAATAAAAAATATATATCAAAGTTCATCCACGAGGAACTATAGTATAATTTTCCAGGAATGTCTGTAATTTTTGATGGTTATCCCATTTCCCCCCCCCCATAGAACCATGAAACCTTACTGATCTTGGTGTAGGTTAATGATTTTTTAACATTGATTATCCATTGAGCAACACTTGGCTGAGATTATTGATTAAAGTTCATGTGGATTTTACTACCAGCCGCTGTGTCTGAAAGTCATATAAAGTCAATATTCATTCAGGGAGGGTGGACAGAGTTCATTTCCATATAGATACTGGGGGACTATTCATATAGTGTAGCTCAGTGGGATACAGGCTGATTTAGCCTAAGGATATGCAATGGTAGCCAGTGGAGACTGTTTTATACATTACCATCCCGGGATCTGTCTTTATATTGCGAAGGACATCTGTGCTGAAGCAGGTCTTTCCGACAGGGTGGTTTGGATCTGCTCAATCCGCTGTTAGCTATAAGCGCTGTACTCGACTCCACTAGGGAAGATGGTTAATAGCATTACCCGCATCGGCGGTGTGATTCTTGCTACAGATGTCTTCTTCAGCTCCACCGGGATGGATCGCGTGTTTCGATGTCGGCGTCAGCAGTAGCATCCACGCTGAGAACGCCGCTCTCGGCTCCACGGCTGTGTTAGATGGGGGTTGTGTAGCCGACGTCACGTGACCGCTGTGACGTCAACGCGTTTCGCTATCTGGATAGCGTAGCTTCGTCTGGACTGGGTGGTGGGGCGGCTCCTGGTGGATCTATTTATGGACATTGTCGCTCCAACAGGCCGCCCACTTATGTAAAGGTAGAAGTAAGCTTGCAGTTCTCCCGTTCTAAATGGATGACTACCGCAAGTAGTTATTAACATACGAGAGGCTGGAATAAGCTTTAAAAGCATTATCACTGGCTTATGTTCATATTGCTATTTTTCAGCAACGGGTATTCCACTTTTGGAATGGGACACCTCATCCCGGTGATTAATGTTCACTACATATGCAGTCTTTTGATCCAGCATTTTTGCTGGTAACAATATTAGTCATTTCTTTCAAATAACATATGTGAACCTGAGAGAGGGGGGGGGAGAAATGGGAGAGGAAAAGGGGGGGGGAGGGGGATTAATAAAGGGGGAGGGGGAAAAGGGGGGAGGAAGGGGGAGGGGAAGAGTGTGAAAGGGGGGGGGAATGATAGGATGGGGGGGAAAAGGGGGAAGGAGGAGGGAAGGGGTAGAGGTGACAAAATAGATATTATATCCACATTTAAATCTGTGGGTCTGTAAAGCAACAGGGGCCAAATGGCCTGGGGATTAATCCAGGACTCAAATTCAAATACATTAAGGTCTAATGCGAATAGTTCTCCATAACCTACATAGATAAAATATCAAGATTGGTGTATTCAATGCGCAAAAGCTCCAGCGTGCGATTCAGGGACTCCACCATTAGCCATCTCAAAAGTGCTGGGAGCAGTGTAAACATAACCAGCGCATCAATTTTGTGCATATATTAATATATGCATATGGGGATGGGAATGGAGACTCCGAATCGCACGGGAGCAGTGCTCATATGGGATTCCTAATATATCATAAATACTGAGCTGGGTCAATCAAGTAGTTTGATTAGATTGCTTAATTAAGCAGATAAATGAACTAAAGAGACGGAAAAGAGAGAATAGGAAGATAGTTTACCAGTGAAAGATGACAGGAAGAGTCAGCAGGGTAGGGAGTTAATGCAGAGGAAACAAGGTATGGGGGAGGGGGTGGGTCAGGTGTCCAGGAAAACCTGGAGATTAAGTTCCGTGTTTAACCCCATAGGGGTCAGAGATCCTAGGCGGAAGATCCACCACTTTTCCTTTTGAAGGAGGATGCGATTAAAATCGCCCCTTCTTTTGGGCAGTTTAAGCACATAGATTCCCTTGACCTTTATACCGTCTATCTTGCCATCATGGCATAGGGCGAAGTGTTTAGCCAGTGGTTTCTCCTGACTTTTTTCGGGGTCCCTCTCTTTCTCCTTTTTGATGTCACGAAGGTGCTCCACTATTCTGACTTTTAGGGGCCTTTTGGTCTTACCTATATATATTTTCGGACAGGGACAGGTGATCATATATACCACCCTGCTTGTAGAGCAGTTGATAAGATCAAGTGTTTCAAATGTTTCCTGTCTGAATGCATCTGTAAAAGATGTTGTTCGGTCCACTAGGGGGCACACTTGACATTTGTTGCATGGAAACACGCCCTTACTCATAGGGTAGTCTGAGAGCCAACTGGGACCAGGTTCCTTGGTGAATTCGGAGTGAATTAGAATATCCCCGAGGTTTTTTGCTCTCCTCGCTACCAGGTTGGGTGAGGTTCCTACAATGTCCTGTATTCCAGGGCAATTTAGTAGGCCACCCCAGTGTTTTACCAACACCTGTCAAACCTGGTCCCACTGGGCTCCAAAGGAGGTTATTACTCTTACTGGCCCAGAATTTTGATTTTTTGTTGTTGATTTTACATTAAGGTCTAATGAAAGAAGACTTTTTTTATCTTGGCAAGCTGCACGCTGTTTGGCCTTCCGGAACTGTCGGTGTGAGTACCCCCGTTCTCAAAATCTATTATAGAGTTCGGCATTTTCCCTCCTTAGCTCTTCTTTTTTAGTGCAATTTATTTTAATCATCAGAAATTGTCCAATTGGAATTCCATCTTTGAGGGACTGTGGATGGTGACTATCAGCTCTAAGGAGAGTTTTAGCCGCTGTCTCCTTCCTGAAAGTACAAGTACACAAACTGCCCTTCTCTATGTATATCCAGAGGTCTAGGAAGGAGATCTGTTCATTGTCAACCATAAATGTTAGGCGGATATTGCGATCATTTCGGTTCAACTGATCAATAAACAGGGCCCACTGGTCCCTGCTACCGCTCCAAATCACTAACACGTTGTCAATGTATCTCAACCACGCATACACGTGGTCAGTATACATTGGCGACGTGAAGACCTCCTCCTCCTCCCATAGGCCCAAATGGAGGCAGGCATAGGCTGGTGCTCATGCCGCCCCCATTGAGGTTAAATTATTTGCCAGAGTGAATTGTAATAGCTCCAGGAGGAACTCGTTCTGGGGGCCATACTCAGGGTAGTTTAAATCTAAATGGCTTGCTACTGCTTCTATCCCACAATGGTGTGGGATCGAGGTGTACAATGACTCTACGTCCACACTAATCAATAAGAAACCCTCATCAATTTTAAGTTCTGCCATTTTGGATAACACATGTCGCGTATCCTGGAAGTAAGATTTTAGGCCAAAGACCATCTCTTTTAGGAGTGAGTCCAAGTACCGACCTATCTTTTCAAGAGGCCCCTGTACCGCCGAGACAATGGGTCTTCCAGGTGGTCTATCGGGGCATTTGTGTATTTTAGGGATAATATAAAAGGTCGGTACATTGAACTCCTTCACAAAGAGATGGTCAAATTTGCGCCAGCTTAGTAGCCCAACGTCCCTTGCTTCAATCAACATCCTATTTAGTTCCTAAACAACCCTTGGAAAGGGGTCAAAGTCTAATCTCTTATAAGTCTTAAGATCTCCTAGTAGTCTTTTTGCTTCTGCCACATAGAAGTCGTCGTCCATTAGGACGACATTCCCTCCCTTGTCGCTTTTCTTGAACACAAGGTTCTTTGCTTCTTTTAGTTCTTTAAGGGCCCTACGTTCATCCTTAGTGAGATTATCATGGCCACTTTGGGTCCAGTTGATGTTATTCAAATCAGTCTGGACCATCTCTAGAAACATGTGTAGCCATCTATTTTTACTTAATGGAGGCCTTTTATTGGATCGAATTTTTAAATGAGCGACTCTTTTGGTAGGGCAACTTTCGGTTGCAGGGTCCTCACTCTCTTCTAATAAAGAGTTTAAGATTTCCAAAGCCATTTGATCATCTTGATCCAGCTTTGGATCACTTGAAGTTATTAGGTCCTTATTTGCATACAAGGACTTAAAGAAAACCTTTCGTAAAAAGAGGGCTACATCTTTGTATACTTCAAAATGATCCATATTATTGACTGGCGAGAAGGACATTCCTCTCTGGAAGAGTTCAACGTGCCTAGAAGCTAGAGGAAAGACAGAGAAATTGATTACCTTGGTATCCAAGATAGGTACTTGATCTTTTGTTGAGATTACCTCCGTTGGCAGCGCATGCGCTGTTCGAACTGAGTTTTTTGGCCTTTGTCCCTGTTTTTGGCATTTGTTTTGGTGTTCTGTGAGTTTTTTTGAGAAAGGGGGCGGTCCTCCGTTTCTGCCGCCCCCTCTTTCTCCAAAAAAGTCACCACTTTAAGGGTTACTTCATCTTCGCCATCAACTGGGGCGTTCTCACGTCTAAATCTCGACTGCGACCGTGACCCTCTCCTATTAGATCTGCTTCTTCCTCTCCTTATGGTAAGATCGAACACTTGATCATATTCAAAGTCCATAAAGTCCCTTCTAAGCTTAGACTGTTTGGTGGTTTTTAGATTCAGTTGGGCCCTCTCAATTTCCTTTTTAAGGAGATCATTTTGTTTCGTGAATTCTTCCAAATCTTTTAAGGGTTCTAAATCCTGTGCACTTTCCAATATCTTCTCTTTCAATTTGTCAAGTTGGATTTTTTCCTCCTCCACTATTAAGCCCATTACTGCTATCCCATGCTTTATACAGAGCTCCTTCCACTTAGAGAGAAACCTCTCATTATGGAGGTGCTCGGCCGGGACCGTCCGGTCCCTTAGGCCACGTGGTATTATTTTTCGATCAACATATGTTTCCAGAAAGGAAACGTCCCACTTCCTATTCAAATGTTTTAGAAGTAATTTTTTGTGTTCTTTAAATTTCTTCCTTATTTCATCATCTTGATTAGGAAGCTGGGAGGAGTCCCCGCTGAATGCATTGTTGATCTCTTCATCTATTTTGTCTCCTAAAACAAAAGCCATGTTTTTAGCACTTGTCATAACAGCTGAATAATGTTACTTGGAATTCGATTAAGAATGGATCACCAAGCATCCCTAATAAGCATAAACAACAACAAAGAAAAAAAGAAAACGAGTCCCTAAAACACATTTCCACCAGTTTAAATTTAAATAGTACAAGTCATTATACCATTGGCCAGTAGGGATGAGCTTCGAGTTCGAGTCGAACTCATGTTCGACTCGAACATTGCCTGTTCGCCTGTTCGCCGAACAGCGAACAAATTGGGGTGTTCGCGGCAAATTCGAAAAATCTATGGGAGAAATCTAAAGTGCTAATTATAAAGGCTTATATGCAAGTTATTGTCCTAAAAAGTGTTTGGGGACCGGGGTCCTGCCCCAGGGAACATGTATCAATGCAAAAAGAAGTTTTAAAAACGGCCGTTTTTTCGGGAGCAGTGATTTTAATAATGCTTAAAATGAAAAAATAAAAGTGAAATATTCCTTTAAATTTCATACCTGGGGGGTGTGTATGATATGCATGTGAAGTGGCGCATGTTTCCCGTGCTTAGAACTGTCCCTGCAAAAAATGTCATTTTTGAAAGAAAAAAATGCATTTAAAACTGACTCGCGGCTATTAATGAATTGTCGGCTCCCGGCAATACATACAAAAGTCATTGATAAAAAAAAAAAAAAAGCGTGGGGGTTCCCCAGAATTCAATTACCAGGCCCTTCAGGTCTGGAATGGATATTAAGGGGAACCCCGCCGCAAATTTAAAAAAAAATTGACGTGGGGTTCCCCCAAATATCCATTCCAGGCCCTTCAGATCTGGCATGGATTTTAAGGGGAACTCCACCCCAAATTTAAAAAAAAAATGGCGTGGAGTCCCCCTAAAAATCCATACCAGACCCCTTATCCGAGCACGCAACCTGGCCGGCCGCAGGGGAAAAGGGGGGGACGAGAGAGCGGCCCCCCTCCCTCCTGAACCGTACCAGGCCACATGCCCTCAACATGGGGAGGATGTCCCCATGTTGATGGGGACAAGGGCCTCATCCCCACAACCCTTGCCCGGTGGTTGTGGGGGTCTGCATGCGGGGGGCTTATCGGAATCTGGAAGACCCCTTTAACAAAGGGGACCCCCAGATCCCGGCCCCCCCCCTATGTGAATTGGTAAGGGGTACATTGTACCCCTACCATTTCACGAAGAAAGCGTAAAAAAATGTTTAAAAAAAACACACAAACACCTTGAAAAAGTCCTTTATTAAAAAAAAAAAAAAAAAACCATTCCAGCGGTGAAATCCAGTGTCCCGCGGCGATCCCGATGTCCAGCGCTGTCCTTCATTGGTTGTGCCTGAGCGGACCTGATGGGGAACTCCCTCCCAGTATTTTAAATGTATAGACCCGCCCCTTCTAAAGTTCCCCATCAGGTCCGCTCAGCGGACCAGATGCGGAACATGAGAAGGGGCGGGTCTATACATGTATTACCAAAGTGAGAGCAGTTCCCCATCAGGTCCGCCCCCTCGGTATGTCGGACCCGCCTACGTCATTGGCTTGAGCGGGGAACTTCCTTCACTGTGTAATTTAAATTTACATAGTGAAGGAAGTTCCCCGCTCAAACCAATGACGTAGGCGGGTCCGACATACCGAGGGGCGGACCTGATGGGGGACTGCTCTCACTTTGGTAATACATGTATAGACCCGCCCCTTCTCATGTTCCGCATCTCGTCCGCTGAGTGGACCTGATGGGGAACTTTAGAAGGGGCGGGTCTATACATTTAAAATACTGAGAGGGAGTTCCCCATCAGGTCCGCTCAGGCACAACCAATGAGGGACAGCGCTGGACATCGGGATCGCCGCGGGACACTGGATTTCATCGCTGGAATGTTTTTTTTTTGTTTTTTTTAAATAAAAGGACTTTTTCAAGGTGTTTGTGTGTTTTTTTAAACATTTTTTTACGCTTTCTTCGTGAAATGGTAGGGGTACAATGTACCCCTTACCAATTCACATGGGGGGGGCCGGGATCTGGGGGTCCCCTTTGTTAAAGGGGTCTTCCAGATTCCGATAACCCCCCCTCCCGCAGACCCCCACAACCACCGGGCAAGGGTTGTGGGGATGAGGCCCTTGTCCCCATCAACATGGGGACATCCTCCCCATGTTGAGGGCATGTGGCTTGGTACGGTTCAGGAGGGAGGGGGGGCCGCTCTCTCGTCCCCCCCTTTTCCCCTGCGGCTGGCCAGGTTGCGTGCTCGGATAAAGGGTCTGGTATGGATTTTTAGGGGGACTCCACGCCATTTTTTTTTTAATTTGCGGCGGGGTTCCCCTTAATATCCATTCCAGACCTGAAGGGCCTGGTAATTGAATTCTGGGGAACCCCCACGCTTTTTTTTTTTTTTTTATCAATGACTTTTGTATGTATTGCCGGGAGCCGACAATTCATTAATAGCCGCGAGTCAGTTTTAAATGCATTTTTTTCTTTCAAAAATGAAATTTTTTGCAGGGACAGTTCTAAGCACGGGAAACATGCGCCACTTCACATGCATATCATACACACCCCCCAGGTACGAAATTTAAAGGAATATTTCACTTTTATTTTTTCATTTTAAGCATTATTAAAATCACTGCTCCCGAAAAAACGGCCGTTTTTAAAACTTCTTTTTGCATTGATACATGTCCCCTGGGGCAGGACCCCGGTCCCCAAACACTTTTTAGGACAATAACTTGCATATAAGCCTTTATAATTAGCACTTTAGATTTCTCCCATAGATTTTTCGAATTTGCCGCGAACACCCCAATTTGTTCGCTGTTCGGCGAACGGGCGAACAGGCAATGTTCGAGTCGAACATGAGTTCGACTCGAACTCGAAGCTCATCCCTACTGGCCAATGGTATAATGACTTGTACTATTTAAATTTAAACTGGTGGAAATGTGTTTTAGGGACTCGTTTTCTTTTTTTCTTTGTTGTTGTTTATGCTTATTAGGGATGCTTGGTGATCCATTCTTAATCGAATCCCAAGTAACATTATTCAGCTGTTATGAGAAGTGCTAAAAACATGGCTTTTGTTTTAGGAGACTAAATAGATGAAGAGATCAACAATGCATTCAGCGGGGACTCCTCCCAGCTTCCTAATCAAGATGATGAAATAAGGAAGAAATTTAAAGAACACAAAAAATTACTTCTAAAACATTTGAATAGGAAGTGGGACGTTTCCTTTCTGGAAACATATGTTGATCGAAAAATAATACCACGTGGCCTAAGGGACCGGACGGTCCCGGCCGAGCACCTCCATAATGAGAGGTTTCTCTCTAAGTGGAAGGAGCTCTGTATAAAGCATGGGATAGCAGTAATGGGCTTAATAGTGGAGGAGGAAAAAATCCAACTTGACAAATTGAAAGAGAAGATATTGGAAAGTGCACAGGATTTAGAACCCTTAAAAGATTTGGAAGAATTCACGAAACAAAATGATCTCCTTAAAAAGGAAATTGAGAGGGCCCAACTGAATCTAAAAACCACCAAACAGTCTAAGCTTAGAAGGGACTTTATGGACTTTGAAAATGATCAAGTGTTCGATCTTACCATAAGGAGAGGAAGAAGCAGATCTAATAGGAGAGGGTCACGGTCGCAGTCGAGATTTAGACGTGAGAACGCCCCAGTTGATGGCGAAGATGAAGTAACCCTTAAAGTGGTGACTTTTTTGGAGAAAGAGGGGGTGGCAGAAACGGAGGACCGCCCCCTTTCTCAAAAAACCTCACAGAACACCAAAACAAATGCCAAAAACAGGGACAAAGGCCAAAAAACTCAGTTCGAACAGCGCATGCGCTGCCAACGGAGGTAATCTCAACAAAAGATCAAGTACCTATCTTGGATACCAAGGTAATCAATCTCTCTGTCTTTCCTCTAGCTTCTAGGCACATTGAACTCTTCCAGAGAGGAATGTCCTTCTCGCCAGTCAATAATATGGATCATTTTGAAGTATACAAAGATGTAGCCCTCTTTTTACGAAAGGTTTTCTTTAAGTCCTTGTATGTATTTTTGCAGGGACAGTTCTAAGCACGGGAAACATGCGCCACTTCACATGCATATCATACACACCCCCCAGGTACAAAATTTAAAGGAATATTTCACTTTTATTTTTTAATTTTAAGCATTATTAAAATCACTGCTCCCGAAAAAACTGCCGTTTTTAAAACTTCTTTTTGCATTGATACATGTCCCATGGGGCAGGACCCAGGTCCCCAAACACTTTTTAGGACAATAACTTGCATATTAGCCTTTATAATTAACACTTTAGATTTCGAACGTTCGAGTCCATTGTATTTAATAGGGTTCTAAAGTTTACACGAACATTTTGTCTGTTCGCAGGTTCTGGTGCGAACCGAACAGGGGGGTGTTCGGCTCATCCCTGTTGGCCAGTTATGGCACTGTTGTAGCAAAAGATTATGGGCAGAAAAGAAGAAGAACACCCCAATGATGGTAAGTGGGGTGTAAAAAGTTGCTACTTTATACAACCGTAGGTATAGACTAGGACTGGGGTTGTGGTTAAATAGTTTATTAATCTCAAAAGGATGCACAAAAATAATTCATTAGTGCATTAAAAAATACAAAAGTTGCTGCATACATAGATTACTGATGACCACCATTGATGGTGATCTCAGTATAGTGAGGTAATCAAACAGACAGGACAGGACTAACATACACAACTATTAACAAATAAGGGGAACACACAACACAGAAGTTCCGGACGTCGGCACAGAATTCGGAGTGAAGCTGTTTACATATCATTTATTGTATTGAAACTAATTTGGGAAAAGGTGACCCATATGGGGAGTAAGACATGTCCAGCTTCACTGCGAATCACCCCGGGGTTAACACCAAACCATTGCTGCTTTCAAAATCTTAATAGTGGTCTTAGCAGTATTAATCAATAGATAATGGTAGAAGTACCATTAACTAAACAGAGGGCCTCAAATAAAAAATATATATCAAACTTCATCCACGAGGAACTATAGTATAATTTTCCAGGAATGTCTGTAATTTTTGATGGTTATCCCATTCCCCCCCCCCCCCCCCAAAGCATAGAACCATGAAACCTTACTGATCTTGGTGTAGGTTAATGATTTTTGAACATTGATTATCCATTGAGCAACACTTGGCTGAGATTATTGATTAAAGTTCATGTGGATTTTACCACCAGCCGCTGTGTTTGAAAGTCATATAAAGTCAATATTCATTCAGGGAGGGTAGACAGAGTTAATTTCCATATAGATACTGGGGGACTATTCATATAGTGTAGCTCAGTGGGATACAGGCTGATTTAGCCTAAGGATATGCAATGGTAGCCAGTGGAGACTGTTTTATACATTACCATCCCGGGATCTGTCTTTATATTGCGAAGGACATCTGTGCTGAAGCAGGTCTTTCCGACTGGGTGGTTTGGCTCTGCTCAATCCGCTGTTAGCTATAAGCATTGTACTTGACTCCACTAGGGAAGATGGTTAATAGCCTTACCCGCATCGGCGGTGTGATTCTTGCTACAGATGTCTTCTTCTACAAGCAGGGTGGTATATATGATCACCTGTCCCTGTCCGAAAATATATATAGGTAAGACCAAAAGGCCCCTAAAAGTCAGAATAGGGGAGCACCTTCGTGGCATCAAAAAGGAGAAAGAGAGGGACCCTGAAAAAAGTCAGGAGAAACCACTGGCTAAACACTTCGCCCTATGCCATGATGGCAAGATAGACGGTATAAAGGTCAAGGGAATCTATGTGCTTAAACTGCCCAAAAGAAGGGGCGATTTTAATCGCATCCTCCTTCAAAAGGAAAAGTGGTGGATCTTCCGCCTAGGATCTCTGACCCCTATGGGGTTAAACACGGAACTTAATCTCCAGGTTTTCCTGGACACCTGACCCACCCCCTCCCCCATACCTTGTTTCCTCTGCATTAACTCCCTACCCTGCTGACTCTTCCTGTCATCTTTCACTGGTAAACTATCTTCCTATTCTCTCTTTTCCGTCTCTTTAGTTCATTTATCTTCTTAATTAATCAATCTAATCAAACTACTTGATTGACCCAGCTCAGTATTTATGATATATTAGGAATCCCATATGAGCACTGCTCCCGTGCGATTCGGAGTCTCCATTCCCATCCCCATATGCATATATTAATATATGCACAAAATTGATGCGCTGGTTATGTTTACACTGCTCCCAGCACTTTTGAGATGGCTAATTGTGGAGTCCCTGAATCGCACGCTGGAGCTTTTGCGCATTGAATACACCAATCTTGATATTTTATCTATGTAGGTTATGGAGAACTATTCGCATTAGACCTTAATGTATTTGAATTTGAGTCCTGGATTAATCCCCAGGCCATTTGGCCCCTGTTGCTTTACAGACCCACAGATTTAAATGTGGATATAATATCTATTTTGTCACCTCTACCCCTTCCCTCCTCCTTCCCCCTTTCCCCCCCCCATCCTATCATTTTCCCTCCCCCCCCTTTCACACTCTTCCCCTCCCCCTTCCTTCCCCTTTTTCCCCCTCCCCCCCTTTATTAATCCCCCTTCCCCCCCTTTTCCTCTCCCATTTCTCCCCCCCCCCCTCTCAGGTTCACATATGTTATTTGAAAGAAATGACTAATATTGTTACCAGCAAAAATGCTGGATCAAAAGACTGCATATGTAGTGAACATTAATCACCGGGATGAGGTGTCCCATTCCAAAAGTGGAATACCCGTTGCTGAAAAATAGCAATATGAACATAAGCCAGTGATAATGCTTTTAAAGCTTATTCCAGCCTCTCGTATGTTAATAACTACTTGCGGTAGTCATCCATTTAGAACGGGAGAACTGCAAGCTTACTTCTACCTTCACATAAGTGGGCGGCCTGTCGGAGCGACAATGTCCATAAATAGATCCACCAGGAGCCGCCCCACCACCCAGTCCAGACAAAGCTACGCCATCCAGATAGCGAAACGCGTTGACGTCACAGCGGTCACGTAACGTCGTTTACGCAACCCCCGTCTAACACAGCCGTGGAGCCGAGAGCGGCGTTCTCAGCGTGGATGCTACCGCTGACATCGAAACACGCGATCCATCCCGGTGGAGCTGAAGAAGACATCTGTAGCAAGAATCACACCGCCGATGCGGGTAATGCTATTAACCATCTTCCCTAGTGGAGTCGAGTACAGCGCTTATAGCTAACAGCGGATTGAGCAGATCCAAACCACCCTGTCGGAAAGACCTGCTTCAGCACAGATGTCCTTTGCAATATAAAGACAGATCCCGGGATGGTAATGTATAAAACAGTCTCCACTGGCTGGTGTTAACCCCGGGGTGATTCGCAGTGAAGCTGGACATGTCTTACTCCCCATATGGGTCACCTTTTCCCAAATTAGTTTCAATACAATAAATGATATGTAAACAGCTTCACTCCGAATTCTGTGCCGATGTCTGGATCTTCTGTGTTGTGTATGTTAGTCCTGTCCTGTCTGTTTGATTACCTCGCTATACTGAGATCACCATCATTGGTGGTCATCAGTAATCTATGTATGCAGCAACTTATGTATTTTTTAATGCACTAATGAATTATTTTTGTGCATCCTTTTGATATTAATAAACTATTTAACCACAACCCCAGTCCTAGTCTATACCCACGGTTGTATAAAGTAGCAACTTTTTACACCCCACTAACCATCATTGGGGTGTTCTTCTTCTTTTCTGCCTGCCGTATATACTCTGCAGAAATTTGGCCCTTAGGTGTTGGTGTTGCCACAACACTGTGAGCCCTCACAGTTACTCTTGGTGGGCGCTGGAATGCCCTGCTGTAAACTATTAGATCAAGAATTGTAATTACATGCCATTGTTAAACAGTGGTAGGAAAAATTGGGCCTTTGGTAGTGGTGGTGGTGCGGGAGTCACAACACTGTAAGTCCTCACAGTTACTCTTGGTGGGCGCAGAAATGGGCCCAGCTGTGAAATATTAGATCAATAATTGTAATCACATGCCCCTGTTGAACAGGGGCAGAAAAATTGGGCCTTTGGTGGTGGTGGTGGTGGTGTTATCACAACACTGTAAGCCCTCACATTTACTCTTGGTGGGCGCAGGAATGGGCCCTGCTGTGAACTATTAGATCGAGAATTGTAATTACATGCCCCTGTTGAACAGGGGCAGAAAAAATGGGCCTTAGGCACTGGTGCCACAACACTGCAACCCCTCATAGATACTGTACTTGGAGCGCAGCAATGAACCCTGCTGCAAAGTATTGCATTAAAAATTGTATCTACACGCCCCTGTTAAACAGGGGCTGAAAAATTGGGCCTTAGGCACAGGTGCCACAACACTACAACCCCTCACAGATACTGTAGTTGGAGCACAGCAATGAGCCCTGCTGCAAAGCATTGCATCAAAAATTGTAAATACACACCCCTGTTAAACAGGGGCTGAAAAATTGGGCCTTAGCCACTGGTGGTGGTGCCCAGAAGCAAAAATTATCTTTCAAGCTATCAGCATGATTATTGAGGAGGAAGAGGATAGTCACTCAGCATAACAGGACAGTCACTCAGCATCAGCATAGGCAGTCTTGAAGGGATCTGACATTTCCCCAAAAAATAATTTGGTTACATCAGCATCAGGTGCTTGGTAGCTGGTGGTGATCCAAGACTGATTCATATTTATGAAGGTCAGTCGATCGACCGAGTCGGTGGACAAGCGCACCCTGTGATCGGTTACAAAGCCTCCAGCAGCACTGAATGTGCGTTCAAAAAGAACGCTGGATGCAGGACAGGCCAGTACCTCAATTGCATACTGTGCAAGCTCTGGCCAGTGATCCATCCTCAAGACCCAGCAACCCAGAGGATTTTCAGTGGGAAAGGTGTCCAAGTCTGATCTTGCCCCTAGGTATTCCTGCACTATGTAAACCAGACGCTGGCGATGGTTGCTGGAAGCGATCATACCTTGGGGCTGCGTACTAAAAAATTGTCTGACCGCATTGGTCAGACGGCCACCTTCTCCACCGCTCCTTCTTTGACTGACCGGAGCCTCAGCAACACATTGTCCAGGACCAGGAATATGTAACCTCCCAGTCTCTGGGAACGCGTTGCATAGACCTTTCTGCAAGGCCTCCCGAAGATGCTTCATCCTCTGCTCCCTCTGCGATCAAGGAGGGTTGCCAGCCAGTAATGATCCCTCTCCTTGATCGCACAAATACGAGGATCCTTCCGCAGGCTTTGTAGGATCAGGGAGGCCATGCAGCGTAGGTTTGCTGAGTTATTCGGTGCAGATTCCTCTGGGTCACTGAGGACAACATGATCCGCAGCCACCACCTCCCAGCCAAGTACAAGTCCATGGGTGTCTTGGGACTGTAATTGATCCCTTGAAGACTGCTGATGATGCTGAGTGCTAGGCTCCACCTCCATGCTGACACAATAATCCTCCTCCTCCTCCTCTTCCTGTGTGATAGCCGGGCCAGCAGGAACACTGTCTTGATAAAGGAGGCCTTGAGAGGTAAAGAAGTCCTCCTCTTCCTGCCTCTGTTCTGCCTCAAGTGCCCTGTCCATTATTCCATGCAGCGTGTGCTCCAACAGGTGGGCAAGAGGGACAGTGTCACTGATGCATGCACTGATACTGCTCACCATCCTCGTGGCCTCCTCAAATCTTGCCAGGACAGTGTATGCATCCCAGATCATGGCCCACTGGCGTGGGGAAAAAATCCAAGCTCCCCTGACACTGTCCTGGTGCCATATTGCAACAGATACTCATTGATGGCCCTCTGCTGCGTGTGCAGCCGCTGCAGCATCGCCAACGTAGCGTTCCACCTGGTGGGCATGTCACAGATTAGGCGGTTCTTGGGCAGGTTGTAATCCTTTTGCAGTTCAGCCAGCCGAGCACTGGCATTATATGACCGGCGGAAATGCCCACAAAGTTTCCTGGCCTGCTTCAGGACCTCCTGTAAGCCCGGGTACCTGCCCAAGAACTGCTGCACCACCAAGTTAAGGACGTGAGCCAAACAGGGCACATGGGTCAGTTGTCCCTGTCGGAGGGCAGAGAGGAGGTTGGTGCCATTGTCGGAAACCACCATTCCTGGCTTAAGCTGGTGTGGCGTCAACCACCTCTGAGCCTGCCCCTGCAGAGCTGACAGAATCTCTGCCCCAGTGTGGATCCTGTCCCCCAAGCACACCAGCTCAAGCACCGCATGGCATCTCTTTGCCTGTGTACTTGCATATCGCCTTAAACGCCTACGGAGCACCGCTGGTTCCGAGGACAAAGCACAGGAAGAGGCCATGGAGGAAGAAGAAGAGGAGGGGGTGGAGGAGAGAGGTGTGTCAGAATCACCAGTAGTAGCATTTTGGAGGCGTGGTGGAGGAACCACCTCCAACACTACTGCACCTTGTCCTGCATCCTTCCCAGCTGCCAGCAGAGTCACCCAATGTGCTGTGAAAGATAGGTAACGTCCCTGTCCATGCCTGCTGGACCATGATTCAGTGGTAATATGCACCTTACCGCTGACCGCTCTGTCCAGCGAGGCCAAGACATTGCCTTCCATATGCCGGTAGAAAGCTGGAATCGCCTTCCGTGAGAAAAAGTGGTGTTTGGGAACAGAGTCTACCAACTGAAAAGGCAGCAGTTGAAGTGCTAGCAATTTAGCCAAGCTAGCATTCAACCGCTAGGCATGTGGATGGCTGGGAACGAACTTCTTTCGGCAGTGCAGCAGCTGGGGCAGGGAAATTTGCCTGGTACAATCAGACGTCGGTGTACCAATAGCAGATTGTCCGCAAGTACTTGGCTGTGACTCACCGAATTCTACACCTTCATTCCTCTCACTGCAGGTTTCAGAGAGGACTGAAAGTATAGTGGGGTTGGAGATCCAAGCTGATGAGGAGCAAGGAGAGGTCCGCTTTGTTCTTTGGTGTGGGTCTTTTAAGTACGCTTGCCAACGGACTGCATGGCAGGTCGACATATGTCTGGTCAAGCACGTGGTGCCCAAGCGGCTGATGTTTTGGCCACGCGAGATACGCTTTAGACATATGTTGCAAATGGCAATGGTGCGATCTGCTGCACACGTCTGAAAAAAGGCCCACACCAAAGAACTTTTGGAATAACGCGCAGAGACAGCAGCGCCCTGCACATGTGGAGCTCTGCAGTGTTATGCAGTCGGTGTACTGCCCTTAAGCTGGCCCCTGGAGGGCACCCTGCCTCATTGGAGATGTGCCTCCTCCTCCTCCTCTGTCCTATCAGGCACCCACGTGGAGTCAGTGACCTCATCATCCCCTCCCTCCTTATCACTGGAGCCAATCTGGCAGTATGCTGCAGCTGGGGGAAAATGACTGCCAGATAGCTGTCCTTGTTGGGCACTAGTGATGAGCCGAACACCCCCGGGTTCGGTTCGCACCAGAACCCGCGAACGGACCGAAAGTTCGTACGAACATTAGAACCCTATTAAATACAATGGATGCGAACGTTCGAATTCTAAAGTGCTAATTATAACAACTATTATGCATGTTATTGTCCTAAAAAGGGTTTGGGAACCCGGGTTGTGCACCAGGGGACATGTATCAATGCAAAAAGAAGTTTTAAAAACGGTCGTTTTTCGGGAGCAGTCATTTTAATGATGCATAAAGTGAAAAAAAAAAAGTCAAATATTCCTTTAAATATCGTACCTGGGGGGTGTCTAAAGTATGCCTGTGAAGTGCCACGTGTTTCCCGTGTTTAGAACTGTCCCTGCACAAAATGACACTTCTAAAGGAAAAAAAAAGCCATTTAAAACTGCTTGCGGCTTTAATGTAATGTCTGGTCCCGGTAATATGGATGAAAATCTTTAAGAAAAATGGCATAGCTACCCCATGACCCCCCCCCCCCCTACCCCAGCCCATTACCAGCCCCTTTGGGTCTTGTATGGATATTAAGGGGAACCCCGCACATAAAATAAAAAAGGCCCTATATACTCTGAACAGCCGTATACAGGCGGTGCATACAAGACAGGGACTGTAGGTTTGTTCTTATGTAGAATGTGTTTGTAATTTTGAACAGGTACATTGTTGAAGTGTAGCTCCAGCCCAAAAATCTATTTTTAAACTTTTTGGAAAACATAGGTAAGGGTTATCACCCCTGTAACATTTGTTTTGCTGTCTGTGCCCCTGTTCAGAACATTTCACCTCACTTTCCGTCCCAATGACAACTGTTTTTGAAATGTGGTGTTTTTCTTGAAACAAGGATTGCTGATAAAGCATCAGTACAGAGGAGACACCTTTCTCCCATATTTATTCTTACAGGAGAGAATTTTCCTTCCTAGTGGTAGATTTCCTCTCACTTCCTGTTGTCTTCTTGCGTTTGCAAGTAGGAGTCGTTTGTAAGTTGGATGTTTGAAAGTAGGGACCTGCCGTATATACTCTGCAGAAATAGGCCCCTTAGTTGTTGGTGTTGGCACAACACTGTAAGCACTCACAGTTACTCTTGGTTGGTGCTGGAACGCCCTGCTGTCAACTATTATATCAGGAATTTTAATTACATATAATTGTTGAACAGTGGTAGTAAAAATTGGGCCTTTGATGGTGGTGCTGGTGCCACAACACTGTAAGCCCTGACAGTTACTCTTGGTGGGTGCAGCAATGGGCCCTGCTGTGAATTATTAGATCAAGAATTGTAATTACATGCCCCTTTTGAACAGGGGCTGAAAAATTGGGCCTTTCGTGGTGGTGGTGGTGGTGGCGTTGCCACAACACTGTAAGCCCTCAGAGTTACTCTTGGTGGGTGCAGCAATGGGCCCTGCTGTGAATTATTAGATCAAGAATTGTAATTACATGCCCCTTTTGAACAGGGGCTGAAAAATTGGGCCTTTCGTGGTGGTGGTGGTGGTGGTGGCGTTGCCACAACACTGTAAGCCCTCAGAGTTACTCTTGGTGGGTGCAGCAATGGGCCCTGCTGTGAATTATTAGATCAAGAATTGTAATTGCATGCCCCTGTTGAACAGGGGCTGAAAAATTGGGCCTTTCGTGGTGGTGGTGGTGGTGGTGGTGTTGCCACAACACTGTAAGCCCTCAGAGTTACTCTTGGTGGGTGCAGCAATGGGCCCTGCTGTGAATTATTAGATCAAGAATTGTAATTACATGCCCCTTTTGAACAGGGGCTGAAAAATTGGGCCTTTCGTGGTGGTGGTGGTGGTGGCGTTGCCACAACACTGTAAGCCCTCAGAGTTACTCTTGGTGGGTGCAGCAATGGGCCCTGCTGTGAATTATTAGATCAAGAATTGTAATTGCATGCCCCTGTTGAACAGGGGCTGAAAAATTGGGCCTTTCGTGGTGGTGGTGGTGGTGGTGGTGTTGCCACAACACTGTAAGCCCTCAGAGTTACTCTTGGTGGGTGCAGCAATGGGCCCTGCTGTGAATTATTAGATCAAGAATTGTAATTACATGCCCCTTTTGAACAGGGGCTGAAAAATTGGGCCTTTCGTGGTGGTGGTGGTGGTGGTGGCGTTGCCACAACACTGTAAGCCCTCAGAGTTACTCTTGGTGGGTGCAGCAATGGGCCCTGCTGTGAATTATTAGATCAAGAATTGTAATTGCATGCCCCTGTTGAACAGGGGCTGAAAAATTGGGCCTTTCGTGGTGGTGGTGGTGGTGGTGGTGTTGCCACAACACTGTAAGCCCTCAGAGTTACTCTTGGTGGGTGCAGCAATGGGCCCTGCTGTGAATTATTAGATCAAGAATTGTAATTACATGCCCCTTTTGAACAGGGGCTGAAAAATTGGGCCTTTCGTGGTGGTGGTGGTGGTGGTGGCGTT